>JANBPO010009260.1:9807362-11007362 GCA_024336825.1 Amorphophallus titanum
TCAGTTTAAAGTCCACGGGCAGCTCCCGCTCTAGGGCCTGACGATTGAGGAGGGGAGCAGCCTGGCGTTTGCAACAATGGTGGATTGATGCCTCCCATCTGTCAAATTACATGGCGGGGTTTAAAGGGGGGTTACAATTTATAAAACAACACGAGGCAAAGATTTTCTCTCTCTTTGGTGATATCTGATAAAATTAGAACAATACAGGGAAGAATAGTGTGCCCCCTGCAGGAAGACGGGATGCGCCAAAGGCAAAGATTTTGCAGAATAGTTATTGGCTGGTTCTGGTATAGATCAGCCATCTTTTAACTCGTTTCTCTCCCCTTATCTTGCTTGGGTGGGTTTGACAAATCCTATACATGGTCCCCAAGCCATTCGAGTAAATTTCCTCAAGTGTCCTTTTTTTGGTGTGAATAATGAGAGTAAACCTACCCGCCCACGATCAGGCCTGAATGACCAGTATCCCAAGCCATGGACAGGCCAAACATCTCTGGCACGGTGGGTTGTGTGTGCACACGTAGTTGGGGGCTTAGGACACGCGCTGACGAGCGTGACCCCAGCTAGTCCTTGTTGTGGTACTTATGCTTGTCTGAGTCTCGCGCCCAGGGCACTGTAGCTAGACACTTGTGACGCGGTGTAATACGTCAGGGGATGCATCTGGTCGTTCTTCTAGTGGGTAGTGCTCCTGTCTCCTGGTAGTTTCAGACTCGAATTTGCTAGACCGAGGTTCGGTAGTACGATTATGTTAGAGTAGACAGTTTTTCCGCTTACTTTTCGCATCTCGTTACTTCTACCGTACTCCTGTTAGCTAGAGTAGCTTTACTGCTTTGTAGGGTTAGTTTTACTACTGTAGCACCAGATTTTTCATGCAAGGTAGGGTTCGAGGGATCCCTACTGAGCCTGTGAAATGAGACTCATCCCCTGCGTATTTTCACCACGTTTCAAGCGAGGCCAGCGCTTCAGGTGGTGTGGCAGGTGTTCAGTGTGGTTCTAGTAGCCGAGGTTATTGCTAGTTGCCAGAGCAGGGGTATGCCCCGTGTACTTGTACTTTTCCATTGTACTTGTACCTTTCTTTCAGTTGACTTTACTTTATTTTGAACATGAGATGTACTGGACCTTGTAGTAGTTTATTTATTTAATTTCTACATTATTATTTTGTTATATATTGTGCTATCTCTACAGTTACTTTAGTTTCTTACACACCCTCACACCAACCCTTCTTCCCTTCCAAGTCTTCGGACTCGTGGGAGGTGGGCCGACATTCGAGTCGCTATGGTTCCTTTCCGGTACTCAGATCTCGGGTCCCCACACAGTCAGTAGTTCTGGCCCATCAAAAGAACGACAAAGGCAAGGCGATTCCCTTCATGGCAGCCTAATACTTACCCGAGCTATCGTGGGCCGCTACCAGCGCCTGCTCTTCTGCCTGCGCGGGTACCCCGCTCGGCACCTCAGATGGGCCCGCAGCCCCCGATGCCTCTGCCACCCCTGCTATGTCAGTGGCCACAACCAGACAAAGTCACAGCCAACATATGTCCAGTCTCAAAGGCCCTTACCTGAGCGGGCCTTCCCCAAAGCCATCCATGACTCAAAGTCGGGGAATTCCTCCATGTTGAGGGGACTCTCGCTCATCACGCGAATGAACCCCTCCATATCTATTTTACACTTGACCTTGTCATTAGGTAAGGGGTCAACCTCCTGAGGGGGCGAGAAGGCCGCCTCCACGTCGGTCTCCAGTGGGGCTACAAGAAATAAACCCGGCAAGACAAGGTTAGTCAGTTATCATGACCAAACTGGCCAAGAGCAAAAAGGTCAACGCGACACTTACATAAAGCCATCTCTTCCTCAGCTTGCTCACTAGTCTCAAGCCCTCCAGAGGACCCGCCAACCTCAACTGTCATAGCCTCCACATGAGGGTGCTTTCGCCTGGGTTGCGGACCACCGTCCCCACTCCCTGAGGACATCTCTGTGGATGGATGATCCCCCTCCGCCGCAGAACCTGTCAACAAACACAGCAACATACAATGCCACAGCCATACACCCTGGAAAGTAATGAAGCTAAGGGGGGCATGCTAGAGAAAGAACCTTACCTAAGGCCCCAAAGGGGGTCAACGGCAAGGGCACTAGCTACTTCGACCTCAGTGCCAGTGTCTGGTCGCTTTCACAATGGCGTCCTGAATGTCCCTTAGAGTGTGGGCACACTCGATCTGGGACACAAACTCAATGGGCCCGGCTGACCCGATCACGTGGCCGATGTGCCGTCTCCAGTCATCGACAGCTGTATCGGTAAAGCTCCCTTCGAAGAGCACCCGGCCCAGCGAACCCCTGCTCCTGAAGCCACAATCGGCTAGGAATTGGGCCCACCAGGTCCTCGGCCCCCTCAGTCGAGGCACCTTCGCCCCAGTCATCGCCACTGTTGCCGGTACCCGCCTCAGGGGCTTTAGCGCCCCACCACTGCCTCAGTTCCCAGACTATGAGCCCCGGCTACCCCGGGGCCACTGCTCCACCAGCCGCTCAACCTCCCGACGGACCCGAGCAATGCAGGTCCTCAGGTACCCATCGTCCAGCGAAATGGGAGGCAAATCCTCCCTCAGTAAACAACTCTCCTTCGCCTTCCTGATCGCGGAGGCCTTCTATCAGTACAAGTGGCTATGCTCGAACCACCACCTGGCGTAATGGATGTCGAACCATCCTCGGCGTCCTTGTCCCAGCATCGAATGTCGCTCCAACTCTCGACGGCAGTAGAAGTCCCACCACGCTCCTGCCAGTAAGTGGGTGTCCTTCCCTCTATACTATCAGCCTGTGAAAGGGAACTCCCGGTTCGGTAGGATCCCCTGGTCGTAGTCAAAGTTCCTGGCAAACCTGTACGGGTAGTACGGCTCCAGGGAACTTGTCGCGGACCGGTGCAGTGCCAACACCACTGGTCGGGTGCTCATCACCCACTCTGTCCATAGTCTGACCTCCGACTCCCTCTGATGTGGGTCGGTGTTGGCTACCCCTCCACTCAACACCCCCAAAAATAGGTTGGAGTCCCTCGTGGCGATGTTGAATGGCAACCCCTCCTTGCCCAGACCAAGTAGGTAACAAAGGGCTCTCCTAGCCCCCTCCAGCTGTGCCTCGGCATCTCCATCGTGCTGCCCAATGAAACTGAATAGTAAGGGTGCCGCTGGGTTCGCTATAGTTCCCCGAGTCACCAGCCCCAGGAACAACAGCCTGGCCCATGCACTCAGGTAGTGAGTCGACAAAAGTAGGCTCCTCTCTCTAGGCACTGGGTGCGTCGCCAGGACTCCCAGCCCCTGATACACACTGGCCAACGCGACAGGAGCCAAGGCCAACTGTCGCCCCTCCGCCAGTAAGCACGCTGGCCATAGGAGCTCAGCCCTCAGCAGGTTGTCCTCCCCGTGCAGGACCACAAACATCGCCAACTAGTACGCCAAGTAAGCCGCAAGGTGCATCACGTCCGGCAACCCGTGGGGGTTCCACCTGTAGCAACCCTGAATATTTAAAATAAAATTTAAAATAAAATTATAAATAGTGACTTACATCAAGTCACCATTTTATTAAATAACGGCTCTGAGGGGCCCCAAAATGGGCCTTGGGCTGAGGATGGGAGCTCGTGGGAGCTAGGGGGAGGCATTTTAGGCACATGGGTTATGCCTAGAGCTACGTGCCATGTTGCACGGTGGGTTGGCAAGGTAGCCTCGGGTTGGCCCGAGAGCTAAAGATGGGTGGCTCGTCGCCACATGTCTGAGGGTCGGGGGTGGCCCCATCTTGTTGGGGGGTTGTTGTAGGACCCAATTAACGTGCTGGCACCACAGGTTGGCCCGTGGTTTGACGTTGGAGGGCTGGGAGATATGCACCCACAAGGTGTTCGAGAAAATGCCTAACACGTGTGTGAGAGCCGTACACGCGTACTGCAGGCCTCCAAAGCCTGTGGTTGACTTGATTAGGTCTCCCTTTGACCTTGAAGGGTTAAGAGAAGGCTTCTCGGGGTTGACTCCCTACCTTTTCACTTGCTGCCACGTGACGTGGCTTAGTGTCGGGGCACCCCCGAGTTGGCCCGGACGGCCATATAGGGTGCGGGCAAGGCCCACCAATAAGTAGCCGGGATTGGTCTCAGTTGATTGCTTGTGTAGCCGCACGTCACGGCAAACTGGTCAGGGCCCTTGGCGGGACCTACAGAGTGGTAGAAAGGGCTAGGTAGCCCATGCCTTAAAGGTGTTCGGGGAAATTCTCGAACCCTTATTTCTTGGTATTTTGCTGGGAAATCGTCCTGGTACAACAAATGCCCCCCACGGGTCATGCGTCGAAGGCAAAGACGACGGCATACGGCCCGTGAGCCCTCTGTTTCAGGCCGTTGTAGTTGCATTTTGACACTTCATGTCCCTCTGTCTTGTTATGTTGTACTTGTTGACTTTCTGGTGTTCTGATCATCTTGCGTGCCCTATCTTGCAGCTATGGCACGCTTTGGCAGAGATGAGCGAGTCCCGAGACGTGTGGCCCGGGGGGAGGACCATTGGGTGCGACGGACCGAGCGGACGATGCCCCCTCTAGGTCAACCAGTGATCATCGCTGCTAGTGTGGAGCAGTTGGACTGGGGCCATACGACCGTAGCTAAGGGTCCCGTCAGTGAGAGGGCAGCTGGAGTCGGGACTGTGGAGGTGGCCCGGATCTTGGAGGTGGGTGGTCAGTATAGCTACGACCGGAGTAGCGGCTACACTTTGGAGTTCCCCCTAGACCGCCATCTGTTCGAGTTTATGAGGAGCTATGTTCCTCCTGGCATGGAGGAGGACGATTCACAGATCCCGGGAGCCCGTCGTCGTCTTGAGTGGGCTATCTTGCTAGGCAGGGACAACCTGCATGGGGTTACACTTTGCAGCTATCCTAGCTTTTCGGAGGACTATTGGAGGCAGCGTCAATTCCCCAGTGCTGAGTGTCTGGGGTTCTTTGGCAGGACAGAGCAGTCTGGAGTCAGAGTTGGGTTGCTTGGCCCTACTTCCTGGGACTTGCACGGCCACCACCGCACTGAGACAGAGGGGACAGCCAGGTTGATTCTGGAGCCTGCAGGTCTATAGTATGCTAGGGAAGGCTATGAGGACCATAGCATTCTAGACGTGGTGATGCGACAGACCGTCATCAGCTGGTATGGCTATTGCGCAGTGATCTCGTTGCATCGATATCGTCACGGGGCCACAGAGTGGCTAATGGGGATTGTGCACCGCTACCGGTTGCTGCTGGACCGAGCTGGAATTCGGTACGTGGTGACTGCCGCTTTGTATGCTTACCCATCCTACACTGGATTGCTACAGGGACTGTTGGAGCGTTTCAACCGTCGGTGGAATACAATGGCGACAGCAGAGGGAGAGACCACCCTTGACTTATGGTCTCTATTCTAGATTTTTGGATTACCGATCAGCAGTGAAGGGTATGAGGAGGTGGTACTGGATGACCTCCATCGTAGCCACACTGATGGACAGGGGCGATACCGAGTGTTTTACTGCTATCGGTATCTTATGAAGACCTGGAGGGACTTGGCCCTACCGGGGAGAGAGAGAGCTGCATAGACTCCCTGGGTGCCACTGAACGTGTGGGCCCATCACTTCTACAACGAGCCCTTCTGCTTCTACCAGGAGTTCACCAGGGATCAGACTCTGTGGGAGGAGTACACTGAGGTGGAGCTACGCTTCCGGACATGCTCCAGATATGTATATGCGCCACAGAAGGGGTGGAATCCTCATGGTTTGCCGGACGTGACACACCTTACAGTGTACCTGGCATATTGGTTGGCGACCTTCATGGTTCCGCACGGAGAGGATGGTTTGCTGAGAGCCGAGTTACTGTGGCTGGCTTGCTTGTTGGCAGAGGGACGACAGTTGGCCTTGGCTCCTGCGGCGTTGGCCAATGTTTATCAGGGACTGGGAGCTCTGGCGGAGCACCCAACGCTGAGAGAGAGGAGTATACTTCTGCTGACCCACTATCTCAGTGTGTGGGCCAGATTGTTGTTTCTGGGGTTGGTGGCACGAGGGACTGTGGCGAATCCGACGGCACCACTCTTGTTTAGCTTCACTGGACAGCCGGACGGAGACACCGAGGTACAGCTGGAGGGGGCTAGGAGAGCCCTTTGCTACCTGCCCGCCCGGGGCAAGGAGGGATTACCCTTTGACAACGCCGCGAGAGACTGCGGTCTTTTTCCACGAGGCGGTGTTGACAAGCCGACAATACAGAGGGAAGGAGCCAGAGGCTGGACCGCAGACAGAGTGGGTGATGAGCACCCGATCGGCGGTGTTGACATTGCACTGGTTTGCGATGAGTTCCTTGGATCCGTACTACCCACATCAGTTCGCAAGGAATTTTGGGTATGACCAGGGGATCTCGCAGAACCGGGAGTTTCCTTTGACAGGCCGACAGTACAGAGGGAAGGACACCCGCCTGTCGGTGGCCGCATGGTGGGACTTCTACTACCGCCAGGAGTCAGAGCAGTTCCCGATGCCAGGATAGTAGACCTGTAAACGGATCGGATACGAAGCGGATAGTGTGATATCCGAATTCATCTCCGATTAATAATCAAATTATCCGATTAGTAATCGAATTATCCATCAGATATTTTATTCGGATACTTATCCACGTGATCCGAGATGCGAAGATGAGCTGACAACTACGAACCTCCGCACTGCACCTCCAAGCCTTCTGAAGGAGTTGCCACACCTGAAAAGAAGGGGGTGAGCCTCTTGTCACAGGCTTAGTAGGGGTCTCGTGGAGCCCCAACCGAAAACAATGGCGGTAAAGAAAAGCAGCGATAGTGTTGCTCCCAGACATTTTCCCAGCAAAATTATCAAGAAATGAGGGTTCGAGAATTTCCCCAAACACCTTTAAGGCGTTGGCTACCCAGCCCCTCCTGCGACACACTGGACCCAATCAAGGGTCCTAACTAGCTAGCCAAGGCCCACGGTAACATCTACAATTGATTGGGGCCACCCTCGATCGCCCAGCTTGTAGGTTTACCTGCCTTCAACCCAGCCACTCGGGCCAACCCCGGGGTGCCCTGAATACAGGCCACCACACGTGGCACCCAGCAATGAGGCTAGGATTTACCCCCAAGACACCTCCCTCTAGCCTGCCAAAGTCAAAGGAAGACTCATCATTGTCAAACCGTAGGCTTTAGAAGCCTGTAGCACCCTTATGCAGCCCATACAAGTATGTCAAAAATTTCTCTGAACACCTTACAGGCGCGTGTATCCCAGCCACTCTATAACAAGTCGAGGGACAACTCGTGGCTCCAGCACTCTAGTCGTGTTCTACGACAATCGTCCAGCAAGTCGGGGCCACCCCCGGCCCTCAGATACACGGCGACGAGCCGTATTGTTGGGTCTCCTCTGAGGTGGAATGTTGGGGGAGAATGTTGAGTCTCCTCTAATTGATAAGTAGTATGTGTACGACATTGTGTTGATATGATTTGAGGATTGGCAACAGTATTGTTTGACTTGGTTGACTACATAATGGACTTTGTCAACTTTCTATTGACATGATGATGCGTGTATTTTGATGACTTTTATATGTCAGATTATCATATGAATAACGTTTGCATCTTTACGCTTAGTCTGTGCATAAAGAATAGAACCAGTGCAACACTAGGTCCATTTTGCATTGAGTCCATGCATAGGGACCATCTTAAGCGTTTAAAGTTTGCACATATGTTACGTCTCCAGGAAACATAGTCTGTGCATACATACATCAAGTCATTGCAATGTCATTCCATGCATGAGTCAAGTCGATGCAATTATCGTTGCTACACGCTGTCAAGTCCGTGCATGCTTAGTTGCAAGCTAGCAAGTCGTTGCAATTCTTGCACCGTGGACTTAAAGTCTATGCACACTCTCAGGCAACTCGATGCATAAGAGATTCGTGAGCCTTAAGTCTATGCAAGCTAAGGCACAATGCATAACCAAGTCTATGCAACCATTATCTCTTGCATGAACAAAGTCTATGCAAGGTTGCTCACAACACATTGAGTCAGTGCCTCGCACTTTGCATATACCATGTTAGTGCACTATGTGCATCTCGCACACACATAGTCTGTGCATCTTCACTCTGACAATACGTCAAGTTTGTGCATATGTCTAATGTGTGAAACTTGAGTCCGTGCATACATGATCTCATGCTAAATTAAATTTGTGCACTTCTTGCTTCAAGCTCTATCAACTCTGTGCATCTCCCTATTTTTTTGTCTAATTGTCATAAGCTGACTTCAATTCTAACTTTTTGACAGGACGCTTGTTCGCGGAGTTTAAGAATGGCGTGTGAGCCAAAATGAAGGACGAGCCATAATAGTGACACATGGAAAGCAGTAATGCTAGGATGCTGCCACGTGGCAGAGCAGTGTCTAGATAAAGCATTTGGGCAGGAGACGTGGTGAGCACGTGCCCTACCTCTCTGTTGTTGCATATAGATAAGAAGATTCTCCTTCAAGAGAAGACTGATTGTGAGAACAGATTTGAGTGTGATATTGAAAGAAGAAGAGCAGCGAGAGAAAAGGAGCCATCACGATCTAGACTGAGAGAGAGAAGAGGAGATCGAAGAGGAAGCTTTGAGAGAAGTTTGAGAGAGATGTTGTTCATCAGTCTCCAGGTTCAGAACCGGAGCTGATTTGCGCATTGTTGAGCTACATTCCCATTTGGGTTTCGAGTCTTCATTTTGTTTCTTCTATTTTCTTCGAAACTCTTGTTTCTTCAAACTGTGGGTCAGTGATTGCAGAGGTGGGTTCCTCTGGACAGGTGAAGCTGTAATCCTCAGCGGTCAGAGGTGGATTCCTCTGGATAGCAAAGCTGTAATGCTCAGTAGTTTGTAGGGAGGGAATTCCCCGAAGCTGTGGATCAGCTGCAAGTTGTTTGTCAGCAGTGAAGCCACACTCTAGTTTGAGTATGTGGTGGACGTAGACCTCTGGACTGAGGTTGAACCACCTAACAATTCTTGAGCCTCCAGTATGGCTGATCTGTGATTTGCGTGCATAGCTTTCCTTCCTCTCATTCAAACTAGATGCATGCTTAGGATCGAGCAAGGGCCAATTTACTTTACTTGTGTTGCCCTACTGTTATTGTGATTGAGCATCTCCTTTTGTCCATCCCACAAGAGCTTATTTTTATTCCGTAATCACTTTTGCTATTGTTAGTTTATTTGGATGGTTGATCTATTCACCCCCCTCTAGATCATCCTCTAGGGACCCTACAGTCTGAAGAACCTAAAACTATTTGAAAGAAATCTCAATCAGAGCATTGACTTTGGTCACCAAGAAACTGGATCCTCTACCAAAGAAATGGAGTAAACCTATATCATGAAGTGCCATAGTTATCTCTACTGTAAAAATGACTGAAAATCTGGCAGAGCAATGGCATGGTTGTGTTAAGTAACTAGGGATTTTGGCCTTTAATCAAGGTGTTTTCTCATGTAAAAAGACACTCACACTGCTAACTCTGTTTTCTCATTGAGAGGCAATACGGTTATCACACTGAATAACTGGGTCACTTCACCTAAGGCGTGCTGTGCCTCATGTAAAAAAGTGCTGATTTAACCAATCTTGCTCATTGCAAAATAAGTTGCTGAACAATAGAAAAATCTAAAAATTCATATAATCAAGGACCAGTTCAGATACATTCATATTTGTTTAATCTCAATACTATCTTGTGTACCTCCCAAAGGAGTCATTGAATTTGAATGCGTCCATATTCTATCCTAGCTCAGACCTCACGTCTTTCCCAGGTTGGTTGACCCTGACATGACGTCGGGTCGACATCTGCATCTCTACATTCCACCCTTATTTCAGACCTTTCGTTTGAGTAAGGTTGGTTGACTCTGACACTTCGTCGGGTTGACATTGATATTTAGCTGTGGGTCTGGGCCTCTCATACATCTACATTCTAGTCAACCCTCACCCCAAACCTTCTATCAGGACAGGGCCCATTGGCTTCGACATGACGTCGAGCCAACACTTATACTATGTGCTTCCCTTGGCTTAGGCCTCGCATCTCTGCCAAGTTCTTTGGCCTTGACGTTCCGTCGAGTCAACACCTATTCCGTATTTATCCTTGACTTAGGCCTCATGTCTCTGTCAAGATCGTTTGCTTCGACATGACCTCGAGTCAACACTTATCCCATATTCTGCCCTTGACTTAGGCCTCACGTCTCTGCCAAGTTCGTTGGCTCCGACATGACGTTGAGTCAACACTTATCTTATATTCTACCCTTGTATTAGGTCTCACGTCTCTGTCAAGATTGTTGGCTTTGACAGGACGTCGAGTCGGCACCCATTCTATATTCTGCCCTTGACTTAGGCCTCACGTCTCTTCCAAGTTCATTGAGTTTGACATGTCATTGAGTTAACACCCATTTCATAATCTACCCTTGGCTTAGGTCTTACGCCTTTGCCAAGTTCGTTGAGTTCGACATGATGTCGATTCAACACTTATCTCATATTCTTCCCTTGGCTCAGGTCTCATACCTCTGCCGAATTTGTTGGCTTTGACATGACCTCGAGTCAACACCTATCCCATACTCCTCCCTTGACTTAGGCCCCACGTCTCTGTCAAGTTCGTTGGCTTCGACATGACGTCGAGTCAGCACCTATCCTACATTATACCCTTAGCTTAGGCCTCACATCTTTGTCAAGTCTGTTGGCTTTGACATGATGTCAAGTCAACACTTATCTCATATTCTTTCCTTGGCTCGGGTCTCATGCCTCTGGCGAGTTCATTGACTTTGACATGACGTCAAGTCACCACTTATCCCATATTCTATCTTTGGCTTAGGCCTCACCTCTCTACCAAGTTCGTTGACCTTGACATGATGTCAGGTCAACACATATCGAATATTCTTTACTTGGCTTAGACCTCATGTCTTTGCCAAGTTTGTTGGCTTCGACATGACATTGGGTCGACATATATCCTATATTCCTCCATTGGTTTAGGCCCCATGTCTTAGCCAAGTTGGCTGACTTTGACTGTCTGTCAAGTCAATAACCATATTCTACCCTGGCCCAGACCCTACGTCTCTCCTGGGTTAGTTGGTTTCGACATAGTGTCGAGACGACAACGGTATTTATTTTTGCCCTTGTTCTGGACATACCGTCTAAGCAAGGTTTGTTGACTCTGACATCCCGTCGGGTCGACATCAATATTTCATCTTTGGCACAGGCCTTCCGTCCAGTCAATGAATAAAAAGACCCTTCTACCTCCGGCTCAGACTTTTCGTCCGGTCAGTCAATAAAAGACCCTTTTACCTCTGGCTCAGACCTTTCATCCAGTCAGTCAATAAGAAATCTTTCACCTCTGGCTCGGACCTTTCGTCTAGTCAGTCAACAAGAAATCTTTCACCTTTGACCCGGACCTTCCATCTGGATAGATGATAAAACCTATCTGGGATAGACCTTATGTCTATCCTGACAAGACCTGCATATTTCTATATGTCCCACCGACGATGAAACCCCACCGTTGACCAACCAGTGCATCGCCCGATCGATGATGAAACTTACCCAGATTAGACCTTACGTCTATTCTGATGAAACCTATAAAACTCCTTTGCATCGGTATAAACCCAATAGCGATAATGAAACCCGCTATTCTGCTTTGGCGTCATGCCCTTCCGCCTAAGCCAAGCTGTACGGCGTCATGACAATTTGTCTAAGCCGTTTGAAAATACTATCTTAGCATCATGGCCTTTCGCCTAAGCCAGGTTGTCCGGCGTCACGGCCCTATGCCTAAGCCGGTAAACACTCTGCCTTGACGTCATGACCCTCTGCCTAAGTCAAGCTGTACGGCGTCATGGCAATTTACCTAAGTCGTTTAAAAATTCTGCCCTGGCGTCATGGGGCGGCATCATGGTAATTTGCCTAAGTCGTTTAAAAATTCTGCCTTGACGTCATGGCCTTCTGCCAAAGCTAAGTTCTACGGCGTCATGGTAATTTACCTAAGTCATTTAAAAATTCTGCCTTGGCGTCATGGCCTTCTGTCTAAGCCAAGCTGTACGGCGTCATGGTAATTTACCTAAGCCGTTTAAAAATTCTGCCTTAGCGTCATGGCCTCCCGCCTAAGCCAAGTTGTACGGCGCCATTGTAATTTACCTAAGCTGTTTTAAAATTCTGCCTTGGCGTCATGACCTTTCGCCTAAGCCAAGTTGTATGGCGTCATGACAATTTACCTAAGCCGTCTAAAAAATACTGTCTTGGCATCATGGCCTTTCGCCTAAGCCAAGCCGTTTAAGCATTCTACCTTGGCGTCATGGCCTCCTGCCTAAGCCAAGTCATACGGCGTCATGGCAATTCACCTAAGCCATTTAAAATTATGCCTTGGTGTCATGCCCTTCCGCCTAAGCCAAGTCATACAGCGTCATGACCATACGTCTAAGCCGTTAAATACCCTACCTTGGCATCATGGCCTTCCGTCTAAGCCAAGTTGTACGGCATCATGGCAATTTACCTAAGCCGTCTAAAAAATTTCTACCTTGGCGTTACGACCTTATGTCTAAGCCAAGTCATTCGACATCATGACCTTCGGTCTAAACCAACAAACATCTTACCATTGGCTCGGAGTTGTTATCCGAACTAATAAATAAAAAGACCCATTGGTTCCACGCTAACCCTTGATCCCTCCAGGGATTTACCACAACATGTGACACCTTCTCTCTGTCACCATGGCGTCAGTCACCCACTTATAAGAGAGTCGACCTGCGGATGTACATATTGAGCCCTACAAAAAAAAGAAGAAAAAAAAAGAAGAAGAAAAAAGAGAAAAATGAAGGTACTTATGCATTTCAGTTTCAACATGATTCATAGCCTGTCATTATCAAAATCAGGGTTCCAACACACGACTCTCACCATTCTTGATACACCTCAGCAAGCATCTTCTATCTATGAAAATCCATTCATTAGCCACCAATTACTTGTCAATGGGAAACCCTTACTCGCTCACCTTTCCACTACATGCTTCTTCATAGGGCCCAATAAGCTCATTTTAAATCTTATCAGGCTGTCCATTGACTCTCGCATTGACGATTATCAGTTCTCAAGTCAGTCCTCACTTGGACACCGCATCCAATCTTGATCCTCATGCCAACCGTACCCTCCTAGGGGAGCACGGTGAAACAAAATGGCAAGATTACACAATCCTCGATTCACATCAACTCTAGGCTTAGATTGACAGGGAACTCCTCCCATGTTGGCCATGAGACCAAGACTCTCATTCAACAGCATCCCTCTTGGGACTTTCGTACATAGGCATCATCCATTACACAATCTCATCTAATCTTCATCACAATTATTCCAAATAGACACCTACCAATCTTTCCTCCACTCTCACTACCGAGCCACAGGACATAATCTTAGCAAATCATGGCACACATTTTCAGAATAGACAAGTGCCGTCTTAACACCATAGGAGTCTGGTCAACGACGCACCAAACAACACGGGTCTCCAGACATCACAGATTCTTACCACAGTTGGGTCCTTCTTGCAACATTCCAAATTCTTGGACTTTACTGGTCCTCTTCTAGGCATTATCATGGCTGACCACTTAGCTAGCCTCACTAGCCGCTCACAGCTACCATCTAGGACCCGTAATTCCTTCATCAGAAAACACATCTCTAGGACCACGAATCCATCTGAGGACACAACTTTCAACACAAGTCGAGCACCTAGCTCACCGACATTGATCATCGCATCCTCATCCTCTATTAGGCTATTCCTTTGCAACCCCCAACTGGGTCCACTACCAAGCACCTGACATAGCTTCCTATGAATGAATAGGGTACTCATCTGGCACACTGCCCTCATATTACTGCAACTTTGTTCCATCGGTGCCACAAACCACAATGCCTCAAGCAATGGCACGGCAATCGACATGGCTCACACAGCCAAAATAATCTCGTACCTAGGAAATGACCTCCTGATGTTCTACTCATCCTCTGAAATCCACCCGTAGTGACCAACCCTACGATCCTAGACCTGTGGGTTATGGGCCCACCAAGCTTCCACTATGCACTCTACACAACACGCACAATTATCACAGATAATCTCGGCATCCACCATCTAACATTTCTCAATCAAAGCTGGCTTACCCTAGAAAACAGGGTGAGGAAAGCTCAATTGCCACAAACCCAAAGCATAGACTCTCTCTCTAGGTCTGGCAACCCTCTTGCAACTCCGCAGGCTCCAATTCACAATGCATCAGAAATCACCACGCTAGACGTAGATTCTCGCACACACATCCCTGTTGGCACTCATCCTTCCATAATAACTCCAACGCACCCTTACACATCAGGGGATGGGCATGAATTCTCACAGATAGTCACACTACCAAAACAAAGAATACTTCTCGCAAGCCACCACCCTACTAATAAGCATGGCACTTCCCATACGGACTTCTTGGCATTCACGAGAAGACCAATCAATCTGAACACGTTATGCAGGACCACATGACTTAGCCAAAATGCAACTCTCTCCATCCAAGGAGAAACCAACAAACCCCTTACAAAGTGGGAGGTCTTCATACTTGACCCAACCTTGAATCTCGTGCACACTGGGAGCCTCACCTTCCAGCACCAGGAAAAACGATTGCCACCATCAGGTTAGCTCCTCCGACAACACTCACCAAGTGTCTCGTCGGACCACACTGGTAGCATCTCCCAACACACCATTGCAACTCGCCAAATAGTGACTCACCACATCTCGAGCACTGACTCTACTGATCACCAGCCACACTCTGCCATAGTGGTTGAGCTAGTAGCTACCACATGCTCCGTTCCTATGCCTATCTCTGATCCTGGACCCATTAACACGTGAAAACCTTTGTCGAGGAGTGAAGAAAATCACTAAAAGACATCAGGCTCGAAGGCTGCCACACTAATGACCATAGGACATTATTCCCTTGAATCTATCCTTGCTGACACCAACCCATTCTCAATTCTCAGGTCCTTAAAATATCCATCTTCTGAGTTGCTACCACACAGACCACCATGCCAAGAGCCATAGCACGAACCATGATCGGCACCTACCAACACTTATCCTTGAGCCCCAAATCTACCGTTGAGCCTTCACATCTCATCTGCCACCTCGCACGGTGCATCTAGTGCAGTGCAGAATGACCCTCAATTCCACAATTTTGGCACAGAACTAAGCCACCGCCACATAGCCTTGAATCAAATCCAGAACTAACACAACCCACTCATACACAGACCCGCAAGACCACGAACTTACTAGGACATCTCTACACATTCCTGCCTCAAAATATGCAACAATAATCGAGACTGGCAGGTCATCTTTGACATCACAGAGCATGATGAGAATGTCAGGCTCGACCAATAGCAGCTTACTAAGAACATCCTCTGCTCATCCGAGCACTCTCTTGATCACGGCATCCCCTCTGCCACCATAAACCATGATCTCAGAACCTCAGAGGTTGGCTAAATCTTGAATTGGGGTGGTCAAAATGACATTAACACCTCTGGAGTATACTCATGGCCACCTAACCATGAACTATCCTCGCCAGCCACCTAACTTTGCTGCATGTCCCTCAAATACAGCACCGCAGACTCACACCTGTTGGTAAAACTCTACCCAATGTGACATAGCCGGGGCCACCACCTCTGGGGAAGGTAACACCCTATCTTACTCCTTAGGCCCCACATTGTTGTGCCCCTGTGGTCATTTGCATCTCATAATTTTGATAATGGCTAACACTATAAGTCATTGTTGTTTTTCACTCTCATATGACTGACATACGTGATATTTTGTTCATGACAGGTCAGCAAATGAATGGAGAAGAAATGGCGTGGAGAAAGCAAAAGTGTGAAGCCCGAACTCGCAGGCATATTCTGAGAAAGCAAGCAACTAGACTACAAGGGGGGGGGGTTTACCTCCACGCTTCGGACGTGGGGAAGACGATCCTAGCCGAACCCGCACTCCCGGTACAACAGTCATTAATAATTACAGAACTGATTACTTCTGCCCACTCCACACAGGGAGGTATCAGGCTACACACGGGACCCAGGAGTAGTGAGTTCGGGTTGGCGGGCAGCACTCAGGACCGCTCCAGTGATGGCGAGCGCTAGTAGCCATGGGGCCCACATCCTGGTTGGTGGGCCGAGGGGGTCGGGGAGGATGTTGCTGCGTCGGTGGCTCCTGGAGGGGTGGTCCCGGGGGCAGAGGCATGCTGTCTCGACGAGTGAAAGGTGGGGCGGCTGCCTCGGGGGTGATCGTCGGTTGCCGTCCACTAGCCGGAGTTGCTATTTTACTGCACGCGACCCGGCAAAAATGGGCGCTGCGATCAGCCCTGACGTCATAATGACGTGAGACTGGTGGCGTTGGAAAGCTCTCTCGAAGAGATACGATCCCAGGTTGGTTTTGGAATTTTAAACACTCAGGGCTGGCCACTGGCAATCTTTTAATGCACTAGTTCACAGTTTGGGGACCAGTAGGGCAGAAAATAGACTTGACTGAGAACTCGATTTGACCAGGGAGAACGTATTGGATATGGGTGATGAGTTCTTCACGAAAGTTGTTGATCTTGAAGTCAGGAAAATAGGATATTTTTTTGTAACCTTTTATGGAGGTTTCTATTTTATGGAGAATTTAGAGTGGATAGGGCTCGGGTCTGGAAAATTATGGACAGACTGAAAATGACAGTTTGGAGGAGTTTTTTAGTACGGTCTAGAAAATTTTTAAATTCATGAAAAAAAATGAGAGATGGGGTTTGATGGGACAAACCTCTGGTTAAATGTTCATGCGATTTGGAGGAGGTTAAGGGGGGCTTAGGGGTCAAATGGTGGCTTCCTGGAACTGGATCTGCACAGTGGGCAGATTTACAGGGTTGGAAAGACAAAAATGGTAAAAATCGAAATTGAAGGCTTTTTGAGTTGGGTTTTTTTTTGGAGTTCGGGATTGAAGTGGAAAACCTACCATCCAAAATTTAGATCCAAAAGACTTGGGATCTAGGAGTGAAAAATCGCGTGTTGAGCTTCTATCCAGCCAAAATAGTACTTAGACAGCACTTCTGAAGAACGACCACGTCGGCTCGATGGCGGCACGATCGGCGGCGACGACAGCAACAATAGAAGGAAGAGAGGTAGGGGAGGAGATAGAAGAGGGCCTCACACCCTGGAGGAAGGAGAATCAGAGGGGAGAGGAGGAGAGAGGGGCGCACCCCTTACAAGGCTCAAAAGGATTTAATTTCTTCTTTCAAATGACTTCATTAATTCCTAATGTAAAAAATACAAGGTTTATATATGCCAATGCAAAAGGATCATCTCCACCATTGGATCCAGGGTTGGGGAAGGGGATGGACTAGATTTATCAATGTAAATTTTGTCCCAAAAAATAAAAATAATATCTATTTTAGTGGGAGGGGGCGCCCCCTAGACAAGTTCCTTCATTTAAGAAGAGAAAATGGACTTTTTACCCCCTTGTTCCCTTGTCTTGTCCATGAAGGAAAGGACCCTTCTAGAAGCCACCTAGGATATTGACCGGCCCCACATGGGCCCTAGGACATAGGTGGACTAATGGGAAAGAGGATGGGGGGCCCCTATAGGACCTACTGACCTTTTACACATAAACCTAAGGACTTCTATGGACTAACACATTGGCTTGTAAAGTCTTATAATTACACACGTATTTATGCAAGGACATAAATACAAACTAAGAGACATAAATATAAATAAAAATTACTAATGTCTGGAGTTGATTCCCATCACCCTATGATTGCCTTGTGAAGGATCAGAAGTCTGGGAGGGTTCTTCTTCACGGACGGCTTAGGAACGGCCTCTACCAACTGCCTCTTCACCAAGTCTCCCATGTTGCTCTTGCGGGCGAATGCGCTTCTACAACAGCCTGGCATGCCCGACTCGGTCACCCGACATTACAGATTGTGCGTCGCATTATCTCCTAGTTTGGTCTCCCTGCTTTTCGGAGCCCGGTTGCTCCCCTCTGTTCTGCTTGTTTAAAAGTTAAATCTCACAAGCTCCCCTCTGTTCTACTTGTTTAAAAGTTAACTCACCTAAATTCACCTCAGATATATAATTTATCCTAACTTTTTATCAAAATAGCCCTTAGAAATTTCCAGAGATAGCCGACGTTGTCTCTTGTTCTTTCTCCACTCGTAATACGCCTGAACTTGCAAGCCGGAGTGCTCACGGCTCATTTGTAAATGTGTTTGTCCCGTCAAAGAGATTCTAATTAAAATCCAAGGCAAACGTACTTCCAAACATGCTCTTAAATTCCAAGGGACGCTACTAGCTCCCATTTTTGTTGGTCGGTGCTCTCACGGAGCGCCCACTCCCTTCCACGTTACAGTTTTTTGAGCCTCTTGGATCATAGAATCAGCTTAATTAGACAATAGGTCAGATTAATTAGGAGCCGGGTTATTGGTGGTTGGGTCATTGTGATTGCCAAGATGAAGTATTACTCAATCCCAAATAAGTTATATCAAGATAAATGAAGATACCTAGCTAGTTAGATTAACAGAACTCACATTAATTATGAATCTAGCTATAATGGAAGGTGATTTTTACCGTCTTTTATTTTTTAACTATGAGACAATCAAAAGAGGACGGAAAACGGGAAAACATGTTGGATCGAGCTGCAGAAGACACGACCCCAGCATCTCTAAAAAGCACTCCACTGAGGCGTTGAGAGATGAAGTGGACTACCCCCACTAAAAGATCAAGGAAAAAAAAAACTTAGGAGAACGACAACTAAGGCTGTCAATGAGTCGGGTCGACTTAATAGGTCGCGTGTTTAGTCTGATTTTTGATCGGATTGCAAGTCTTGTTCTGACCCGTGAGTCCTTGGTCGGGCCAAAAAGTCTGACCGGACGAGACTCACGGGTCGGGTTCAGACTTTGAGTTCAACTTACTGGTCAACTCGACATATTCTCTTCATTTTTTCATATTTTTCTGAATTAGTGAATTTTTGGGAGAAAAATTAGATTTTTTAAAAATTAAAAAAATTCTTAATTTCTTTTCTTTTTAACCTTTCTCTCTCCTTCCTCTCTCCTCACTGTCCCTCACTCTCTCCCTCTCGTTCTCTCTCCTCTCTTCTCCTCTCTCCGCTGGGTCCACGATAGTGGCGAGAAGGGCGAGGTAGGAACGCTGTGGAGTGATCGTGGAGCGTGCTGGCGTGAAGGATGGAGCGTGGCGTTGGCGCAATCCCTCAGTGGATTCAAAGCCGGTGTGGTTTGGTCATCGTGTCGATTTTGGCGCGATTTAGTCGCTTCGGCACGTGAGAACTTTGGCGGAGGTAGGGAGATGGATCGCCTACTTCTCTTCTGTGTTCCCTCGTGATTTGGAGCCAAACTGTGTGAGTTTGAGCGGGTTTCATTACATTTGGGTAAAATCATACTTCGGGGGGTGTGCGATGAGTTCGCCTTTCCCGGCGTCGGTTCCCTTCCAAATTAGTATCATTGGAACCCCTGGCATGCTAGCGTTCCATTTCCGCCACTTTTATCGGGATTGGTTGTCATTTGGGACCGGTAGGAGCCCGGGAACCCATGTGACTTAATTAGGGTCGATTCGGTGTAATCGCCCGTTTTTGTCGTTTTTGCGTCTAATTGATCCCTTCTGGAGTGCGGAAGGCTTGTTTCGCCATTAGGGTTGTTTCCCCTTCGTTTTAGAGCGAATGAGGCATGGAAAGGCCGAGTTTCGGCCAATCCCCTATTTTTCCCATCGTGACACCTTAGCGGTCCTTTCAGTGACCATTTGTGTCCTCACGCGGTCTAGTATGTGACCGTTTGTCTTATGTCGGTTCAGGTCTTCGCGGTCATGCGATAGACCATTTTTCCTAGCTAGCGGCCCATTGTTGGACCGTTAAGCCCTGTCAAGTGGCCCATTAGGTGACTGCTAGATGGTATTGATTAGTCGATTTGGCTAAGCCGTCTTACGATAGACCGTATGGCTTGCCTTAGCGGCCCATTAGTAGACCGCTAAGCTTCGCGTGGTCTTCGATCAACGGTTTTAGGTTGGTTCGGGCTAGCGGCCTAGCTCCGATCGTTTGTAGTCTTTAGCGGCCCATTCATAGACCGCTAAGGTCCGTTTGACTTCGGTCAATGTTTTAGGTCGGTTCGAGTTGTGTCCTTAGTGGCCCATTAGTAGACCGCTAAGTTCTGTAAGCGGTTCTATTATAGATCATTTTTGATGGTTTGACTGGTTAAGTCAGTTCGAGGGTTGACTGGGTCTAGCGGTTGTTTATATGACCGCTACAGTCACCTTGCAACCTTATTTATGACTGCTAAGTGTCTGTGTTCTCTGTGTGTGGTTAGCGGCCCTTTAGCTGACCACTTGGCTTACCTAGCGGTCAAGTGATCGACCGTTTATCCCCAGAGTGTTATTTTCCCGATGTTTTGGCTTCCAAGTGTCTTGGCTTGACCTTGTGGTTTGCCCGTTGTCCTGTGGATGTCTTTGATATCCTATTAGGGCTATGACCATGTTATAAGGTAGCCAGGAGTGCGTTTATGTCGATTAGTATCCTGTACTACTTCAGAGTCATTATTGGTTTCTGGTCAACCCAGTAAGATCTAGTGGTTGACATGTGACCTCGTGAATGTCTCAGAGTTCTTGTATAAGATCGAGACATGATTGTGGACGTCTTGAGGTGTGGTTTTACCTCGATTTATGTGTCCATAAGTTTAATGGTATTGGTGATCCCTTAGGTCTCCGTGATTCACATATTGCATATGTTTTTCCTTTATTGGTGTTTACCGTGACTTTGACTTAGGGATTAGGCTGATTGGCGGCATGTTACCTCTTTTGTGTACGATGATCTTGACCCTGAGTTGTGAGACTCAAGGATCGTTGTGTCAGCAGGTCTAGTTGTTGTCCTGAGTCTGGTAGCAATTTAGTTTGCTACCTTGTGTCTTGTGGTTGGTGCTCCATGGTACGTGCGATAGTGCGTGCTTAGCCTGTCTGTACTTCAACACTGATGTTTTCAGAGTCTCTGTGTCTAGTGAGCCTCCACTAGTCGTAGCCTGATGACACTTTCCTGTGTGTCAGCCCACATGGGAGTGGTGACGGGGCGAGTTCCCAAGATATGGTTTGTAGGCTAGTTTCCGTGGGCTCCCTTGCCTTGCAGTAGCGTCCTACTGGGGGAGAAAACTAGCTAGAGGCCTGGCTCAAGGCATTGAGCTTGTGTGTGCACACATGGTTAGGGGCGTTTGGATGAGCGCCGATGGGCGTGACCCTAACTAGTTACTCATTACTGTTGTTCCTTTTACTTGGCTGAGTATCTCAGTTACCACTATTCCAGACATGTGGGAGATGCTTGTGGCGTAGTGTAAGACGTTCGTGGACGAATCTCGCTGTTCTTCTAGGGAGGAGGTGCTTCTGTCACTTGACTCATGACTTTAATATTTCTCGGAGTTGTGTCCTTCCCGGGTTAGTCTTTTCTTGTCTTTATCCGAGGTCGACTTAGTGTAGCATGCACGACGCTCTAGTCGTGTATGCACTGGTGTCTCTTGTCTGTGTAGGTCGTTTGTAGGGCTTTTTGCTTGTCCTCGTTAGCCTTAGCTTTAGACCTGGTGCTTGGTTGACGGATCGGTAACTCCTAACTTTGTGAGATCAGGGTTCACCCTTCTATTGCCGTTTGGAGTAGCTTAGGGAACCGTGCATTATCCAATAGTCGTGTTTCTGTACTTTATGACTTTTCCCTTTTCTTTTAGCTATTTCTACACTTGCTTTTACAACTTTTCTGTTGTAGCTGAGCACTATTGTCTTCCTTGTTCTTCCTACTTTGCTACTATTTAGATGTTGTCTAGAGTGTTACTGCGTTGTTTCTAGAGGGGATCCGCGTGACCCCTACTGAGCCAGTGACACGAGACTCACCCCTGCTTTTCAGGTGTGGTCGCTCTGCTTCTTCCTTGTGATCTGTGGGCGGTGTCGGTTCGTAGTCGCCAACGTTGCTAGCGTTACCTGCGTCGGGCTTCCCCCAGCTTCAGTGTACATTCTCTTTTCTGTTTCCCCGTACACATGGTGCACGGGTTGGGGGCCTGAAGAGAGAGAGAGAGGTAGAATCTCGCGCAAGATGTGCACGGGGTAGGCTTGAGGAGGGAGAGGAAGCGGGAGACCTCGTGCAGGATGTGCACGAGGTTGAGAATATACCTCGTGCACATTCTGCATGGGGTAAAGGGGATGGCTCGTGCAAGTTTTAGAAGGGGAGAACAAGCCCCGTGCAGCTTTCAAAATGGTGTAGCTCGTGCAAATTTTTTTTTAGAAAGAGAGAAGAGAAGGGAAGGGTGATTAGTGTGGGCCGAAGAAGGGTGTACCGGTAAAGGGCCTGAGGCGCTACACTGGCGAATGGGGTTATGGGGCTGTACCGGGGAAGAGCCCTAACGAGCGTGCCGGCGAAGGAGGGGTTGAGCAAGGCGTACCGCTGAAGGTTTAAACGAGGCATACCGCTGAGAGATTGTGCCGGCCGGGGACGTGCACTGGCCAAGGAGGTGTACTGGGGAAGCCAAGAGGCCCACTCCTCTGTTCTTCCTTTAAGGCCTTTCTTTTATTCCTCTTTCAATTTCGGTCTAGTTTTGTGCAGATTGCTCCTTCTTCCTTAGTTGTAGTCGTTCGGGGTGTTTAGTTGTTATCGAGTCCAAATTTCCTCGCGATGTCCATGGCTCACTTACCTTAGTTAAAGTAATTCATTGATTATTGTTCCATTTATTTGCTAATTCCCCCGGTCCCCGTCATATCATTATTATTTCCCTCTTTTTTTAGACAAAAATTCGACAGCATCTCCCCTTGGCCCGGGCGTAAGGGAGAGGTAGGGAACGCGCCCACATGGTGTGACGAAACCCGACAACGGGAGGTGGTCGTCCAAAGATGGCAACATCTTGGACAGACCTCGAAAAACTCAGAGAGAGTAGCGATGGGAGAGTTACAAGACTAGCCGTGGGCACTGGGGTTAAGGAGCAAGGGCTAGTGTGCCGGCCAAAGGACCCAAAGGTGTACCGGGCTAGGCTGGCTGGGGGGGAAACGGGGCTGTACCGGCGAAGGGTCACGCCGGGGAGGCCCTAAGGCGTGGAGGGTGCACCGGCCAAGGGTCGTGCCGATGGAAGGGCTGGGGGGGGCATGAGGTATACCGGGCAAGGGATCAAGGAGGGGCCGTGCCGACGTGTGGACAAACCAAGGGCGCGCCGCTGAGGAGGAGGTGCAGGGTGTGCCGGCCGAGGAGCACAAGTGTTGGGGAGGCTGGGCAGGCGTGCCGGGCTGGGAGGAACAAGGGTGTACCGCTAGAGAAGGAGCCAAGCGCGTACCATTGGGGGAGTGTACCAGCGAAGGCTGGCTCAGGGGCACGAAAGCCAAACGTTGGCTAGGCGGGATGAGTTGAAATGAGTGAAGGAGAAGGCCATGGGGTTTTCGAGCTCGGCCTAGCTGGAGGGAAAGTTCAATGAGGAAGAAAAGAGGCGGGGACTGGGTGCTCAAGGAGATTGGGGAGGCATAGCTCGGGCCACCAGGAGGGCGAAGGTAGGAAGGCCCTCACCCAAAATGAAGGAACCACCGGTGGGAAGATGAAAACGTTGCCGGGGGAACGGGGAGAAACCATCAAACACACGCACGAATCTAACGAATGGAGACAGCAAAGGAAACCAAGGGGCCAAGGCTCTCATCCATGAAGAACGTGGAGTGGGAGTTACAATAGAGGAGGAAAGAGGGAGAAAAGGACGAAGAAGAAGAGAAGGAAGGGGGTGGGGTTGAACAGGGGCAACGGAGCCCTGCTCTTCCCCTCCCTCTCTGCTACACCTCTCTCTCTCCCTCTCTCTCTCTCTCTCTCTCTTACTCTTTCTCTTACTCTTTCTTTGGGGTGGTCGTCGGAGGGGAATCCCACGGCGGAGCTCTCCTTCCTTTTCTTCTTCTCTTCTTCCCTACGTGTCTGCTCGTCTCTTTGTGTGTGTCCCTTCTCTCTTCTTCTTTTTTTTTGTCTCTGTCCCCTTCGCTGGTGGAGAGGAAGGGGTTTTTATACCCCAGCGGCACAGGGCCCTTCAAACACAGGGTGGTGTTGGCGGGAAAACAGTGCACTTATGGGGATTTGACCCAGGCGTCCTTGACGGCATGGAGAGTAGGCAGCATGGCTAGCTCCCCGTCTACCACCTCGGACGGGCCATTGCGCGCCAAGAATCCCGTAAGGCGTGGCGTGAGATTTGGTTTGCGCCGTCAGTTAGACCGTGCCGTTGGAGGTTTGGACTATGCCGCTGAAGAGAGCACCAGGCAGTTGTGCTGCTGAAGAGAGCACCAGGTAGCTGCGCCGCTGGAGAAGCCTCCACAGCGTGCCATCCGAGGCCATTGAGGTTGTGTCGTCGAAGGGCACAAGAAGTGTGCCGTTGAAGACACCTTGAAGGGGCGTGCCGTTGAAGAGGGCACAAAAGGGGCGTGCCGTTGAAGGCACTTGGAGTGTGCCGCTGAGGGGCACATAGAGTGTGTCGTTGAAGATACCTTGAAGGTGTGTCGCTGAAGGCTTTGAGGGTGTGCCACTGAAGGGCATTGCATGTGTGCCGTTGAAGGGCACTGATGTCGCACCGTTGAAGGACACAACGCGTGCCATTGAAGGAGCGATAGGAGCGTACCAGCGAAGGGCCGCTGGGGGTGTGCCAGTGAGCGCTACGCTGGGGTGTGCCATTGAAGAGCACTTGGGCGTCTTTGAAGTGGGCTTCCTGGTTTGTTCTGGATTGACGATCCGCTCGATTTTCTTCGGGGCTCACGAGCAGTGAACTTCCCCAAGGGTTGGCTTCTCTTCGCTGTCGTGATTCTAGAGACGGTTCCACGGCAGCATGTTGTCTGTTTGGAGGGTCCGGACGGGACGTGTCCTCCAGGGTCTCTTCGGTTGAAGCTGTTGTTACTGTTGGGCCGGCAGGGACATATGGACGTGCGATTTTACACGTCCATAGGCCCCCGTGCACAGCAGAGTCTGGGCTCGGGGGGAATTACCAGTTAGAGGACAGGCCTAGGGCGTATAGTCTGAGTGTGCACACGAGGCTGAGGGTTCAGACCCGCGCTGACGAGTGCGACCTCAGCTAGTCTTTGTTTTGTGGTACTACTAGTGTAAGGGGTAGTATATGTTATGTTCTAATCTGTAGTTGAACAGATCTCAACTTCCCAGTTAGAGTGTTTATTACACATTTGATAAAAGGAAAAGAGTTTTGTTATAATTGGTAAACACCCAATTCACCCCCCTCTTGGGTGTCATTGATCGCGGGACCCAACACTGTTGTTTTCGGTTGGGATTCTACGGGACCCCTACTGAGCTAGTGATAGGAGGCTCACCCCTGGTTTTCAGGTGCGATGGTTCTTCCTCGAGGTTCGAGGGAGTTGCGTGATGGTCCTTAGTTGCCAGTTGTCGGGCCGAGTGTTCACTTGACATGTGGTACGTTTTACTACTTTAGACTATACTTTTGTTGGACTGGACTCTGTTGTAGTTAGATTATTTATTTCTGTTAATTGTTGAATTGTCCTACTTTATTTCTTATTTCTATATACACCATGCCTATCCTTTTAGCCCTTCTGAGTCATCCCGCTCGTGGGCGGCAGTTCGGGATTCGAATGGTATCGGGTCTTCCCGGTATCCGGATCTCGGGTTGCTACAGTTGGTATCAGAGCTATGGTTGTGGAAGTACATAGGAATCCAAGATATTACAGTGATCAGAGTCCATAAAGTCCAGTACAGTCGACAGCTGGCATAGGGTATCGTATTTATTTTTTGCATCGTTTCTCGCGTGAGAGTTTGAGGGTGCAGTGTTGGCACTGTGAAGTTGGTTGCTGTCGTCGTCGTAGTGTCGGCGTGGGGTCTTATGATCAAGGTCGAGAGATTTCTCCCTCATCGATGGTGGCCCCGGTGGTGCTGCGTTGGGCAGAGGTTGCCGGTAGGTGCATTGCTGCGGTGCTATGTTCAAGGGATCTGCTGCGAGGTCAGGCGGCTAGTGAGGATTGTTCGTGGTTAAGTGGCCGTGAGTGTGCTCTGAGGGAGCTATTATTGGCGTTGTCCACTCCAGTTGAAAATTTATCCACCCCTTGAGGTGTTGAGATCGTGGTCGAGATGTGCTCGGATGAGCAGAGGATCTTCTTGGATTGGGCTGTGGTTGCCCTGGATTTGGTTCAAGATCGTGTGGCAGTGACAACCTTGTGGCTCGAGGATGAATGTTGGCGGGTGCCAATTATGGCTTGTGTTGCGGCTAGAGGCTTAGTGTGTTGGGGTTCGAGGAATTGCAACGGTGGTGCATCGAGAGGTGTTGTGATCGTGATCCGACGAGACACTCGACAAGTGTGTCGAAAGTGCTGACCTCTGGTGGTGGAAGGTGCTATTCCCAACGTGTGCAAGGTTAGAGGTCAAGTCGAGCACGGGGATCTTCCATTACTCTGAGGTGTATTGAGCTTTTCCCTTGGTTGGTGGAGATCGCATTGGGTTAAAGTTCGTCATCTTGCATCATGTGTCTGGATTGGTTGGCCTTCGTGTGCCATGAAGCCCGTGCGAGACATGTCCCGTGTGTTGGCAAGGTGGTTGCCAGTGAGAAGCGTTACCCATTCCCTGATGTGTAAGGGTGTTGGCATTATTCCAGAAGGATGAGTGCCGATTGGGCGATGTTTGTGAGAATTTGCAGTTGATGTTGTGATTTTCGATGTGTTGAGGATCGGAGCCTGCGGAGTTGCATAGGATTGTCGGGATGGCAGATCCCGAGTGGTTGTAGTGGCTGTGCGTGTGGATCACAGTGCAAGGATCGTAGCATTGGGTGCTACGGGCGGATTCGGAGAATGTGTTGAGCATCGGAGGATTGGTTCCTCGGTGTGAGGTGTGTTGCTACCGTGCCGTTGCTTGAGGCATTGTGGTTGTGGCACTGGTAGGGTGGAGAATCAGAGAAATATGTTGGTAAGCATGTCACATGAGTACCCTATTCTTGTGTTGGAAGCTGTGTCCTCTGGTGAGATCGTATTTTTGGAGAAGTGATCTCTGGCAAGCTTATGAGATCCCTGTTGGTTGCTGTGAGTGGCTGGTGAGCTCGGCTGAGTGATCAACCATGGTACGAAGTGTATTGTCATGGGACCCGTGTGCATTGGTCACGGCGTCATCGACCAGCTTACTGTGGTAGCAGGCGACATTGTCAGTTCTAGAGAAGTGTGTCGTGGATCGTGAGAGGTTATGTCCCGAGGCTCTATGATGAGAGCAGAACCGGGATTGGCAGGCGTCCATTTAGAGTGATTGAGATGAGATAGGATTCGATTGGGTAATGGACAGTGCCTGTGTGTGGAGGTCTCTGAAGAGACGTTGGCGTTGGATATGGTGATCATCGGTCTGCGACCAGCATGGGATGGCTCCCCTATAAGTCTGAGTCGAGTGAGGTAAAGACCGAAGACACCAGGATCTTGTCATGTGGTCCCACCATGCTCCCCAGAGAGGGTGGAGTTGGCGTGAGGTTTTGGATTGGACGTGGTGTTGGTCAGTGGAATGGTCAACGTATGGCTCGTCGTGATTTGGAGCGTGCTTGTTGGGCCGGTGGAGACTTCCCATTGGCGAGTGTCTGGTGACCAGTAGATGGTCTTTCACAGACAGAAGATGCTGGTTGTTGGGGCTCGAGAAGAGCGTGAGCCGTATGCCAGCGAGGCCTTGGGTGGTCGATTATGAGGCGTGCTTTTGCCGGGTTGGATCTGGAATTTTGTTAGATGTTATCTTCGGGCAGAGTTGGCCGAGTCGTTGAAGGTGTTCGGCTTGCCAGATGTGAGCTGGAGGAAGCTCAGTGATGGTTGTCCCTGGTGCAGGGCGTGAGATCCGTCAGTTGGTTATGTAGCTGATGTTTGGTTGGTCCGCCGAGCGTGGGCGTTAGCTGGTGTTGGTTCTTGTGACGAGGAGCGCGTGTCCTCGGTGAGCGAGATGGTGGCAGCGGTGCTGTGACTGATTTTCGTGTTAGCTGAGGTGACGTCAGACTTGTACCCTTTTACATGATTCCTGCTCTGATGATCGATGTGTCTTAGATTGTGAGCGAGGTATTATCCGTGATCATTGTCTGGCTGCGTCCCTCAGGACCGTGATTTTTGCGAGCATTGAGGTTTAGCTGGGGCTCTGACGGCGTTGTTAGTTGGTTTATGGCGTTCTCCCCTTGTCGCTTCGTACTTGTGCAACTGGAACAGCGGCGTCTGCTATAGTTCCTGGAGAGCATTGATCAGCAGTTGACTACTTTTCCCTTCGGCCCATTTGCCAGGGGGTTAGCTCCAGCCCACATACGGGAGGCAGGTGTATCACCTACTGGCTGGGCTCCACTCAGGGCTGGCTCTCTAAGGAATCCTTAGATTCATCTGAAAGCGAGTAGGACTCATCTGAAGGCGAGAAGCATACAGCCGAAGGTGAGCAGCCTGAGAAGTTATACTCCTTCCCTCTCGATAAGACCCTGGGCATCTTTTTCGCGTGCCGATGAGCGGGACTGATTCACCCATCACCCATTGAGCAGACACCAGTGGCTGCCTTTCATCAGGGGTATTGCCCATACCATGAGGTGGTAGGCCTTATCATCCATAACTATTAGCCGTTCAAGGACCTCACTGAGGACTTAATTAGGCGGGGGAAGGTTAATATGGGTGAATTCCTAGTCAATCCGCCGCAATCGCATGTGTAGGAAAGTCTTCACTTCTCCCTCAATTTCATATATCCCTCAGCAGCTTTCCAGCTCCCGGAGCCACAGGAGGAGGGAGTTAGTTCCCAGCCACCCAAATCCACACTATGGTACCCCAGGTGGCGACCCTCCCATCAGTGTTCTTTCCCCAAGGAGGACACTGAGAAGATCTACGATGAGAACCTGGAAGACGGTCGGGTAATGACACACGAGCCACCATCCTACTATAACAAGACGGCCAAAAGTCATCCCCGCTATTGCAAGTATCATGCTAGGGTGTCTCACCCTACCCGACAATGCCCAGAAGTCTAAGACTGCATTGAAGTACTCATTTAAAGAGGAGAGATCGATGGGTAGGGAAACTCTATGACAATGCGACATCTTAAAGAGGCCGTCAAGAAGAGTTTCCAACAAGCTCGGCAAGAGGCTAAGACTTTCTCTCAATTAGCCCGACTGAGTGAGTTTATGGGCAACGGCAAAACCTCAACTAGACCCAAAGGCAAGGCCAGGTGCGAGGGGTCTAAGACCCAAAGTACAAAAAGCCAAGTCAGGGGAGAAGGCTCCAAACCCCTCTCTAGGCCAAGCCAACCCGGCATCGTCATAAGGGGAGGCCCTCCGCTAGATAATAAAGGCAAGGCTAAGGTGAGGGAGCCTCAGGCCAAAGTTCCCGTCAAGCCGGCGAGGCCGCCAATTGCGGAAAGACCTCAACAGTATGAACATGTAAAGGCGCCTGTCAAAGCAAAATCAGTGGAAGTGAAAGTCCCCCAAGGGCCCCACTGTGGATTGGCAGAGTTCCAGGAGTTGCCTCCTGAAATAATTGCTCAGGCAATCAATGCCACCTTCCAGGTGCAGTCGGAGGAGGCCAACTGGACTACGGTCACCCCCAGAAAGAGCCGCGGCACTAAGGCTCCTAAGGAGCCAACCCGGAGCAAAAAGTAAAATTCTAGGGGCAAACCAGTCCCATCTTCAAAGCAAAGTCGCCTTTCTTCTCAAGAGACGGCACGCCAGAAGAAGCAAGAGAAGAACCGTAGGTAGAATTTAAAGAGAAGGCTAAAGAAGCAAGCTGCAGCTATGGAGACCCCTAAGGAGCCAACTCCTCTGCAGCAACTGCAAAAGCTCATAGATGAGCTAGAGGAGTACATTCCCCCTTGTCCCACTAGGGTCGTCACTCTGGACGAATATATCCCTTGGGATAAGCTGGGGCGGAAAGCCCGCCTCCTGCAATGGCTCCGGGAGATGGCTCACCGTCTTGAAAAGGGAGAGGAGTTTCCAATCCCGGAAGAGCTTTCCTTATTCTACAAAGATGAGGAGCTCACGGTGGATATGATCGAGGAAATGCTGCAAGAGCTCTCTTGCAACATGGTGGCGATCCCACCTCCCGACAACGTAAATGCCCCTTCGGCTAATAACACCAGAGGCAGGGCTCCAATAGCAACATATCAACATCGCTCGGCGAGAAATGGCCGGGGACGCGGCCGGGGACGAGGACGTGGGCGCGAAGGTCCCTTAACTCTCGATCGGGTCATAATATTCAGAGGGGAGAAGCAGGGTCCTGTCCCAGAAACCCAAGTTCGGAGAATCCCTTTTATCCCCAGCCCCTCAGAGGGTTCAAGCCCCGTCTCAATGGCTAAATCGGGTGGAGTCCCTTTTATAATCGCCTCCTCTGATGAAGAAGAAGAACCAGCCAAGTTGCCAGTGCACGAGAAGACGTTGGAGCAGGCTGGCCCCTCCAACAGGGTCGAGCCCACAAGCTCAGTAGGCCCTTCTAATGAGGGCCAACATGATGAACATTTGCCACCTCCGGAGGAGTCTCTTACACCGCTGTTCAAGAAAATGCGGAAAGCCAGAACGAGGAGGAGCACCCTTTTAAAAAGCGGGAGAAGCCCCGCCAAGCACCGAAGACCCTGGCGGAAATCATCCCGCCATTTGACAAGACCCGTGCTCGGGAGGACCGCAAGACCATTCATCATATGAAGCGGTTCCCAATGAATGTCACCATCTGGGAGGCCATCGCCTGGAGCAAGGATCTCAGGGAGGCTCTTGTCAAGATACTCCAAGACCCAGAGGCCTATGAAGCCCATGTGGCAGAGTTGCAAGCCCAGGCATATGAGACACTCACAGCCAACATCTCCTTCACAGACAAAGACATGTTGCTATCCTCTCCGTGCCACAACTGCCCCTTATACATGCGGGGGACGATTAATGGGCACGATATGAACCGCATATTGATCGACGCTGGAGCGGCCATCAATATCATGCCTCTGAAAACTTTCAAGTCCTTATATTTAGCGCCGTACTTGCAGAAGGTGAGCGCGGTCAAGATCTCAGGATTCAATCAAGATTCTGAGGAGGCGCTTGGTCGGGTTGAAGTCAAGTTAGCCTTGGACGATTTTGTCACCCAAGGAACGTTCTATATCATCAACGCCGACACATCATATAAGGTGCTACTCGGGAGGCCCTAGCTTTATGAGAATTGGGTCGTCCCATCAACTCTGCACTAGTGCATTAAATATGCCAAAGGAGGGGAGCAACATACGGTCTTTGCAGATCAGGCTCCGTTCCACCCAAATGAGTGCCGGAAGAAGCGTGCCATTGAAGGGCACTTGACAGTGTACCGTGGGAAGCTTCGCAAGTGTGCCGGGAAGGCCCGTTGGAAGCGCGCTGTTGAAGACTACCCTATGGCGTGCTGGTGAAGGGTCCAGGGGTTTGCCACTGGGGACCACTGGGCGTACCGCTGAAGCCTGCAAGGGTGTGCCGTTGAATAGCCACTGGGCTTGCCGTTGAACAGCCACTAGGCTTGTCGTTGAACAGGCGCTGGGGCGTGCCGCTGAACATGCACTGGGGTGTGCCGTTGAAGACCGGCCTTGAGCCTGTTTTGTACACAAGTTGTGGTTCATTTAATTTTTCTTTGGGGCCCATGGATTATGGGCTCCCCTAGGGTTGGTTTCTCTTCACTGTCGTGACTCCAGAGGTGGCTTCACGACAGTGTGTTATTCGTTTGGAGACTCCGGATGGCCCATCCATTCCGCAGTTTCTTCGGTTGAAGTTGTTTATCGATACTGGACTGGTCGGGACACGCGGACGTGTAATTTTACACGTCCACACCTGGTCATTAGTGGTGTTGACTTGAAGGCCACCCGTGGCCTAAGGAGGATTTAAAGAAGAGGAAGGGATAGACTTTCCTTTGAGAGTGGCCTGGACCGCTTGGCATTAGGTCTCATCCAGTTGGGATAAAGCATTGATGAGTTGGTTCAAAACAAAAGATGGGGTAGCTTCCCCGGATGTGGATTGAGTGACGGGTTAGGTTTGAGAAGAAGGCTCAACCGTCTGGGTGTTGGTGTCTACAACGTGGACTTGAGTAGGAAATTGAGAAGGAGGGGGAATGTAGTTTCCCTCATACTGGATGAAACCCTGGGGAATCTCATAGGATTGGTCAAATTGATCACCTTCACTACCATCATAAGAGTACTCTTGGTTCACCATATTAGCAATTCTACCTGACCTGAGCATCATGATTTCAATGACTAATAGAAGTAACAAAATATTCAACAACAACAATTGAAAGGGGATCACTCAAGCAGGTTGCAAACAAGCTGTGATGAATTACGCCCAGTTTTAAAGGTTCTGTTAGAATTAAAAGGTGATTTGCTACCAACAGCAGGTGTAACTCTCAATGACAGAACCTAGTTTCATTTGGATGTAACGTCGGGTAGACTAAATTTCTCTCTCCCTTAACCACGTTTAGGCCAACTAACCTTTCGGGTACTTCAAAGATACAACATGCCTAGCTTCCGTGAGGGAATCCACGGGTGCGAGGACTTATGGAGGCCTTGGACAAAGAAATTCTAATCCAATGAGATGGAATGCTCAATTGGAGGGTCTTTCCATGTCCAAGAAGGGGTGGTGGGTCCTAGAAGTGTAGAGGGAGGAGGTCCCTCAACCAAGATGCCCCTGGAATGCAGAGTAATGCAGATAGCAGGTGTAGCAGTCAATCAGAATAGCAGAGAAGTAGGAAATCGAATAGATATAAATGACATCTAGGAGGGTGGATGCACAAAAAATGGGCGTCCAAAGCAATGGATGCACAATCAAACAAATGGGAGATGATCAAATAAATGGGCATCCAGATGGGTTGACACACAAACAAATGTGCGTCTAGATGGGTTGACGCACAAACAAATGGGCATCCAAAGCGATGGACACACAATCAAACAAATGGGCGACGATCAAACAAATGGGCATCTGCAGCAGTAGATGCAAATTGCAAAAAATGAAGAAAATAATAAATGTGTGAATCACGGGAGAGACATGATCAGGTATGAACGTCAAACAGTGATGCCAATTTTCACACAGCCAAAATACAAAGATCTCTTTATTACTTTTAACACCTAAGCAGTAGTTCACCAAGCAATCAAGTGTGTACACATGGTGTACGTAGGGGATAAGAAGAAATAATGTGCTATGTGGAGCACTAAAGGAGGGGCACTGGTGGGTGCCAAAGGGAAGGGTAATCAAAAATAAAAAGACAATAGGGTCCCACCATGATCGCCAATTTGTGAACGTGTCACTTAATGTAATTAAAAGATAATAAATAAAACTTTGATTGTTGGCTTGAAGACTAAATGGAAAAATAGTGAAATAATGAATAAAGGGGAGGGAGCACGTGGTGCTCAATGGAGTGTGATCGCCAGAGGGGTTACCTCAATTCATAAAGAAGTGATCACGGGAAGTGCCTTGTTCAGCGGGGAATATGAGTTCCACTTCCGCCTTCAATCGGCCGACTGGCTAAGGGTGTCTTTATTATTGATTACCCTGAAATGGAGAAAGACAAGCAAAGGAAGCACTGGATTAGAAACCAAACGTGTAGCATTAACTCTCAGTAATAATGAACATGTGCAAATAAGATGTGAACACACCTGGTGTGTTTGGTTTAAACCCCTTAAATGTAAAGGGTGGGGATATGGATGTTATGTAACGGAGTGAATAAGGCTCTAGCGAATGCTAGATGTGATGTGCGTGAAGAGTGATGCTATATGACATGCAAACTACTAAATAAAAAGGGAGATCAGGAAAGAAATGGAGGAGGGAGGCCTCCACTCGAGTGCTGTTGCAGGGAAGAAGAAGAGAGAAGAAGCTTCTGAAAATCGTAGCAAACGATCACCTTCGTCTCCTCCTTCAAGCTAGCTCGCTAACCCCGCGCAAGGTAGAAAGGAGACCAGTTTATAAGAGAAGAAACCCGGCTTAGAAAGGATTTCAACCAAGGAAGGTTTCTACTTCTGTAGATATACTTCCCTAGGAAGAAGAGAGACCAAGATTGGCAGTGGGAAGGAGCCTAGGTCGAAGCGGAGATAGAAGAAAATAAGCATCCAAAACATACGCCACCAATTTAATGGGCGTCCACCATTTCGGGCGCTAATTCCTAGGCTTAATTTAGAAATAATAGACTTACTAAAAGAATGGGCATCTCTCCTAGCAGACGTTAATAAATTAGGCATCCATTTTATAGGATGTAGATTCTTGATCAAAACTTGGAAATAATTATGAACGAGATAAGAATGAGCATCTAATTAGGAAGTCACCATTTTTAGAAAGTCAATGAGTCAACAAATAGCCCAGGAATGGGCGTCTTAACTAGAGGTCGCCCTGTAACAACGGCAACCTACGTCCACCCCTCACAGACTGTGAGGATTCACACACTATCTTGTAAGAGATTACAAGATCTAAACACACACACACACGTAGGGAGATGGAAACTCCCATGAAGGTATAAATACACCTAAACACACACGATTCTGACAGAATTCAAGCACACACACACGGATCTAGGAAGATCCACACACACTAGAGTGTTTAGAGATTACAAGAGACAACACTTGGAACTCATGAGATTGAAGAAGAGAAACACAAAAGAAAAGCCCTGATTTATGCTCCCCCTTAATGGATGAAGATTATTTTGAATGACGCTTGCTCCTCCACTTGATCTTCACTTGAATGGCTTTAGGATGATCTTCAAAAACATGGAGATGGATGATGAATGGCTGGACGAAGTACTGTTCACGTAGCTCTTCGGGTTCTTGCAGCAGCTCACTTTCTCCCTTAGATAGCCTCCCTTAGATCTCCTTGAGTGAATAGGGTTTTTGACCCCAATGTGTTATTTTTATATCTCTTGAATGGTCAAGGGACAAGCCAGGAACTAGATCCACAAATCCTGGCATGTCTGGAGACTTTGAGATTAAGAAACCTTAGATAAATGCTCCATCCTCATGGAGAAAAGAAGGTTAACAATAGGGGCTGTGAGGCTGGTGGTCGACCGAGCAGGAGGGGGCGATCGACCGATGTTTTACAATCATGGAGTCTTTCAATGCTGGAAAAATCAGTCGACCGGGCCCTATCTGGCGGTCGACCGCTAGTCTGGAAAACCTACATTTTTAGAAAGTTAGCCAATAAATCATAATCTATGAATAGTTTGTTTTATGACCACATCCTGTTCCAATCAAAATGAGTTGGTTGAGCTTATCCTGGGCATTTCTTGAACCAAGGTGGATTTAGGCATTTGCTTGCTTAAGGAAGGCTTTGAGAGTGGTTTAAGCCAGTTATTACTTAGGTTATAATACCGGGGCTTTGTTATCATCAAAATTATCTGGAGAGACTCAACATGCTTTAGGTAAATGCTTGACTCTAAATGCTTATGCTTATGATTATGATGTACTGACACTTGACTAATGCAGGTTTGGAGCTACCTGTACCTCCCTGGCCTAGGGCGGGGAAAGGAGGTACATCCTGACCGGATCTCCATCGTGAGGCAGTGGATGGCGGTTCTGGACACAAGATCACTGTGATGCTTAGCGCGGGCGATCTAGGATGACATGGACACTTTTCCCTATGCATCAGTAAGCCTCTAAATTTGGGCTTCTAAATGCATTTAAATGCTCTTATAAATGCTGACACTTGACTTGATTGCCCTTTCAGGTGAGCTTGACACTCTACCGTGACGAGGGTCACGAGGGACAGCCCTGGGTGGAGGCAGCCCAGGCATATGCGGAATGAGATGTGTGGCTTCATTGCTTGAACATCATCGAGCCACTACACTTCTGCCTAATCATGAGGACTAGGGGCATCCAGCAGCTAGAGGTGGAGTTCCCTGTGTGAGACGATGAGGGGGTGGGACGGTCCTCGAAGGGCCTGAGCAGTGAGATTGACTGGGTCAACCGGGTGATCGACCAGATCAGGGATTGGACACGTAGAGGCAGGGAGGTACGAGCCCAAGCGGTAAGCGATGAGGCCTACCTGAAGGCCTTTGCCAGGTGGCATGGCGACCAGGTCTTTCGCGGTGCTCGACGACCGATATGTCTTTCTAAACCCATGCTTCTTAATTACTTCTAATGGACTAACACCTCGGCTTTCTATATGCAGTTAGACCCCCAAGGACAGATAGCCGAGCTCCAAGGTCTCCTCCACTCCACAGTGCAGCAGAGGGATGAGTTCCAGCACGCGCTGAAGCTACTGGTGAGTTTTGTTAATCCTTAGACTTAATATGCAAATGATTATGCATTTGACTGACTTGACTTCTAACTGCAGAGGGCCGAGGGAGCACAATGGCAGGGACCAGACACTCCATCCTCTTCGTCACAACCGGTGGCGGATCGAGCCGAGAGAGATGCTGACTTCGCACGGGCGGTCGCTCGGGCCGAGGAGGCCGAGGCCACTCTCATGGAGAGGGTAAGCAAACCAACTGACTCCTATGACTTAATGCTTATGAAATGCAAATGACTGACCATGACAAATGCCTATGCAGACGAGAGAATTGACCGTAACACTGGGTGAGGCAGAGTGCACCCGAGCCGAGACGGAGCGTCTCCGGGTCGAGGCAAAGCGACTGTGGGTGGAGGCAACAGTGGCAACCGATCTCTGTGCAGAGGTGGAGAGGCTCAGAGCAGGAGCGACAGTGGTGGTGGATTCTCAGCTAGAGATACGAGAGTTGAGGATTGAGATCCGGGCACTGGAGAGGGCACTCTGACTAGTGGATGGGCGAGCCTCTCAGAGCGTGTCGTAGAGCGGCATGCGCAGTGGACACCAAGACTATCTTACCGGTTCCTCCAGCCAGCGGAGGAATGAGGAGAAGGAGCAGCGCCGACACCACTGCGAGGAGGAGAGCACGACCATGGGTCCGCCAGTGAAGAAGCATGAGGGGACCGGGGACAGCGGAGGTCCACGAGAGGGACCAGCTTGACTTGTATTTTTCCTATATGCATACACATGTACATGACTTTATGTTAGTGGATATATGATTTTTGGTCTTTTCTTTTTTGTGCAAATGTATGGATGTGAATGTTGACTCACTAACAACGATTCCTAGAACTGAGGAAGAGAAAGAGAGAGAGAAAATTGAGAATTTTGGTGAAGGAAGATTGGTCAAAACAGGGGAAAACAGGGGAAAATGGTCTTCTAGAGGACCGCAAGGAGGAAGAGATGGTCAAGCCATGACCGTTTGAAGAGCGGGAGACAAGGTGGTGAAGGAGGGGAGAAAATAGTCATTTGACGACCATTTGAGGGGGCTTAGCGGTCGCGCGATAGACCGCTAGGGAGAAGGCTCAGGCAAATCCGAGCGAGACTCTCCGTGAGAGTCCCAACCCGGGGCTAAAGGCACCTAATCTGCATGGAGACCTATCCTAACTCAAATTGAAGCTAACTAGCCTCAATCCTAATGCATTAGTATAGGATTGTCAGTGGAAATTCAGAAAATAGCCAATTAATCTAGAAACAAATCGGTGTAGGACTCTGAGAGACATGAGCGGTCTTCAAAATGACCGTCCAATAGCTTACATGGTCCTTCTCTAGACCGCGTATGGGCTGGGCGGTGAAAGTTAATAAAATGGGATAAATGAGCCCATTTACCCCAAAGACCAAGTGAAATCAAGGCCCATTAAGCCCAAACTCGAAAGCAAACCTAGCCAGGGAGGAAGTACCCATAAAATAAGCCCAGAGACATGCCTGAAAATGGCCCAATGAGTAATGGACAACTCAAGGCATCAAAAATAGTGGTAAGAGAAATGACCCAACTCACAGGCAAAAAGTGGGTGTCAATAGATGCCCCTCCTTAACGTCCTCTTTGTAGGGGAGCGAGCGGAGGTGAAGCGAAAGTGAAATGGAACATGGAGATGAAGCGGAAATGAAGCGGAGCAGACTGAAAAGTGGGCGTTAAGGTAAAAGACACCCGTTTTCTCGCCAACAAGTGATAGGAATCTTCCGAAAAACTCTGAGCCAAATATAAGGAGTGATCGAACCAAAATGACGCTAACCTGGAGAAACTAACTAAATAAACAGCCGGAGAAAAAAAAACATGCAACCTTATCAGGGGACACAATCCACAGACAATGAGGGAATAAGTAGCAATGAAAAAGTAAAGAGACAAGATAAAACTCCAGACAGAGACGCTTAGTCAACCACGCCAGGTGATTAGACCAGAGAGAACATTCCAACTCTGATTGGAATTGTTCCTCTTACTCAAAACAATGAACGCACAATTATCCATCACTGAATGAGACACTTCCAGACATACCATCGGTCATGAATGCTCAAAACATCCGTATGATGCGTGCTGGGCTAAAATAAAAGAAATTTTTAAAACGAATGCAATGAAAGGATAAAATAGAAAGTACTCGAGATTAGTATTGCTAGACCGGGGCAATTAGGGTCAGGACACTATCTGTAACCACGGCGTGCGAGATAGAACCATCGTCCCCTAATCTTCCCAACCTAACGGCTTATACGAAGGTTAAACGCATGCACCTAGATCATCATTATTTTTGTTAAAGGGGAACATCAGATCCTGGAACACGTGAGCAACCAACTAGTTCTCGAGATAATATAGCTTAAATACTATATAGTAATGCAATAAGGGATATAGGGATCAGAATACTTACCTGACTTATGTGTCGGCGGTGAAAGGCAAGTTGAAGTGTTGCAAAGGAAATCATGAACAAGGTTTGTAATGTATATCATGAAATATTCAAAAATTGCATCAAAGAAGTGTTTAAAAAAATTCTTCATTACTTCAACTCATAAACGCTCAAAGTAAGACCGCTCACAGATTATAACGGCCTTGTCTGGGCCGTGCAAGCATATGTAATTTGGACAAGATCGTGAATGTGAACAGCCCTTTACGAGGCCGTCTAATGAACTGAACGGCCATACTCTAGCCGCGTAATGGAACGTACCATTAAAGAGTAAACGGTTAGAGATGAACTGTCTAGTTTATACACGGTCTATCGATAGACCGTGCCATCCCTGGTGGTTTCAAAAAAAATAAAACCCTTCCTATTCCTCTGCCCTCTCCACCTTAACCGATGGAGGAAGAGGGAGGAACCCAACACCGCACCCCACATTCCCCACCTCTCTCTCCCTCACTCTCTCCCACTCTCTTACTTCCCCTGTCTCACCCTTCTCTTCATGCGCTCAAAGCACCAGGCGTTGACTCGCCCAGCATGAAAGATGGCCAGAGATTCACCCGCACCGCCACCACCGGCGGCCACCAAGTAGGTGACAACATCTGCCCGATCGGAGGAGGAAGAAGGTCTGCCATCCGCAGTGAAGGAGTCATTGGCCGTTGTTGGAGAGCCCGCGACGGTGGAGGAAACAAGATCAGCATCGGAGGGGGTGGTGACGCCAGTGGTGAAGCTACCAAAGGGGCCTCACCCGACCGAGGTAGGCCCATTAAACACCCTCATTTTTGCTTTTAAGTCCATGCAAGCTAGATTAGGGTAAGGGCTAGGGGCGTATGACCCCTTACAGACCGGTTCGAAGGCCCTTGGGCCGTCACCGCCGATGGGGAGGGGTTTCATGCCGTCGTGGACGACGGGCGCAAAATAGTTCAGCAGGAACCGTACACCAAAACAACATGGTTCACATAGTACCGTCCATGACTAGCACGGCCCAAGAGTGGCCGCTCAGGAGTAGCTAAACCGACGGGAGTGAGGGGCCTAGAATGATTTGGGGAAAATCATGTTTGCCTAGGATGGGCCATCTTGGTCTGCTGAGAATGCTAAATGTTGAGAACTGAGCGGTCCTTATCAGAACGTGGACCATCACACGGTTTAAGAAAGGCCGTGTAAGTCTAGAAGTTGAGGGGCTTGAGAGGATAATGGAATGGTGAGGAAATAACTGTGGACATGTTGGACGGCTTGAAAAGAGCCATTATTGCGTAGAATGCTGGAAGCCTGAACGGTCCTGAGCAGGCCTTCCACCAGGTAGAGCAGTCCATGAGGAACCTCTCAGTGGGCAAAGTGCATTTTCTTTCTATTTTCTTCCTCCCATTTATTTATTTAGTAAATGCATGATCCTATCCATGAAATATATGACTAATGCCACTGTTCTAAATGTATGCAGGGAAAGAAGAGGGCATGGATCTCTTGGCTGCAGATCCAAGCAGTGTACGTCGCACTGCCGGACTTCCAGCGAGAGAGGTTAGCGGCGATGGGGTTCACCGAGTTCCTGAGCGTGGAGGTTAGTCGGTTTGACATACTGCTACTCTACGCTCTGCACAATCATTGGGACCTAGTGTGATGTGACACAAAGATGGCGGTGGACAGCAATTAGATAAAATTCCCCCGGAACTAATTCGCAAGCATAACACAAGAGCCGAGACCAACTAGCGAGTCACCGAAACACCGTGTACACCCGTTACCCTTAGTGACTCCGCGATGTCGAGTCGGGGTGGTGGAGCAAGCCCCTAGCTGGTTGGAGACCAGCACCGCTAAGGTCGACCCTCCCAAAGGTGAGAAAAATTATGTAAGAGAGTGATTCTCTTTCCCCCTTGGGTGTGATGCCCTAAACCCCCCCAATCTTGTGACAGGATTATCTTGGCATGTGACTCGCCCCCCTCTATCATCCCCTTTCTGTTCTTATCTAGTTCTGAGAAAATTACCAGAGTGCTCCTTCAAGTCTGGAAGAAGTGGGTGCTGGTTTTGTGTCAATCGGAGTTCGAGATCGCGGCAACAATTCCGACATGAAGTCGTGCAAGTCAGTCCAAGCCTGCTGTCCCAGATCCTGAGTTTCTTGAGTATTAATTTCTATGGCCCAACTCTCAATTCCTCTAGATCTGAGATTCTGAGTGGTCGTAGGATTTTCAGTCCTCTTGATGTTTCCACTGAGCCTGTGTTGATCCGATATCTGTGCTGGTCATGGCAAAGCTTTTCGTGGGACAGCGCCGACCTCCCTGTGTAGACCCGACCTAGAGGCAGATGCAACTTACAGAAGCTGCCCCATCTCCTACCATTCCTATCTCTGCAAGCCCTTTGGTATGCGTTTTCCTCGGGACGTCACCGACAAGTTCCAACAAGAAGCAACCCACTCTGACACCGGATTGATTTTTCCCGTAATTTTTAGCGTTTCTATGTAGTTCTATGTGTGCAGAACCTGAGGCTGAGAACAGTTGCTGCTGCGCCCAGATCTGGTCAAATCTGATAGCGCCCTTTGGATCAGAGAAACTTCATCTTGTCGTCGATGTCCTCCAACAAACGAAACTCTGATCGGGCATCGGATCTTGGCGTACCAGCCTCCACAAGTCTGCTGCGCCGAGTGACCTGTGCAGGCAGAATCAAGTTGGCTTCCAATCGGCTCACCCGATCGGCCCCAACTCGCTACCCTCACATCCCTCGAGTGCTGCCCATCAACCTGAGTTCCAGCAGCCCGGAAGCAGCGTTGTAGCCTGTTATCTCCCTACGAGGAGTGGGCCATAATTCTGGAATTGTAATAATTAATTATTTGTGTGTATAGGGGTTGTCAGATTCGGCCGGGATTTCTTCCCCTTGCACTAGTCGTGGAGGTACGCGCACATTCCTCATATGCGCATTTGCTGGTTTAGTATGCTTATATATATGCCGTGTTTGTGAGATTAGGGCTGTATCCAAATACACATTACCGCAGTTGAGAGTTGTGAGTTCCTGTTCCTTAGCGCCACGCGAGCACCGAGCTCGAATTGCACACCCTAGGCGACAGTGGTTCCTTAACCGCTGCGATCCCATGTTTCCCTCGCAAGGGACGATCGTCGGCTTAGCTAGAGTTTCTATTGAGAGACGTCTCCACCTGGAGAACGCCACAGTAGTCAGCCGCTTGGCTTACCTTAACGTGCTAAGTGCGGGCCGCACTTTGAGTCAGTCGTACGTCTTAGTCCGATCGTGTCATCCGTCCCGCATCATTTTCTAGTCAACCATGGAGAGTTGACTTTGGATGAAAGGCTATGTTGGCCATGTGAGGGGCCTCAGTTGTCATGTGCCAGCAGTAGTATCATGCTGTGTGGTGCCAGCATAATTAGGAATTGGGGGCTCAATAGTGACGAGTTGTTGGATGAAGATGATTATGGCGCCAATTCTTTTTATGACATGTGCCCCGTGGCTCTAAATAGAGTCACTTAGTGATTGGTATTGGAGCAGGTAGGGGATAATTGGACTGGTTGTAAGGTGCAAGTGTGCATTGCTCAGAGTGAGCTGGCAATTTGATCAACCTCGGTCGGTGGGGTGTTCTTGAAGTGGACCCGAGGAATGAGAGGTGGTTGTGTTTAGAGGAGATCCTGTGTGGATGCCATGGTGAGTAGTCGATAAAATTACTTAAGATGTTTAAGCACCCCAATGATATATGGTCTAGTGCACCGATTGTTTGGCGGGCATGATGTTTGGGACCAGTCAAGTGATGTGATGGTTGTGGATGAAAGAGCTTGGCTATGACAAGACTCGAGAGAGTTTGGAACTTGATGCTTCTTGTGGTGGGAGCTGACCCAAGAGGATATATCAGTAATGCAGTATCGATCTAGATTTGTAGAGTTGGGTCTCTATGCTTCCCATATCATGGCAGATGAGAAGTTGAGGACTCGACAATTTATCAAAGGTTTAAGGCCAGAGCTTAGACACCTAGTGATTGCGACTCATGTTACAGACATGGAATTAGCCTATCAAGCCGCGGAAGATGCAGAGGAGGATTGGCTGAGGACCCAAGAATAGGTTGGTGTAGGGCAATCCCAATCAAGTCAGGTTCAGCAGAGGACCCTTCACCAGTAGTGTGTTCTCCAGTAGTCTTGGAGGTAGTTAGAATTGGCATCTCATCCATCTCCTGGCATGAATTCTTCCCCTCCAAGGTCGAGACTCAATAGGGTATCAAGGTTATTCAAAAGAAGTAGGTCTAGCAGGAGGTTCTAGGAGCGGGAGGAGCAGGTTTTATTAGTGTTTGATCAACAACTTGAGGTTCAACAACTGCGGGATGGTATTAATGAGCAGCCAAGATAGTGTCTGAGATGTGGCGGGTTTCACAAGGGGAGGCCGTGCACTGTGGATGAAGCAGAGTTGGAATGTTTTCGTTGTGGTCAGGTCGGGCACATTGCATGGGAGTGTCTGTGGTGGCTGCGCCAGTCCCAACCATCCCAATAGCAGTTCACTAGCCTGGCGAGACAGGGGTCCCTACGTACGCGAGGCACCTGACCAAGCAGAGTGATGATACCCCACCTTGTGGAAGGTATGTGTGAATTTTAATTATTATGAGGTGTGTTTTTGTTAATTTTGCTATGTTCTTGTCATAATTGTGTTTTCACATGCTTGTGTTTTTCCCAGAGTATGTTTGGGAGTTTCTGATGTGACATCACCTTGGGGGTGATAGCCACAAGACCGAAGACCCTCGGACCTAGCAAGTAAGCAATGCACGGACCAGTGACTTCACTCAAGCGGACTTACCCGCTAAGCACACACTTGTACCCGTAGGCAATCCGGCAATGGTAGTGAGGGTCTGGGACAGAACCTCACTGCTCCGGAGGTTGGCTAGCCTAGGATTGAACCCCTAAGGGCCAGGGATGCCCCAAATCACGTGGCGAGGGAGGCTTCTCCTATTGAGTGGACGTATTGGTACTAGTGTCCGAGGACGTATGCACGGTTTGATGTCTTAGCCTCGGTGGCGAGGGCTTTTGCTGAGAGGTGGTCTGAGGAGCATGAGCGACATCTTGCTTCCTGGCTGGACCCATGTGGTCTGACTAAGGATAGGGTTGAGCGACACTCGACGAAGTCTTGGGGCCTTGCTGGCCCCGTTGGCTGTCTTGATCTTGCGCGTCAGATGGCCTTTGTAATGGTAGATCCGACTTGCGAACTATTGGGAGGACCTGGTCCGGTCGTGTCGAAACCTCATCCAGCTTCTATTTTCCCTTCCTATCCTCGAGCATCGGAGACAGGAGTGGAATAGCGGGAAGGTTAGAAGAGCTTGAGGAGCTCATGGTAGCCTCACCCACCTGGACATCCTCTCAGCCAAGAAGGACTTGGACGAGTCTAGCAGTGTCTTCTCTGGAAAAGGGCAAAGATGCTAGCTCCTGCAAGGGTCGCTATTGGGCGGCTGAGGTGGCAGGGGCTGGCTGACCAGCCTGTGATGTCTAGGAATCCGGGGAGACCCAGGGAGCAGGAGGATGAATGATGTTGGCCGAGAAGGTACTCGGCCCTATCCCTTGGCTGGCATCTTGCTCCCTGCGCCTTCACAACTGCTCAAGGGCTTCTCGATTATCGGTCCAAAACACGAGCCATTCTGGAGTGTGCTGGTAATGCAGCCCATGCCCATTTTCGTGCGGACGATCAGGCTGCTCTGGTGTATTTTTGGCAGTGCTTAGAGTTTCTTCGGCAGCTTGTCACAGCCGAACAAGTGCCATGGAATTCCCTTCAGTGTCGATCTGCTCCCACTGGATCTGTTCCTAGATGAGGTACTGGACTTTCTCACAACACTCAATCGCATGGTAGATTCATGCATGGAAGGGACAGTACTGGGGATGGCTAAAGTCCCAATGAGTGTAGTCTGCTGACAGGTCGTGGGGCAAGATTTGTGCCCTCTCGACGAGGATGTCGAAGAGTCACCGGGTTCTTTCTCTGGGGAAGAAGAGGGGTCTGCGATCGTGCCAGGGCCTCCACCCTGGATACCAGATCAACCACTCTCTTCGGTTAGCACTGGGCTCCTCTGATTCATCATCAGAGAGAGAAAATGCGGCCATCATGTGGATTACATTATCCGGATGGTGAACCACATGCGCTGCTTTAGCTGGTCTTGGACCACGTATGTGGCTATGGAGGATCGACGAGACCGCTCTTCATTTGAATAAGGCCATCTCGGATCATCTTCTATGCCTGGGTCTTGAAGACGTAGCAATCTTCGAGGGGGTGACCCAGCATGCAGTGGTATAAATAGTAGTTGGGATCGGCGATTTTCTGGGCTTCATCTGACTTGAGGACTTCAGGTAGCTCAACGATCCTCTGGGCCATGCAGAGGTCGAAGAGCATCTTCGTATGTTCCTTCTTAAAAGAGAAGGGCGTCTTCATATGCTTCGAGAAGGAGAGAGCGGCCGGCTTGTCTCTAGCCTTTTATCAGAACTACTTGTTCTGGCTCCCTTGCTGGCTTTAGTAGTGGGGGTGAATTCGACGATGTTCACCTCTTTACCAGGCTAGCGTTCCCGTGCTTGTTTACCCTTAGCTGAGATGTAGCTTGAGTTATCGACGAAGAGCATCTCTATTTCAATGATCGCCGAATTGAGCTAGTCAAATCCCTTGACGTTGGTGCCGAGAAGCTTTTCGCTAACCTCGGCCGCCAAGCCATGGTGATAGATAGTGATGGCATCTTCCTGGACTGGCGGATTAACACACCTCATGCTGAGGTCTCACCATTTCTTGATGAAGTCGAGGGCACTCTCACCCTTCTTCTGTCAGAGGGAGTAGAGCTTGGCTAAGGAGACCTTTCGCTCGACCGTTTGGAAATGGTCGAGGAACTTCTTCTAGAGATCCGCCCAATCGATGACCGAGTTGGGCTACAGGTGGGAATACCATTGGAAGGTCATTCCCGTAAGTGAGGTGACGAAATAGCGGAGGAGATAAGACTCATCCAATGCGAGTTCACTCATGGCCATAATGTAGTAGGCCAAGTGTTCATGCGGAGACCCGTGACCGTCGAATTTTTGCAACTTCGGCGGTTTGGCATACTCCGGGGGAAGTTTCTTGAGCTGGTGATGCAGCGGGTAGGGGACACTATAGAGGTCCACCGCCGCGATCCCTTCTCCAAACTGGGCGAGCTTGGTCTCAACGATCCGCTTGATCATCTGGCGTTGTGCCATGAGGCTTTCTGGCACTGGTGTGTTGGATGGCTGGGGTTGAGCTTCGGCCAAGGGCGTGCCGAACCCGATTATTATAGGGGTCCAGACGACTGCAGATGAGGTGTTGGCGCCATTTTTCCCTCCTGGCAGGACCTGCGTCTCCATCAAAGGCCCGGTAGGTGGCTGAGGATGAAGGTCACGTTCCTGAAGTAAGTCTTGTAGGAGGGCCTTCAGGTGCTGGTTCTCCTTCATGAGAGTATCAAGAGTCACCTCTTGGACTTCACTGGCTGAAGGGTCATTGTTGACCGATTCTGTGTTGACGGGGGCGGTACGCTCCTCAATGGGGACTTCCTCTGCTCGTGTCGATGCTTGAGGTCCAGCAGAAGTACCGACGTGACCGACTAAAGTCGGCGGCTGAGTCGGGTGACGAGGCCTCCTGAGGTGAGATATAGGCTGGTTTAGATCGTCGGTTTGAACCTTCGACTGGTGCCCGGTGGTATAGCACACGAACACCCTGACCGCGTCACTAAGGAGCCAGACCGTCCGCCTTTTCTGGGAGTGCCTCTTGGGGTGGACAGATGTCCCTAGCCTATCGAAGACCGAGGTGCATTGCAGAGGAGTCTCCATCATGGCATCTGCCTAAGGAGGGCTCGGGGCCAGATGTTGAGGGGGCCCGGAACAAGCACGTCTCTTTTTCTGTCTATTTGAACTAGAGACGAGGAGTGGCTGGGCGCCGTCAGGCGATGCAACTACAGAATTAGTCACACCTTGCTTGGTGCGGCGTCCTAGTTCTCGGAAAGGGTTGTTAAGACGCGCCTTCCGTGCCATTAAACAGTTATGTATGCCATCATCAAAATAATATCTTGTTTGAATAACATTCTCCCCAGGGGGCATAACACATTGGGCTTTCACTTTTGCTTTCTCCACGTCATTCCTTCTCCATTCATGTGCTTACCTGTCACGAATAAAGCATCACATATGTCAGTCATATGAGAGTCAAAAAATAACAATGACTTATTGTGTTAGCCATTATCAAAACCATGAGATACAGATGACCAATGACCATAGGGGCACAACATCTTTGCTTGCCTTCTTGCTATCTATCGGCTCTCCTGGCCTACTCCCTAATCTCGGCTCTCGAAGCCCACTTTTTTGCTCCCAATTTTGGCCCTTGTAGTCTGCTCTCTTAATCTCTAAATTTTGGCTCTTAAAGCCTACTTTCCTATTCTCGGATCTTAAAGCCTACTCTCTTAAGGTCGACTCTTGTGGTATACTCTTTGAATTTTGGCGCTTGCAGCCTACTCTCCAGAATGTTGGCCACCGTAGCCTACTTCCTTGACTTCGGCCCTTAAGGCCTTCTCTCCAAATCTCAACTTCCGCGGCCTGCTTTCCTAGATTTTGGCTCTCGCAGCCTACTCTCCTAATCCTTACTTTTGCAGCCTACTTCCCAAAATTGGCACCTGTAACCTACTTCCTCAATTTTAGCTCACGCAATCTGCCCTTGACTTTGGCTCTCAAAGCTTGCTTTCCCAATCTCAGTAAAAAAAAAAATCACTCCCCCAATCATGGCAAAGATGAAAGATACACACCTAAGTGCTTTCAAACGGGCTACACTCGCAGGCCTCACTTGCTCATCCTTCGTGCGCGACACCTGTGGGTGGGAGGCAATTGTCGGCACTAAAAAAAAGGAGAAAAGAAGAAAAAATAAGAAACAATACAAGTGGGCTATCATCTACCATAAAGGAGAAAGAAAAGGGAGAAAGGGGAAGGGCCCAAATAATAAGGGTCAAATGGGCCATGCGTGAGCAATAGAAAGGGAAGAGCAGAAATTTTCAAAGAAAAAAAAGGAAAACAAAAAAAAGTGAAAGTAAGCAAGGAAGGATGCACGGGGTTGACATTCTTCTTCTCATCCCCGCATGCTCCTCTGGGCATTTATTGCCCCGCTCCGCCCTCTCCCTACTCCGCCATCCACCCACTCCACAGCGAGCCCATTCCACCACACCCCTTGCATGGTAAAGCAGTCGCATCCCCCACGAAGCAGCCACGTCAATTGTAGCAGTGGTAACGACACCATCTGCAGCAGTGGTGAACCAACAGTGGCCACGCCTGCAGCGACAGCAGTAGCAGATAAAAAAGGGGGTTGGAGGTTTCCCTATGAAAATAGGGGCTCCGATGATGTGGGACGCTATGCGAACTAGGACTCTATATGAAGATATGACTAAAGAGACAACTAAGCCAGCAATGTCACAATATGTAAAGTAGTTTGACTCGAACACCTATGACTCCCAAGAGAGTAACTACGCCAAAGAACAAGTAACTCAAGCTCGCAATCATCCCCAAGTGAGGGAAGCGTGTCGATCGGCACGGTTGATAAACCGAGAGAAGTCTAGGGTAGGCAACTCCACACTCGTGACTCGGGCAAGTCACGGGATGGTCACACTCTCTCACTGTGACAGTGATATGACTATAAGATAGGGTAGGATCCTAACAAACACACAAGCAGTGGCTCAAGAGCGTATACGAGACAAGCAAGCTAAACCAAACAAGGACGTGTACGTGTACCTCCACGCTCGGGGCGTGGGCGAAGATGACTGATCAAATCACACGAACCTCGATACAAAATCTAAATAAGTTCAATCTAAACACTGCCCACTCCTCGTAGGGTGGTAAAATGCTATACAACAAATCTGGGGTCGTGAGAAGTGGGGTGATGGGCCGCGAGTGGACAACGTGTGGCAACTCTGACGTGCTGCAAACTGGTACCGCCTGGAACCAGTAGGAAGGACGACATGTGATAGAGGCCGAGGAAGACACAATCATCCCTGAGGGCATGCTGTAATGGTGGACGATCCTCTTGGAAGACGACGGAAGCTGATGGCACCGGCTAGAACCTCCGGTGGGACCTCGAAGGGCAGGCAGACTGCTGGATAGTCTGCGCTAGTGTAGGGAAGCAGCAGGAAGAAGAGTCTGGAACATGACCTTATGCTCATCCGTTGTTCATGAAACTCGGTGTCGACGCTGGTGGGGACGTCCCAGAGACACCTGTGGAGTATCAGCTGCAACTGAGCACCGGGGAGGTCATGGCGAACTTTAAAGCAGACCCCTACATGTTGTGGATTGTCTGCTGGCAGCAGTACAGGGGGTGGAAGAAAGTGTTGGAACCGGGGTTTCCAGGTGGCTATTGGGGTGGGGTTTTCTCTGGTGGATAGGTGAGGGTCTTGGGATGGTTGGGCAGCAATGGCGGGGTGGCGTGCAGTGGGGGTTTTAGGCGTGAGAGATGAAAACAGATGGGGCTCAGTTCTGCAGTCCAGTGTAGTCAGAACTGTGGGCAGAAATAGAGAACGGGGTAATCAGGGAAAAAGGGCTCAGAAATATGTAAGAAAATTTTGGGAGAATGTTTTGGACGTGAATAAGAAGTGCTCAAAGTTTCAGAACATTTGGAGATGTCCCTTTGGAATGGATTTGGCTCTATCGCTACAGGCCTGCACAGGGCAGTCTGCGCAGGTAAAAGGGGTACGAAGGGAACTTTGTGCACAGGACGAATTAGGGCGTGGGATTTTGAGGAGATGTGGAGGACATGTAGAGGAAGAAGATTGCAGAAGGGATGGATGGGATCGGAGGACGGGAGAGGGGCATGCCAACCTGATTTCCACGGCTCAGTCCTACAGACAGACAACCAGGGAGGGGCGCAGGACAGCAAGGGCTTCTCCTCCACACTTGCAGCAAAGCCTAGATCTCTAAACTCCTGGATTGGGAAGATGATGGGAAGGTTGCCTCCCAATCATTGGTGCAGCAAAGAACCTGAAAGAGACCTTGGGAGTCGCACCCAAGGAGAAGAGAAGAAGAGGAGAAAAGGTGGGAGTCACACCCACAAGAGAGAGAGAGGGGACCACCTTCTTCTTCCCTTTACCTTGGGTGACTTGGGGGGCTTGTCCTAGCTTCTCCAGGTACAAAGTGGCATCCGATAAATGGCACTCAAACACCTCGAAAGGGTGGAGATTGGCAAAGATTCTTTCTTCTTTCCCGTCGTAGGGGTACTTGATGCATTGATGTAGGGTGGATGGTACTACCCTGTTCTGGTGCAGCCAAGGCTAGCCGAGCAACACCTTGTAGGAGGTGTTGGGGTTGATGATGTGGAACTCGACCTTAGTTGTGAAGTCAATGAGGGAAAGGTTGAACTCTACAACCCCCATGGGGACCTCGCACTTTTGGTTGAAGCCAGCGATCTTGACGTTCCTGACTTTAACCAAGTGTACGTCAAAGTAATGTTTTTGGTGCACCCGGTAAGGAAGTATGTTCACTACTGCCCCTGAGTCGATCAAGACCCTGTTGATGGGCTGCCCATTCAGCTGCCCCTTCATGTAGAGTGGCCTGTTGTGACTACAGGTGGGCAGAAGCATGTCTTCCTCTGTAAAGGCTACAGCTATCTCTGGTGGCATCTCTGCCAAGTAGGCTTCAAAATATGCTGGTGTCTGGAGCGCAGCGATAACAACTTATCACATCTCTTCATCTAAAGACAGAATCTCCCAGATAGTAAACCTGGCTGGGATCTTCATTATCTGTTTAATTATTCTGCTGTCGGCTCGGACTTCAAGCGACTTCATTTCTTTGGCTCTACTACGCTAGCCTCCACCTTGGGCCTGAGGAACAGGATCAATGGGTACCTCCTCCGCTAGGTCGGGGGCTACTTGAGCTTGTGGGGTCTGCTGGGTCACCCCTCTTCCTTGCATAAACTCGACAAGGTTTAGGATATTGTCAAACTCTTCTCTTGGTTGAGGAGGGGTCACTGTGTGTAACGACCCAGAGCTCCGGGTACCGATAACCTGATATAACATCGGATTGCCACCACCAGGAACTGGGGAAGTCACCCAAGAGGCTGATGAGACCCCTGAAGGGTTGGAGGAGTTTGTCGAGGGAGCGTATAACGAATTGGAATTACACCACGAGCAATATTAAGTAGAACAGTAATTTAAACTGAAGTGCGAAAGGAATTAAAATATGTGATAGTCAATAGACAATAGTCCAGAACTGCCAAAAGAACAAGTCCGCAACTATAAAAAGCTGAATGTACAACTACTCGGGGCATACCCCGGTCAACAGTACATAAAAGGCCCCATCGACACAGGTTGGCTGGCTAAACGCGGTCGGGAAAAGCATGGGAACCTCCGGTCGAAGGCTGTGGTTGCTCACCTGAAAAGGAGAAGGGTGGGTCATAGTCAGACTCAATAGGGGTCACGTGGAACCCTACCACGTAACTAAGCAAGCAGGTATGCAAAAAATAAAGCAGTTAGAGCATGTATTTAAAGTAATAAACATGCATTGGCATAATTTAAACACGTGAACAGGAAAGCTGTAAAAGCTAACTAAGCATTTTAAACAGCTATCTCTATGCCAATTCAATATAATTTAATAGCGACAGAAGCTAAATCTACCAATAGAATAAACCTCAATTAACCACGTGAAGTGAGAGATGGAGAACTCACTAGAAGGTAGAAACCAGAAGTGTCCACTGACGGCTTACACTACGTTTCAGGCTACTCGTAAGTCAGACAAACACAACGAGTGAGAGGCGTAGAAAGTACCAGAACAAGAACTAGTCTGAGTAACACTTGTCAGTGTCAGTCCAAGCCTCTAACCACGTGTGCACACACTGACCCCTGCCTAGGGTCAGGCCTCTAGCTAGTTCCCCCCCTAAGGACACTACGGTAACCGCGGGGGCCCACGGTAACTAGCCTAAAAACTGTTAGACGGGAACACCCCTCCACCTCTCCTAGGTGGGCCGACACTAAGGTCGCTGGGCTACGAATAGTGGCTCCATCACGAGGAAAGAGAAAGTAACTCTACTGGGACATAAAGACGTATTTTATTCATAAAATAACTTAAACATTGCGAAGAATGTATTAGAATAATGATTCATTATTCTTAGGATAGCAGAGACCATAACGGATCAGAGCTGCCCCGTTATAGCACATAACGGATCTGTTCTGGCCCATCATATGTCATAACGGATCAGGTGGGGTGCGTTAAATCAACATGGCGCGCCTCCTCTGGTCTGTCATTCTCATCTGCCCCAATCCCAGACTCAGCGGCCATGACGGATCAGTGAGGGTGCGTTATGTGACATAATGCACCTCCACTGGTCCGCTATGACTACCCGAGTGATTTTTGTTAAAATTAACTACCCAGAAACTATAACGGACCAATGGGGGTCCGTTAAAGCCACCCGAACATGGAAAATCCACAGTTTACCCATGACTATAATGGTCGTGGGAGGGGGCGTTATACTAACGACCTACCTAACATATGCATGAGCATAACGGACCTGGGGTGGTCCGCCATGTGGGTATAACGCACCAGAGGCGGTGCGTTAAACACATAACGGTCACTGGAGTGACCACCATGTGAGCTGGGCGACGAACGGGTTTGGTTTGAAATCGAACCACTCCCCATCGATCGAGATCGACGGGTTCGCTTACCAAAACCTATAAAAACTTATAACATGCCATGCCACACATCCACTCCACCCAATAGAAGCTTGAAAACATAAATACAATGCCCATAAATGATTAAAAACAATAATTACCACATTTTAAGGAAAAACTAAAAATGAACATTTACTAGGCCAAACAGCCATGGATCGGCATGCATGTGGTATGAAAATGATCCTAGCGCAGAGGTGGTTCTATCCCCCTACCTCAGTCGCTTCGAAACAGGCATTTTGGCCACATGCGGGCGAGGTGGAAACCGTGCCCCACTCGCTCCGTCTCGACCAATCGTCCCTCGAATCGCCCGATGGAGGGCGTCAACACATTCCTCTCGTCACACTAGTTCTAACGGTGTCCTCTGCATCTCGGTCCGGGCCTGAAATCGACAAAATCGAGAAGGAGAGAGAAAGGGAGAAATGTTGGAGAGAGAGAGAGTGTGAGTGAAATCGGGAGAGAGAGAGGGTTAACGAGACTCTGTCCTTTATTCATCAACGTCATCAAAGAAAGGAGCCCGAGACAAGCTCTCGAGATAACTCATAAAAGAATGTGCAAAGTACAAAAGCCCTATGTACAAGAAGGCACCAAAGCTCATCAAGCACTAGACTCGCTCCTCTTCAGGTCAGCAAGGCGAGTCTCACTCTGAAGAGTCTCCTCCTGGAGCCCCTTGAGCCTATGACGAAGAGCCTCGGCATGTGCAAGACTATGCTCCTCCTCCATCTCTCGGACCTCTTGCAAAAGCTCCTCCACTCTGTCCCACCTGCTCGCACTCGCGAGCGGCCTCGACCCAGGTGCCCACCTCGGCCTGGGCCGCCCGAAGTCTGCAAAGCTGCTCCTCCTCCTGCCGGATCTATGTCTGGATCCTCTGTCTCCGCTCCTGAGCAGCATGAAAGCGGGTAAACCCCTCCCACAGGGTCGCGACCTCATCCATCCAAGCATCTCGTGGAAGACCAAAAGCATGGTAGCCTTGAGTGCAGCACGCCAGGTGGCCCCGCATAGCCTCAACGGTTATTGAAGTGGATACTAGCACAAAAGGCTCCCAGCTGGTATGGGAGGTGGGCCATCATTCCTTCCCATTGCTACCATCGAGGTGTGGCTGTGGGACATTCTGACTGTTTACAGAGCAGTACTTGATAGGGCAGGGATCCGCCACACGGTGACCGCGGCATTGTACTCCTATCCCTGCCATACAGGGTTGATCCAGGCCTTAGCTGAAAAGTTCAATCGGCGTTGGAACACGTTTGTCACCATTGAGGGGGCAGACTTCACTGGACCTGTGGGCCTTTCACAGGATTTCTGGACTACCAGTTTGTGGACAGCCCTATGAGGAGTTATCCTTGAATGATTTGCATCTCAGTGCTTCAGATGGAGCTGGCCAGTATCTCCTCCCGTACTACTTCAGATACTTGATGAAGACCTGGAGGGACCTAGCCCTCGTGGGTGAAGAGAAGGCTGTCGGCACCCCGAGAGTGACATTGAATGCCTGGGTGACGCATCTTTACAGCGGTCCCTATTGCTTTTATGAAGAGTTCACTTCTTCTGGCATGACCTGGGAGCAGTGCAGGGAGGTCGAGATGAGGTTTCGTCACACCCGCGTCACTTGCCCGCCCCAGCACCGGGGTGGAACTCGAGGGAGCTGCCACCACTGACGTACTTGGCAGGTTACTTGGTCTACTGGCTGACCAGCTTTGTGATCCCTCACGGAGAGGAGAAAATTTTACGAGCAGAGGTGATCTACTCAGCTTGTCTGATGGCGTGTGGGCGCAGAGTTGCTATTGCCCTAGCTGCATTGGTGAATATTTATCATTCTTTCAGGGCTTTGACTTCACACTTGTCGCTCAGAGACGAGTATTCTGATGCCCACTCATTATTTGAGTGTGTGGGCTGGTTTGTTGTTACCAGAGCTTTCGCAGAGGACACGGGTTGATAACCTAGCTACTCCGCTCATCTTCTCATTTGCTGGTCACCCGAACCAGGATGCAATTTTACAGTTGGCTAGTGCTCGCCGTGCTTTGTCTTTCCTCCATACTAGGAGGGGCAAGAGTCTGAACTTCGACCACAGCTCCCACCTACACCGTCTCTACTTAAAGCAACAGGGTGAGACAGTTCCCTGCAGGTTGTCTTCTTGGGTTCTGCTCTCTTCACATGCACAGGCCGAGTGGGTGGTTTGCATACGGCCTGGGGTTCTAGTTTACCGCCGTTCCAGTACAGCAGTTCTCAAGCCATATTATCCACATCGGTTTGCTGAGAATTTTGGGTATGATCAGGTTATTTCCCCGAATGTGGACTTCCCTCTGACCCTTCGACAATACAGACAGAGAGATGTGGATCTGGTTGCAGCTGCCTGGCAGGCTTTCCTCTTTCGTGATGTGAAGGAGGATTATCCCATTCCAGAGCAAACGCGCAAGAGTCACTTTAACATACACTATGCACGTTGGTGGTTCAAAGTCAGTAATGTGTTCAGACAGCGTGCCGACGCCATCCGAGCTACTGAGGAGAGGCGTCTGAGGAGGGAGGACCTACCTCCCCTGTTTCTTGACCCTGAGTTCGTCAGGTCTCACTTTTGTGGGGCTGCTCGAGTCATTCGTGAGATAGAGACTCGTTGGAGGGAGGAGGGGCTCCCCATTCCTGTTGACAGAAGCCAATATGCTGGGGCTTTGAAGCCCTTGAGGGGTGCACCAGTAGTAGCTGCCACTTCTGGGTCTTCCCGTCAGAGGGCGGCCCCCGGATCTTCAGTGTCTTATTTTTGGGGGGAAGATTTGAAGACCTCCTGTGATTTGAAGACCAAGTCTCAGTTGTCAGACCCAGTCCCTGAAGGAGCATTTGCAAGCAGCACTTTCGCAGAGTGGAGGTCCCATATAATCAATGCAGTAGGCTGTGCCGGTCCAGTGGAGTATATTTCAAATCTGGAGGTGGCTGCCACCCCCAATATTATCTTGGACATTGTTAATAAAGTGGCTCGAGTTCTCCGACTGAAGCATGAGCAGATCATCTTGAAGCCCGAGAGGATCATAGGGGCGCCAGGTATAAGCTGAATTCTTTAGCTCCGTCTTATTTTATGTTCTGCAATTTAAGATGCTCAAGACATGCAATCTTTTATCAATTGCAGATCACACCAGTGGCCAGGAGGGCGGTATTTTCTCGCGAGAGACTTCTTTAAGTGGCGCTCCCACAGAGGTCCATGCTCCCAGGAAGAGGCCCAGGGCTTACAGCCATGAGAATGACACGCGGCCTACTACTCGCCCGCATTCCAGGGAAGAATCTCCCACTCCGACAGACATCTCTAGTAAGTGAAGGAAATTCTGTTTGGAATCAGCATTATAACATGCGGTAATGGAGGTGGATGCCAGTGGAAGGTGATGTAGAGGACTGCTAAGTCACTGACTCACTGGCTACCTGGCAGGGGGGGAGGAGGAAAACGTGGTGGGAGAAGGAAGGGGGAGGAGGGGGTTCATTAAATGTGGGTGAATAAAATAAAAGGGGTACTAGAGATGAGATGGATATGGTGAGAGGAGTGGGTGAACGGGATTTCGTAACCATAAGGTCTCTATTAGTTCGACCCGGGTGTTGGATCAGCCCTCCACTTGACGACCAGCAGCACTACTGATCAAATGTTGAAGGATATTTTTCTATGGCATTTCCAATTAGGTCATCTTTCTTTTCGATCTCTACGGGTTCTCTAACCGTCATTATTTAGGCAAATAAATCCTGAGTCTCAGTTGTCATGTATGCCCTTTGGCAAAACAATGCCGCGCAAACTTTCCTTATTCAAGTAATAAAAGTCAATTTCCATTCGATCTTATTCACTCTGATGTTTGGGGGCCTTCACCAGTTCCTTCTCTTGATGGTCATCACTACTTTATCAGTTCCGTTGATGATTTTACTCATTGTACCTAGATATACTTGTTAAAAGCTTAAGCAAAAGCTCCAAGGGTGACTGAAGCTTTCTGTAAAATGGTTGAAAATCAATTTGAGAAAAAAATCAACATTTTTCGATCTGACAATACAAAATAATACTTTGAGAAAAAATTGAATGTGTTTCTTGAAAATGAGGGAATTTTGCATGAATCTTCATGTACTTATACTCCTCAACTAAATGGAGTTACAGAACAGAATAATCAGCACCTATTAGAAACTACTCGAGCACTTCTCTTCCAACGACATCTTCCCCATCATTTCTGGGGTGAGGCCATCTTGACTGCTACGGATGTTATACATAGGATGCCATCCAGTGTTTTGGACAATTGAGCTCCTATTTCTTTGCTTTACCATGGCCGCCCCCTATTTTTTCTTCCGTCTCGTGTGCTTGGTTGTCTCTGTTTCATTCATTGTCTAACACTTGGTCACACTAAACTTGATCCCCGTACTATCAAAGGGACCTTTTTGGGCTACTCACCCACTCAGAAAGGGTACAAGTGCTTCGATCCAAAAACAAGACACAAATATGTTCTCAAGGACGTTACCTTCATGGAGTCTAAGTCTTATGTTTCAATGACGACTCATCCTCATGGGAGTTAACTACACCTCTTGTCTTCCATACCCCTACTTTACCAACTATAGATGTGTTATCTTCACTAGTTCATGATTGTGATACTGTAGGTTCAAATAAAGAGTTGATTACCTACTCCCGACGCCCAAAAGTAGTGGTAAACCCACCTATGAATGCTCCTACCTATGAGATTGCCACGTCTCCAGGTTATGATTCTGAGCCTTGCTCTGATCTCGATCTTCCAATTGTTGTTCGGAAAGACACTCGTTGGTGCATGAAACACCCTATGTCCAACTTCATTACATATTGACATTAGTCTCCTGCCAATTGATCGTTTATTTCTGCCTTGTTAAATGTTTCTTGGCCTTGTTCTTCTGCAGAAACTGTGAAGGATGTAAGGTGGTAGCAAGCAATGGAAGCAGAGACGCAAGCCCTCATCAAGAATCAAATATGGGAACTAATTGCTCCTCCTGTTGGAAAGCAGCTAGTGAGAAGCAAGTGGGTGTTTGCTGTTAAATATCATCCCGGTGGGTCTATAGAGAGGTACAACGCATGGCTGGTTGCAAAAGGGTTCACACAGACACATGGAGTGAACTATGAGGAGGCATTCGCCCCGATAGCAAAGTTGAAGTCAATTAGTGTCATCATTGCATTGGCAGTTCAACACTCCTGGAAACTGTTTCAACTTGATGTCAAAACCTTCTTAAATGAAGATTTACAGGAGGAAGTGTACATGTATCCTCCCCCGGGGCTTAACACTCATGGGAAGGTGTGCCGACTTCGGAAAGCTCTATATGGCCTGAAGGAGTCTCCTCGAGCTTAGTTAGACCGTCTCCGGCTGGCTATATTGCACTTTGGTTATACATAGAGTAATGCTAATCATACTCTATTTGTAAAATGGAAAGATGGACGTGTTGCTCTTCTCATTGTCTATGTTGATGATATGGTTATCACAAGAGATCATAAAGAGGAAATTCAGTTACTCAAAGACAATCTTCCAAAACAGATTGAGATCAAAGATATAGGGTGACTTTAATACTCTCTCGGGTTGGAATTTGCATACTCCAATGGTGATGCTAATGTGTGTCAATAGAAATATGTGCTAGACTTGCTCACAGAAATAGGAAAGTTAGGTTGTCGCCTGGCTATTACTCCATTGAAGCCAATCTTCAATTGACAAATCAAGATGGTGATCTTCTTTCTGAGAATGATAGAGGACATTATCAGAGACTAGTCAGGAGATTTTTGCTATTCTATACTTGACTCTTACTCGGTTGGATATTACATATGTTGTGAGCGTGGCCAGCCTGTTTATGCATGTTCCTCAAGTTCCACACTTGCAGTGGACCGTATTTTGAGGTACCTTAGAACAACCCTGGGCAAAGCTCTTCTCTTTACCAAATCTGATTCACTAACACTTGCGTGTTTTACTGACGCTGACAAGGCTGGCTCTAAGGAGGATAGACGTTCTACTTCTGGCTATTATGTGTTCCTTTGGAAGAACTTGGTTACTTGGGGTATAAAAAGCAAACTATGGTTGCTAGATCTAGTGTTGAGGTTGAGTATCATGCTATGGCCCCTGGTCTGACTGAGCATCTTTGGTTAAAGTTACTCCTCAAAGTCATTGGTGTGGTTTCCCTTCCGTTGAAGCTCTATTGTGACAACCAAGCTGCCATAAATATTGCTAACAATCTTGTGCAGCATGATCGGACCAAGCACATTGCGATTTATCATCATTTCATCCTGTACAGCTTGCTAACCAGACTTGTGTCTTCCTTATGTTTACCAGTGTTTGCCAAAGGTCTCCCTCGTGACAAGATGTTGACTATGTTGGGAAAGCTGTGCATGTGGAACTTCTATGCTCAGCTTGAGGGGGAATGTAGAGAGGATAGGCCAAGGCTGGTTCAGGCCGACTCTTAAGGCCTGGCCGGACCACCTTAAGAGGTGCTAGTTCATTACCAGACCTGTTAAGGTGGATCCAATTAGCTTATGCTTATTGTTTTATTACTGTAATACCCTTGCTTTAATACATTGTAACAGGGGTATCCAAGTCCTTGTGTATGGTGTTTTACCCTAATAAAGTAAGGGCTTGGGGACTGTGCGAGGTAACACAGTCACCATCAGCTAGGGCTCACCCCCATACCCATCCACCCCACTTCCCCTCCCACAAACCCCATTTCCCCCCCAATCATCTTCAATCTGCAGTTCTCAGTTTAGAGGTAGCAGAGTACCAGTGACTTGTAGAGGAAGCTATGACGTCATCTAGGTGATTCAAGAGGCTCAAGAGCTACCTCTGGAAGTGACTTCGAGTCTTCTTCGCAACGGCAGTCGTCTCGTCTCATTCTGAGTTCGTGGCTGTCCGAGGTAAGTAATCTACTCCGACTATGCAGAAGGGTTCTGATCAGCATCTAGAGACTGCTTGCAGAAGCTACCACGCTGGCTCACCTAAAGATCTGAAGGCAAGGTTCAACCGAGACCTTCTACAATGAGTCTTCTTCCCTCTGCAAGAAGCGGGACTCTATTTGGCGACTGGAGCAGCAACTTCTTAATTTTCTCCCCAAGGTGTGCTGTTTTGTCCCCTCTTGGGCTGAACAGACACCCTATCACTCTTTCGACCGCCCTGGCCTACCTCAACATCACCTGGCATCTTCGTGGATCTCGTTTCAACGGAGACTCATCAATGGTTCCAACGCTTCCTGCCACGCTCGATTCTGAGTTCGGGAGTGTTCGTGGCGGCCTCGACTTCCTGCTACTGCAGCTCTGTAGCAGTCAGAACTAGGAAGTAGAGACCCTGTTCGTGGCTCTTCCCCGATCGACACTGATAACCTGGGAATTCTAAAAAAATTTGTCAAGACCCTGGTCCAATTACAATGAGTTGGCCTCTGGTTTCATCAAAAACTGAGTTCAGGAGTGGTCCCAGTGGTGTCGACACTGCCTCCCTATCCCCTGTTCTACAAAGAGGACAGAACCAACTTCGCCGGTCGTTGAAGCTTCTCACCCTTTTCTTCCCCTCCCCACTTGGCTGGCTGAAGGCCCCTCCCTACGTGGAGGTAGTTTTAGTTGTAATAAATTAACTCCCACCCTAAGATCCCCCTCCTATGTGAGGCGTAGTGGTGTAAAAGTTTGAGTAGGTTGAAGCTTCCTCGCCGTGACGTGGGGTAAACCCCACACTTCCCCATTCACCCACGTCTCCGGTCGGGGCCAATTTCTTCAAACCGGTTGAGTAAGCATTCTTTCCTTGCTCTTATTTCAGTACTTTTCAGCCAATATTAGCTCTTAGCCCTGCTGGCCGGTGATAGAGAGTGCTCGATCTCGCAAGTCCCGTACTTCCGAGTGACCACTGTGGGAGTGAGTGACTACCCGTGCCCTCGGCACCGGGTTGGCCCTTAGAGTCAGACTAGCCAAACCCTTTGCGAGACCCTCTAGCCTTGCTGGCCCTCTACCAGCAAGGGACCAGCCCTCACATCCTCCACTCGGCATCACCGAGTCACCCCGGGTTCTGGGTTGAGTGCCGGGTGAGTTGACCGCCGATATCGGCCCGTTCGGTTGCGAATTGTGCTTGTTTGCCTAAGTCCAAGGTCATGTCACATCAAGGAGCCTACAGCTCACGCCAACGGCTTGTGTCGTGAACTATAGCTTCTCGAACAGCAAGATCAAGAAGCGTCGTAAGATCACATCTCCCTCCGGTCCTGGCTCTGCCGCTACTCTCGGTCGGACCTACTCCACTACTCTGCCTATGTGCTCCTCGGGTAACTCCGCCACCGAGATCGCTGCTCCTCATAGCCCCAGACTCTCCTGGAGTGTCGCCCATGCCAATTTGGATGAATGATGCCCCGACCTCATCAGATCTAGCTCCAGTAGCTCCTCAGCAAGCTCGCGGTAGTCTGTATATGTGAAGCCCGTCACTGTTGCCCCGTGGACCCTCAGTCCAGTAATCCTCACCACATCTTCCAACGTTGGGATCATATGGCACCATGGGAAGATGAAAGCTCTACTGATCGTATCCCACCTCTCATGCAGTGCGTACAGTAAGGCTGTGTCGACTCTGGTTACCTCTATGCTAAGTATCTCTTCGAACAGCATAGCAGCCAATCTATCTCTCTAGTATTCGGGCAGTGCTTGGTACACTGCCCAAACTTGAAGCCATGAAATCCGGGTTCTCCTTTTCCCCTACACACATTTAAATCATCGGTCAGTCATCATGTCACATTTTGCATTGATGAAAACAAATAAAAAATCAAATAAGCAAAAATATAAATAACACTTCTATCTCTGGTTTCTTTGGAGGCCATAGCTTGGCCCGTCAAGGTCATATGGCGAACCAAGGGAGTGCCAGAGTCTGTAGCGGTCAACGGAATGACCGCTACGCACCCAGCGGTAGGACATCATCTTCTCCATTTTCCCAACCCTTGAAAATGGCCAATAAGGCCTACATTCAATCCCAATGAGTCCCCAGACTCATTTCCACCCCATCCAACACACATGCACGTGCTTAAATGGATAAAAAATGGGTTTTTAGGGCGGTGGCCTACCTCAGAGGTCCGACCTACTTTCACCTTCTCCGGCGTCTCCTCTGCCACCATGGCCTCTTCCTCGCCACCGGTAGCCTCCTCAAGAGCTTCAGCCGCCGCGGGAACTTCTCCTTCCACTTGGGCCACCGCCGCTCTCCCTTCCTCCGGTGGGTTCACCACCGCCGGAGGTGAGTTGTCATCCGCTAACCACCATTGAAGATGGCATGATGGGGACATCACCTAGGATTCTCTCTGGCTCGGCACCTCTCTCCCTCTTGGAGAAGGGTAGGATGCAGCTCGACGACTGGACGAGTCCGCTCCATCACTTGGACTAGCTATTGGGGCATCTTGGTGTATTTTCCCTTTTTTTTCTTGAGTCATTATGACGTAAGTTTCCCTTTGTTTTGGGTCAAGTCTCTAGGTTAATATGTTCTTTACCTAAGTTTCTAATCATCGTAATGGGATAGAGTAGTATATGGGCCCAATTAGGTGGGCCTGGCCCAGGGGCGCCCTCTCCCTTCCCCACCTTTTTGGTTTTCTGTCATTAGTACATATGCCAAGCACTTTTTGTAAATGTTGGGATCCCTATAAATAGAACCCCAACCCCACTTGGAGAAGGTAATGAGATATTGAATGAAAATTAACTAGAAATTATGTCCACTCTCTCTCTCTCTCTTTACCTCTCTCTCTTGCTCTCTCTCTCTCAAGAGGGCGGCCCCCTCTCTCTCTCCTCCTCTCTCTCTAGTGCACCCCCCATTCCCTCTCTCCCTTGCCACCTCACCCTCCACCTCAGCCCCAACCCTTCACCTCCCCAAGGAGCATTCAAACCCACCATTAATTTCACCAAGACCCAAGCACCCTTTCACCTTCCTAGGCAACCTCTCCCTCTCCCCAAGCACCCCTCCCACTTCCCAAGCACCTCTTCACCTCCCCTAGGGAAGGATTGAAGTCCCCTCCCCCCTTGGTGGCTGCGGCCAGCTCCCCTCCTCCCCCCTAACAGCCAAGGCCGCCCACCCCCACTCCCCATTTCCCCTCCCATTGCTCACTCCACACCCCCTCATCCTCCCTTCCCTTCCCTCTTGGCTGCTAGCCCCAACACCACCATCGCCCCTCCCTTGAACCAGACCACCTCCACCCCATCTCCACCTCTCCTCTGCCCTTCCCATATCCTAATCCCACCCCCTTTCATCACCACCCCATATCCAATAGCCCTCCATCAAAGAAACACCCCTTTGCTTCACCCCTTAGCCACTAGTTGTGCTCTGCTGAAGCCCTGCTAAGTCCCCACCTGCTGCAGTGCCGGCCCCCACTACAGCCCGAAGTTCCAGGTGGCCCACCTTACATTGCTGGAAAGCTCTTCCAGTCAGCTTCGTCGACGAGGTGATCCTGCCGTCATCCGAGTTCGGGGCTGTCGGGGAGGTCCATTCTCGTCGGATCACGCATCTGGCAACCAAGGGAAGACCAGAGCACCGGTGCAGAAGCCGCTACGTCCACACCCCAGCTCCCCTTGGTGAGCCGTTTGGCTGGGACGTTCCCCTACCAGTCCTCTGTCCAACACAGCTGGCGGAGCCTCGTTTGGAGTTCGGAGCTGTTCGTTCCAAATTTTCTCCCCCAGGTGCGCATGTCAGTCCACTCAGAACCAGCACAGACACCCCTCCACTCTTCATCCTCTACCTTCCTACTCCCACCTCCCCTAGTGGGAGATCGAAGAGAACTCATTCACGGATGCATCCATTTTGGTCCCGCACCATTTCGACTATGGGAGTGTTCGTGACGACGTCGTCTACCTGCTGCTGTGACCTGAGAGGAGTCCCTGTCCGAGCAGAGCAACCCGGTTCCAGAACCAACCATGACCAGCGACGACATCGGACGATCCCTCGAAAATTCAGGAGCCTTCCTGGCCCAGTCAGCGAGGGATTGGCGCTGGTTTTGGCATCTTCCAAGTTCGTTACAGTCTGTGGCGACATCAACAATGACTGTCGGTCTGATTGTTCCAGAAGTAGGCTGAACCGTCCGAGTGGCCTTTTCGGTACCCTAGTAGTCTTCTCCCCCACTCCGCCTGGCCGGCTTAGCGCCCCTCCCTGTGTGGAGGTAGTTTTTGTTGTAACCCACATTCCCCACTGATGTGACACCACTAGGGAGAAATGTAACAATTAGACAAGGGCCCTTGGACCTACCATGCAAACACTGTCGACCAAAGAGCGAGGCCCGCGAAAGTGGCCGAACCACCGTTGCTCACACACGAACCCGGGTGACTTGGTGATGCCAAGTGGAGGTGGTGGATCAGGTCCCTAGCTGGTAGAGTGCCAGCAGGGCTTAGGTGTCTCTCCCAAGGGTGCGAAGCCCACAATTCAAGGACTGGCCGGGTGCCAATTGGGGCACTAGGTCCCTCTCTCACACAACCCACGGTGACCACGCGAAGTTAGGGGCTCCGGGATCGGGCGCTCTCTCTCCACCAGTGGAGCAATTCGACAGATAAGAAATGAACAAACACGAAAATGAGAGCGAGGGTTTAGAGCTTACCCGGTTGGTTTGAAGAAACCAACCCCGTTTGGAGACGCGGGCGAGCGGGGAAGTGTGGGTTCCCCGCACACTGTGCCGATGTCGCTTCTCCCTATTTAATAATACATGCACTACTCCTCTCACAAGAGGGTTGGACAAGGGGTGGGGAATGTGGTTTACAACAAAAACTGCCTCCACACAGGGAGGGGCGCTAAGCTGGCTAGGCGGAGTGGGGAAGAAGACTACTAGGGTACCGACAAGGCCACTCGGCCGGTTCAGCTTGCTTCTAGAACAATCAGACCGACCGTCGCTGTTGAAGCCGCCACGGACTGTACCGGACTCCGAAGACACCAAAACCAGCGCCAATCCTTTGCTGATGGCTCCAGGAAGGCTCCTGAATTTTCATGGGATCGTCCGGTGTCGTTGCTGGTCGTGGCTGGCTCAGGAACCGGGTTGCTCTGCTCAGACTGGGATTGCTCTCAGGTCGCAACAGTAGGTCGAAGATGCTGTCACGAACACTCCCATGGTCGAAATGGTGCGGGACCAAGACGGACGCATCCGTGAATGAGTCCTCTTCGATCTCCAACCAGGAAGGACACCAGAGGAGGTCGGGGTAGAGAGATATGTCCAGAAGAGTGGGAGGGGGTCTGGACAGATCCAGACTAATCTGATATGCTACCTTGGGGTAGAAAAATCAGAATGGGCTGCTCTGGGATTCAATCGATGCCTCGCTTGTTGTGTTGGACATAACACTGGTGGGACTCCACTCCGGATAAGTGGCACGCCAAGGTGAGCCATGGTGTGGTCGCTGTAGCTTCTGTAAGCCATCTCTGGTTGTATGCCGGATTGGTTCTGCACAGTCTGTGGAGGATGACTCTGAGGAATGCGGCGCGGTCACGATCACTCCAGTCATCTAAATGGTGCGGGACCAAAGTGAGCGCATCCATTTATGAGCTTCTTCATTCTCCAACCCGGAAGGGCACCAGAGGAGGTCGGAGTAGGGAGGTAGAGGGTGAACAGTGGTGGGGTATCAGTGCTAGCTCTGAGTGAACTGACCTGAGCACCCGAGGAAGAAAAATCAGAACGGATAGCTCCCGACTCCAAACAAGGCTCCGCCGGTGGCGTTGGATAGAAGACTGGTGGAGGAACACTCCAGCCAAGCGGCGCACCAAGGGGAGTTGGGGTGTGGGTGTATCAGCTTCTGCAGTAGGGCTCTAGTCTTCCCACAGATGCCAAAAGCGCGCTCTGACGAGAACGGACCTCCAGGACAGCCCCAAACTCGGATGAAGGCAGGATCACCTCGCAGTAGAAGCTGACTTGAATATCTTTCCGTCGGTGTATGGTAAACCTCTAGTGGATGTCGGATGGTCCCAGGTCAGACTCTACAAGTTGGGCTTCTGCTGCTGTCTGTGAACTAGGTGTGCCAGAAAGTGATAGGTGTAGTAGGGGTGGATAGGGTGATGGGATTGTGAAGGGGTGAGGGGCTAAGCATTGTGGGAGGTGGAGGAGGGTTGCTAGGGTTGATGGAGGGGTGTGGGGGGAAGGTGAAACCCATCCATTCCTTTTCTGGAGCTGGCCCATGTCTTTCGGCATGTCTGCCCTGCCTATATTTTGGACTTCCATATTTGATTCCTATGTCCCTTGGACCGTCAAATCCGTCTATTCTTTTTATAGAGTTGACTTATATTTCCTTTGGCTCGTCAACTCTACTTACATTTTCAATTACGGGTTTGACTCGTTCGTCCCTCTCGGGCTATCAAATCCATCCATTCCTTTTTTGGAGCCGACTCCTATGTCCTTCAGCACATTGGCTCCACCTATATTTGGACTTTCGGACTTGATTCCTATGTCTTTCGGACTGTCAAATCCATCCACACTTCTCGTAGAGTTGACTCATATTTCCTTCGACATGTCAACCCTACTTATGTTTCAAGTGTCGATTTTGACTCACATGTCCCTTTCGGGTTGTCGGTGCTGGACAATGTTGCTTGTTGTATTGACTCTTGTATCCCTTCGGACTGTTAATCCTACTTGCGCTCTAACTTAATTTCGACTACCCAATTTTTGTGGATATGTCATTTGCCCCACCGGCATCGTAGGTGTTCTAAAAAAAGGCTAAAAATATTGATGCCCCGACGGACTTAGTCACCTCCCGTCTGGAGGCTGGCTAAGGGCAAAAAGTCCTTTAACCCGGTTGAGGTGAAAACCCGCAAGGGCGTCTCAGGCAAACGTGGGTAACCCCTCAATGTGAAAACTTGCAAGGGCGCACTGGAAAAAGTTAAAGGGAGTTAGCCCTGGCGAAAACTCGAAAGGGCGGTAGGATTGGTAAGGTGAAAAAAATGAGAGAAAAGAAAAAAGAGAGCATATATGTAGAAAGATGGAGGCAAAAGTTGTTGAGCTCTATTTCTTATTCATCAATTTCATCAAAGAAAAAGGAACCCGAGACAAACCCTCGGGGTAACCAAGACAAAACTGTGCAAACTACAAAGGCCCTATATACAAAAGTAAGCAAGGCCTATCAAGGTCCGAGCTCGCTACTTCGCAGGTCAGCAATGTGAGCCTTGCTCTGAAGGACCTTCTCTTGGAGCTTGTCACTTCTGCACTGGAGAGTCTCTGTCTCGGCCCATGTGCTACTACACTTCTCTTCGGCCTGCTGTGTCTGTCGAAGAAGAACCTGCATCTCCCTCTGTAGCTTCTCTACTCGGAGGGAGGCCCTCCGGCCACGCTCTTCAGCGACTTCAGTTTGGACGCATATTTTCGCCTGAGTCGCTCGTTGTATGCAAAGTTGCTCCTCCTCCTAGTCCTCCATCTCTGTTCCTGAGCAGTGTGAAGATGGGCGAACTCATCCCACAGTGCTGTCAGCCTTGCCATCCAGGCATCCCTGGGGAGGCCAAACATGTGGTAACCTCTGGTGCAACCCACAAGACTGCTCCTCATGGCCTCAACACTCGAGAGGGGATTGACCTGAAGTAGCAGCTGAAGGCTCTTAACAAGCTGGGCAGCCATGCCAATACCGACTAGTGCCACGCCAGGCTGGGGGCTATCTGGCCACTCTATCCCAAGAGCTGAGAAACTCTGAGGTAGCTCCAAACCCTCACAAGCTGAAGCTGAAACAAGGAAAGGAGGAATTCAATGAGTGTCCTCTCACAATTAAACAAGCATGTGCAGAATTTTGATACACCAGTCACAATGCCCTTACCTAGGGTGGCCCCAATCTCACCTGCAGCCGCAGGAAGACACTTCTCCCGAGGATCTGGAGGAGGGATGCTAGTAGATGCCAATCCAGCAGGCTGGGTACTATCAACTATGCTCTCTATACCTGAAATAAATCCACGGGTAACTCAGGATAACCCAATGGTAAAGGGCTAATAATGAAAGCATAAGGAGACAAGATATACCTACAATCAAATGCCTTCTGAAGCTAAAGGCCCAGTCGGAGTAGTAATGCCGTCAAAGGTCCTTTGCTTCTCCATAGGGGCTTGAGGTGCCACCTCCAAAGCCTCTGTCTCACGAGGTTGTGAGGTGACTTCTCCCTCAAGTGGACTAGCATTTGTTCGAAACAGTGAAATGGTGAATGTCAACAAAAGTATGAACAAAGCAAATATAAAGGTAGAGTTCATACCGGGAGGATCAGCCGCACAAGTCTCCACCAGCTTGGCAGCACGCCCTAGCAGTGGTTGGGCGAAAGGTAGCTCTACAATATCAGGAGCCTCAGACATCGGGAGCAAATATAAAGGTAGAGTTCATACCGGGAGGATCAACCGCACAAGTCTCCACCAGCTTGGCAGCACGCCCTAGCAGTGGTTGGGCGAAAGGTAGCTCTACACTATCAGGAGCCTCAGACATCGGGAGGTCTGTATCAGCCCTCATCGTAGAATCTACAGCTATCAGGTCGTCATGAAAGTCCGAGAGCTCTGTGTATGGACCTGGCTCAACAAGTCGAGAGAACATCTCTGCAGAGGCCATCAGCTCGACAGTTGCATGATCCAAAGCAGGGTAAGTAAAAAGGCTGTGGTGCATAGATATACGTAGCATGATTTATTTCTACTTTACCTGGGATAGTCCTCAGTTCTCCGCTTTCAGGGGAACTCGGTGTGGGGGAAGGGAGGTCCTCACCAGATGAGGAACTAGTGGCCCATGTGCTCTAGAATTACTTGAACTTTCCCCATTGGAGGAACTAGAGGCGAGAGTCCCTCCCTTGTCAGAAGAGGAGTTGTCGCCTTCCTTGATGACAGGAGGAATTGGGAGGACTTCGAGATCTCCTGCAAGAAATTTTATGTCAGTAGAAATACTTAGCTTCTCTCAAACAAAAGAGGGGGAGGCATACAAAGAGTATCTACTTGAAGCCTGAGTGGCAGACATCCTCTCCACATAAACCAAAAGGAGGCAGCCGTCGCCGGCGTATAGTTGTCAGCAGGAGCAGCTAGGTCCTCAATATTAAAGGCAACATCGGGGTTGGACTCAACGAGAACCAACCCTACCTCTGTGAAGGCATTCCCTGGGGGAGGGAAGCAGCTCATTCCTGCTCTAGCCTCAGAAGGACCTACATTGGACCAAATTATTTATGATATTTTAATATTGCATACAAGCATGAAATGCTATTCAAAGCATGCAAGGGTTTTCACAGCAGATTTTCAAGTCTAGGATGTCACCTATAAGAAGTTCTCAGCGTTCTACCCAGGGGGAACCCAATGCTCGGAGACGTGAGGCCCCGGCTCCTCCACCACAGTGGGCTCCTGCACTTCCACGTGCACCGCGGTTGCCTCCACGGCCAATAATCGACCCTTGACTAGTCAATTTCAATGAGGTGAATGGCATTCTTCCCGATCTATATGCAGTATTTGAGATTCAAGATGGTTGGGTTGACTTTGTCACAAGATATCCCCGATACTATCGCAACCTAGTTCAGCAATTTTATGGCAATTTGATTGAGAGAAATGGACGACTATATGTGGTTGTTCAAGGGGTTGAAATTACAATCTATCCGGACTTATTTGAATGAGCCCTAGGAGTTTCAGCTAGGGGTGCAGATATGACTTTTGGTCATGGTCTCATTGCGGACACCTTTCTTGCTATGACTAGCTGTGAATATGTGCATGGGGTCAGCAATTTGATTACATTAAATGCCAATTATTTTCCTCCATTACAGCGAGTCCTGCACCACATGTTTACTACACTCATCTATCCCAAGAGTGGAAGCCGAAATGAAGTGACAGAAGTTCATAAATTCCTATTTTACTATGTTATGAATGGGATGTTAGTCAACATGGGTCAGCTTATGACAAATTTGATTGGGTCATGCCGTACCCAACTGAGGAGATCCTTGCCATATGCTTCACAATTGACGGGAGTGTTCATTTATGCCAGGATTAATCTGGCCGAGGAACTGTTTATTCGAGTACGACAAGATGATGTGTACAATGAATACAAGATCTTCATTGATTTTGGATACTATTGGGGTCCAGATGGTGAGCTATGCTGAAATGTGCTGGTCTATGGGGAAGAATTTGAAAGTGAGGAAGAGCAGCAGCAACAGGGTCAAGGGGAAGCACCACCTCCAGTTCCGGCGGAGGACCAGCCTCCTCCACCTTCTCCTCCACATGTTGATCTGGAGATGCCTCCTCCACCTCAGTTCTTTCACGGGGAGTCCTCTACTCAAGGAGCCGGACAGCCTTCTTGGGTAGATTATGAGACTTTTGATAGGCATCTTACTGGGCTGGAAACTCGTGTGGATACTTTTGGGGGGCAACTCTCTACCTTTAGGGATAACATAGACATCATGGGTGATATGCTTGACACTATGTCTGATCGCATAGATTCCTTCTCCATTGTCCTGGACACCTTGTCCACTCACATGACCACCCTCACCGCTAGACATGAAGAATCCAGCTAGGCTTTTCACACCATGAACCAAGTTCTTCTTGACATGCAGCACCGTGACCAGGCTCGTGATAACACAATTGCTAATATTCAGCACCGCCTTCAATATCAAGACCACACTCTTGGGGATATCTGACGCTACATTGGCTATCAGCCGCCTCCTGAAGATCAGTCTCCTGCAGATGGCAATTGAGGATCTTTTTTCTCCCCCCTTTAGTGTTCTATCCTTAGGCCTTGTATCTCATTAGGTCTTCTTTTCTTCTATCCTATCCCCTCTTTTGATGATGCCAAAGGAGGAGAAGTAGCTAGTAGTGCAGGTCTATATAGATTATGCATGCGTGTCTCGATGTTTGCTTGAATGTTCATTTGTGAGGTCTATTAGTCATTGCATTATGTTTAAGTTTGTCCTACATTTGTATTTTTTTCCCATATGTCTAGTAGATGTCGTGCATCAATGTACCTTGTACTGAACTAATAAAATTAATGCTTTTGGTTTTGGACATTACATGTTGGCTCATGTCTCTCATTTCCTCTCTAATTGGCAAACATGTTTCAGTGGGTTGCATTACTTTGGGATGATTCCATGGATTTATCGCCTTGCAGATTGTTGTCCTTGGCTATTCTCTAATTAGTTCTATGTATATCAAATGGTGTCGGATGAAAGATAGGCCAACCCGTCTAAAATCCTTTACTATGCGTGAGTGTACACTCCGCCTCGTACAAGAAACATGTGGATCTTTGTTCGGATAGAATGTGATGTTTTGTAGGTTCTTATTTTGCCCAAAAGCACGCCAATGTACAAAATAATCTAAAGGTTTGTCATCATCAAAAAGGGGGAGATTGTTGAGTCTCTCCGGGTGATTTTGATGATAATAAAACTCCGAAATGGCAAATAGCTTAATAGCATTCATTATTGTAGAAGTAAAAAATCATGAAGGCTCACAAACCCATTTTCATATCAAGCTAAATGTTCAAATTTATATTGCTTAAATCTTGCTTTAAGATGCCAAAAAATAAAGCCAAAATAAACTCAAATTGAATCAAACTAAATGTGGACACAAAGTCTTTTATACAAGGATATGATTTGTGGGCTAACAACTCTATTTTGTAGGATTTCCAGAGTTCGATCAACGAATGGACTTGGTCCGATTGACCAAAATTTCCAGCGTGCAAAACTTTGTAAACTTACAGAGTTTGGTCGACCACCACCCCAGGATCGATCTATCAATTCTCCCAGAGCTGAAAGGTGTAGATTCTGTCACATCGACTGCCCTACATGTCCCAGTCGACTGAACTCCTCGAAGCCACTATTTTTGACTTTGTTTTCTTCACGAGGGAAAAACATCTTTTAAGGATTTATCAATCCCAAAAGTCTTTAGACGGGCCTGAATTTGTGGATCTATGTCTTGGCATGTCCTTTGACCATTCAAGTGTTATAAAAACATCTCTTTGGGGTAAGAAACCCTAATCAACTAAGGGAGATCAAGGGATGCCACAAGAGGAGAAAGAGGGCTACTACAACACCTCCGTGAATAGTGTTTTGTCTAGGAGATTCTTCATCCATCCTCAATTTCATCAAGATCTTTTGGAGCCATTCAAGTGAAAATCAAGAGGAGATATGAGTTTCATCCAAAATTTGCATCATCTACTCAGGGGGAGCTTAAATTAGATTTTTCTTTTGTGTTCTTCTTCTAAATCTCTTGAGCTTCAAGTGTTTTATGATTGTAATCTCTAAACATCTGTGTGTGTGGATCTACCTAGATCCGTGTGTGTGTGTGTGTGTGACTTTCCTTCACATTTGTGGCTTACACGTGTTTTTCCCTAACGAGCCTTCGGAACCCTATATAGGGTGAACTGTTCCGTTCTCCTACTCCGAGACGTTACCAGCACGTCGAGCGTGTTCCGATGATTGAGAAAATATTTTTTTCCATTTTTTAAATTTTCCTGATTTCTATATATTAAACCCTTTTTGTATTCCTTTTTTTCTCTCCTTCTTCTTTATCCTCTTCTCTTCTCTCCCATGAGAGCTTCCCCTCCCGACCATTGCAAGCTTTCTCTCCCGTCCGAGAGCACGCGGCGTCCTCTTCCTCTCCGAATGCAGACAGTGAGCTAAGGTGAGGTCACGGAGATGGTGGCGGCGAGGTGATCGTGGTGGTGGCATTTTCACGGTGAGGGTGTAGAGATCGTGGTTTGAACTTGGATTCGAGATCGATGGCGATCCAGCGGTTTTCTAGCTTCTTTGAGCTAGGGAGAAGGATCCTTGCCTTACTTTCCTACATTCCCCATGATTTCTGGGCCAAGGAGAGCTCGAGAGGGGCATGTTTTGTGTCGGGAGGGTAAAATACATGATTTGGGGTTTGAGTGCCGGATCTAGTGTTTTGTGTGATTTTTGACCGATCTATAGGCTAGAGTTGATGTTAGGAGTGTTGGGGAAGAGTTCCCCATTATATTTCCCTTCACCTGGGGTGAATGGGGTGTGGATCAGGCTTTCCCTACGGGGGTACACCATTTTCGACTCAGTTTTAATCACGGCAGTAACAGGTGTCACGTTCTTAAGGAACACGACACGTCATGTGGTAACATTCATCGGGGAAGAGGAACAGTATGGCAGTGGAGATCGCGCTCGACTGGTAGCATTTTTTATTATCATGCCCATCGATTTGGGCGCATTATGATCAGAACACGCCGCCCATGGAGGGCGCGCTCTTTAACGCGCCTCCCCTAGGTGTCGCATTCTGACTGTATCGCACTGCTCGGGGAGGTCGCGTTCCTATGGGATCGCGATGCCTCTGGGAGGCACGTTCCTGGTCATGCCGCCTCTAAGGGGCAAGTTCATCTTTTCTGTTCCACAGTGTCTTGCTTGAGACGGGTTGTGTGCCCATCCGTTTTAGGGATTGTGGGACCCTATTAATGTCTCGACTTTTGTGCTTCGTCGGTCTGCGCCGTCGAGAGTCGGTGTGGTGCGGTGGGCTATTCTCGCTCCCTATCGGCATGACGAGTGGTGGTTTTTGTGAGTTTGAGTCTTACCTCCAGTGACTCATACACTAGATGTAGCTTTCCTGTGCACGCGTGTGCGGACCCACTTGGGAGTGGTGGAGAGCGTGACCCAGAGAGAGACGATTTGTAGGCTGGTTACCGTAGGGACCCTCGTCTTTACAACCTGCGTCTGGGCTGGGGGAAAAAGTAGCTAGAGTGCCTGACCTAGAGCACTTGGTCTGTGTGTGCACACGTGATTATGGGCGTCAGACACGCACTGACAAGTGCGACCCCAACTAGCCCCTATTCATGGTACTTGTTGTGTGTCTCAGTCTCGGCCTGAGACGTGTAGGGAGACACTTGGGCACGGTGTAAGAAGTCAAGGGACGCTTCTGGTCTTACTTTTGGTGGGTGGTGCTCCCGTCTTCTGGTAGGTACTAACTTGTTTTCCCATCGGGCTGTGGTCAGGTATGGTTAGTTGTAGGGGAGTTTTTCCATTTGTTTATTTATTGTTGTTACTCCCGTACCTCGGTTAGGTAGTGTTACTTTCCTTGATTGTAAGTACTTTACTGCCTTGTTTCCCTTGTCGCGAGGTGGGGGTCTACGGGATACCTACTGAGCTTATAAAATGAGGCTCACCACTGTGTTTTCAGGTGAGGCGGGGTCATCGAGAGGTGCGTCCGAGGCTCCACGTGGTTCGCGCAGTCTGGGTTAGTCGCCAGTTATCAGAGCCAGGATATGTCCCATGTACCTGTACTTTTCTTTCTGTTGACTATACTTATTTTGTGACATGTGATACACTGAACCTTGTAGATATTTTTTGAGTATTCATTTATTTCCATGCATTATTATCAAGATTATTGTGTTATTTCTACAGCTATTTTAGCATCTTGTGCACCCTCACACCATCCTTAAACCCTTCCGAGTCTTCAGACTCGTGGGGACAGGACAAGGTTCGAGTCACTCCGGTTCCTTTCAGGTACTTAGATCTTGGGTCGTTACTGTTGGTATCAGAGCAGGGTTGTGGAGGTACGTAAGAACCTGAAATGATTACAGTGGTCCAGAAGGTCCATGAATGTCTTGTACAGTCAGCGATTGGCTTAAGGCATCGTGTTTTTTTTTGATTTTGCTGGTTGTTTTCTTGTTGCTAGGGGCAGTTATGGTGCCAAGGAGGAGGACTTACTCCCAACAAGAAGAGTCAAGTGTGGGCCAGGAGGAGCAAAGTAGAGCATCACTTTCGGGAGACACATCTAGAGAGCTACGAGTTCCTGGAGCAGAGGAGTTCTTTCGGGGCATGTATTAGTACATTCTTCAGCAGCAATGGGGTGAAGCTGGCGAGGGATCATAGTCTCGGGGTGGTCATAGTCATGTACTGAAGGAGTTTTTACAATTCCAATCGTCCCTTTACAGCGGATAGCCAGATCCTGAGGTAGCCAGAGAGTGGTTAGATGACATGGAGAGGATATTCAGTTCTACGCGGTGTGCTGAGGAAGAGAAGGTGATGTTGGCTAGCCATTGGTTGCAGTGGTCAGCCCGGTGATGCAGGTCAAAAACGGTTCACCCCATCAAAATAATTTGATGTAAGACAGAACTCAGTGACCCACAAAATGAACTCTGCGATGGAGACAATCCCAGACAGCACCAGTGATCACGCTGAGGAGCAGACAAAATGAAGTAGCAATTTCATGCTCATATCTAGCTGATTCCTTTGTATGGTTTAGTCACCAGCGTTAGACACGTTAAAGGGTGCCTAACAATGTGCTTACTGTATACTTGACATTGAGAGAGTGAGGTATCATTAACAGGCCAAATTACTGATGTGACACGACTCCCTTGGACCTAATATGGCAAGCAGCCCAATGAGTCGGCAACGTCACACTAACGAACTCACTACCCGTTTCTCGTCGTTTCTCAGCCGATTTGACACATGTTTGAGTCTATATGCTCCCCAATGTGCTTATGGATGTATCCCTTTCGTTTTGGAACGAACGGGGCGCGAAAAGGTCACGATCGGGCCGATCCCCTGGTTTACTCACCGTGACGCCTGAACGATCGTACCAGAGACCATCTAGGTTATTGAGCGGTCCAACGTGTGACCGTTCAATGTGTGCCATTCGGGTTTGAGCGGTCCCGCGATAGACCACGCTGGGGCTTGAGCGGCCTGTTAGGAGCCGTTCTGTCCCCTTGGGCGGTTGGTTTCCAGCCGTGCTAGTTTTCCCCTGGTGTTGAGCGGCCAGCTAGTGACCGCCTAGCAAGGTTGACCTTGGGTCAACAGTTTGTGGCAGTTCATGGGGCGGTTTGCCCCTAACCGTTCTATTCCCTTGAGCGGTTTGGTCAAAATCGTTCTGACCATTATTGTAGTAGGTCGGTTCCTCTGGGCGATTCCCTTGGATCGCCTAGTCCCCTTGGGCGGCCTCTATGAGACCGTTCAACCCCCTTTGAACGGCCTTGCCCTAGACCATTCATCTCCCTGAGCGGCCCCTTTGAGACCGCACTATGGGATGAGTCCGTAGTATTATTGGTTGACCCCAGTGGTTCAACCATTGTTCGTCTGTCTTAGGTCCATGTCTTAGGATGGTTAGTCAGTCCATGTCACGGGTCTTCTATAGACCGCTTGGTGGTTGTTTGGGCAGGTCAGCTGGAGTTGACTGATCATATCCTTGATCGCTACAGTCGCCTCATGGCCCTACCCCTGACCGCCAGTATCCTTGCCTCTATGTATGTAGCGATTCTTTCCTTGACTGCTTACGTCGTTAAGCGACCGAGTGATTAATCGCTTATGCACAGAGTGTCATTTCCAGACGTTCTGGTTCTCTGATGTCTTAGCTTGACCTTGTGGTTTGCCATTCCCGTGGATGTCTCATGACGTCCTATGAGGGCTAAGACCACGCTATGAGGTAGCCAAGAGTTTTCTTACTTGAAGTGGGATTCTCTTTCCTACTATAGAGTCATCATAGTCTGGTCCCGGTCAACCCGGGGTGACCCAGTGGTTGACAGGTGACCTTGTGTGTGTCTCGGTGATTCTATCCAGCCCGAGACGTAGTTCTGGATACCTCGAGATATCATTTTACCTCAGTTTACATGTCCAGGTGTGCTGAGGGTTCTTGGTGCTCCCTCAAGTCTCTGTGTGTCATTTTACATAGTCGTGTCATTTCCCCTGGCTTAGGATTAGACCTATTGGCGGCCTGTTCCGCCGTAAGCAACGACCTTGACCCCGAGTCGTGAGACTCAAAGATCATTGTGGTTGTAGGTCTAGTTGCCTTGCCCTAAGTCTATTGGCAGTTTCCTGTGTTGCCGTGGTGCTTTGTAGTACGTGTGACAGTGCTTCCTTGCCTGTCTGTACTCCAGCACTCATATTTTAAGTCTTTGTGTCTAGTGAGCCTCCATTAGTCGTAGCCTTACGACACGTTACGTCGTGTCGGCCCTTGTGGCGGGGCAATTCCCATTGTACGATTTTTAAGCTAGTTCCGTGGGCCCCCAGTCCAACTATAGCGTCCTGCATAGGGGGAATACGAGCTAGAGGCCTGGCTTAGGTAGTGAGCCAGTGTGTGCACACGTGGTCATGGGCTTGGACTAATGCCGACGGACGTTACTCTGTCTAGTCACTCGTTACTGTAGTTCCTATTCTGGTTCAGAGCGTACCTCGGTCTCCACTGTTCTAGGCGTCCGTAGAGAGGTACTTGTGGCGCAGCATAAGATGTCAGTGGATGCAGCTGGCCGTTCTTCTAATGAGGAGGTGCTTCCATCACGTGACATGTGACTCTCACGTTTCTGGCACGTCGTGACCTTCCCGGGTTAGCCCTCTCGTGGTCTTACCTGAGGTCAGTGGTGTGTCGTATGCATGATGTTCTAGTCGTATGTGTGTGGTCGTGTCTAGAAGAGTGCGCATGGCAATCGAGTCGTGTATGCTTTAGGATCTGTCTTGCCTATCTAGGGCTTTTACCCTTTTTCTTGTAGGTCTTTGCCTGCTTGGTGTCTCGTCGATGGATCGGTGACTCTTGACTTTGTCTGTCCAGAGTTTGCCCTCCCGTTGCCGCCTGGAGTAGCCTAGGGAGCCGAGGTTAGTTCGACAGTCGTGCTTCGCTCGATATGGCTTCTTTTCCCTTTTCTTTTAGCTCCTCTACTCCTTCCATTTCCAGTTTCTTTTTACAGCTTTGTAGTTTAGCTTTTCCTACTTTACTACTTTTGTTGTTTTAGCTGCTGTTCCCTGTTATCGAATTATTTTGCAGTGGGGATCCACGTGACCCCTACTAAGCCAGTGACACGAGGCTCACCCCTGCTTTTCAAGTGGGTGGCGTCATTCTGCTTCCGCGGTTCTTGGTGTGACATGTCCGTAGCTGCCAGTGGTACCAACGTCGGGCTTCCCCCTAACCTCAGTGTACGTCTTTCTTTTTCTGTTGACTATACTACTGGTCTTTCTTTTGGACTGGACTCTGGTATAATTGTTAAATTAAAAAAGTAATTTTATTTCTTCTACTTTAGCAAATCGATCTAATGAAATTTAATTGCTTACTGTTATATCTCTGTGGCTTCAATGTACTACATGAGAATCCTTTTATCCCTTCAGAGCTTTACAGCTCTTGGGAGGCTTCACGGGTTCAAAGCGGTATCAGGTCTACTCGGTAGTCCTATTGGGTATATCCGGGATCTGGGTCGTCACAAGTGGTATCAGAGCATTATTTTGTGAAGTACATGGGAAACTGAGATATGTAGTTTCCAGAGTCCTGAAAGTCCAGTACAGTCTTCAGCTAGCATTAGGTTCACGATTCCTTATCGCTTCATTTTTCATGTGTCGTCTTGTGCGTGCTGTCTTGACATTCCGTGAGATGGTTTTGCTCTCGTCAGGATGAGACGGGATGCTCCTTTTTCGTGATGATGTCTGTCTCAATCTTGTTGTACTTGGTAGAGTTCACCGGAAGGCTTGAATTTGCGGTACATTGTTCAAGATCTTTCCGCAATAAGAGACAATGTGGACTGAGACTCTAAGGGCTAGACACGACTCTAAACAACAATGCAAGTGGTGGAGATGTGGACTCAAATGCACCCTAGATAAACCTAAGGGACTCAAATGCACCCTAGACAAACCTACGGGACTCAAATGCACCCTAGACAAACCTACGGCTCTGATACCAAAATTGATACGGGACGCTATGCGAACTAGGACTCTACATGAAGACGCGACTTCGTGGACAACTAGACAAGCAACAAAACAGTAGATTGAGTAGCGCAAACTCGACATCTAAGACTCCAAGAGGGTAACTACGCCAAATAACAAGTAACTCAAGCTCACAATCAACCCCAAGTGAAGGAAGCGTGTCGATCCGCACGGTTGAGGAACTGGCAGAAGTCTAGGGAAGGCAACTCCACACTAGTGACTCGGATGAGTCACGAGACGGTCACACTCTCTCACCGTGGTAGTGATATAAATATAAACAAGCTAGGATCCTACAACGCACAAGCAGCGGCGCTAGAGAGTATACTAAACTAGCAAGATAGACCAAGCAAGGAAGTGTACACATACCTCCACGCTCGGGGCATGGGGAAGATGCCCGGCCAAACCACACAAGCACTCGGTACAATAGATAAACAAGTACAAGTCAAACATTTCCCACTCCTTGCAGGGAGGTAAAAGGCTACACAGTGATATCCAGGGGTCGTGCGAAGTGGGGTGACGAGCTGCGAGTGGACGACATGCGGCGTCTCCCACGTGTGCAAATTGGTATGGACTGGAATCGGCAACGAGGGCGACGCATCACGGAAGCCAAGGAAGATGCCCACATCCATTGTAGCAAGCTGTCGTGGGTGGCGAGTCTCCTAGATGAAGAGGGAAGTCGATGGCACCAGTTGGAACCTCTGGAGTAGCCATGAGTGGCTAGCAGATTACTGGCCAGTCTGCGCCCGTGTAGGGAAACAATAGGAAGACGGGCCTGGCACGTGGCCTTCCGCTTGCCTGATGGTCACGAAACTTGGTGCAGACGCTGCTGGGGATGTCCCAGGGATGTTGGTGGAGTGTCAACTGCAATTGAGTACCGTGGAGATCCTGGCGAATTTTGTAGCAGGCCCGGCGCATTCTGGTCTGTCTGCTAGCAGTAGGACATGGGTGGAAGATAGGGCTAGAACTGGGGCTTCCTGGTGGCAAATAGGGTAGTGTTTTCTCTGGTGGATAGGCGAGGGTCGTGGGGTAATAGATTAGTAGTGGCGGGGTGGCATGCAGTGGAGGTTCTGGGCGTGGGTGGTGAAAATAGTCAGGGTTCAGTTCTGCAGTCCAGTGCAGTCAGAACTGAGGGGTTAAATGGTGGATGGGGTAAGCAGGGAAAAATGCTACAAAAATTGCAAGAAAATTCTAGAGAAAGGTTTAGGACGTGATTGGGCAGTGCTTAAAAATTTAGGTCATTCATAGACGATTTTGGGGTCGTCCCTTTGGAGGGGTTTTAGCACTATCTCGGTAAGACTGCGTAGGGGCAGTCTGCACGACTAAAAGGGCTCTAAAGGGAGATTCGCGCATAGAGCGAGTTTTGATGCGAGATTTTGAGGAGATGTGGGGGACATGTATAGGAAGAAAAGTGGAGAAGAGGTTGAAGGGATCAGAGGATGGGAAGAAGGCGTAACAACCCGGTCTTTAGGGTTCTGGTCTTTGGAGATCTACACAGACTTAGCCTATGCAGAGAAAAGACTTCTGAAGACAACTTTTGCAACAAGACGAGTTAGGGCATGGGATTCTCAGGAGGCGTGGGGGACATGTGTAAGAACTAAATCTCTGAAGCGGTGGACATGGTCTGAGGAAGGGAACTGGGCGTACCAACATGATCTTCTGGGCTCAATCTTGCAGATAGACAACTAGAGATGGGCGTAGGATAGCAAGGGTCATCTCCTCCATGCTTGCAGCACATCCATGGTATATGAACTCCTGGCTTGGGAAGAAGATGGGGAGGTCACCTCCCAGCAGTTGAAGCAGCCAAGAAGTCCTGCAATAGCCTAGGGAGTCACACCCTAGAGAGGAAGAGGAAGAGGGAGATAGAGAGAGGGGAGAGGGAGTCGCACCTTCCAAGAGACAAGGGGAGAGGGGGGGCCGGCCAACACCAAAGCTTTCTCAATCAAATTCTTCATTTCATTAACTTCCAAAAAGAATACATGAGGTATTCTATATGGGGAGGGGAAAACCTAATTACTTTTCTAAAAGAAATCCAAAAAAAAGAGGTAATTAAATTGATTCTCCTACCTAATAGGAAAGGGAGCTAATACTTCTCCTAAAAGAAAGGAGGGGAGGGATAAGGCTCCTTTCCTAATTGGATTAGGAAGGAGGGACGCCCTCTCCCAAGCCCAAGTAGGCCTAGGAGAGGGAGAGAGGGGTGCGCCCCCCTAGGTGGGCCCCTCATGGGGTGCGGCCAGCCCATAGCCCTCTTGGGCCTAGGCAACATATGGCTCAATAACCTCCTATTAGCCTAATAAACACTAATATGAACCGGATACCATCAAATTGGCCTCAAACTGGCCTACAAAAGGTCCATAATGAAGAGAATAAAGGTGTCCATGCTCCTGGCTAGCTCTCCATGCCATCTCCAAGCCATAAAGATGTCTGCAAGTCCCGAGTAGTGCTACGTGTCCTGTAGTGACGCTCTATCGCATCACACTGATCTCTAGCTCGGGTGTCCTCACCACCGACTCTTCGTGGACGGGTCTCCTATACCCCTCCCCGACATTCTTTGAGACAGGGGAGGTGCTGCCAAAATTTTTATTTGAATTTGTTGAATAAATATGTGAGTGAAGATCCAATAAAAGAAGAATAATAATAACAATAGTAATAATAGTAACAAGATGATCTCCAACTAGCTAGCATAAGCGTGGTGCAACTTCTGTCTATATATCCACTCGTATTTAGTCACATAAACATAAGTATGAGTGCTTGCATTTCTCAACTCCTCGGTATTTCAAATAGTGATTTGCGGAAAGTCAGATTACGTCCGATTGGAAGCTATCACTATGCGTGATGGTGATCCTCGGATCTATGTTCTCCGCCTCATATCAAGAAACAATTGAACTTTTCACCTTCCAAAAAAAACAATTGAACTTTTAGAATGAAGAAAATACTAACCCGATATTTGTCAATTTCTTCCAAAAATTTGTAAATCATACTTGGAGAGAGAGAGAAAGAGAGAGAGAGAAGGGGGCGAGGGAGAAACAAGAGAGAGACATATAGAGAGAGTGGGGCAAGGGAGAGAGAGAGTCGGCTCTATGTTTGACTCTATGTGTGTGGGAGAGAGGGGGGGAGGAGGGACGTGAGAGAGAGAAGAGAGGGGCATATATAGAGAGGGGGCAAGAGAGAGACAGAGAGTTGGGTCTTAGACAGAGAGACAGAGAGAGAGACGAGGGGTGGGACAAAGAGGAGATATATGGGGGCGGGGGAGAGAGAAGGCAGCGAGAGAGACAGATAGAGCAACGGGAGATCTGCGACGGTGAAGAAGAGAGAGAAAGAGGATACCTCACGATGGTCGTTGACGACGACGGACGACAACGAGGACCGCTGCAGATGACTGTGACGGTTGCTGTGGACTGCCTAATGATGGCCCGTGACGATCCTCAAAGCTTCGAACCTTAGAGAGAGGCAGGGGGGTATCTCAAGGGTTGAGGGGAAGGGGGGTTATAATTGGATCCGGTACCTAGGGTTCGGTTGGGTGACCGAACCCAATTGGGAAGACGACCACTTTGCGTTGCCTAAGCAACCTTTGGGCCCGCCTTTTGACGGCCCAATAAGGCACACGGAACGATTGCCTGGCCAGGCAGAAATCACCTTCCAGTCTAGGCGCCGCTTAGTCAGTTTCTTGACAACTATGGTGTTCATCAACCTTTTTGCTTGGCAAGCTGTCACTAGATCCACACTCTGATGCATCTTTTGTCGCCTCACAAGATATTTCTTCTCGTTCTTAACTAGACAGTACTGTTGGGCTCGTCGAAAGTAGATACCATCATGATCCCAAATGTAGGGATTGCCAAAAATTGCCCGACAGATGTCGAGAGGGACCACTTTGCATGCCACCTTGTTGGCGTATTGACTGTTGATGGCAAAATGGAACTTGCATTTGCGATCAATCTTGAGTTCCATGTCCTTTTGGATCCACCCAAGTGAATATGAACATGGATTTGGTGTTCTCTAAGCCCGACTTTTGTAGTAGGCTTGCTGAGATGTGGTTCTTCTGGCTGTCGATGTCGATTATGGCACTGATCGCCTCCGGCTTCACCTAGATCATCTAGGTGAACAACTCCTCTCTTTCATCAGGCTCGAGCATTGGGCTCAAGGTTGCATCCTTGGGCCATGCCATCAGAGATAGACTCAGGCCCACTTTTTCAACTTTCCCAAGCTCAATGGTGTTAGTGTTGACTGTTACTGCCACTGTGCGCCTGCCTTTGTCATCCTTCTTCCATTTCTTTAGGAATGGCTGTAGATGGAGCTTCCAACACTTCTCTTTCACATGTCCTGTGATCTTGCAATGCTCACGGAACTTATCAAAATTGGAAGAAGTGGATGAGCTGACACCTTTCTTTTCATTTTTATTCTTCTTGGGCTTGGACGACCTCTCTTTAACCTCTTCAAGAGATTTCTCACCATCATGGTGCCGGTTCTTCTTCATGGCTATGGCAGTGATGCTGATGCCAGAGATGTCATGCACTTTGAAGAGAGTTAGGTCGACATTGATTTGCTCGTGCAACCTAGACGTGTGTTTCATAAACATTTAGTAATCGGCGAGCGAGATGCCAATGCCACCGCATATCACCGAAACTCAGCGGTGTAATCTTGCACCGATTGTCCTGGATTTGGTGAAGGTTTGTTCTAGTGCACTGTTGACCCCGTAAAATATTTTCACAAAATTCAGATTTTCAGAAACTTCTGAAGAAGAAAAAATGCACGTATTCAACAAGGGACGACGATCGTCGATGACGGTTGGGAGTCTCAGGAAGAAAAAATATTTCTGATACTCATTTTAAGCATAAAGAGGATATGTGAATGGATGACAATCTAACACAGCATTAAGCTGTCACCAGGGATTATGTTGTCCACTTGGATTTAGTCGCAAAAGTTCGTGGCTTAGCCAGTGCAGAGAAATTTTGTGAAGACATGCCTGAGAGAGGTGGAGGCCAATGTGCCTATATGAGAAACTGGATTGTTTCCTTATCTCTTTGCATACAATTCTGTCCGATAAAAAACTCAGTTTACAGAATTTGGGAGAAACTGAAATCAATTTTCCAAAGGATGTGCAGTGCTAAGTGCATGAGAGATATATAATGAATAGTGGCATACTGTGTCACCCACATGTTCTAAAAGGATGAAGACAAGATAGAGATCCTCCTTGTAGACAAATGAAGCTCCATGTGCTTAAGTGGGATTTTTTTACACTGTACAAGGGTGTTTTTATAGCAAAAAGAACATGAAAAGGACCCCTCTGGACCTACCAGGCCGGAGGGAGGTCTCTCCGCCCTGCACAGGCCGAAGGGTGGCCTCCTCCGCCCTGCAGTAGGCCGGAGGAGCTCCCTCCACCTTGCTGAGGCCCCTCTGCCCTGCTGCAGGCCGGAGGAGCCTCCCTCCATCCATGACCCCTGCGGCTATTGAAAAAAAAAGATAAAAGGAGAAGAAAGAAATAAAACTACAGGGGAAGGAAGAAAAAAAGTCAGGGAGGAGGGAGATCATGTGTTAGCTCTTAGTATTCCACCAGAGAGAGGTCAAATGGGGGTCCTCCGCCCCACCTTCAATCACCTATATAAAGAAGCTTCAACCAAGCACCAAGGGGAGAGGAAGGACACCAAGAAGACCACAGCCGGAGACAGCCGCAAGAAGAAGCTCACAGTCGCAGCAGCAGGTGGCAGCCTTCCTTTGTGGGGTTTTTGTTAAGTTAAAAACCCTGTTTTATGTGAAGAGTTTACTTGAAATGGGTGTTTTACTAAAATACCCTCTTATGAGCCTCTTATGTGTAACATTGATTCAAAAGGAGCGAGATGACAACACATGGGTTCTTTGATGTACAAAAGGATGCAACTTCAAAAAATATTATGGCCAAGGTTTCATGCAGGGTTTCCCTATGAAAAATTACAGATTTGTCCCTACAAATTTTATATACCAAAATGTTCATTTTTAAGTGCTCTCTCATTTGATAGTATTTTGCCCAATTTTATCAACTGTATTAATAGTAATCATGGTTTGAATCGAGGCGTGTCGAAGTTTGCAGAAGGCTACTTTTTGTTTCAGATCGCTTACTACTAGTGACTGTGACTCTGAATGTAGCATCACGATCGACCGTAACTATAGCTTTTCCATGATTTTTTCAAAATTTTAAAATTGTTAAATTCACTCGAACGTGGCACCAAGGTAGACCGAGTCTACCTGGTTGCGGCCCTATAAGACCACGTTCCATGCTCGGGTTTCCAGCAAACCCTAACCTTTATCCCATGTTTGAACTTCGTAAATCAATGTTAGATAGCATGTTCTTAGGTTAAAAATGATTTAGAATGCACTGTATAACTAGGGCATGAAATATTGTTAATCTTTAATGAGCTAATTGACATCCATGTTTATCTCGTCCTTATTGAATGTCAATATCATCTCCACACTATCTGATGCAGTAAAAGAGTAGTTTAACCTACTGTCCAACATATTAAGCTGTTTATAACTTTCTGTGCTTTCATGGTATGTTAGCCTTTTGATTCTTAATACTTTTCATAGCGTAGAACTTGAAAGGGTTTTGTTTAAGGGTCATACCACCCCAGTGGTATTGACTTATCATTGCTACTAGTTTTTCCGTGTTACTGTCATCCCAATTCTTGGTTTAACTGGAACCTTCCGCCAGATATTTCTTCCGTCGGACTGGAACCACTACATCAAGGCCTCCGTAAGTCTTCGTGAGCCTGCGATTCTCACTACGATGTCAGAGGTTGGACCCTAAAAGCCCTGAAACCCACTGGAATCCACATCCTACTGTGTAGGATGGGATTCAATCAGCCTTTGGAAGGGTGGAATGAGTTCTGTTCGAGTTTTGCCAGTTCTATACTGAACGCGACCTACTTTCCAATAGCGTTCAGGTTCTGTTTGAGAGCGCGCCTGGTCAGGGACTGCATTCTTTCCATCCCTGACTGGATTGCGACCATTGGTCTGTTTCGCCTCATCTTGGGGCAGTCGGCTGTTCCTGTCGATAGCCTATCATCTTTGTCCTAAACGCGGCCATACCCCTGACCATGTTATTCTTATCACGGTGTGTATACCGACCGTGTTAATCCCAATTTCCCATAATCCTGGTTCCTGCAATTGTGTTGTGGAAATTCGAGTCTAGTCCAGATTATAGTCTTTCCAGGCTATTTTTTCTTGACATTCACAACCTTTTTAAGGGTATATTCTGGAACCTTATTATTGAAAGTAACTTGAATCCTATTTCTTAAGTCATTTTTCTTAATGACTTACTCCTTGAATTAATGAGCTTGATTTATTGAAATCTTTCTAAGAGATTCGTATCTCTACTCTTGATGCCGTTGATTACATGAGCTTGTTCTTAGAATTCCTGGCTATTAAATGAATGAATGTCTAGATGGTTATTAGATCTTGGATCCGCCATTCAATGCCAACACACCATTAAGGGCCCAGTCTGATCTTGGGAGGAGCACCCGAATGTACTTGTTATCCATGGGAGTTGTAATGACAAGGTGTAGCATTGCACCAAAGTACTTTCTTGCATGATAGATCTATGACATTTTATTCCACTTGAATTACATGACTTGATTACATGGTTATACATGCATGCTTGATATGGCCAATCACATGAAAGTTCTAGTTACGTGCACTGGTTCTATCTCCTATTATTACTATTATTTTATTATTATTCTCAGTCAACTTTCATCTTGTCATTTTGTTTACCTTAGTCAAATGCCCTTTTTATTGATTAATCATTATGTTTCTCGTGTGTTTTTCTCATTAGCACATTGAAATCTTATTAAATGATTAATTACTTAAAATTTGCCTAGCACAGAGATATAATTCCTACTGAGCTCTCGCTCACCTAATTTTCTCAACATTTTTTAGGTAGCTCGGATGAGGACCTTCAATCGGACGGGGAAGGGCGTGAGTGATCATGGAGCGTTCCCACCTAGAAGTTCGGTCGTGTCTTGTCTTTTTTTTCCTTGTTGTCCTAAAATAAAGTCATTGTGAGTCGATGTGTTGTCATTGGAATGGTCAATGAAAGTTGTAAGGTTATGTTTCATTTTCATGGAAGTCATGGACTATCAATGTAATGAAATTCTGATTTATTAATAAAGTTGGAGCTTTTATGGCTTAATTGTGTTCCTTGTGGTTTGGTCTCTTATGGCTATTATCGAGCTCTGATTGACATGGATGATATAACTGTTACGTTTCGATTTTTCGTATCGAGGCATGACAATTTTTGTGGTATCAGAGCCTAGGTTTTCTTTAGACCCTAGGTTCCTTTGGTATAAGTTCTAGCGTGTCATTTGAATCCATGACATTGATAGCACCTTAAGATCAAACCCAGTGAGATTGGGTAGAGCTATGGGTTAAGTTCGACTAAATTCGTATGTTAATGAATGAACCCTATAGAAATTAAGTAAGTATTTTCAATCCTTTCTCTATGCTTGTAAGTACTAACTAGTTCTTGCAATGGCTACGGAGTGCGCCCAGTGGAGAGAGATGCAACAGATGGTGTAGGGCATGACCCAGGGTTTGTAGCAAGTAGCGCAAAGCGGAGCTCACCATGGTGTAGGTGATCTCCATCGAAATTTCCATGGCATGAATCCCCCGAAGTTCAACGGTTCTCTTGACCCAGACGAGGCTGAGCACTGGGTCAAGGAGATGGATTGTATCTTTTGAGTTATGCAGTGCAGCGATCAAGAGAGGGTGTTGCTGACAACCTTTCAATTAGAGAGAGATGTCCGAGCCTGGTGAGAGTCTATCGAGCCAACTCTACCAAATGGCCAAGTTTTGTGGGAGGATTTTCTTGAGCACTTTATGTCACGACTCGGGATCCGAGCACCGGTAAACCGATAACCTGAACCTCGAACCGCTATCCACAAGTGGAAAACTCGTAAGGTAAAAAGTTTTTGGTGTTGTGGGGGTGCATATGTAGCACCCCGATAGAATATTAGATAAAATAACATGAAATTATAAAGAAATTCTCTGACATAATACCCCGGCTTCTCCACCCCCTGGTCGTCTCGGACTAAGACTGAGCTTACTGTAGAGGAGGTTGTTGAGAGATAGAGATATAGTGTTTCTCCCGACACGGCCTTTGACAACACCAGGGGTAAAGCTAAGAACTCCTTTAGCTCAGAAAATGCCTTCTGGCACTCACTATCCCAAGTGAAGGTAGTAGACACCAATTTGGGCCCTCTCAATAATTTAAAGAAAGGGAGGCATCGTTCCGCTGCTCAGGACAGGAAGCAGTTGAGGGTAGCAATCCTTCTTGTGAGGTGCTGGACATCCTTGACATAGGTGGGTGGCCGCATATCAAGGATGGCCTGGATCTTGTCAGGGTTGGCCTCGATCCCTGGCTGGGTGATCAAAAAGCCCAGGAATTTCCTGGACCCAACTCCAAAGGCGCACTTGGCTGGATTAAGCTTCATGTTGTACATCTGGAGGGTGCCAAAAGTTTTAGCCATATTGACGAAATGGTCTTGGACCTTGGGTGATTTGACAAGCATGACATCGATGTAGGCCTCGACGTTCCGCCCGATCTGGTCTTCGAAGATCTGGTTGAGTAGCCTTTGATAAGTTGCCCTAGCATTCTTTAGCCTAAACGGCATTCTGGTGTAGCTATATATGCCGAAGTCAGTAATAAAGGCAATCTTCTCGATATCTTCAGGGTTCATCCGGATCTGGTGGTATCTAGAATAAGCGTCCAAAAAACTTAGAAGTTCATTACTCGAGGTTGAATCGACCAGTTGGTCGATGTTTGGAAATGGGTAGCAATCCTTCGGAGGAGCTTTATTGATGTCTATGAAGTCAACGCACATCCACCATTTACTCGAAGCTTTAGGTACCAGGACGACATTAGCAAGCCATGTTAGGTAAAGGATCGGGCTAAATAACCCAGTTTTCTTTCCCTTGTCAACTTGCTCTTTGATGATCACCTATTTTTCAGGGGCATGCTTTCTCTTTCGTTGTTCAACTAGTTTCACCGTCTGGTCAAGGTTGAGGTGATGCATCACTGTCTCCACAGGGATATCAAGGAGATCCTCATCAGACCACGTGAAAACATGTACGTACTTTGAAAGATTTTTTTTATATTGAGTCTACATATCGGAAGATAAATTTGCTCCAATCTTCACCTTAAGAGATGGGTCATCTTTAAGGAAGACCGACAGCAGCTCCCCACCGGGTTTGCCTATCGTGGACTGCCCCTCGATTTCCCGTTGCCCTCTATTATTGCCCTCTAGCCTTACGGCTTCTACCGAGATTACATAGCACCTTCTAGCTATTGCCTGATTACCTCAGACTTTCCCTGTGCTATACTTGGTGGGAAACTTCATCTTTTGGTGATAAGTGGAAGGCAATGCCTTTATTTGGCGGATAATACCTTGGCCAAAAATAGTGTTATAGGTTGATATTCCTTTAATCACCATGAAGTTTGCCATGGATGTGATGGTTTTAGGAGGGGTGCCAAGGGTAGCAGATAGGCTTAGGGCTCCCTCGGGGTAGGTTGCCTATCCATTGAACCCATAGAGGGGGGTTCGAATCGAGTGGAGCCTCGATGGATCATCGCCCATATTCAAGAAACATTCATACGCCAGAACATCAGGGGCGCTGCCACTGCCCACTAAGATCCTATCTATGTTACAATGGTTTATAGTGGCCGATATTACAAGAACGTCATCATGCGGGGTGGCTATGCATTCTAGGTCGAGATGGGAGAAGACCAAGGCCTGCTGGTCACTTGTTGGAGGAGCCTTGGGGGGTTTGGCGATTAGCTCGCTTGGCATGGCGCTTCCTCCCTCTGCTGCTATCTCCTCCTGAGGCTGATTCCCGTGAGATGACGTTAATGTGGATTCCTCGAGGGTGATTTTTGATATCTTCCGGGGGAACCCCTCGATCATCTTGTTGCTCGGCCACATACTGAGAGAGATGCCCTCGACAGATAAGGTTCTCGATCTCATCCTTGAGTTGTTCACAATCGCCGGTGTGATGGTCGTGGTCGTTGTGGAACTAGCAGTGCTTTTGTCGACTATGACTGTTGATTATTATTGTGTGATTCCTTTTCCAAGAGTTGAATGTGATCAACAGTGATGATATGTGAATAAACAATATAATCAATCAACCTATGAACATGTGCAACATGTACCTAGGCAACCAACATGAAGTCTAAGCATGGGCAAGCAATCTCTATCAGGACTAAGCTAAGCAAGTAAAGAAAAACACTTGCTGGGGCGTGGAGCAAGGAGAAAAAGAAAACACACCGCAAGGGGTGGAGCAAGCAAATAAAGGAATGATATGAAGGGAGAGAGAGCGATTGCCCAAACTAAGAAAGAATGTGATCGCCACTAAGGTAAATAACAAGCCAAAGACCTGAAAAGTACCTTAGAATTGGTGGATGAAGCACCCGCCCGTAGGAGAAAGAAAACTAGGAATTGTGCTCTGTAACTCCGTGAAGCGTAACAGACCAAGACTAGTGCGCCATAGAAGTGTAACGCACCTCTTATAATTAGTCACAGTACTACAGAAAGGAAGTTGGGAGTCTTTGAATCTCCAAGCCTTCCAGCCGGCTAGAAAGCTTGGGCCTCGTGCCTTGAGCTTGAGAAACTTGAAAAAGAGTGTAGCAACCAAAGAAAAGCACCCAGATTAGCCCTTTAGAAGTGTAGCAACTATAAACCAAAAGAACTAAAGAACATGTAAAATGAAAGGGGAATACCAGGGAGTGGTTGGTTTTTTAACCCGTCTGGGGTGTTTAAAAGATAGGAGGGAGATTTAAATGCATGCAGCAAGTGGAAGAACGTGGTAGAAGGAGAGGGAACATGACATGGATGCTAGGAGGAAAGGGAATTGACTAAAGAAAACACATTACTGAACTAAACCCTTGGAACCAATACTCCCTGGACTTAGGAAGAAGATGGACGTGGGTTGCAGCCTTCCTTGGTTGGTACTAGCTCCAGGATGTGGCAGCACTTCATCGCAAACTCCAGAAATCTCCTCCTTCAAGCCATGAGGTCAAGGGTTCTATTTATAGGCCCTTAAGTCCCTGGATGAGTTGGATCTGATAACAAAATTGAGAAATTTTCCACTTGAAATGCCAAAGGCGCACTTCATCGGGTTCATCTTCAGCTCGAACTGTCGTAGCCTTTCGAATATGATCCTGAGATCACTCAGGTGCTCTTCTCTTTTCTTGATCTTGATGACCAAGTCATCATTGTAACATTCGACTTTGTTGTAGAGTAGCTCGTCGAATATCTTCGTCATCGCCCTTTGGTAAGTGGCGCCAACGTTTTTGAGGCTAAAAGGCATTCTCTTGTAGTGAAATATTCCCTTGGGTGATCAAAAAGTCGTGTGAACTCTTTCATGCTCGACGATCCATATCTCGTTGTATTCGGATGAACTGTCCATAAATGATAGCACCTAATGGCCAGTTGTAGCATCAATCATGACTTCGGTAATTGGCATCGAGAAATCATCTTTTAGGCATGCTTTGTTTAGGTCTCGAAAGTCAACACATATTCAGATCTGGCTATTCTTCTTCTTGACAGGCACGATGTTAGCCAGTCATGTGGTATATTAGTTTTCTGCTAAAAAGTCAATGTCTATGAGCTTGTTGACTTATTTGGAAATCTGGTTTATTATCTTCGGCCTCATCCTCTGAGGTGGCTGCTTCACCGGCTTGGTTTTTGGGTCTATAGCCAGTATGTGCTGCACAATTTTAGGGCTAAGGCTTGGCATCGCTTTGTAGTTCCAAGCAAAGCAATCCCGGAACTGCTAAAGTAGTTGTATATATCGCTCTCTCTCTCTCTCTTCTAGGAGAAGGAGGGCACTGAGGAAGGTTGGCTTAGGCTCCTCTTCCATACCAAGGCAACCAGCTCATCAACGGTAGTCTAGCCGCCATCTTCTATCTCCAGTGGGGCCGACAGCAAATCAATGAAGCCCTCGTCATCTTCCTCGACATTGAGGACATCGTATATGCTTCCTTGCCTCATTTCTCCTAGTGGCGGGACATCACCAGCTTCTTCCTCTGACTTTTGAGTTTGTTGGGGAATTAGTGCCGATGCTGGCAATGTAACTTCTGGGAAACTTGGACGTTGGCCTGTAGATGAATTGCCCTTGAGGGCTGTAAAGAGCTTCTTAGCTTCTTGTTTCTGCGGGGCTTCATCAGAGGTCGTAGCGGCCTCCATGACAATAGATTTCCAGTATTTGCAGGGGTCATCAGCTTCTTGCCTTTCTTGTTTCATTGCTTGGTGCTTCGAGATATCTCCTGGCCTTGAGAGCTGTAGGATTTCTTCATGATCATCTAGGTGGTCGTCATAGACTACCTTCGAAGGATCTTCACTCACCAAGGTGGAGAGGGAGGTCACATTTGCTTCACAACATTCTTCATCAGCCGAATTGACTGCCCCCACGATTGGAGAGGTGGAGGTATATGCCCCTGCTGTGGGACAAGGGCAACTATTCTTCTTTTCTTATGGGTGACATTGGCCATCCAGTCAGCTCCTTTCTGATTTGGGGTTTGCCTTGCTTAGCTCCTGGTGTGTCCTCGGGGGTTTGGTAGTGGATGGAGATCACATGGACTCCCCTTCTGTAAGTGCCCGTTTCATGTGGGCTTGGTGGGTCTACCGTGTATTCCCCCATTTGAAGTTCACCCTTCTTGATTAGACTATGGGCAATATCTTTAAAAACATAACAATCCTCGATAGAATGCCCTAACATTCGATGATACGGGTAGAATTGAGGATCATTACTTCTTTTAGCATCCTCTAACTTCTTTAGCTCTGAGGGAGTAATCTTGTCATAATAACAAGCCCATTTAAAATCACCCATGCCTTCTCCCTCGGGAAGGAGTAGGGCTTCTTCATCTTCTCACGCAATGAGGAGCTTTGCTTTGAAAGTCTGGCCACTTCTTGGGTTTTTAACCTCATTTGCTCGAAGGCATTGAGGTTAACGCATTCAGATTTATTTTCTCGTCTCGCCGTAGCAGTAGCGGGGCAATATTTTTCCAGAAAGGCTTCAACATCGGCTGCTACCGTATTAAGCTGATCGAAGGACTGGACTTTGATGCTAGCTATCCTTTGCTGAATTTCTTTCTTCAGACCTTATTTGTAGATCTAGACAATAGCTTCATGGCTTAGTGGAGGCTCGCACCTTGCATAAAAGCCCCTCCATCTTTGGATATAATCCAGGATAGGTTCATCATCTCCCTGCCTGTATATAAATAGCTCCACTTTGGTTACAGGAGAATGCATCATTGCTGCAGGGCAGCATTACCAGGGAAAAATGCCCCTAGTTAATTTGGATAGGCGTCTGGTCACTTCAACCAGTTGCTTCTTCAATATTTTAATCTCCTACTACTGCCCGTATAATAATGTGAGCATGGTAGGGTTATATTTATAGAAATCTGGAGTGCGACTCAGGCCACCGTCCTCCGTTCTGGCATCGGGCTGGGGCAGCAGCCCCCTATCACCATGAATAGGTGGGACCTGTCCTTCAGAAGTGGACACATCCACAACCCTATGTGGGGATGGCCTCCAAAGGTGTACTTGGACATCTTGTACTTCACCGTCTGGAGACATGGGTTGCTCCGGGCTCTTAGGTTCTTGCGTAGTTGGATCTTCTGGAGGGTCATCGCCAGCTGGGACAAAAATAGATATCATATCTGCTTTATAAAATTCTTCTACCGAGAAACCCAGGTCAGGATGCTGGGTAATCTGGAGCAGTTCTTTGTCTAAGTTGGGCGGATACCACAACTTCTTGAACATCTGGTTTTATCTTTTAGCTTGGTAGAAGGGGATGTGCTACCTTCTGGCCATTTTTATCACCTTGCCGGTTATGTTGGGCAGTCCCATGATAGGGACGACCGAGTCTTGAATTTCATCGGGGAGTTTGCAATCATCATCCTCTTTCACCGGCTATTCACTAGCCGTGTAAAACATTGCGGGTTGTCCTTAGGGATTGGGAACCTCGAGGGTTTTTAGTAATTCAACTATTGGACAGTCTATATCTGTGAGCGGCCTTGTGATTCCTAGGAGGACCTTCACATAACCCAATAGATCTTCGAGCTCTGGGGCTTCTGGCTCGGGGTAGATATCAGATGCGATTGCCCTAAGCACTCCCTCCACTTCAGTAATGTGTGAAACCTCTTGTTGAGCCACGTAATCAGGCGGGGTGGGGGAAAGCAATCATCGGTTTATGCTGTCTTCCATTCTTCTTTCAGAGCTGGCTGGGAAGTCTGCTTCGACTTCTCTAGATAGAGCGAGGCATTGAGCAGATGGCACTCAAACATCTCGAAGGGGTGCAAATCGGCAAAGATTCTTTCTTCTTTTTCATCCCGAGGGTACTTGATGCATTGGTGCAAAGTAGACGGCACCTTCCAGGTCTGATACAGCCACGGCCAGCTTAGTAGTGCCTTGTATGAGGTGTCGACATTGATGACATGGAATTGTGCATTAGTGGTGAAGTCTCCAAATGAATGCTCCAACTCCGCCACACCAATGGGGACTTCAAATATCTGGTTGAACCCAACAATCTTCATATCTCTGACCTTGATCAAGTGCACATTGAAATAATACTTCTGATATACCTGATAAGGGAGTATATTTATTGCTACCCTTGGGTCAATTAGAAGTTTGTTGATAGGCTGGCCATTTAATTGCCCCCTCATGTATAAGGGTCTATTGTGGTTGGCCGTTGGTAGGAGCATATCTTTATCAGCAAAGGTAACAGATGCTTCTGAAATCATTTTGGTAAAGCAACTTTCGAAACGTGCTGGGGTTTGTAAGGTTGTAATGATGGCCTACCGAGTTTCTTCATCTAGGGACCTTCTTTTCCAGCAAAAATTCAACGAATGAGGGGACTCCCTGGCTACTTACATCTTTGGGGTAAAGGGTCGGTGGAGGCAAGACTCTGACGCCCTTTATCTCAGGTTCGGGGATTTGGTACAGTTGTTCACCCCTGAACATGATATTGTGATTAGCCAGGGGCAAGCATCCCCACTTCCTCCCAAACCTAGTGGCATGTTGGGAGGTGGAAGTTTTAGCTTGGTTTGCTTCATCCGGTGCGAAACAAATTTCTTCACCGTCTTCTTTGGAGCTTTGGGCGAAGCTAATCAAGGCCGATAATGTGTCACAGGAGACGGAGCTCACTTTCTTTTGTTCTTCGCTTTCTTCTTTTTATTTCTTTTATCTACCAACATCTGCTCGCGTGGAGCATCTTTCGGGGCAATTCCTCCCCAAAATTCATCTTTAGCTTCTTGCTCTAGCCTGAGGAACTCTAGACGTTCCCAAGGGACATATTCTTTCAGCTGCACTGGCTGGAGCTTGGGTTGTTCATATTCATCTAACCCATTTATAATCTTTTGTTGCCATTTGACTGCCGGGCTGGCTTCTTGATGTACCTGCAATGGCGCTTGCTCCTTATTATCTATCTGCCACCTGATGATCATTTGAGGGGCCGTATCATGCCTGATCGGGGTTACAATAGGTGAAGTTGGCTGGGGTGTAACGCCATGAATTCGGACTCTCGGTGCAGGGCGGGATGCCGCTCTTCTTTTCACCTTTGTCGGCACCATCTGTCAGCTCTCTTGGTCTTTTGCTGGGGTTAGCACAAAAGCCTCATAGGTGTGCTTAGTACAAGCTTCCACCACCTCTTCGGGCAATTCTGATATAATGATATCAAGTTGATGGCTGCCCCTAGAGTAGGCATTTCATGCGGGTGCGAAGGATCTGCCTTCTACTCGCCCATCTATAGGTCCCCCTTTTTAAGCAGACTTTCAATCACATCCTTGAAGACATAACAGTCTTCGATGGGATGCTCGAGCATCTGACATCTTTCCTCCTGGCATCATTTGGCCTATTTGGGTCTAGCAGTGTAATCTTGTTGTAGCTGGTAGCCCATTTGAACAAGACCCGAGTATTCTCCTTGGGGAAGGAGTACAACTTTTTCATTTTGTTCCGTTGGGAGGGGGCCTCCTGACATTCAGTTGGTTTTGTTGAAGGAGAGTCAGCAACTCCTTTGTCCTTATCTTTCTGCTACTCAAACGTCTTGAAGTCCATAGTATGAACTTCTTTAGGCGCAGGTTGCTTATCAACCGCTTTTGCTTTTTGACTGGAGGCAGCAGAGCAGAAGCATATCTTGAGAGGAAAGTCTTGATCTGTGCCACCACATTATTTAATCGCTCGAAAGACCTGATTTCCATTCCTATCATCCTCTCGAGGACTTCTCGCTTTAGAGTTTGCTTGCAAATCTGTACAACATCTTCTTGATGTGGTAGATGCTTACATCTCATACTGAGATTTCGCCACCTTTAAATATACTCTAGGATTGTTTCCTCATTTTTTTGCCTGGAAGCATATAATTTGGCCACAGTGACCTCCCTTTCAGCAACGTAGAATCACTCCCAAAACTTTCATTGCAAATCTAGCCAGTCACTTATGGACCAAGCTGACAGGTTCGAGTACCACTCGAATGCGAGTCCCATAAGAGAAGACCCGAAGAACTTCAGCAGGTAGGATTCATCCACTTCCAGATCGCCCATCACGTTCATGTAATAGGCTATGTGCTCCTTCGGGGATCCTTACCCGTTGAACTTGTCAAACTTTAGTGGCTTATTGACGGCTGGAGGGAGTCTTTTAGCAGCATGGTAAGTCGAATATGGCACCTTGTATATATCAAATGAGGCATAATCATCACCACCTCGATCTGCTAGCTTCACATCTATTGTTTTCTCAACCATCAACTTGCTCACCAACGTCGGATCCACCGGATCCGGATAGAAGTGTGCTTGCTGCATCTGAGGTGTTACCAACACCGTGGCCTGAGGCATAGTAGCGATAGTCCCCTGATGTTGTGGAGCCGATGGTGGTATCGGGGCCATGCCCCCAGCATAGTTGTATATTGGCTGAGAAGCTGTAGGGCTAGGAAAATGATGAAGAAATGTGCTCAAAATAATATCAAGGAATCTCTACAACAATGGGTAATTCGAGACATCACGGAAGGTGAATAAGAGAACAACTCAACTTGCAGGCTGAAAACGAGTGTCAACAGATGTCCCTCCTTGATATCCGCTTTGTAAGGAAGCGAGTGAAAGTGACGCGTAGGCGAAATGGAATGGAGATGGAGCAAAAGCGAATGCGACGTGAAATGGAGATGAAGCAGAGGAAACTGAAAAGTGGACATCAAGGTAAAAGACACCCGTCACAACCAACAAGTGGTAAGAATTCTCCCGAAAACGTCGAACTAACCACCAGGAACGGATGACAAGGATGAGGCATGCCTGGAGAGCTAACTAAGAGAGAAAAAGGAAACATGACCAACCTCACTGGGGGACACAATGCACGGATAATGAGGGGATCGAAAAGGAATACAGCTGAAAAGTTGGAAATGAAAAATATAAAACTGAGATAAAATCCAGACAGGAATCACTCTAGCCAACCAGACCAAGCAGCAAGATCAGAGAAGATGTTCAAATTCAGAGTGGAATGTGGATCTCTGCAATGAGGGAGCAAGTGAAGGAACGAGGAAGACGGTGACCACAGAAGAAGGCTTGGACAGCCGCCACAACATCGTTGCCAATGAAGTCCCAACAAGCGTGGAAGAAGTGACCGGTGAAGCCATCCGGCCCAGGTGCACTATCCGGGGACATGCCAAAGACCACTCTTCTAATCTCGTCGGCCGAGGGTACCTCCCGAAGCATAGCATTGTGTTCTTCACCCAAGATGTGAGGAATAGTAGCTAAGACATCCGGGTGCAAGTGGTGTGGAGTGGACTTGAAGGCCGAGGAGAGATGAGACACCATCAGATCAGCCATAGAGGAGTCCTGGTCCGCAACGGCGTCATCCTCGCCATGGAGCGAGGAAATAGTAGCACGTCTCCGATGAGATAGAGCATAAGCATGGAAAAATCTGGTATTGCGGTCCCCTTCCTTTAGCCACTTAATCCTTGATTTTTCTCTCCAGAGCATTTCTTCTTGGGTGAGGACCTTGTCCAAGACGTCCTTGGCAGCAATGAAAGCATCCCGGTGTGCAACGGACGGTAGGTTGTCGAAGGCATCTTGTGCAGAGAGGAAGGAGGCTTCTGCAGTTTTGACGTTGTCAAAGACATTTTTGAAAATATTAGAGTTCAAATCCCTGTAGAACCCCTTCATGTGCTTGAGCTTGAGGGCGAGAGCCACCAGAGGGAGAGAAGCCGTGGGGCCTGAGGTCCATGCAGCTTGAGAAGCTTGGATGAAATGATCATGGGCCGTCCACATATGATGGAATCTGAACCGGCATGGTCTCCGCTCGCGACGGCAAGCAGCGGAGAGGAGAAGGGGCTTGTGGTCGCTGCAAGCACGAGAGAGGTGTTGCACAGAAAGAGAGGGGCCATGGATGGTCCAGTGGCCATTGAAGAGGACCCTGTCCAGCCTGGCCCATATCCTGTTAGCCGCCTGCCCATTGTACCAAGTGAAGGTCCCGCCATGAAATCCGGCATCCTCAAGGCCGGCAGCAGAGACACAAGCTTGGAAGTCAGCCATAGAGAGGGAGAAAGCCCTCTTCCCCCCCTTTTTTTCCGATGGGTGGAGGATGCTGTTAAAATCCCCGGCAACAACCCATGGGCGATTGCAGGAGGAAGAGAAGTCCACCAGGTGTTCCCAAAGGATCCTGCGGTCAGGAATGTTGCAACAAGCATGAACAATTGTCAAGAAGAAGGCGTCATTCAGCACCATATCAACTGAAAGGGTCAGATGTTGATCCGACGAGGAAACCAGTGAGATGCGGATCGGGTCCTTCCAGAAAAGCCATATGCGACCTTTGGAGGAAGAATTGGCCGCACAGTGTGCCATACGAAGCTTCACTCTGAAACTCTCCAGCATAGAGGAATGAAGCTTGGGTTCAATGACAGCAACCACTTTGATGTCGTGTTCCCTGATGAGGAATTTGAGGCGGCTGAGGGACCGACTGTTGCCCAGTCCACGAATGTTCCACAGTAACAGCTTCATGGCACACGATTGGTGTAGTTTCCTGCAGAGGCACCCTTGCGAGAGCCCTGCCTAGTCCGTACCCCAGAGTCATCAGCGTGGGCGTCCAAGGGCTTGCCCACAAAGTGTTGATGAGCAGTGTGGAGATCTTTCACAGAGCAGGTAGGTTCCAGCCCCGGGATAGTCAGCACTTGGATGATTGGGCGCGGGCAGGAGATGGAGGACCCGCTTGGTTTGGAAGACAAAGGGTCCCCATCATCCTCCAAATTGTCATCATCCACAGGCCGTGGATACAATGAAGACTCAGCAGGATAGATGGCTGGGTCCCTGGTAGCAGGTGGCATGGGAGAGGAATGCTCAGATCCCTCTGCCACAAATTCTGGTGGACGCCCATGGAGTAGCAGGGAAGCAGCACTAGGAGGCAGTGGCTGCGCAACAGCATCATCCAGGGCAAGGGCCCCATCAAGCAACAGAGTAGGAGGGGTAGGCGAGCTTGTTGAAGCAGTAGGGGTGTCCTGTGGACTGAGAGCCACAGGGCCCACAGCCGTGACTAGATCAGTAGAACCGTTCACAATAAGGGGAGGGCCTAGATGAACCACCAAGGAGATTGGTGAAGCGTTAACAGCATGACTCGGCCCGATGGCCACCGACTCTCCATAGGTACCCCCTACAGGAGCTGGGTGAATCGCAGGGGTGGCAATATTTGGCTGGACGTGGGCTTCAACAGCAACAGAACCCTGAGGGGTCATTGATGCAGAGCCATGTTGGATCACCAAGGGATCAGAGGGGGCATTGTTGCAGACGGGAGCATCCTGCGTGCACAGAGCAGGTTCCCCTGTGTTGACGCCATAGGAGGCATTGGGTGGGGCTGGTTCCCCTGCGTTGATGCCATCAGATTCACCTTCTGGAGGGACCAAGGCCCCGGCAGACAACAGAAGCGTTAACACAGCCTTAGTTTGCAGGGTGGTGGGGTGTTCAGCATGGGCCTGTCGTGGGGCAGGAGGATCGGCAGGGTCATCAGCAAGTTTCATGCACTTAGCAGATGGGTGGCCCAAGCGCTTGTAGGATGAACAGTAGAGGGGAGGGTTCTTGTAAAGAATCGGTTGCCAGTAGCTATTAGCACCGTAGTTGATGAGGACCCTCTTGGGTAGTGGCTTGGAGACGTCCAACTGCACACAAACACAAGTGGCTAGAGATCGTGTAAGGCACCTGGTGTTCCGGTCGATCTGCAGGGTGGGGCTGATGCTGCTAGCAATGGAGAGAAGCATTTCTTCATGGTAAAAGTTCACTGGGAGATCTGATAGTTCCAGCCAAATCGGGATGATGGGCAAATCAGCTGTTCTGGAGAAGTTTAGGGTCCTTTTGAAGAAGTGAAAGGGCTTCCCTTGGATGTATACGCTTTCTTTGAGCAACACTTGTAGGTAGTCATGCTGGTTTTGGAACCGCAGTAGTAGGTGTCGAGAATCCAAGGAGCTAACGACAAAGTCCTGGTTGAACTTTGTTGAACCACCTCCACATGTTAATTTTGATTTATTTTGATGTTGACTAAATGGACTTTTGTAAGCTGAAAATGAGGATCATAAATGAGTATTGAACACATGCCCAATTCGTTATACAACTCCTCGACAAACTCACTAACCCTTCAGGGGCCTCATCAGCCTCTTGGGTGGCGTCCCCAGTTCTTGGTGGCGGTAATTCGATATTATCGGGTTATCGGTACCCTAAACTCTGGGATGTTACACCAGTACTCTGTGCTCAGCCTCCAGTACCCTGTGCTCAGCCTCTGATACCCTGCACTCAACACTAGTGCACCCAGTACCCAGCCTCCAGTATCCAATACCCAGTCTCCAGTAGCCAGTGCCGAGCCTCCGGCACCTAGTTCCCTGCCTTCAGCATCAAGCACTCTATCCCTACCACCTAATTCCCAGCCTCCAACCCCCAGCAATAAGTTAGCGCATCCCATGCATGCGTTATTACAAGCACATTTTGACATTTAGTAGAAGAATCAACCACGACTAGTAGTACACGTGGTTGCCAACCCATATAGCCATCTTTGTTCCGCAAGAGAAAGGATGGGACAATACAAGGAGTGATAAAAAGAAATTTAGTATTTTGTCATTCATACTCTATAAAAGGAGCCCAAGACATGCCCTTGGCGTAACAAAAGAAATCTATGCAACCACGCATAGAATATGACAAAAAAGGAGAGGTACAACCAAGTCATAGCTCACCCTCCTCCAACGCCGACAGGTGAGACTGAGCCGCCATGAACTCCACCTCAAGAGTGGACAAGATCTGAGTACTGGCCTCGATCGTGCTCATAGCCTCTCGCCACTCAACCCTGACGCACTCGATGGCCAACTATTGCTCCTCTGGGGCCTTCTTCAAGGCCTCGATCCTACTCTTGGCCTCCCCCAACTGAGCAGCCCAGTCCCAGACAAGTGTCTGAGCCGCCTCGACGTAACCCCTCTACTTGGCCATAGCCACCGCCAGCTAGTCCAACCTCTCCTGCTCCTCCCAGATGGCGGCCAGCCTTTGAGCTCTCTGCTCCTACGTCTGACGAAGTCGCAAGTACTCAACCCATATCATTGCCAGTCCCGTCATCCAGGGCTCCTGTGAAAAATCGAGGGTGTGGTAGCCTCAGGTGCAGTCCATCAGCCACCTCCTCAAGTCCCTCAGAGAAAGGAGGGGGTCACTCTAAAGGTAACCCCACGTGCATTGAAGCAAAGAGGTAGCCACACTCCCATCCACCAATGGCTCTGGCGGCGGAGTGGAGGTAGGCCACTCAATCCCTAGGCTTAGAGAAGGATCAACCGTCTCCATCAACACGTCAGTCGGGGTTGCATAACACAAAAAAGAATGAATGGAAAGTGAGAAATACATATGAGACTTTCCTAACAAATAAGGTGGAAAACCAAAGAAAATCCTCAGCTTCTACCTAGAACAAGCCTTCGCACACCTACGACAACACTCGCAGGAGTAGGGGAAGGCTGTTGGAACTCCAGTTTTGATAATGACAATGTATGAGTCATGTTTAATCTGAAATAAATAAACATCTCAATCAAGTCTATTATCTGTCTTTTTATCACAATATAAGTCATTTCATAATCATTTAGGAAGTTTGATTGCATTTCATAATCATTTAGGAGTTTGTTTGTATTTTTGGGACTTAAAGTCCATGCATATTCTTGAATCAACTCGGTGCATATCTTAGCTTTCATGCATTTCAATGTCTGTGCATTCAGTGTCCAACTCGATGCACATTTCAGTTCCTATGCTTGCTTGGGCCTAAGGTCCATGCATATCTTCATGAGGCCCGTGCATACTTATAGCATCGTTTGCATGTAGGTCTGTGTTTGTTGCATAAGGTCCGTGCAATACTCAAGTCCGTGCACACTTTACTTAGTTGCATGAAAGGTTTGTGCACGCAGTAGGTCCATGTAGAGTTCATTTCATGAGTGAAGTCTGTGCAAGTTTTGAACTCAGTGCAATCTTTTACTTTTTGCTTTGTGCATTCGAAGTCTGTGTATTTGAAGTCTGTGCAAGGTCTGTCTCGTGCATACTCAAGTCCGTGCATGTTTCCCTTCAGCGTCTCATAAGGTCCATGCATGTTTTCCTTTCAGCGTATCATAAGGTCCGTGCAAGTTTTTCCTTCAGCGTCTCATAAGGTCCGTGCATATTTTTCCTTCCAGCGTCTCATAGGTCCGTGCATGTTTTGCCGTATAGTCTGTGCACACTTGCATTGCTTACTTAAAGTCTGTACAAGTTTTCATGTCTTAGCATATACCAGGTCCGGGCTCCTTTTCAAGTCTGTGCAAACTTTGTAGACGTCCGTGCATATGTGTCTCGGACTAAAAATAAGGTCCGTGCATTTTTGTCCCATGCTAGAATAATGTCTGTGCATTCTTGCATTAGGCAGAACAACGTCCGTGCACATAATAGTTTCATCTACTGTGAGGTCCATGCACATTTGTTCCTGTGCTCTATCAAGTCTGTACAAGTCTGATATTTGACTAATTGTCTTATGCCGCCTAAGTGTTTGACACTTTGATAGGGAGTTTTCTTAAAGAGGTCCAGAGCACCAGGAGATATAGTGTTCGTGAACCTTATGTAGAGCACATGATCCGAGGGAGAATGCAAGCTGCTGCTCGTGACAAGTGGAAAGAGTTTAAGCTCAGATGCTGACACGTGTCCAATGGAGATCAGATCTGGATGAAATGTTTGGACGGGAATCGTGCTTCCACACGCCCATCTATTTGCAGCATACAAGTATAGAAGGATTCGCAGAGAGTCAAAGATCAACAATGGTGAAAGATTAAGAGAGCAGATAAGAAGAGCAGTTAAGAGAGAGATAGAAAGAGAGAGATCTGGGAAGCGAAGGGATTGTTAGAAAGCTACTGGGAAAGGAGAAGTGAGAGAGTTCTCTTTGAAGATTTATGTTGAATTCGCTCCTCGAAGCTATAGTTGGTTTTTCTTCTTTGTTCCTGCATTTTTCGTTTGTTCTTCCCACCTATTCATTGTGTTCTTCCGATCCTCTGGTTTGAGGTCGGGTTCCTCCTCTGGTCTCAGGAAAAGGGAGATCTGTTCTCCGGTTTGCGAGTGACTTGGTGTTGCTCGTGGTTCTTCCCTCTGGTGTGGAGGAAGAGAGACTTGGGTCTCTGGTTTGCGAAAGGGTGGGATTGAATGGATCTATTACCTGATTAAAATTTTTTGGAGACAAGCAGAGTCTAATGCGGAATATAAACTTAGACCGAACAGGTTCTATAACCTGGATTTTACACTTCCTTTATCAAACACCTAGTGAGCGAAGAATAGGGAATTAAAGCAAGATAAGCAACTCATTCAAACACACAGTAGACGCAGGGTTTTAAGGTGGTTCGATCTCAATCCAGGGATCTACGTCCACCCCACACTCCAATTAGAATGTGACTCTCACCGCTGATTCACAGCTTAAACTATTGGGCTACACAGCTTGCCAACACTACTGACTAACAGCTTGCGCTGGGGAGTTACAGCTTAATCCGACTAGAGAACACTTCTCTGCACGCTGAGGAATTACAACTTAACCTCCGCTGACAAATAGCTTAAAGAACAAGTTCAAGGAAAATGACGAAACAAACGCAAGAAAAATGAGATCCCAAATGGGAAATGTAGCTCAACACCGAGCAATCTCAGCTTTGATTTTGAACCAGAAGACTGAGTGATCCTTCACTCTCGTAATTTCTCACAATCTCACTTTCAGACCAGCTTTTCTATTCTCCTCCCTTTTCTTCTCTCTATTTCTCTTCTCTCTTCTTCTTCTTCTCTGGATCGCACAGGATAGCTTCTGCTTCTGGAAGTGGTTCACGATCAACTCTCTCTAGGAAGGGGAAAGCTTCCTTTTATACCAACAGTAGAAAGGGGCGTTTGCCTTTCATGAAATCCTACCATAGAACCTTCACACGTGGCAGCATCTTGTTGTTCACTGTACACGTGTCGCGATCCTGGCGCTGTATTCAATCTTGGATCATGTGCCACCTTTGTTTTTCTGTTAACACAGAACCAAGTATTAGTTCAGTTGAGAATAAACTAGGCAGAAAAAGATGCACGGGGTATGCATGGAGTATGAGAGAACTTTGCTGCAAAGGATCTGCACGGGCTTACTGCATGTAAGGCAGTCTCAGTGCAGATCTGCTTGGACTTGCCCTGACTAGAAAATATGCACGGGGTTGTTATGTGCTTGGACATCAAAAGGGCATGCACTGACTCTGCTACAGTGTATACTCCAACTTAGATGAACAACCAACAAAAAAATGCACGGACTTTATTGCAGACAAAACATGAGATGCTAAAGATGTGCACGGGGTTCAGGTGCATATATGAAAAGATGCACGGACTTGTGTTCAGTCAGAGAAAAATGTGCACAAGGTTTAAACCATAGGTACAACCTGCACGGACTTGAAGTCCTGTTGCCATGGAAAAGATGCATGGACTTTATATCCAGCTTGCAAGGAAAAGATGTACGGACTTTAAATCCTATTGCCAAGGAAAAGATGCATGGACTTTATATCCAGCTTGTAAGAAAAGGATGCACAAACTTTAAATCCTATTGCCAAGGAAAAGATGCACAGACTTTATATCCAGCTTGCAAGGAAAATGATGTGGCATAGCCCTATGATGTTATTGGATGCAATGGCAACCCTAGGACCTAGACCAGCAAGCATATAAATAAGATCACAGACTCACACGTACGACTTGCTCTCACGGCACACATGATCCCCCGATGGTGACCGGGCGATGATGGCGAGGGTCCAAGGCGGAACCCAATTGTTCAAAGGGTCTTAGCTGGCTTAGGCTGACCCCTAAGGGTTTGAGATTCCCAACTGGAGTGGGGGCCGGCATGCCGGGGGCGTGGGTTTGGGGTGGCACTCTCTTGCCTTCCGCGGTGGGCACACTAGATGAGGTGTGCAAGTGTAGGCTCTCGGCTCACCGTCCGATGGGCACTCAAAGCAATACGAAATGAGCAAAGCGAGTAACTAGCCAAGGGGTAGCAGACGCTTACCTGACCGATGTGAAAACTCTGTTCCTGCTCGGAGATGAGGGCGAGCGGGGAGGTGTGGGTATGCACCCGCACGCCGCGGCGATGGCACTTGACCTGAAAATTAAAGGAGGGCTACAACACTACACCTCGCACAGGAGGGGGATCTTGGGGTGGGGGTTAAGTGCTTACATCCAAAACTACCTCCACGCAGGGAGGGGCCTTCAGCCGGCCAAGCAAGGGGAGGGGATGGAGCTAACACTAGATGCGTCGGACTCCTTGTCGATGCTGCCAGCTTCTAGAATTACAGGACAGTAGGTCGAAGAGTACGTCGCCACGGAAGCTCCCGAACTCCAATTGGGTCGAAACTAGAGCCAAAACACTCCAATCTGGCCCAGAAAGATGCTCTAATTTTCTGGATTAATCCTGAGTCAACTTCTGGATGGTGCAGGACATGGAACAGTGCTGGTCCATTCTGGTGCTGGCCACTCCCAGGGTCTTGAGGCTGGAAGATGGAGACGCCACGGGTAGTCCTGAGCTCAGATGGAGGCAGGGCTAGAACCGTGATGACCGCGGGTGAGTCTTCTTTCAGATGGTACTAACGGAAACCTCAGAGGACGTCAGGGTTGGTCGTACTGGCCAGAGAAGTGGGGGTGGGTCCGTTCAAGAACAGAGGAACCAACCTGGCGCGACTTCAGTAGAAAATTTGCAACTTTTGATGCCGGGGTCCGAACTTTGTTCTGCTTCTTGGGGATGAAAGAGGACTAGTAGAAGCTGCTCTCAGTCAAGTTGCACATCCAGATCTACCAGGGAGTGGTCATGGTGGACACTTTTATGGGGCTCTGGTTCTCTGCCTGAGAGATTTTGCACAGTCGGGGGAGAATTGCTCTCGCGGACAGCTCGGAGCTTGGATGTAGACGAAACCACCACGCTTGGAAAGCTCTCTGGACGACCTTTCCAGTGGCATATGGTTTGCCACCAGAAGAGTTGAGGAAGGGCCAGAGAAGCTATGGTTTCTAAGACCTCTATTGTCTACCTGTGACTCACCACTGGAGCTGCACCCTTGTGGTGGCTAATGAAGCAAGAAGGAAGGGCTGCAATGCAAGGGATTGATGGATAATGGCTTGGGAGTGGGGAGGACGTGGTTGGGCTTCTTGGAGGGCTGAGGGGGCAGTGGTGGAGGGGGTGGAGTGAGTTAGGGTTGTTGGGAAGAGAGGGGTATATGGGTATGTGGAAGTGGAAGGCTGACTCATGGAGGGCTGACTGATGGGTGATGATGGATGGGAGGTGTATGTGGGCGTTGAGGGTGAAGGAGACTCGGGGTCAAGGGAACCAAAAAGTTGTTGGTGGATGAAGTGGGCTCGGCTATAAAGTTGTTCCCAGGACGTGATATCGTTGAGGGCTAAGACAAATCGATACTCGGGTGTTGCATTAGAAATAATCATTTTGATCTGCTCTCCCTCCAGAATATGCCCCGGGACTTGCTCAGCCAGGCGACGCCAGTGATCGGCGAAGGTAGAGAACTCCTCATCATGCTTCATCTTCTCATGGGCCAGATCAACAATAGAATACTTGGTGTAGGCGCCCAGATTGGTTGGGTCATCCGTGATTGAGTGTAGGGGAGTGTTAAGTTGGAATGGGGGTACCTACAGAGGAACAATAAAATGATCAGAACATGATCGCCAGACGCCATTTTACCGAAACCTCGCAGGATGATGATCGCGGGGAGACACAAAGGTGAAGAGATGTGGGTTCCCTCTTCCTTGTCCTCGGCTGGCCAAGGGCAAGGAGCCCTGCTCATCCCTTGTGCTGAAGTCCTATTACATAGCTCAAAAGAAAAGGGAGAAAGTCATTAGTGAACCAGTAGTGTAGTGTCTACTCTAACAAACGAAAGAGATACAGAATCAAGGTGGCGAAGATACCTGGGATGGTGGGAAGGAGGAATGGCCGAGACTTTCGACCACCCACCTCCCCTTTGTTTTGGGTAGAAACCTCTCAAGTTAGGTTCTAAAGGGGAAGACTACATGCAAAACTACGTTTACCTGGAAGCCACTATGCAGTAGGAATAGAAGGTACGGAGCTCAAACCAGGTTCTCAGGAGGAAGAAGTAGCCTCCGGGAAGAAGACGTCCTCCCGTGTCCATGCGTCCTACGAGAACTCCCAGACTCCTCCACCTTTCGAACTCCTCCAAATTTCTATCCCCTCTCCCTGTGCATGGGAAAGAGACCCTTTTGTTCATAGGTTGGAAGTTAAGAATCATGGGTCAGAATCGTGGGAAACGAGGGAGGAGAACGTGGCCACGAGCTGGTCCACGTTCTCTGACCCAGTAAACAGCGGGAAGGCGGCCAAGTCTTTGGCCACCTTAACAAGGGGAGGGTGGCCAGGAGGCTGGTCGCCCAGCAGACCAGGGCGGCCATCACCCTGGTCGCCTAGGAGAGAGGGTGGCCAATGCTTTGGCCACCCAGACCCATGACCCTTGGCCGCTAAATGGTCGAGGCCCAATAGTTTAAGGCTATGGGCTAGGCTTTAAAACACAAACATCTGGAAAATCAAGTACCATAATCAACTTCATTCATGCGAAGGTCCATTGGGTGTCCACGGGATGTCTGAAATTAGGCGTCTACGGGCCTCCCGGATGTCCCATTGAGTGCGGGCGCACTCAATCTGGGACAGGAACTCCACGGGCCTGGAATGCCCAATCACGTGGCCGATGTGTCACCGCTAGTCGTCAATCGCTGAGTTGGTAAAGCTCCCATGCGGGAGCTCCCGATCTAGTGAACCCCTACTCTAAAAGCCACAGTCGGCCAAAAAATGGGCCCACCAGGCCTTAGGTGCCCCCGGCCTAGACACCTTCACTCCTATCGCCGCTGCTCTTGTCGAAGCCTGTACCAGGGGCTTTAGTGCCCCACCACTACGTCGGCTCCTGCAAGTCGAACCCCGGCCACCCCGGGGCCACTACTCCATGACCCGCTCGATCTCTCGACGGAACCGAGCAATGCGGGTCCTCAGGTACCCGTCGTCCAATGTAATAGGAAGCAAATCCTCCCTGATGTGACACCACCTTTGGGTGATAGTCACTCGTGTGGACCTATAATTTCAAGCAAGTATCTGTGAGTGGCGGACTTACACAAGCGAACTCACTCGCGTGGCGCACACTAGTGCCCGTAGGTGACTCGGTGATGATGGAGAGGGTCCGAGGTTGGACCTTAATGTTCCAATGGTTGGCTAGCTTGGGGAGAACCCCAAATGAGCCAAGGATGCCCAACTCATGGGCGGTCAGCACACCAAGGGTGTGGGATGTAGGGGATGTTGCATTATGTCCCTATTATTTTTGATGGTGTTAACACTATGAACACTGTTATATGTTCGTGTTGTTTTTGTGAACTTCATGTCATTTTTAGTCTGTGTTGTTTCTATACGTCGTGTCATTTTTTGTGAAGTTCGTGTCATCCATTTTTTCATGTTTTAGTCAGTTGCTTCTACACTTCGTGTAATTCTTAGTCTGTGTTATTTTCTAAGTCTCATCACTTCACTTCGTGCAGGTTTTGCTTTCGAAAATGAACTTCATGTCATTTTCGAAAAGCATACACTGTGTAGGTTTTGCCTTCGAAACATGTACTTCGTGTCATTTTCGAAAAGTATACCTCGTGTTGCTTTGCTTTTCAATACCTCATGTTGTTTTGCATCTTCATACCTTGTGTCGTTTCCCTCATTTCATATCTCATGTCGTTTCTCTCATTCTATACTTCGTGTCGTTTTTATGCCTTTCCTTTTCCATACTTCGTGCCATCTTTCCGTCTTCCATACCTCGTGTTGTTTTTCCATCTTCCATACTCCGTGTTGCTTCTTCTCCAACTTCTTACCTCGTGCAGGTTTCAACTTTATGAGCTGTGCTTGACCTTGAGAGGCTCGAGTATGAACAGTGTTCATAACTCGTGCAGTTCTTGTTAACGAGGTTTAGCCTAACTTAGCCATACCTCGTGCACATTTCTAGGGATAGCTTTCCTTGTGAACTATGTCTATACTTCGCGTCGGTCTGTTAAAATCTACCACGTGCATCCTCTGGCATACCTCGTGTCGCCTCTTCAAGTTTCACACCTCGTGCAGTACCAAGGAGATACCCCATGTCCTTTCTTACCCCATGTTGTTTTCTTTTCTGAAAATGATATCTCGTGTAGCTAGGACTGTTATATCTCTTGCACAAAAACCTCTGTCACACCTCGTGCATGTTTGTTTGTGCATCTGCTGATAATGTCTTCGTGCAAGTTTTATTAAGTTTCTGAATATCACCTCTACTCGGCATCACCGAGTCACCCGGGTCCGTGTGTGAGCAACGGTGGGTTCGGCCTCTACCGAGGATTTACTTGTTGTGTGTGCTTGCGTGATAGGTCCGAGGACCCATTGTTTACTTGCTGTCCACCCCCATCGTCATGTCACATCAAGAAAATTCTTAATTTTCTTTCTATTTAAACCTCAACCATCTCTCTCCCCTCTCATTTCTCACCCTCCATTCTCTCTCTCATTTCTCTCCCGTCTCTTTCCCGTCTCTCGACCTCTCGGCATGGGGCGCGCGACCATGCGGAGCTGGCTGAGGTGGGGACGCGTCGGGGAGATCAGAATGCAGGATGGAGTGGCGGTTTGAGCGTGCCGTGGCGCAATCCCTCAGTGGATTTCGAGAAGGCGTCGTTTGTGTTCCAGGTGATTTTTGGCGCGGATTAGTCGCTTCGGTGCACGATTTCTTCGGTGGAGGTAGGGGGGCGATTCCCTAGCTCGTGTATTCCATTTTCTCACAGCTTTGCATTCCGCGGTGCGAGAACGAGCGAGTTTAGCCTCATCGGGGTTTTGTGGGTTTCATAGGCTTCATCGAAAAATGACGACGGTTTTACGATCGGTTAGTGTCAATGGACTCCCTGGAACGTCAGCATTCTATAGTCATTGATTTTGTGTCGAATGGTGGTCTATTAGGGCCGGTAGGAGGCCGGGAACCCCGTTAACCCCATTTGGGTGATTTCGTTAGAATCGCCCGTTTCTCGCGATTTGTGCATTATTTTGACTCTGGTCGGAGTCTAGATGATTCCTAGGGTGATTGTGGCTGTATCCTCTTCATCTCGGCACGAACGGGGCGTGGAAAGGCCACGATCGGAAGAACCCTTGGGGTTGTTCACTGTGTTGGTTGAACGGTCGAACCAGGGCCTGTCCATGGTATGGGCGATTGGCTCTGGATTGTTCATCTCCTCTTGGTTTTGGGGCTTGTGCAGTCGCATGGTAGACCACACAAGGTGGTGCGGCCCTTTAGGGTCTGCCCATCCTTCCTTTGGGCTGCCAGGTTCCAGCCGTTCATCCTTCTTCGTGTGTTGAGCGGCCAGCTTTTAGCCGTTCACCCCTGTGAGCGGCCCGTGCTGCTCCGTTCATCTTGGTTGACTGTGAGTCAATAGTTTTATGTCGGTCGCGTTAGGGGGTTTGGTCAAGACCGTTTTGACCGACACTGTAGTAAGTCGGTTCGAGTCAGCGGTTTGGTCAAAATCATTTTGACTGGGACTCTGGTTGGTCAGTTGGCATGAACGGCTGGGCCCTAACCGTTCCTCTCCTTGGGTGGCTCGGCCCTGACCGTCCATCCACCATAGTGTTTTCGGGTCTGCCCCTTGAGCAGACTGTCTTGAGCCGTTCAACCCTTTGGACGACGATTGGCTATCCGTTCATCCCCCTTTGAGCGGGCTACCCTGAGCCGTTCATCCCCCTTTGAGCGGGCTACCCTGAGCCGTTCATCCCCCTGAATGGCTAGGGGCGTTCTGTTCATCTGCCATTGTGTGGTCTTCCCCAGACCGTTCATCCCCGTGAGCGGCTGTGTGACCGCCCATGTGGTTTTGGCCGTTTAGCTTTTCGTGCTCGCGTGAGCATTGTGTTGACCTCCAGTCGACCCGGTTGTGACCTAGTGGTCGACTTTAGATCTCGTGACTGTCCTAGACACCCTGGAGGTTTTGTGTCCGTATTTTCTGGTGTCCGTGGGTTCCGTGTTACCGTGGTTTCAGGCCTAGGGACGAGACTAGATTGACAGTGTTGTGCCATCGCGTTCAACGGTCTTGACCCCGAGTCTCGTGACTCATGGACCATTGGGTTAATAGGTCTAACGGGCTGTCTAGAGTTTGGTGGCCTCAAGCCACCGATTAGTTCGTGTCACTCACGATGGGTGCGTGTGTGGCTTTCTGTGTTCATCTCAGTGACCCTCCACTAGTCACAGCCTTCATATGGCACGCGCGTGTTGACCCACCGGGGAGTGGTGGAGCGGCATACCCGAGTTAGACGATGAGTAGGCTAGTTTTCGTAGGGCCCCCACGTACAGCCGAGTCCGGGCTTATGGGGAAATACCAGTTAGAGGACAGGCCTAGGGCATATGGTCTGAGTGTGCACACGAGGCTGAGGGTTCAGACCTATGCTGACGAGCGCTACCTCAGCTAGTCCTTGTTTGTGGTACTCCTGGTTACTGTGTGTGTCTGAGTCTCATGCCCGGGGCATTGTAGCTAGACACTTGTGATGCGGTGTAAGACGTTAGGGGACGCATCTGGTCGTTCTTCTAGTGGGTGGTGCTCCCGTCACGTGACGTGAGTTGTCGTGTCCCTGGTTTTTGTTTCTCATCTGCGAGACGGGATTTCGGGTATTATTTTCAGGAGCATTCTCGTAGTCGAGGTCTGGGGTTTTCAGTGAGCGTCACCGAGAGTTTTCCCTAGATGACGTAGAGTTCATGGCAGCGAAGTCGTGACTGTGTTTTCGGACCATATGGTTTCGACTCAGGTCCTGCTGTGAGGGTAGGTTTCCATGACCGAGGCGTCGTGTCATTTCCTGGTAGCGTGGCTAGGATGGTTCGTGTCTGGTAGTCTCTCGATCATGGAATTGAGATGTCGAATGCGTGACTTAGTTGTCCCCCGATGGGAGACTGGGTCGTGTGTCGGGTGCGTGACTTGGTTGCTCCCCCGACGGGAGACCGAGTCATGTTTTCTGTTTCCAGTAGGAGTAACTGCACTATCGAATTTCGACCGGCCACCGGTTTGCTGTTCCTGTCGTTACTGTTGTTCCTTCTATGGCTAGCGTAGCTTTCCTTTCCGCCGTTGTTTTCTCGGTTGGGGTTCCGCAAGATCCCTACAGAGCCAGTGATAGGAGACTCACCCCTGGTTTTTAGGTGCGGTGGTTCTTCCTCGGGGTTCGTGGGAGCGACGTGGAGGTTCCTAGTTGTCAGTCTGTCGGGCCGAGTGTTCACTTGGCGTGTGGTACGTTTTACTACTTTAGACTATACTTTCTGTTAGACTGAACTCTATTATAGTTAGTTATTTATTTCTATTATTATATTTATTGTCTTGCTAAATTGACCAGGAGCAAATGAGGCACAATGGCACTTACTCAGAGCTATCTCTACCTCAGCTACCCTGTTAGCCTCGAGTCCTCCAGAAGACTCGCTAGTCTCGGCTACCGCAGCCTCCACTCTGGGGCATTTCTGCCTCAACTATGGAACTCCGTCCCCACTCCCCGAGGATGCCTCATTGGAGGGGTTGTCCCCCTCTGCCGCCGAACCGGTCAATAGACACAGCATTATACAATGTCCCAGTCTTATAAGCAGAAAGCAACAAAAGAAAAGGGGACGGAGTGTCTCAAACAAGGCCATACCTGGAGCCCCGAAGGGGGTCGGTGGCAGGAGTACCAGCTGCTCCGGCTTCAGTGCCAGCACCCGGGCCGCTATCGTCACGGCCTCCCGGATGTCTCGTAGAGTGTGGGCACACTTAATCTGGGACAAGAACTCCACAGGTCCAGCGGACCCGATCGCATGGCTGATACGCCGCCGCCAGTCGTCGATCGCTGAATCGGCAAAGCTACGGTACGGGAGCTCCCGGTCCAGTGAACCCTTGCCCTGAAAGCCGCAGTCGGCCAAGAACTGGGCCCACTAGGCCTTAGGTGCCCTTGACCGGGACACCTTCCCTCCTGTCACCGCCGCTCCCGCTGACACCTATCTCAGGGGCTTCAGTGCCCCTCCGTTGCTCTGGCTCCCAGAGGTCGAACCCGGCCACTCCGGGGCCACCGCTCCATGACTCGCTCGATCTCTCGGCGGATTCAAGCGACACGGGTCCTCAGGTACCCCTCATCTAGTGCAATAGGAGGCAGATCCTCCCTCAGCAAGCAGCTCTCCTCCGCCTTCCGGATTGCAGAGGCCTTCTGTCGGTACAGGTGGCTATGCTCGAACCACCACCTGGCATAGTGAACGTCGAACCTCCCTCGGCATCCCTGTCCCGACATCAAGAACTGCTCCAGCTCCCGACGACTGTAGAAGTCCCACCATGCCATTGCGAGTAAGTGGGTGTCCCTGCCCCGGTACTGCCTGCCTACCAAAGGGAACTCCTAGTTCGGCGGGATCCCCTGGTCGTACCCGAAGTTTCTTACAAACCGGTGTGGATAGTACGACTCCAAGGAACTTGTCACTGACCGGTGTAACGTCAGCACCGCTGACCGGGTACTCTGCATCCACTCCGTCCGCAGCCTGGCATCTGCAACCTCCTGAACAGGTTGCGTGCTGGTCGCCCCTCCACTTGAAGGTCCCAGAAAAAGGTGGGAGTCCCTTGTGGCACTGTCGAAAGGCAGTCCCTCCTTGCCTCGGGTGGGCAAGTAGCAAAGGGCTCTCCTAGCCCCCTCCAGCTGCACCTCTACGTCCCCGTCAGGCTATCCCGGGAAGCTGAACAAGAGCGGTGCCACCGGATTCGTCACTGTCCCTCGCCTCATCAGTCCCGAAAATAGCAGTCTGGCCCACATGCTGAGGTAGTGGGTCGACAGGAGTATGCTCCTCTCCCTCGGCGTTGGGTGAGCCGCCAGAACTCCCAGTCCTTGGTAGATGTTGGCCAGTGTAGCAGGAGCCAAGGCCAACTGTCTCCCCTCAGCCAGCAAACAAGCCAGCCACAGTAGCTTGGCTCTCAGCAAACTACCCTCTCTGTGCGAAACCACGAACGTCGCCAACCAGTATGCCAAATAGGCAACGAGGTGTGTCACATCTGGCAGACCGTGGGGGTTCCACCCCTCTTGTGGAGCGTAAATGTACCTGGTGTAGGTCCTGAAGTGAATCTCCACCTCTGTGTACTCCTCCCAGGGAGTCTGGTCCCTGGCAAACTCCTGGTAAAAGTAAAATGGCCCATTGTAGAAATGACGGACCCATACATTCAGTGGCACCCTCGGAGTCTGTGCCACTCTCTCTCTCCTTGCTAGGGCTAGGTCCCTCTAGGTCTTCAAGAGATACCGATAGTTGTAAAGTATTCGGTACCTCCCCTGTCCATCACTATGGTTGTGATGGAGGTCGTCAAGCACTACCTCCTCGTATCCCTCACCGCTGACCGGTAACCCAGAGATCTGGAACAGAGACCACAAGTCCAGTGAGGTCTCTCCCTCTACAGTAGCCACCGTGTTCCAATCACGATTGAAGCGCTCCCTCAGCCCCTGCAATAGCCCAGTGTAGCATGGGTACGCATACAAGGCGGCAGTCATCACGTACCTGATCCCAGCCCGGTCCAACAACACCCAATAGTGATGGATAACTCCCATCAGCCACTCAGTAGCACCCTGGCGGTAGTAGTACGATGGAATCACGGCCCAGCAACCGTACCAGCTCATGAAAGTCTACCTCATAACTCCGTCCAACATGGTATGATCATCATATCCCTCTTCAGCATACTGCAAGCCTGTCGACTCCAGCACCAGTCTGATGGTCCCTTCTGTCTCAGCGCGATGGTGACTGTGCAAGTCCTAGGAAGCGAGCCCCAGCGGCCCAACTCTGAGCCCTGATCGCTCTGCCCTGCCAAAGAACCCCAGGAACTTAGCACTGGGAAACTGGCACTGCCTCCAGTAGTCCTCTGAGAAGCTAGGGTAGCTGAAGAAGGCTACGCAATGCAGGCTATCCCTACCGATCAAGATGGCCCGCTCAAGCTGACGACGGGCTCCCAGAATCTGTGAGTCATCCTCCTCCATGCCAGGCGGAACATAGCTCTGGAGAAACTTGAACAGGTGCCGATCTAGGGGGAACTCCAATGGATACCCTCTGCTCTTGTCATAGGAGTACATGCTGTCAGCCTCCTGAATCCTAGCCACCTCCACGGTCCTGACTCAAGTGACCCTCTCGCCAAGGGGACCCTCAGCCACTACTGTGTGTCCACTGTCCAGCTGCTCTGTGCTAGCCATTATAACCACTGGCGTGCCCAGAGGAGGGAGCCGTCGATCAGTCCTCCAGACCCAGTGATCCTCCTCTCGGGCCATCCGCCTTGGGACCCATCCATCTCTACCAAAGCACGCCATAACTGCAAGACAAGTCGTAGAAAATTGGTCAGAACACCAGCAAATCACCAAGCACAACAACAGTAAAAGCATATGAAGTGTCAAAATAGAACTACAATAGCCCCCCCACAACCTCCACTCGGCATCGCCGAGTCACCCACGGGTTCGGGGTGAGCGTCGGGTGAGTCGGCCGCCAAATATGGCCCGTTTGAGTTACGCATCGTGCTTGCTAGTAGGTCCAAGGTTGTGTCACATCAGTGCCGGGGAAGCACCAAGAGAGCACACCGGGGAGTCAAGGCCGGGGCGCACCGGTGAAGGCCTGGCCGAGTGTGTCGGGGAAACACGGGCTCAAGCATGTCAGCTAGAGGGTGTGCCGGGGAAGGAGTTGGCGGGGGTACCAGGTAGAGGATCGGGGCGTACCGGCGGAGGCCTGGTCAGGAGTGTGCCGGGGAAGGAACTGAGCAGTGGGTGTCTGCCTGGCTGTCAAAGAGGCGTGCTGTTGGCAGGGAGGTTGGAGGTGCACTGGGGAAGGCCATATTAGGGTGTGCCGGCGAAGGGCAAAGATAGACTGCGCCGGTAAAGGGTCAGAGGCTAGCTGGAGGCGTGCCGGTGAGGGTTGTGAGGGGCCCACTCCTCCTTAGCTTTTTATGTCTTTTTTTTCTTCTCTTCACTGATTTTACACAGTCTGCACGGGTTCTCTCCTCCTCTCCTCATAGTCGTTTTCCTTTCTTTCCTCTTCGCATGACGAGTGTTCAAGTTGTGCGGTTATCGTTTAGTCCAGTTCTCTTCGCGTCGTCCGTGGTTCCCTTGCCTTGGTTGAAGCACTTTACCATTATTCATTTCATTTGTTTGTTGCTTCCTTTGGCCCTTTAACTTATTATTATCCCATTTATTTGTTGCTCCCTTTTATCTTTGTCATATTATTATTTCTAACAAAAATTCGGCAGCATCTCCCCTTGACCCGAGCGTAAGGGAGATACAGGGAATGCACCCACATGGAGTGGCGAAACCCGACAATTAGAGGTGGGCGCCCGAGAGCAGCAACACCTATGATGAAACCTCAGAAAGTTCAGAAGAAACGACAGACAGGGGACCTCTCTAAGGCTGGTCGGGGATGCACCGGACAAGGAGGAAGGACTAAAGAATAATGTGCCAGCCAGGGAGCCTAAAGGGGGCTGGAGGGGTGTGCCGGGCTAAGAGAGGCCAGGGTGTGCCGGGCTGAGGGGTACTAGGTGTGCCGGGCAAAGAAGGCACGGGTGTGCAGGCAAAGAAAGCACGGGTGTGCCGGGCAAAGAAGGCACGGGTGTGCTGGTGAGCAGGTGAGTCAAGGGTGTGTCGTTAAAGGCATATGGAGGGTGTACCGGGCAAAGGCCAAAGGGCTATGTGCCGGTGGAGGATGGCCCAGAGAGCGATTGTGCCGGGCAGGCTGCCACAGGGGCGTACCAGACAAGGAAAAAGGGGGAGAGTGCACCCGGCTAGGCGGGCAGAGGGTGCTGAGCTAAGGGTTTGAACGGGGAATCAAGGAGGGGGCAAGGATCAAGGCTGGGGCGTTAGGCTCGCAGGGAAGCTTCCCCTTCAGGCCAAAGACCGGACACACGATGAAGGATCATACAGGGGAGATCAACGGGCAAGTGGAGAACCCAAAACGCCGGAGAAGAATGGAAAATGGGCAATGCACCACACACAATAACGCAAACACACAGGAGTAGCAAGAAACCCAAAGAGAGGGAAGTTTGCATTCGTAGAAATTGTGACCGTGGCCGGCCACGAGCGTTACAAAATACATGGGGGAGAGGGAGAAGAAGGGATGAGGAGAGGGAATGGGATACAATGGGGAGGAGGGATGGAGTATGAGCTTCCCCCCTTTTTCTCTTCTCTCTTCTCTCTTTTCTTCTTCTCTTCGCATGGGCGGCGGTGGTCGGAGCGGTAGGCCCCTCTCTCTTCTTCTCTTCTTCTCTTCTTCTTCTTCTCTTCTCTTCTTCTCTTCTCTTTGTGGTAGCCTCGGCCCATTTGTGTGTGTGCCTCCCTCTGTGGAGTGCTTCGTGTGTTTTTTGCTGGAGAAGAAGGGGCTTTTATACCCCCCATCGGTGGAGGTGTTCGAAGGCAGGACTGGGCTGCATTGATGGGGATTTGATTTGTTCATCCTTGGTGGCAGAGGGGATAGCCTGCGTGGCTCCCTCCCTGGGTGATACCTCGGCGGGTTCGCTGTGTGCTGAGGATCCTTAGGGCATGGGCGTCACGTTTCATCTACCAGATGCACCGGGCGAGGAAGAGCCAGGGTGTATCACTGAGTGGGCAGGTAGCTGTGCCGCTGGAAGACCCAAAAGGTGGCCATTGAACGGGCCGATAAGCGTGCCGCTGAAAGGCCACTAGGGCATGCCATCGAAGGAGGCACCCAAGTGTGCTATTGAAGGGCCAGGAGAGCGCACCGCTGAAGAACCCAAGGGGGCATGTGTGGACGTGCAAAATTGCACGCCCTTATGTCCCCGCCAGTCCAGCAACGACAACAACTTCAACCAAAGAAGCCCTGGAGGACGCGTCCCATTCGGACCCTCTGAAGAGACAACAGGCTGCCGTGAAGCCATCTCCGGAGTCACGACAGTGAAGAGAAGCCAACCCCCGGGGAACCCACTGCTCGTGGGCTCTCGAAGAGAATTAAGCGTCTCATAAATCGAGTCCGAAACGAGCAATAGAACCCACTTCAAACAAACCCTGTGCCCCTTCAACGGCACACCCCAGGTGCCTTCAACGACACACCCACCGCCTAGCCAAAGAAGGCTCTTACGAAGCCTTCAACGGCACACTCCTGGCCGTTCAGCGGCACGCCCCCCTGGGGCCCTTCAGCGGCACACCCTGGGGTAGCCCTTCAACGGCACACGCCCTGTGCCCCCTTTAACGGCACGCCCCGGGATGTCTTCAGCAGCACACCCTGAAGGCTCCAACGGCACGCCCTAGGCCCCCTTCAGCGATGCACCCGACAAAGCCATTCAACGGCATGCACCCTTCAAACCCTTCAACGGCACACCCCCCTGAAGCCCTTCAACGGCACACCCTCGAAGGCTTCAACGGCACACCTGCAAGCGGATCTTCAACGGTACGCCAGCAAGTGGTCATCAACGGCACGCCTGTACAAGCAGCCCTTCGACGGCACAGCGTTAACCCCTCCGACACGGGAGATCCAACGCCGCCCCTTGTTGCCAGTAATGCAAGACATCTCCGCTCTATTTAGTCAGTGGTTGCTGTTAAAGAGCAAGAGATTCCTCATCTGGAAGCTCTACGCTGAAGGGAGAATCTTCTAGTACTGGATGGGCTGCCAAAAATTCAGCCCTGCCCTGCCCTTTAACTGCTTTTCTAGGGACATAAGTGATGTCGTACTCTATGAGCAGGAGTGTCCATTTCCCTAGTCGTCCTGAGAGAACAGGTTGTCTGAGGAGGAACTTCAGGGGATCGTGCTTAGATATGAGCTCAACCTGATGAGATAGGAGGTAGTGCCGCAATTTTTTGACGACAAAGACCAGTGCCAGGAATACTTTCTCCATGGGGGAGTAACGGTACTCAGCATCGATCAATTTTCGGCTGAGGTAGTAGAGCGATTGCTCTTTACCTTCTTCATTGACCTGTGCCAATAGAGCTCCCAGCTAGGCATCCATGGCGGCAATGTAGAGTATGAAGGGTTTACCCTTGACAGGTGCCCCTAGGACTGGGGGAGTGAGGAGGTACTCCTTGATCTGCTCGAAAGCGTTCTGGCATTCCGAGTCCCATATGAAGGGGACGTCTTTCTTCATCAACTTGCTGAAAGGCGCGCATCGACCAGAGAGGTTGGAGATGAACCTCTGGATGTAGGTCAGTCTACCTTGGAGCGACCTGTGTTCGGTGAGGTTGCTGGGTGGTGGTAGCTCCCGGATTGCTTTGATCTTGTTGGGATCCACCTTGATTCCTCACTATCGGATAATGAAACTGAGAAACTTTCTGCTGGATACGCCGAAGGCGCATTTCATGGGATTCATCTTGAGCCTATATTGTCAGAGACGCTCGATGACTTGACACAGATCGCGTAGGTGGTCTTCTCGCCTTCCGGTCTTGACGACAAGGTCATCAGCATAGCATTCGACAATGTTGTGCAACATCTCATCAAAGATTTTAGTCATGGCCCTCTGGTAGGTAGCACCAGCATTCTTCAAACCGAAGGGCATGCTCTTGTAGTTGAAGATCCCTTTGGGAGATCTAAAGGCGGTGTGATTCTTATCTTTTAGGGACATCCGGATCTGATTATAGCTAGATGATCCGTCCATGAAAGATAGAGCTTCATGTCTGGTGGTCATATCGACCATTGTTTCTGTGATTGGAACTGGGAAGTCGTCTTTCAGACAGGCTTTATTGAGGTCCCGAAAGTCGACGCAGATGCGGACTTGACTATTTTTCTTTTTGACTGGGACTATGTTGGCGAGCCAAACCGAGTAGATGCATGGCTCGATGAAGTCGACCTCTGCCATTTTATTGACCTCGACCGCAACTTGGAGTTCCAGCTCATGGCGCATGAGCCGCTGGGGTTGTTTGACTGGTGTGGCTGAGGGAGATACAGCTAGGTCATGCTCCACTACGGAGAGATCTAACCCCGACATCTCTTTGTACATCCAGGCGAAGCAGTCTTTGTATTCGAGCAGGAGTTGCTTGTAGTCCTGCCTCTCTACTCCGGTGAGGAGAGCACTAAGGAATGTCGACTGAGGGGCTTCATCTTCTCCCAGATTGATTTCGACAAGTTCGTCAACGGTTGCCTGGCCACCGTCTTCCAGCTCAGGAGGTGCAAGCTAAAAGTCGATGAAGTCTTCATTGTCGGTGTCAACTTCGTACACCCGCGGGTCCTCAGAGCCAATAGTTGAAGCGGATGGGACTGGAAGGCTGTCGCTACTTGGTCCGGACAGAGGCTGTCCTGGGCTGTCCATGTCAGACTGGCAGCTGTCGGTTGGCATCTCGGAGGCTTGGCTGGGGTTGCCTGCCAACACCGATGACGCCTCACGATCTTTGTCCCGGGGGCCTTCCTCATGGGGAAAGTGTGGTGAGCTAGGTTCTTCAATTGGTTGCGAGGCCGCGGGAGTCTCCTCCGTCTCAACATCCTCATGGACAAACGAGGATGCCTCGTCAGGTGCTGGAACTGGGGCACTGGTCCTGGCTAGGAGTGGGATTAAAATCTCCTCTCCCTTGTCTCCCGAGCTGTCAAACTTGGTGTTGGAGACAACCGGGTCAGTGGCTAGCTGCACCGGCCCTATAGTATGGACCGCAAGGTAGACACAGAAGTTTGGGTCTCGGTCATAGCCGAGACCTCTAGTGTCTTTGGGGAGAATGGGGGTTGCCCCCGGACTTGTGAGGGTGTCCAGAGATTCTGGAAATACTTCTGCTGTGCGGAGCTCTGCCACAGAGGAATTTGCTGTTTGAAGCACATCTCCTTGATGCAAGGTGATAGATCGCCCAGAATTTGAATGGCTTCAGGGACGTTGTCGGTTTGTCTGGACCAGCCGAAGTCATCTTCTGGTGGGACCGGAGGGACCATGTCTCCTTTGTAGAAAATGATGGACTTGTCCCTTCTAGCCCTTCTCTTGGACCGGTGTTATAGCTTATAAGTGACGATGAACGTCGTGAGCTGCTCGACCCTGTGCTTGTCTGAGGCACACTCGAGTTGGATGTAGTTCGGTGGCAGGCGTATGCTCTTGTCAATCGCTCGGCTAATAAGGTTAGCCTCGAAATCGACTTTGCGCCTCTCAGGGCGGTCTGTGGTTGACTTGGCGCTAAGGCGCAGCCGGTAAAGCTTAGCCTTTTTCTCGTCGATGGAGAAGAGGTCATCCTCTTCTTCTTCTGAGAGCCAGCCGTTGCTCTTGCTCTTAATCACAGGGAAAGGGCTAATTCCCTTGAAATAGAGAGACGCATCGTCCAGGTTGCATTCTGCTGGAGTGAATGGAGACAGGTCTGCGAAGACTGCACGCTACTCTCCATCCTTAATATACTTGATGCACTGATGGGGGGTTGAGGGGACAACCCAATTTTCATGGAGCCAAGGCCTGCCCAGCAACACTTTGTAGGACGTGCTAGAGTCGATGATGTAAAAGGTTGCCTTAGAGGCAAAATCATCAAGTACCAAGTCAACATCCACCTGGTTGAGGACCTCCTCGGTATTCTGATTGAAACCAGATATCTTGACCGCCTAAACGTTCTGGAGGTAGGGGGTCAGATATACAGTCTTGAAGGTTTTGAGGGGCATGATGTGTCCATAAAATTTAAAGGGGTAAATAAAGGGGACTCACTCGAACAAGTAAGGGAACTGCTGGCGCATCTCGTCCTCACATTCCCAAGAAGCCTCACCACCAGAGTGTCGCTGCCACACGACATTCACCAAAGGTATCACCTTGTTCTGCAGGCACTGCTCTCGCCTATCCTCAATGCGGACGGGAAACTTTGGGAGAGAAAGATCATGAGTCACCTCGGGCCACACAGAATCCTCAAACATATGAGAGTCATCAGGCATGTACTTCCACAACATCGAAACATGGAACACGTCATGCACCGATGCCAACTCAGAGGACAACTGTAACCAATAGGCTACCTCACCAATGCACTCCGCGATGGTGAATGGACTAACATAGCGGGGACTCAACTTCCCATGCCGTCCAAAGCGCAACACCCCCTTCATCAGAGAGACTCAAAATAATACACGATCGCCCACCGCGAACGAAAGAGGCTGCCTCCTCCGGTCAGCATAGCTCTTCTGCCGACTCTGGGCTGCCAACATGTTCTGACGAACCAAGTGCACGACAGACACGCACTGCTGCACCAACTCTGGCCCCTTCAAAACATGCTCACCGACCTCAAACCAATCAAGTGGAGTGTGACATGGTCGCCCATACAACGCCTCATACGGAGCCATCCCAATGCTCGAATGATAGCTGTTGTTATAGGCAAACTCCACCAACAGTAGGTGGTGCAACCAGCACCCTTGCCACTCTAGGCAACACGATCTCAACATATCCTCCAAAGTCTGGATGATCCTCTCAGACTGACCATCCGACTAAGGATGATAGGCAGAGCTAAACGCTAACTCAGTGCCTAAGGCTCTCTGGAAACTCCTCCAGAAATGAGATGTGAAGCGCAGATCCTGATCCGATACAATGGAAATGGGAATCCCATGCAACGGTATGATCCGCTCCACATACAAGCGTGCCAACCTCGGCACACTCCAGCTGACTCTGATCGGTAACAACTGAGCCATCTTCATCAGTCGATCCACTAGCAACCACATGCTATCATGCCCACTCGGAGTCCTCGGCAATCCCATGACAAAGTCAGTGGTCACGTGGTCCCATTTCCACGCGGGAACCTCCAATGGCTGAAGCGTACCTCCTGGTCACTGGTGTTCCGCCTTCACCTGCTGACAGGTCAGGCACCTGGCCACAAACTCAGTCACATCCCTCTTCATGCCAGGCCACCAGAACTGTCTCTGCAAGTTCTGATACATCTTCGTTGCTCCTGGGTGCACAGTGTACTAGCTCCCATGAGCCTCGCGTAACACCGCTCGACGCACCTGCTCCTCGGCTGGGACGTACAACCTACCACGAAATCCCACCGCATCATCCTCACCGAGTTCCACATCGGCCATAGCCAAAATACGGGGCAACTCAGGGTCTGCATGCTGAGCCTCTGTCACCTGCTGACGGATAGCTGGTGTAACAGTCAAGCTCGCAAGCACCGCTAATCCTAACTCTTGGGGAACCTTGAGCCTAAATGTCACTTCTGGCACCTGTTCCCAGAGTCTCCACTTCCTCAACATCATCGCACTGACTACGACCTTCCTACTCAAAGTATCGACGATGAAATTCATCCTGCCTGGCTGATAGGACAGGGTGAAATCATAATCCTTCATGTATTCCATTCATCGCCTCTGCCTGAGGTTGAGGTCCTTCTAGGTGAACACATATCTCAAACTCTGATGGTCAGTGAACACCTCGAACTTCTCACCGTACAAATAATGCCTCCAAATCTTCAACGTGAAGATCACATCCGCTAACTCGAGGTCATGGGTGGGGTAGTTCTCTTCATGTGGCTTCAACTACCATGAAGCATATGCCACAACTCTACCATGTTGCATCAACACAGCACCCAATCCGACCCTGGAAGCAATTGTACACACCACAAAACCTCTTGGTCCAGAAGGTAAAACCAACACCGGAGCCGAGGTGAGCAATCTCTTCAACTCCATGAAGCTATGCTCACACTCCTCAGTCTAGATGAAAGGCACATCTTTCTGTGTAAGCCTGGTCATCGGGGATGCAATGCGGGAGAAATCCAGAATAAATCTCTAATAATAGCCTGCTAACTCCAAGAAACTCTGGATCTCCGTCACAATCCTCAGCCTAGGCCACTGCATCACTATCTCGACCTTGGCAGGATCCACGGAAATACCATCACCAGAGATCACGTGCCCTAAAAAGTGCACCTCACGAAGCCAAAACTCACACTTGCTCAGCTTCGCATACAACTGGTGATCTCGCAATGTCTGCAGTACAACCCTCAAATGGTACTCGTGCTCCTCTACAGATCGCGAATACACAAGGATGTCATCCACAAACACGACCACAAACTGGTCCAAGTAGGGACGAAACACCCTCTGCATCAAGTCCATGAAGGCTGCAGGGGGATTGGTGAGCCCAAACGACATCACCAAGAACTCATAATGCTTGTACCTCGTGCTGAACGCAGTCTTCTCCACATCGGACTCACGAATCCTCAGCTGATAGAAACTGAATCGCAAATCAATCCGCGATAATACTCAAGCAGACTGAAGTTGGTCGAACAAGTCATCAATCCGTGGTAACAGGTACTTGTTCTTAATGGTCACTTCATTCAGCTGCCAGTAGTCAATGCACAACCTCAGACTACCGTCCTTCTTCTTTATGAAGAGCACCGGCGTAGCCCAAGGGGAAAAGCTAGGATGAATGTACCCCTTGACGAACAGCTCTTGCAACTGCGTCCTCAAATCTCTCAACTCAGCGGGAGCCATACGGTAAGGAGCCTTCACCAATGGTCCTGTACCTGGCACGATCTCAATCACAAAATCAATCTCCCGCTGGGGAGGCAATCCAAGCAAATCATCGGGAAAAACCTCGGGAAACTCGCACACTACCAGAGTGTCCTCCACACCTGGACGTTGCTGGTCTACCGCAACCATAGAAGTGAGAAAACCCTAGCAACTGGAATCAAGCAATCGACGAGGTCTAATAGCAGAAATAAGGAAACGAGGAGAGGTAGATCGAATACCTTGGAAGTAGAAGGTCGATCGTACGTTTTTGGCACATTTTACGGATTTTTGGAAAATTAGAAAATATTCTAATTTTCTTTTTATTTAAACTAAACCCACCCACCCTCTCTCTCTCATCTCTCACGTTCTCTCACTCTCACTCTCGTTCTCTCTCGTTCTCTCTCCCGGAGGCATCCGACTGCAGACGGACTGGCTCGTGGGTGAGGTGGCAACCACGGGAGGCTGCTGAGACGCGTGGTGGAGCGAGGAACGGAGTGGTTTGGGCGCGATCCTAAATGGTGGATTCAAAGTCAGTGATTCAGTTCGCGACGGCATTTTGGCGCGGATTAGTCACCCATGGCGCTCGGTTTCATCGATGGAGGTAGGGAGATGGACCACCTCCGTGTTCTGCACGTATTCCCTACCCTTTTGCGTAGTTTGGTGTCCGATCGAGGGAGATCGGGCCAGTTTAACGTAAAGCGTAATTTTTGGGGTTTGTAGGGTTCACTGGAAAATGGCAACCATTCGTGGCATAGTTAGTGTCAAACGACCGCTGGGATGTCAAGATCCCAACCCCACCAGTTTCATGTCGATCGGTTGTCATTTGGGGCCGGTAGGAGTCTGGGAACCCCGGTGACTCATTTAGGGTCGATTTGTCGAAATCGCCCTGATCTCGCGTTTTAGTGGATGCATGTGCTATTTTTCGACTCCAGATATGTTGTATGACCATTTGGCATTGTTTCCCCTGCGCTTCAGTGTGAATGGGGTGTGGAACGGGCCGATTCGGCCATTCCACAGTTTTAGTCGTCGAATTTGTGTAACGGTCCTTCCAAAGACCATCACAAGCATAACGGTCCCTCGATAGACCGTTATACCCCATTCGTCATTTTTCATCTTTCGAGGTCGTGGAGTGTAATGGACCAGACTTGGTCTGTTATAGGAGTATACCGCCCCTGTCTAAGCGCGTTACGCTCAGGTTGTTTTCGAGGCCTACTGTTGTGTCAGCCCCTTAATGACCATGTTACCTCGAAGACCGTATCAGTCGGTTCGCTGTAACGGATCTCTCCCTGTGCGTTATGGATAGGTAAGGCACCTAAGTAGGTCCATTACGTTGTGTTTGACTGGCTTTTGTCTAGCTATGGCGGGTGGTGTAATGCGCCTACCCCCATGCGCCATGTGGCTATGGCGGACTCAGCTTGGTCCGTTATATGCCTCTTGTCTGTGTTAGTATTTTGGGTCTGTTGACTTTAATGCCCCTATTGTAGTGCGTTAAGCCTGTGTAATGCGCCTATGGAGGTCCATTACATGCCCCTCATTTGAGTTTTGGTCCGTTGGCCATAACGCCCCTGTCCTGGTGCATTATGCTAATGTGGCGCATCGGTTCTGGTGCGTTACATGGTCTGCATTAGATTTTAGGTCTGTTTACCCTGGCACCCCTTCGTTGGTGCGTTATAGTAGGTAACGCCCCTATGCTGGTGCGTTACGGTTCTATTGTCGGCCGTGCTGGTCATTGTTCTGTCCTGTGTGTTGGTCTATCTTAGGTCATGTTTTAGGGCGATGTCTGTGTGTCGGTGGTTTCTGGATCGATCGGTTTAGGTGACTGGGTGTGCCCTTTTCTTTAACTACGACAGTACCCTAACGACTCAATCTAGAACTGCCAGTGTCTTTGTCTCTGGTCTTGCAGCGACTTTTCTTGACTGTCAGGTTCACCTAGCGGTTGAGTGATGGTTCGCTTTGCCCAGAGTGTTGTCGTTGTCCACCGCTCTGATTTCTTCTTATCTTGGCTTGATCTCATTGTTTGTCAATGACCCGTGGGTGTCTGTTGACATACTATGAGGGCAGTGACCATGATGGGACGGCCAGGAGTGCTTGTGCATGCTGTGTGTGCATCTGTGTGTATGTGTTATGTCGGGTTTTGGTCAACCCAGTGAGACCAGGGGTTGACAGGTGACCTTGTCTGTGTCTCGACGGTTCTGTCCAGCTCGAGACAGTGTTCTGGATGGCTCGAGGTATCGTCTTACCTCGATGTGCTGAGGGTTCTTGGTGTTCCCTCGGGTCTCTGTAAGTCATTTCTTGCGGAGCGTCATTTCCTCTAGCTTAGGGTTAGAACGTTTGGCGGCTTGTTCTGCTATCTGTGACGATCTTGCCTCTGAGTCATCTGACTCAAGGATCGTTACGTGAGTAGGTCTAGTTGCCTTGTCCTGAGTTGTCGATAGTGGCTGTGTTGCCATTGGTGCTTCAGAGTACGTGCAACAGTGCTCCTGTCTGTCTGTACTTCTACACTCATGTTTTGAGTCTCTGTGTCTTGTTAGCCTCCACTAGTCGTAACCTTATGGCACGCTTCGGCATGACGGCTCTTGTAGCAGGGCACATTCCCGATCTACGATTCTTAGGCTAGTTTTGTGGGCCCCTCGTCAACCTTAGCATCCTTCGAAGGGGGAATACTAGCAAGAGGCCTGGCTTAGACGATAGCCAGTGTGTGCACACGTGGTCAGGGGCTTTGGACCTGCGTCGTTAGATGTGACCCTCACTAGTCGCTCACGTTATGGTACTGTTATGGTTCTAGTAGTGTCTTTGTGTCGACCTAGTCCTTGCGGTGGGTGACATGGATAAGACGCTAGTAGGCACAGCATAAGACGTCAGTGGACATAGCTGGCTATTCTTCTGGTGGTGAGGCACTCCAGTCACGTGGCACGTGACTCTCTGCGGTTCTCTTCATGCATTCTATGTGTCGTGACCTCCCGGGTTAGCCCTCTCGTGGCTATACTCGAGGTCAGTGTCTGTCGCCTGCACGACGTTTTGGTCATGTATGGGGTAGTGTGCACGACATTCTAGTTGTGTCGTCTGTGTCTGAGTCTGTCTAGATTTTCCTAGGCTTTGTTGGTTGTTCTTGCAGGTCTTCGTTTAGAGCCTGGCATTGTGTCGACAGTTCGATAAGCTTCTGACTTTTCCTAGTTCAGAGTTCACCCTTCTGTCTTTGTTTGGTGTAGTATCTGCTTGGAGTAGTTCCGGGGGCCGAGGTTAGTTCGGTAGTCGTGCTCGTCTGGTACGACTTCTTCCCTTTCCTTATAGCTCCCCTGTACTTAGTTGCTCCCTACTCCTGCTACCCAAAACCAGAATTCGGTTAAGTTCTGTTATTGTACGCGATTCCGCCTCTGGTCGACCACGGGCGTGTCTCTGGTCCTAGACCTACATCCACCCCACACTCAGATCTGAGTGTGGCTTACTGCTGCCTAACAGCTTGAACTGCTATGCACCACAGCTGACGTCCGCTGAGCATTACAACTTGCTTACAAATCGCTAAGCATCACAGCTTGCTGTCTGAGATATCCACCTCGCTCGCTGGGCATTACAGCTTGGCTCTGCTAACACACAGCTTGAATGAAAGAATAAGGAAAAACATGAAGTAAAATTGAAAAGAACCCTTACGGGAATGTAGCTCACGCAGGAGCAAATGTAGTTCTGGATCTGATCCAAGAACTGATAGGAAACTAGATCTTCCTCTCTAATCTTACTCGCCCACTCTCTTTCTCTTTATCTGCTCTCTCTCTCTTTTTATCTGGAATCCCTCTTCAGATTCTGATGCTCTATTTCTCCTTTTCTGGAGTTCTCTCTGTAACACTCTCTTCTTCCTCTTCTCTTTTCACTTTGGCTCTCCTTCTTTCTGCATCACTTCGAATGCTCTCACTCAGGCTTACTTAATTCAAAAGTGTGATCACCTCTCTCAAAAGAAAGAGGTTTTCTATTTATAGAGCTTCAGATATTCTATGATCCCCACAGAGTTGTCAGCTTGGCACGTGGAGGGAACGTTCTTGCCAAGAGAACTCTGGGAATAGCTTTCCACATGTCAGATGATAGAAGCGCGCGACCCATGTGTCAAATAGATCTTATTGGAGAACCGCCTTGGATCACATGCCACTAATTATCTTGGGATCACGTGCCACAGATTTCCACGAGTAGGAGATGAAATTTGCCTTTGTGCCACCCAGGTGTTTGATCCTGGTTGCTTAAGCCTTTTCACACTTAAATCCCTATTAACAGAATATATGACATTTTGTCAAACACTTCGTCAGTGTGGATGAATAGTCAATATGCATTGATTTATGAGACTTGAGTCATGACATATGTGATAGAGCAGACTAAGATGCATAGACCCTAGTTGCAATGGTGAAAGATATGCTTCGACCTGAATGCATGCACAGACCAGAATATGCATAGACTTGATCAAGTGCACAGACCTTGAATGCTATGCATGTGCAAAAGCACAAATGTGCTCAGACTCTAGATGGTACATGTGCTCAGATTCTACATGCTACAATGAAAATGTACACCGACCTTAGTGTGTGCAACTAACAATGTGCACCAACCTGGATTGACATTATGCATGAATGTGCACTGACCTTATTATGCATGATGCAGAATGTGCTCTGACCTTAGAAAGCATGACACACAAAGTGCTTCAACTTTTACAGTAAAGGTGCTCCGACCTTTGATTGCACACTAGCACATATGCTCAGACTTATATGAGGCAAGATGCAAATGTGCACCAACCTGGATAATGCATGTGTGTAGACCTTGCCTTGCACATGATAAATATGCATTGACCTTACTTTGTACAAGGGACATGTGCACAGACCTTCTATATGCTCAATGCAATGGTGCACAGACATTAGAAGACATGATGCAAAATGTGCTTTGACCTTAATATGGCTAAGGCGAAACATGCATCGACCTTAGTATGTAGCACAGTAAACATGCATCGACTTTCCTAAGGCCAGCGGCATACGCGCATCGACCTTTATTACTACATGAAAAATATGCATCGACCTTTGTTAACCCATGTGGTAACATGCATCGACCTTTAACACTTAAGACAAAAACATGCACTGACTTAATGAGAAAATAGAAGGAATGCGCGTCGACCTTAGTTGTTTGAAATCTGAACATGCATCGACCTTAGTATGAAATGCATGCACATGAAGATGTAAAATGCTAACAGTGTTGCCATAATAAAATTGAATTCAAAATATCAAAATCCAAGAACTAAAAATAAACTATATTGTTGATAGTCATCAAAACAAAATAGAAACTAAATTCAGAGAATTAAGTCAAAGAAGACATGACATGAGACACATTATCCCACATAATCTCCAACAACATTCTCCCCTTTTTGATGGTGGCAACAATGCAATAATGATTTTAGAAATATGGAGACAGTAGATTCCAGAAAATGCAGCATCTCCCTCTAATGCAAAAGGGTCCCCCTAATGTAGCAAAAGGCTCCCCCTAATGCAAATGCAAAGCTCTCCCACAAATGCCGAGCTAACCATCAACCCATCAAAAATCTATAGCCATCAAAAATCTCTCCCCCTTTGCCATTAGAAAAAAAAATTGACAGAGAGAAAGGAAGAGCAATGGAGAGTACCAGAGGTAGAAGAAATTTGATTGACAAACTAATAAGACTGTCATTGATGAAGCAAACTGAGCACAAACTCTTCTTGTGTAAGAGTGCAGATAGTGCATTCCTAAACTTATGTGGTTTAAAAATTATGAAAGATAGAGAATAGCCACTTCACTCTATTGAAAAATAATATGTATGAGCTCTTAATAGTAATAAACCAGAAGCACATGAGGCATGCCAGATTTTATCTTTCGTTATCTTATTTATCTAAACATCAAAGCATCATCAGGATTGACCAAAACTTGTATTGAGATGAAACAGACTCCACAGTTCTGAATTAATCTTCAGATGAGCAGTGACAATTTCACACATTTCTTTTGGTTATTATTTTAGAACAGTCAAGTATAATCTTACCTTTCTTCATAAGAGTACACGTTTATCAGATGTCAGTACCCCTAGTTACTCAACAGGATCTACTATTCTATCTCAAGTATAGTTTTCCCCTTTTTGTGTAAGGGTACACATTTATCAGGCGCTAGTACCCCTAGTTACTCAGTGGAACTAACCTTTTAATTTTCTGAGCAAAGATAACTTGAAGCACTTTATGACATGAGTTTTTCTCCATTTCATTGATGAAGTACCCAATTTCTCAGTGCATTCAATCATTGCTCTGCCTTTAGCATATATGATTTATCATTTTGACACAGCTACACATTTGATTTTCAGAAAGTATTGTTTACTAACAATACATATTTTTTGATTTTCTCAACTAATTTAGTAAACCTCATTTTCAGTTTATTTGGTCATCATCAAAATTCATGAGATATGATACAAGAGGAGGGGGTTCAACAAGGTACATATAAACTATCATCCTATTCTGTCCAACTCTGGACTATAGGCCAATGTACCACTCACCAGCATAGGAGAGGTCCCATATGTTGACCAACCTAGAACTAACAGGTCCCGGTGCTCTATACAACCCATGACACCTAACCCCCATTCACCTTGTAGGACAATGCTCTCAGCTCACTAAGTTAGAAGAAAAGAAGAACACAGAGCATGGCAACCACAAGCAAAGGGAAAAAGTGAAGAATGAGGAGAACCATTCACGAACCATCTGAGTAGCCTAGTTGGTTCTTCACCTCGTGGGGAACCATGATGTCCCCAATTCAAACTTTGCTTCCCTCATTACTTGGGGGAGTGCAAGGCCTTGGGATTTTCGGGTCACAGTGGGTGACCCGGTTAAAAAAAAAAAGAAGAGGACTATTCATGTCCCCTTAAGGAAGAATACAAAGCATGGTTTCAGTTGTTTGTCTTCAAGTCATACAAGTCAGGGATGATGCTCAGCACCCCTTTTATGGCATTTATGTAGTGGACCTTGCACATGGCTTCCTTCCAACCCACCAGGTAGCTTCGCCAGAAGGCGTTCGAGCCTTGCCATCAGGTAACGACTTCTCTCGGAGGCATGGGCGCTTAGATACCTCCTCATCTACGCTTGAAGATGACTCTTGTGCATGGCTCACCATCTCTCCAGCCAATAGGGGCCTCCCTCAAGGGACTGATATGCCTCTGTCATACAGCTAAGTCCCTTGCTGACCTTGACGCCCTTGGAGCCCCTATTTATAATAGTAAGGGAGCACCCCTTGGGGTCATGGGAGGGCCACCTAATGACTGGCACAGGCACACAGTCCTTGAGCCATGCTAAGTACTATCCATAAAGTGACCTTGACTGCTACGTCCCTGATGTTGAGGTGATAGATCAAAAGCTGAGGCACACCTTAACTCCCTAGGCAACATTGGAACCATGCAAAGACTCATGAACGCACATTAGACAAAAGAAGTTTCTTTCTATTCCATGAAAATCAAATTATAACTTTAGGCATGCTTATTTGGATGTGCCCCTCCAAAAAGAGAAAGAGAAAAGAAGGAAAAAATAGAGAGAGTATAAGAAAAAGGTGCGATGGTAAGCATGCAGGAGAGCGACAGGTCCTCAGGCTTTGGCAAAGGTCTCGACGCCAGTCGACAGAGCAAGGTCACGGGGTCCTTCAGTAGACGCCTTAGGACTATCAGCGATGAAGACCACCTCGATGACCGGGCCATAGGGGGATTCCATAACCCTTGTGTCCTCCTCTTCGGTCAGACCAGGAGCTACAGACTCCCCCTCCTCCACGATGGCTCCTACCTCTTAAGGATCACTAGGGGGGTGAAGATAGGGTGCGGTCACACCAGCAGCTTCGGAGCTAGCATTCAGGGTAGTCTCCCACCCATTGTGGAAGCCAAGTTCTCGGGCCAGACAGAAGATGGAGTAGGTGAGCCTGTTGACCTCCTCCATAAACTCGGCGGAGTCCTTGTAGCGATCGACAGCCATCGCCACCTCTGCTTCTGTCGCACTCGCCCTTGCCAACACCCTGTCCCTCTCAGCCTCTGCGTTGGCCTTCACCTCCATCACCTCCTACATCGACCCCTTTAGCCTCGCCTCCACAGTGGTCGCCCTTGACTCGACCTCCTTCGCTCACGCCACCCCCGTGCGCCATGCCATCTCTATTCGTAGCTGCTCGTCATATGCCTCCGCCAACTATCGTTGTATCGCCTCCTTGGCCTTGGTCAGGGAATCTGAGATCAGGCCCGCTTCTCCTCCTCCCATGTGTCGCTCCGCTATGGCATTTTCCTCCGTACTGCCTCCGTCTGGGAGGCATCCATCTGGAGGGCCTGGCACCATTATTTTAGGAAGGCCAGTGCCTGGGCCACTTTCGCCAATCTCCGGGAGGCCATGACCCTCCAGTCGTCAGCCACCAGTGAATCGTCTGGGCCACCCTGGTCCTCTGGCTACAGTGACCTATGCATAAACTCCATCGACATGGCATAGGTATTGTGCTCGCCAATAGGGGGTAGGTCCATGCACGTAGAAGGCGCAATGGCTTGAGGGGAAGGCAACTGGTATATGGGAAGTGAGGGTTCGACGGTTTGGGGCTAGGGCTCTAACTGGGCCGAAGTAGGCGTGGGCTCTCTTGGCCTCTTCCCCCGTCACTCCTGAGAGAGCATCTCCCCCAGGTTCAGGTCCATGTGCTTCTCTCCGATCATGGTATAGGACTCGCTCGGACTGGGAATCTCCTGTGGCCTCAGAGAGCAGTGGGGAGTGACAGTGGGTGAGTGAAGAGGTGAGGGATCCTCCAATGTACCAGATGGCCTTCGATGAGTTTTATTGCCAACGGGAGGTAATCCTACTAGACTAGGGCGAGTGACGACAACAGCATGCCTACTAACACCTCTTGTTAGCCTCGATGGGTGGCTATGTGAGCTCAAGCACTGACCGGGGAAACTCGAGGATTACTGGGCGATGCCTGACAGTCCCAAGGGCGAGGATCCAACGACTCCAACACCGGAGTCTTGAAGTGAAGCTCAGGCTGGACCTGCTTTACACTATCTGGTGGCTCTTCTACTTTGGCAACAGTGTGTACCCAAGTAAATTAGACCAAGGAACAATTGCTGACCGTGGCACTAGGCCCTGAAAAAACCCTACTGGCGGGGAGGGGTGAGCTCAGTCCCAGCAACCTCAGTAAGGAGGGGGTCAACACTTGGTCCACCTTTTGGATAGACACTCTGTGAATCTCATCAATTAACCCTCTCTCCCCATGTGTCAACGATGGTGGCTCTCGATGGGCATACCGACAGTTGGAGTAACCCCAGTTCGCCCCCCTAGCTCTTGCAAAGATGGCAAACTTGCCCTACCAATGTTTCACATTTGACACGACTGGAGAGAAGGTGAGGAACTGCATCGCTACACGGGCATGGAAGTAAAACTTCGAGTCACAAGAGCTAGGACACAACATTGAAGGCAAAAGGTTCATTTCTATTAATTTTCAATGCACATGCTTTCAAGTGCGTTTATTAAAAAAAACTCAGAATTCATCAATATTAAACCAATCTGAATTTAAGGGCATTGTCACTAGAGTTCAATAATTGGATATTCTGAAAAATCTGTAACTCTGTATTTGTGAACTTGACTTCAGGTTGAGGAACCCTCATCTTATCAGTTCTTGGATTCTTTGCCTCAAACCAAAATTTCAAGTGTCGACCCCTAGTGTCGACCCCTTGCAACTAGACTACAGTCTAACTGACCTGGCATCTGCCATCAAGAAAACTTGGTCTCTTGATGCTTCCTACTCAATGGCAACTAGACTACCAATTGCCTTCTCTGGACAATCTGCGTAGTCTATCCTGGCTACCATGAAAGCATCTCCACTCTTAACAATTTACAATTGGTATCTCTGCTTTCTCATCAATTGGCATCATGTCTCCAAAGTAATTGGTTTCAGGTCATTGATGAGTCTTATTTACATTTGATGATGTCAACACTTTTACATTTCAGGTCATTATAAGCAAAGAAAAAGAAATCAAAAATGACATAGAAAATGAGACAACTGGATGCACAAGAATCAAAGCACTGGCTGCATAGAAATTAAGAAAACTGGTTGCACAAAAATTGAGGAGAGGTGACATCAAAATCGAGACAGATCTAACCAGGGGTCCGTACACAAATATCAAGGCAATTAGTAGCACAGAAATCTAGGCAACTGGCAGCACGAAAAACTAGGCAGTTGGCATCACAAAAATCAAGCTGAAAGCTTCATGCTGATTAGGTCAGCGTAGCGATTACTGTTCACACACTAAGGTCGACGCACATTCAGGCTTTGAAGAAGTAAGGTCGACGCACATCCAGGCCTTGAAGAAGTAAGGTCGATGCACTTTCCTGTTCTTGAAGAAGTAAGGTCGATGCACATTCCTGTTCATGAAGAAGTAAGGTCGATGCACATTCCTGTATATGAAGAGGTAAGGTCGATGCACACTGCACTTTTGTACTTCAAGGTCAATGCATATTTGTATCTTGCATTAGTAGGTCGGTGCACATTTACATGTTGGTCAAGAAGGTTGATGTATGTGTAGAAGTCCTGCATATAAGGTCGATTCACATCTTCATTTTGGCATATAAGGTCGATGCACATTTGCATTTGCACCTAGTGAGGTCAATGCACATTTCACTTCTTGTTTTACAGGGTCGGTGCACATGTGCATCTCTGCTCAGAAGGTCGATGCATGTTTTACCATCACTGCCAGAAGGTCGATGCATGTTTTGCCATCACCGCCATAAGGTCGGTGCATGTCTGCATATAAGCATACAAGGTCGGTGCACATTATCTTGGACAACACATGCAGGTCGGTGCGCATGCTAAACTGAAGTCTGTGCACATATCCAAGTCTGTGCACATGTAGGTCTATGCATGTCTAGGGTCTATGCATATGATGCATCCAAGTCTGTGCACATATCCAAGTCTATGCACATTCATATATCCAAGTCTGTGCACATTTGCATATCCAAGTCTATGCACATTTCCAAGTCTGTGCACATTTGCATAACCAAGTCTGTGCACATATCTAACTCTGTACACATTTGCATAACAAAGTCTACACACATATCCAAGTCTGTGCACATTCACATTTGTATCTAAGTCATAAAAGGTCTGTGTATGTTTGCTTTCAACACATCTAGGACTGTGCATGTTTTTGCCTTCAACATAAGAAAGGTCTGTGCACATGTCAACAAGAGGTCGGTGCACATAGTAGTAGGTCCATCCACATATGCATTTCTGTTCAAGACAGGTCGATGCACATGCAGAGGTCCTGCATTGTTAAGGTCTATGCACGTATGCTTTTCTGTTCAAGAGGTCGGTGGACATGCTGAATCAAGGTCGGTGCACATATGCTTCTCTGTTCAAGAGGTCGGTGCACATATGCATATTTGCTCTCCTAGAAGCATTTCGAGTCTGCCTACTGTCAAATCAACTGGGTGATCTAGAGACCCAAAATAGGAACTGCAAATGCCCAAAAATACGTCTTTTGAGGTTTGAAAAGGTCTCTTTGCTCAGTCAACCATCATAGTCATCATTGGCTTGCTATATCAGTCCTTTTGGTCAATAGAGAAGCCAGTTACCATATCTGGGAATAGTCACCATTCCTGGTACCCATCTTTTTACCTCCACCCAATCAGATACTCTGTCACTGAGATTGCACAGGACAAAAGGACGTCCTGGACTATCCTGCCAGCAGAAGAAAAAGATACTGCAGATGTAGCGACCCGGGATCCGAGTACCGGAAAGGAACCGACGCGACTCGAATCTCGACCTGCCTCCCACGAGTCTGGAGACTCGGAAGGGAAGAAAGGATGGTGTGAAGGCGTGTAAGAAGCTAAAGCGACTGCAGAATGAGCACAATATATAATAAAATAAATATGCAAAAATTAAATAAATAAACTGCTACAAGGTCCAGTACATCTCATGTCCAAAATAAAGTACAGTCAACTAAAAGAAAAGTACAAGTACACGGGACATACCCTGACTCTGGCAACTGGCACTAACCTCCGCTACTGGAACCGCACTGGATGCCTGCCGCACCACTCGAAGTACCGGCCTCGGCTGAAACACGGTGAAACACGCAGGGGATGAGCCTCCAAAACGAAGGCTCAGTAGGGATCCCTCGAACCCTACCTCACACAAAAAACCCGGTGCTACAGCAGTAAAACTAACTCTACAAAGCAGTAAAGCTATGCTAGCTAACAGGAGTACGGTGAAACCAACAAGTGGAATAAATAAACAGAAAAACCGTCTACTCTACCAGTACCGTACTACTGAACCTCGGTCTGTCAAAACTCGAGTCTGAAACTACCAGGAGACAGGAGCTCCACCACAAGAAGAACGACCGGTCGCGCCCACTGGCGTCTTCTACCGCGTCACAGGTGTCTAGCTACGATGCCCCGGGCGCGAGACTCAGATAGCACACAAGTACCACAATAAGGACTAACTGGGGTCACGCTCGTCAGCGCTGTAGACACGTAAATTCTGACATGACTGTGAGTAAGAAATAGTAAGTCCGTATTTTAACACCACTGCCTTACACTTTCCAAGAAGTAGGCTCTTACAAAATACACGGAAAAGGAAAACTTTCTTCAAAATAGAAAGTACATATAAGAAGAGTACACACAAGAAAGGAGAAAGAAGGGAAGCAAAGAGACATTAGGCCTTGGGCCCATCCTGTGGCTCGGGAGACGAAGGCTCTTCGGCGCCGAACGATCTTCCCCCAGCTCCCTCGACGATGGTCGACCTAGGCACTGACCCCACCGGCATGGGAACTGCCTTGGTCGTGCACCCTCCCGAGGCAACTGGAGTTGGCGACCCCTCAGACCGGAAGAATCTCCTTGGCCGGCACCCTCGCTTGGTGCCGAGCTAGGAGAGCCGGAGGACGTCGCATCCGAGTCATAGCATTGCCCAGATGGGAAAATAATCGCCCCTGGTGCCTGCCTCTCAGCCCAAAAGATGGCTCGGCCATAGCCCAAGGCGAACCCCTCTGGGACCCCCCCGCAAAATCCCGACTCATAGTAGGGAAGGGTAGCCTTCTGGAGGTCGGCCTGGTAGGCCTCTGAGCGCTTGTACTGCTCGAGTGCCTCCACCCTTGCTTACGAGCTTGGCAGACTTTCGCTCTGCCTCGGTCAACTTCTCCTCTGCCTCGGCCCGCGTAGCTTCAGCCTCCGTCTGAAGTCGCTCGGCCTCCTCAGCTTGGCCCGTGAGCTCAGCGCCCTCGATTTCCCACTGACCATCGCGCTCGGTCTGGGCCGCGCGCTCCTGCTCCAAAAGCTTACTCTTTAGCTCAAGAGAAGCGTGGACCTGAACCAACTGCTCGGCCAACGCCCGAGCCTCTGCCTCGCTCAACCTCGCCCCCTCCCGAGATGAGGCACTCTCCCACTGAAGCTCCTCGAGACTGGCCGTGAGCCGAGCGATCTTCTTGTTAGATGCACTAGCGACCCACACAAGAGTCATTCGCTCTGACTCCGACCGAGTGTACGCGTCGGCCATGGTAGCCCCCATCTCAGCCACGAGCAGACTGCCCTCCATGATCAGCTCGAGGACTGTAGATGGAGAATGCTACTTATGTCCTCCTCGCGCCACCCCCGAGGCAACATTGCAACACCTCCAGTACAGGGGGCCCCAGATGCCGGGAGGAGGGTCAGCCCTTTTTAAAGTAGCTGGAACAGGGGCTCCCCTTCTGGGCGATACTCCCTCGGGACCCCTGTCTGCCGGCTGGGGTTGCGTCGCCCCATCCCGCCTCCCTCTGACCTCGACTGGCTCGGTCCCGGCGCCTCCAGTTTGCGCCCCGCCGACATTGCCCGATGCTCCAGTCTCGGCCAACACCGCCTGGGAGTCACCCACCTCAGCCACGACCTCCGCGACCTCCCTGGCCCCCTCTCGCCCAGCGGAAGGGGGAGCCAGCCAAATAGGCTCAGCCCTTTCCAGCTCGACAGAGGGGAGAGCCGAACCGGCGTTGCCTTAGACCGAACGGATGGCCCCGGCCTTCTTGGCCCGCTTCCTCTCGACAGATTAGGCCTTCATGGAATCCCATAGCATCTTCTCCATGGGATCCTTGTGCTTGGCCCCTAGTCGCCCGGAAGCCTCTTCTCGGGCTATCCCCTTGCCCTTGTCCTGGGCTCGGGAAGAGCCCTCGAGAGCCCGTGACTTAACGACAGTCGGCGCATCGTCCACCATGATTATCTTCGGCTCAGTCGAAGGCGCCTCCTCCTCAATCGACCGCCTGGCATTTGCGCAAAAGGGACAGGGTCAGGAAAAGAAGAGCATCTCCTCGGATAAGAGAGGAATTCGATTCCTAATACTCTTACCCATCGACAACAACCACTCGAGAAGGCATCGCTCGATATTGGCTGCGGTCACCAGCTTGTCTGTCGACTGGCGATGCTCCAGGAGGATTGCAGCATCCCGCTCCACCTGCGGTGATACCTCGGTAGGCTTCGAAGGGATATTTAGATGAAAGTTGGGCACCACTGGGAAATCTCAGAACACTTCTACCGACGAGGTGCCCACCCAGAAGTACTGGGTCTTCCACCCCTTGTGGGAAGAGTCCTTCTGGGACAACGACATACAACTCCTATTCCGCCTCGCCTGAACAAAATAGAAGCCCTTGCCTACCGGGAGGTGCTCCTTCAGCTCGAAGAAATAATGGAAGAGATCCATCGAAGGAGTGATCCTACACTGACGGCAAAGGAAGCGGAAGGAATAAAGGAGGAGATAGGAATTGGCAACGAACAGGATGCTAGCCAACACAAAAAAGTTGAGAAGGCCGGCAACAAAGGGGTGGAGAGGAAGGCGAAATCCACTCCTCCATGACAAAAGAAAGGAATAAAAATACCCTGAGTGAGAATCCAGGATTGTTTCGTGAGGAGTTAGAGCGGCGAAATGGTACTTCCAAGGCAAGCAATACTAGCACTCCAGTCGCTTCACCTCCGCCTCTCCCAGCTGACTACACTTTGCGTCCGGCGGCACTCCCACGGCCCCCGCAGCGTGCCCACCTTCCGGTCCCTCGACCTCTGGATGCTGGTCTGCCATGGAATCAGAAGGGGAACTCAGAGAAGATGACTCTGAAGACCTTGGGGGAAGGGGGAGCTATTGAATTTCCGCTGCAGTAGCCTCTACCAATGTCGCAAATGCCGTCGCAAGTCCCTGCTCCTCCGTCGTACCTTCACGGCGCATGAAGAACCCCAAGCACGAAAGTGATGGAGAGTAAAACCCTAAGGAAATGGGGGTTTGGCACACAAACAGCGCACAACGCTTATAACCCCTAGCGGGAGGTGACGCGACGTTCCGACCTCCAAGAAAAAATGGGCGCCTCCTCACTTCAAATTTGCCAGGATTACCATTATTACGGGCACAGATAACCACGCCACGTGGTTGATTGAATCGCCGGCTTGAGAGTCAAGGTTCGAGGTTGATTTTGACGGGATCATTACGGGGTCCACTAGTGGCAGTGGACGATCGACGAGGCAGCAATGGCTACTGTCAAAACTATCTTTAGCTAGGAACTGTGTTTATGGGCCACATGAAATGATAAATGGGCCTAATATGTGGGCTTTTATGTTGCATTGCTCTAGGATTGAGAAGTGATGAAAGAAGCAGGAAATACTTTCTCCAACAACCCATCAAGGTAAGGGAAATTCTTCCCACATAATTTAATCTCAATCATTTCCAACATGCTTGGTCTTGTAAGTGATTTTTTTTCCTTTCCCCTTTTGCTTTCTTCTATTTAAGGTACAATACCATATGATCATTTGTAGTCTGTATAGATTAGCAATAAGCAGGAGAAAGCCAGACAGCATTTAACATTTGAACCTGGTATTGTCCAAGAATTCAAATAGATCTACAAATCATTCCATATATCCCTGAACCAAAATTTCCCACCATGAAGCATAGAAAAATATAATACAAAGAAAGAAAAATGATGATGGCGCAAATGCCAGGATGAAGCAGATCAGTGAATTAATTAACTTGGCCCTTCAGTATGCGTAAATAGCTGCACAATTAAGCACTGGTCGGGCCTAAACAAGAATGTTAGTGCAGTGACATGTACCCCACAAGCCTGTCAGCTGAACTTGGTCTAAAGGTTATGCAGTGGAAAACATAGAGTACCAGCTTCATGGACAATAGAAGTAATAAAGATATGAAGGAGATATAGCACAGTCTCATCAAACTATCAAACAAGAACTCACATGCCTTTATTAAGCTGACCACTTCAACAGCCTGACAAAGAATGCGAACATACGAAAATCCACTTGCTATCACAAACTTACCAGCATCCACCAGGCTAGCTGATCGAACAATCTCAAACATATGAGAGCAACTTGAAGTAGATAACAATGTACACAGAAAGGGAGAAGACTGCAAACACATGCTGCCAGAACAAGAGTGCAGATGCTTCGCTGACAGCATAACCTCTCAAGCTAGCAATTGCCCCCAACAGAATAGCGCTAGGTGTCGTGTACTGCATCAAGAGCACGAAGCGGTACATCTGATCCCCTTCGACGAGGAGATGCATCTTGTCAGCCAAAGCCACAATCCCAATTCCCAGAAGTGGAAGGATTAGAAGCCTCGCAACCATAATCCCAATGGTGGGTCTAATGCCAAGCCCCGAGTTTCGGGGCCCTTCAGCGAGCATTCCACCAAGAATTAGCAAGACAGATGGAACCATTGCTCCTGCCAGGATCTCCAAGCTGTCCGTGACAAAGGCAAGTGGCGCGTCACCACCAAATACGAACGATCGGAGTGCCGGGACCATACCGATCACAATGGCTAGAAGAGAAGCAATGGTCGGCGGCTGGAGGATATGATGCATGGGAGTCTGCTCTGCCACAATTCGCATCCGCCGGACCACTTTGGGTTCTGCCAAGCACCTGATCGACTTGGGGCTGCTGGCAGTGCGGCTCAAGCCGCCCTCTTCGGAGAGATCGATGTCGGGGAAATTGGCCACAGAAGAAGATCCTGAGATGCTATTGAAGACCCTGGCAATGAACGGAGTCTTGCAATGTGCCGTCTCCTTCTCCTCCATGCCGGGCCACTCGGCTTCCTGGAGGAGAGGCCTGCTGACGTCGGTACTCACGTTGTCCTCCTCTATCTCCTCCCCTTCGGACACAAGCTCGTAGTACTCCATGGGCGGTTCCATCATGTGGTACACGAGCGAGTAGACGAGGATCACCGAGACCCACTGGGCGAAGGAGACGTAGGCGATTCCCTTGCGGTGGCACTCGCGGCCGAAGGGGTGGTCGGAGGTGTGGCAGATGGAGCCCACGATAGCAATCGGGAGGTTGCCGGTGTTGCCGAACCCGGTCATGATGACGGTGAAGCGGAAGAACTGGGGCGGGGGGCGGCACACGAGGGCGACGGCGTAGCCGAGGGCGCAGCCGACGGCGGTGCTGAGGAGGACGTTGAGGGGGACGAACCACCAACGGAGGGCGTCGCGGAGGGTGATGGACTGGCCGAGGTGGACGAAGATGAGGCAGGGGAGGAAGAGGGCGAAGACGAGCTTGGAGAGGAGGCGGAAGGTGGCCCGGGGCACGATCTGGGTCCGAGGGTGGGCGAGCACGAGGCCGATGACGGTGAGACAGAGCAGCTTCATCAGCGGCACCACCGCGCTCAGCAGGTCCTCGCGCCCCGTCCTCATCCCACTATCGGTCGCCATCGCCATCGGCAACAACGCCAAGCTACCCAACACCTTAATTAAATCCCGCCGATACCACCTTTTCCAATCGGAATTCACACAAGCCAAACCTCGAACCGGACGGATTTGTCTCAAAGTTCGAAACTTTGGAAGGATATCGAGATGGGTCTTTCCCAAATCGGAACTCACATAGACAAATCTCGAACTGGACGCGCTGCGTTTCAAAGTTCGAAACTTTGGAAGGATATCGAGGTGGGTCTTCGTCAGAATTTGGTGGAAACCATGCAAGGACCGCACATTTCTCCTTCCAAGCAAGCAGCAGGAACGCCTTCTTTTCGTCCTTCGTCTTCCTCCCTATTTGCTATTAGTTCCTCTACAAATCAGGAATTGGGTAGGCTCGAAGGAAGGTAACTATCGCAATGAAGGAAAGAAACCAAAAGATCGGACCTTTCTGTTGATGCGATCTTCTTCCTCCTCCTCCTCTACTCCTGTCGGCAGGATTCAGATTCCGACGCGAGGAATCGGATTGCAGAGCATGTGAGAGAGATATGGGATGGGCTTCTGGTGATCCATACCTTCTTCAGTTGCTGTGCCTCGCCATAGCCATGTCGCCTTCCCTCTCCCTCGCCCTCTTGCTTTCTCTCTCTCGCTAAACAATGGGAGAAGAGCCGGTACGGCTTCCCAAGTAGGGCTTCAGCGTGCTGATGTTGGCCTTTTGTCGGTGATGCACTTCCCCACATGGGGGGGCGATCATGTGGCTCACGCCAGGAGCCATCATGGGAACTCGGGAAATCTGGATGCCTTTGTTTTGTTTCTTCTCGTACCTCCTCCGAGCAAAAGAAATTTTAGACGGTGGCTGATGTGTAATATTCTAGTAAAAAAATCTGGAATATTTCTGGCGTACACATTATTAACCCTAATAATTAAATTTCTGGCGTACGAATGCATTATTCTTAAAGGTAGGGATTTTAGAGCATAGGAATATGCATAACACCAGCTTTGCTATAATGTGTTTTATTTACGCCAATTGCCTGGTTATCACTTTAAATGCATGCTTAACTACCTTTATATCTGTATGCTTGCATGTTTAGTGTGAGGTAGGGATCCGCGTGACCCCTACTGAGTCTGGTTGTGAGTCACCCTTCCTACTTTTAGGTGAGCCACTACTGCCGTCTCTTGGAGCTTGCGAGGTTTCGACTAGCGTGCCAACAGTAGTCGAGTCGGTCTACTCATACTTTTGGCTGGGGTATGCCCCGTGTAGTTGTATAGTTAGACTTTTCTGTTAATCGTGGACTTTTGGCCATTGTAAATCTGGACTATGGCATATATTTTATCACCCTGATAGTTTAATTTACTTTCGCACTTAATTACTAACTATTGTTTAATTAATATTGCACGTTGTAATCCCAATTCCTTATACAACCCCTCAACAAACTCCACTAACCCTTCAAGGGCCTCATCAGTCTCTTGGGTGGCGTCCCCAGTTCTCGGTGGCGGAAATCCAATATTATCGGGTTATCGGTACTCGGAGCTCTGGGTCGTTATAGTTTGTATCAGAGCTGCGGTGAGGATTCGTATAAGGAATTAAAATTACTTGGCGCCTGTCCAGAGCAAGTCCATTTGAGTCGTCTATTGCTGGCTTAGGATGTTTTCCGTGATTGTCGATGTGAATTCCGTCGATATAGGCTTCCTAGGTTCTGATGGCACGCCATAGGATGCATGTTTCCCCGAAGGGAAGTGGTACTTCTCCTCCAGTGGTTGTCGTGTTGATTTATGCACCTGCGCCCGATCAAGTTCCAGTGGTTCCCACTCAGGTTGTGGAAGTTTATCGGGTGTTCAGGCTGGAATGCCAACTGGTGAAGGGCAGGTGAGACCTTAAGGGCATGCTCAGGCCGAATCTGTTCAGCCAGGTGTGCAGTATCACCTCGTCCCTCAGTCGACAGGGTAGATCTAGTTGGTTTATCTATTGAGCGTACCTAGAGTTCCTTCCGTTATTCCTACCACCGATGGTACTTCTTCCTCTCAGCCCAAGGGCAAGAAGATCCGATTCAAGAAGTCTAAGAAGGCTCAGACGTCCAAGGATCAAAAGGGCAGGTAGCCGATTGCAACTAGAACCTCCTCTCTTGTGCCAGTTAATCGTGGTACACCTCCGTCCATGAATACCAGGAGCAAGTTAAGGGAGCGTGAAGAACGGCTTGCCTAGCAATCATCTGCCAGTGCTGTTCCGTCATCAGTGCCTTCTTCTAGCAGTCTCAGGGACCCGCTATCTGTCAGTCGAGATTATGATCGAGATGTGGTGGTAGCCATCCGGGCGTACCATGTTTCTTGCTGATAATCTATTTCTGCTATGATCAGTCGGGTCACGTTGTTCGAAACTGTCTGTTAAGGTCGAGACCAGTGCAGTTCTTGCTGTTTACCCAACCGCAGCAGTCTCAGTTCTGACCTTCACCACCACAACCTCAGCAAGACACACCAGTGTCTCAGCTTCCCTGTGCTGAGCAGTGACGTCTTATCTTATAGAAGGTGCGATTCTACTTTTTGATCGGTTAACTTGTGTTTATTTGTCTCAGTTGTTTGGGTTCTATGTGATCTAGTTATTCCCTAGTTGTTCATTATAGCAGTTCTATCCATGTGATTTCGATATTTCTCCTCTCCTATCCTTCTCATTTCGCCCGTTCTACTTTCTCCCTCGTTTCTCTGTTCCCTCTATTTCTCTCGACACGGGGCGTGCGACCGTGCCGAGTTTACTGAGGTAGAGATGCGACGGAATGGGATAGAACTTGATGAAATGACGGATGAGGTGGACGTTAGTAGGATTCGTGGGTGGATCCTATGCTAGCATGGTTTAATCATTGTGTGGCTTGGTTTCCCCTGCACTTCGGCATGAATGGGGCATGGAACAGGCCAATTCGGCCATTCCACTCTTTTGCTCATTGTGTCGGTGTAACGGTCATCCCAGAGACCGTCACCTTTTTTAATGGTCCCATGATAGACTGTTACCTCTGTAGGAGGCTTGGTCGGTGTGACGGACTAGTACAGGGCTGTCACACGGCGGTAACACGCCAGTGCAGGAGCGTTACGCTCTGGTCATTTTTTGAGGACTATGTCTGTCAGCTCCTCGGAGGCCGTGTCTTCTTGGAAGACCATGTGGTCGGTTCACTCTAACGGACTTCTCCCTGTGCGTTATAGTTAGTTAATGCACCTATGCTAGTCTGTTATGTTGCGTTTAACCGATGGTTGACTGACTATGGCAGTTGGTGTAACGCACCTACCCCCATGCGCCAGTTTTCTGTAACGGGTTCAGGCTGGTCCGTTACATATTGTTGCCCGTGTTAGAAGTTTCGGGTCTGTTGGCTCTGACACCCCTGCCTTAGTGTGTCAGGCTGGTGTAACGTGCCTTTAGAGGTCCGTTACAATCCTGTTGGCTGTGATAGCCGTTGGCCTGTTCTGTTCTGTGTCAGTTTGTCGTAGATTGTGTTCTAGGGCGGTGTCTGTCTGTCAGTAGTTTTCTGGATAAATCGATTTATTTGACTAGGTGCGGTCTCTTCCCCGACTGCGACAGTACCCTAATGACTCAATCTAGAACTGCCAGTGTCCTTGTCTCTAGTTGCGTAATGGTTGTTCCTTGACTGTGGGGTTCGCCTAGCGGTTGAGTGATGGTTCACTTTGCCCAGAGGGTTATCTTCAACCACCGCTCCTATTTCTGTTGTTTTGGCTTGATCTCGTGATTTGCCCGTGACCCATGGATATCTGTTGATATCCTATGAGGGCTATGATCATGATGAGATGGCCAAGAGTGCTTGTGCATGTTTTGATGTTTGTGTGTGTGTCTATGTGTGTCGTGTCTAGTTCTGGTCAACCCTGTGAGACCAGAGGTTGACAGGCGGCCTTATTGTGTGTCTCGACTATTTTACTTAGCTCGAGACGTTGGTTCTGGATGCCTCAAGGTATCATTTCACCTCGATCTACGTGTCTAGTTGATGAGAATCGACGCCGAGCACTGACTTTTATTTTTACATTTGAGTCCTTTTAGTTTACTTTTATATCCTTGGGAAAGTATAGCCTAAACCCCTATGACCCTTCACCTTCCCCTATAAGAACCTCCCTTTGATAGCCAAAGGAAGGTCAAGCATCAAGGGATCAAAGCATCAAGCATAAAGGAGCTTACCCCTGGACTGCAAGGGAGCGCTAAGGAGATTTGTGTGTGTGTTTGCTAGGCTTACGCCGAGGGCATGCCGCATGGTCATCCCTCATACTGCGTCTAGCCCAAACACTGACCTCCTAAAAGGCTGCCCCCTATTTTGATGAATGTAGGTCATCTCGATAATCGTGCATGACACCATATCTTACTTGGTGAAAGTACTCTGCCTAGGTCCTATCTCGATATTCATGCACAACCCTGATGTCGCTTGGTGAAAGCACTTTGCCCGAGCCCTGTCTCGATAATCATGCGCCCCCAGTCGTTGCTCGACGGGAACACCCTACTCTACCCTACCTCGACATTCGTGCATGACCTCTGATGCTACTTCATAGAGGTGCCATGTCCAGTCCCAGCCTCGATAATCGTGCACGACCCTCAGATGCTGCTCGATTGAGGCACTATGCCCGATCTCTGCACGACGCAGTCGTTGCTTGACGAGAGCACCCTGCCCAGTCTCTGTCCTAATGGTCGTGCACCATCAGACATGGCTCAAACGAAGCGCCCAGCCTGGTTCCCCATCTCGATGATCGTGTGCCACTTTTGTGTCACCTCGATAAATGTGCCCTCAGTACTATTACCCAGACAATGGGCATACTTCACAAGTCCCTACGCAAGATGTAGCGCCAGGCCCCTGCCTCTGGCAATGGGCCCCGAGCATGACCATCAAGGTCTCACGCCACTCGATCGCTCAGCTCCTTCAGTCACATCGGTGCCCCTGACACCCGACTGCTAGCTACTCTAGTCACATCGGGGCCCGCGGCACCCAATCACTCAATAATTCCAATTGCATCGAGGCCCGTGGCTCCCGACCACTTAGCAACCTCAGTCATAATGGTGCCCCCGGCACCCGACTGTTAGCCACTCAGCCACAACGATGCCCCTAGCACCCGACTGCCAGTCACTCAGCCACAACGGTGTCCCAGGCACCCGACCACTCAGCTCACTCAGTCACAACGGTGCCCCCGGCACCCGACTACCAGTCACTCCAGTCACATTGGGGCCCCCGGCACCCGATCGCTCAACAATTCAGTCACCACGGTGCCCTCTGGCACCCAACTGCTAGTCACTGCAGTCACATTGGGGCCCCCGGCACCCGATCGCTCAACAACTCAGTCACAACGGTGCCCTCGGCATCTAAATGTCGGGTCCAGACTACGTCGGGCCATTCTAGCTCCGACGTCGACCAACAACTCCATTCCCACCGGTGCCCACGGCACCCGACAATTCCGAGCTCGATGGCCTTTGGTCGCTCCAGTCATGGCGATGCTCTCGCTGTCCAACCGCTCCAGTCTCAACAACGCCCAGCTGCTCCAGTGACAAGTGGTGCCTCCATCATTCGGTCACCTCGATCTTGGTGACCCCCAACTACTCTAGCACGATGGTGCCTACGGCACCCCTACTACCCCGACCTGGACACTGTCTCATAACGGGAAGACATTGTGACGCCCCTCGGGTGGTATCTTGCTGAGTCACAGGTTCTCTGACGGACACTATGTACGGGAACGGAACTACCCACACGAGAACACAATGACCCGGGGTTCGTCACAAATGATGAAATTGTCCCTTGGCTTGCAAGCACTTGTAATCGTGCTCTCATGCCCCCACATAAATGCCTTTCACAGCATATAAGTCATGTAATCCAGTCAGGGAGCGGATCTCCTGCCTCGCTGGAACCAGTCTCTCTGTCCCCAAATATCCCTGTTGTGTTGTTGTTGCCCTATCGTTGTTGCATGGACTAAGCACTCCCGACGTCGCGATGTCCAGGGTCCTTGACTCTCTTCTTCGGCAGTAGAAATAAAGGTGTTTGGGCTCCGCCTGATGTAAAATAAACATCGATCGCTTGCGATCGGTGGGGAAGATGACCAATACACGAGCCCCCATAATCATCTACACTCATACCTGCGGAACCTCCTTCTCTCCATGTGACGCATAACCTTTCATGCTCACCTGCCGTGCCCTGGCGGCACATCCCCAGTTAAACATTTGGTTCCACAGGTGATCGTCGAGAAATCGACTGGCACGCCCGCATTCCATCTAGCCATCCATGTCCCAGTCTTCTAGAATGATCAACCATATGCCACTCCATCCAATGCGTTCCTATCGTTCTTTCCACCCTCCTTTCAATACCCATGGAATCCCCGCGTGCCGAATCGACCGATCTTGGCCTTCCGTAAAAGGCAAGTGTACATCCCCGCCGCGAGGGAAAAGGAACCAAGGAATCGAGAATTTCCCCCGCGCGTGTAAACAATAGTTCAGAATGCATTACAAATAATCCATGATTGCATCATATTGTGGTCTCATTCACACCAATGCACAACATGTTAAAGGGACCCAAAGATTGCATATCAAGTGATATCTTTTTTAATGCATCACGTGTTCACTTAAATCATAGGTTGCATACTCCATTGTCAACCCATGCACATGTTTAGGGGGAATCCACATCAAAAATTCAGTCTGCATTCATACATTCTTTCTTATTGACATGTATACAGTCTGCATCTTCTAAGGGGGAGCTTGCTTACCTTAAAAATCCTTGGTCACTGTTCAACTATGCCTGAACCTTACATTCAGTCCGAACTCTGCGCACAACCTCAGGGGGAGTGTTCATAATCAATTCTCACCTTCTACTCATTTGCACTCCCTGCTCAAATTAGACCTATGCATAATAATGTTTATATTCCTTGATTCTACCTCAGGTCCGAAATACCTTGGATGTCCATGAAGCCTTCTGAGCTGTCTAGAAACTGCCATCTCTTGCATGATCAGCTAACTGTTTCCAGAAGTTCCTTGAATACCTTGATCTTCTTAGAGCTTTTTCGGTCTGTTATTGAGTTTGCTAATCAGGGTAAATCTTCAAGAAGAATCTTCCTTTATGGAGCCTTATGGCTGGCCTGAACATGAAAGCTACTGGTTTAAAATTAATAATTTATATACTATGACAGTAATTTTCAGAATCTGGGATGATCATTCCTTGCCACCTTTGGCGTGATTTGACTACCATATCTGTAGTTGCCAGAAAAATAGAGATTTGATACGTTTCAAAGGCTTCTCGCGTGCTTATCGGCCAGGCGGCTAACATGGCATTGGCACCTTTCCACCTTTCTGCTTTCCATGCTTTGACTGACTTATCTTTTTACGTATCCCTATGAGAGGGGCCACTGAGGGGAACGGAGTGACTGCTCTTGGGAAAAGGTTCATGCCTTTTGCATTTTTTCGAGGGGAGAGTCAATTAAGGCGGGGGTTCCTCCTTTTGGCCTATAAAAAGGTCCCAAAGGATGTCTCTACCACTCTTCACCACTTAGGCTTCCCTTGCAATCTCTCCTCTTTCTCCCTTCTCGGGAAGCGTCTACCTTTCATACTAGGGTATTATCAGTGAAACATGGAGTGTGGCTCGGAAGACGATGACTCTGGCGGCCGTAGGGGTGTTCCTACTACTTCGGCGTAGAAGAATGGTTAGCGATGGACAGGCAGTGTAGAAGAAGGGCTAGCGCATAGCGACACACCTTTTCCCGACTTCTGGACTGTCGTCCCTATATTAGGAGGAAGGTAGAAGTGGAAGGAGGCACGCGGGAGGGGGGCGTTCGGCACTATGGCCCCATCCTGCTCCTTCCTCACCTCTCCCACTCCTCCTTTCTTTCGCTCTTTCGAGGGGGGGGGGTGATGACGCAACATCATTGCTCCTCCTTTCTCCCTCTTTTGCTCTTCAACCAACTTCCCTTCTTTTCTTTCACTCTTTGGAGGATGCCTGTAGCTTGACCCTTGCTTACGCCGCTCACGGGTGCTTACCTTCTGTTCCGCTTCCGGCCCTGTGCCTTCCAAAGAGTTGGCAGAGAAGCCCTTCTCTTGTTTTCTTGACATCTGGGCATTCCTTCCTTTTCTTCCTCTGATACCTTTTTCCCGAGCTTCCCAAGCCAACTAGGTCAGCCATCCCGTTATTTGAGCCAGTTTCTACACTGGGTAGAGTCAGTGGCTTGGCTTAGGAGTGCTAGCCGTGTCAGCCAAGTAATCAGCTCGTGCTATAGTACCAGTGGATGTAATATTTTTATATTTGATATGTATCGTATTGGCTGTGGCCTATTTGATGTACGAAGAAACATTAATGGAAGGAAAAGGAAAGCTATTATTGTCATATGTCACTTACATTTTTTAGAAAAGCTCAGAAATGGAACTTTCATAATGTTGTTGCATTCCTTGTCCGGGGGATAGGCGCTCCTTCCATGGTAGATAGTCGATAAGCCCCTTTCCTGAGCGTCTCGACTACTCGGTAGGGGTCTTCCCAATTAGGGGCTAGCTTTCCTCCCGCCTCCAGTGGTCGAGAGGCTACGACTTTCCTTAGGACGAAGTCTCCTGGGTGGAAGTGCCTATCTCAAACTTTTGTGTTGTAATACCGAGTGAGGTGCCACTGATATTCCGTGGCTCAGACACTTGCGATCTCTCAGATCTCGCTTGTCATATCGAGGTTCTCTAGCAGTTTCTACTCATTCACCTCGGGCCAAAAGTTGATCACTTGGAGAGATGGGTTGCCAACTTCCAAAGGAATCACGACGTCCGTGTCATACACCAACTAGAAAGGAGTCTCACCGGTGGCAATTCTCGGAGTGGTTCGGTGTGACCATAGTACGCTTGGCAATTCCTCGAACCAACTACCCTTAGCTTTACCGAACCTAGCCTTAATGCCTTTTAATATATTTTTATTGGCATTTTTGACCAGTCCGTTAGCCTGGGGGTGGGCTACCAAAGTGAAGTGGTTGCAAATATGTAGGTCAGCACATTTGTTCTTAAAGTAATGAGAATCAAATTACCGACCATTATCGCTCACAATCACTCGGGGGATACTGAAATGACAAATGATCGAATTCCAAACAAAACTCTACATGACCATCTCGGTAATCCCAGTGGTGGCTTTGGCTTCAATCCACTTCGTAAAATAATCGATGGCGACGATGACGAACTTCTTTTGGGCCTAAGCCATAGGAAATGGCCCCAGGATGTCAATCCCCCACCGGGCAAAAGGGTTTGGCTCGGTAAGATGAGCTCTGAGGCAGGCTGATGGCGCTGGCATCGATCGCACCTTTGAACGTAGGTCAGACAATCACGCTAGAGAGTGGGCCACCAGTAGCATTGCCACAGCACGATCCTGGTGAGCGATCTTCCTCCTTGATGCGTGCCATAGACACCTTTGTGGACCTCTTGAATTGCTCGGCTGGCTTCATCGATATCAAGCCATTTGAGGAGGGGACAACAGAAAGACCTTCGATACAAGGCTTCATCAAAGATGACGAAGCACCGAGCATGATATTTCAGTCTCTGAGCTTCTCGAGGGTTGGGGGGCTCTTGAGAGTCCCAGAGCTAGGATATATACGGGGTCCTCCAATCGCTTGATGATGCCTGATCAATGGCCATGAGCTCCGCTTCTATGCTCAGTCGCTCTAGCACATTGAGGAAGACCGATCGAGTACCTTCTAGGCCAGCAGAGGAGTCCAGTCGAGAGAGGGCATCTACCCGGGAGTTCTCTTCCCAAGTTATCCGGATGACCTGAAAACTCTCGAATAGAGGGGCTATTCCTTTTACCAGTTGAAGGTATTTGATCATCGGTGTTTACCAAGCTTCGTAGTTGTCATTGACCTGGCTGGCGACCAACTGGGAGTCAGTATGAATCCTGACTCGTTGGCCCCCCAATTGTCATGCCGTCATAGCTCCCGAGATGAGAGCCTCATACTCGGAGACATTGTTGGATGTCTGAAAGTTGAACTTCAAGGCGTACTGTAATTCTGCTCCTTTTGGAGACCTGAGGAGGACACTGGCGCCACTGTCGGCTGAGTTGGAGGACCCATCAATAAAAACATCCCAGGTGGGCCCAGGCGCCAATGGAAAGGCCTCCTCGGTTGGAACGGTGCTCTCCGCAATGAAGTCGTAAGTCCCGATGGCCGAGCAGGGGTGATAGGAGATGTCGTAAGTCCCGAGCATTATGGCCCACTTGACGAGGTTACCCGCAGCTTCAGGGTGAGTGAGGATCTTCTTTAGGGGGGCTGGTTGGTCAATACGATGATGGAGTGCCCTTGGAAGTAAGGCTGGAGGCATTTGGCTAAGGTCACCAACGCTAGCACGAGTTTCTCGATTACAGGATACCTTCTTTGGACGTCGTTGAGGACTTTGCTGGTGTACTATACTGGTCTCTTCACTCCTACGTCGTCCCAGACTAGGACTGAGCTCACTATGGAAGGAGTCGATGAGAGGTAAAGGTGCAGCATTTCGCCCAGGATCGATTTCGATGACACCAGTGGCGAGGCCAGAAACTCCTTTAGCTCTACAAAAGCCTTCTGACATTCCTTGTCCCAGGCGAACGTGGGAGATGCCAATTTGGGCCCTCTCAACAATTTGAAGAAAGGTAGGCATCGTTCGGCCACTCGGGACAAGAAATGGTTGAGTGCAGTAATTCGTCCCATTAGGCGCTAGACATCCTTGACGCAAACGGGTGGCTACATGCTCAGGATGGCCTAAACCTTGTCAGAGTTGGCCTCGATCCCACGTTGAGTCACTAGGAAACCCAGGAATTTCCCGGATCGAACCCCGAAGGCACATTTCACTGGATTGAGCTTCATGTTACACCTTAGGAGGGTGTCGAAGGTTTCAGCTAGGTCGGTGAAGTGGTCCTCGGCCTTAGGTGTCTTGATCAGCATGTCGTCGATTTAGGCTTCGACATTTCGACTGATTTGTCCCTCAAAAATGTGATTGATCAGCCTCTAATACATTGCTCTGGCGTTCTTCAGCCCAAAAGGCATTCGAGTGTAGCAGTATATGCCAAAGTCGGTGATAAAGGTTATCTTCTCAATGTCTTTAGGATCCATTCAGATCTGATGGTAGCCAGAGTAAGCATCTAGAAAACTGAGCAATTCGTTACCAGAGGTCGAGTTGACTAGTTGGTTGATGATCTGTAGTGAGTAACAATCTTTCAGAGTGGCTTTGTTGAGGTCAGTGAAGTCCACACATATTCGCCACTTGCTTGAAGCTTTTGGTTCTAAGATGACATTAGCGAGCCATGTCGGGTAAAGGACCAGTCAAAATAGGCCATTTTTTATCCTTAACAATCTGCTCTTTGATGATTGTCGGCTTCTCTAGGGCATACTTTCTTCTACGTTGTTGGACGAGTTTCATCGACGGGTCAAGGTTGAGCTTGTGCATCACCCTCTCCTCAAGGATTCTGGGAAGATGCTCATCAGACCCTACGAAGACTTGAATGTACTCTGAAAGAAAATCTTTATATTGCTCTTGTACATCAGGTGGTAAATCAGCTCCGATCTTTACTTCTAAAGCCGGGTCGCCTTTGATGAAGACTGACAGTAATTCGCCACCTGGCCCTGATGTTGTCAGTTCATCCTCAGCTCCCCTGACCCCTATCTCTTTCCCTTCTGGCCTTATGGCATCGATCGAGATTACATAGCACCTTCTTGCTATTGCCTGGTTACCTTGGTCTTCCCTGATGCCATATTTGGTGGGAAACTTCAATTTTTGGTGATAGGTGGAGAGCACGGCCTTGGTTCGGCTGAGGATACCTCGGTCAAAGATGGCATTATAGGCCGACATCCCCTTAATCACTATAAAGTTAACCAAAACCATGACGGACTTAGGAAGGGTACCAATAGTGACCGGTAGGCTTAGGGCTCCCTCGTGATAGGTTGCCTAGCCGTTGAACCCGTAGAGGGGGGTTCGAATCGGGTGAAGCTTGGATGGGTTTTCACCCATCTTAAGGAAATTCGTACGAGAGTACATCAGGGGCACTACCATTGTCAACCAGTATCCTATCTACGTTACAATGGTTTATAGTAGCCGATATCACGAGGGCATCATCGTGCGGGGTAGTTATCCCTTCTAGGTCTTGGTGAGAGAACACTAGGGCCTACTGCTTGCTTGTCGGTGGGGCGTTGAGGGGCTCGAAGGCCCTGCTTGCCCGTTCAGCATGACTCTTCCTTCCTCAGCTATTATCTCCTCCTAATGCCGTGCCGCCAGAAATAACGTTGATATGGACTCCATGGGGGTGATTGTCAATTTTTTCTGGGGGGTGCCATGATCCTCCCTCTGCTCGGACACGTATCGAGATAAGTGCCCCTGGCAGATGAGACGCTCGATCTCATCCTTGAGCTGATGAAAATCTCTAGTATGGTGTCTATGGTCATTGTGAAACTGGTAATGCTTGCGGCGGCTGTGATGCTTTGGGTTGGCCTTCATAGGTTCGGGTTGGCGGAGAAGGCCCGAGTCCTTAATATCTTCGTATATCTCGTAGATGAGGGTGGATATAGGCGTATACCACTCGAATTTTTGAGGGGGCTCCCTATGGCCTCCATCTTGATTCCACCTTTTCGCCTGGCCGGAGCCTTGCTCAGATGGTCGCTTCTTATCCCCTTCTCGACCCGAGCCCGTTGTGCCGCAGCAAGCGCTGAGGACTTCTTCGCACTATGCATGACGTAGGGATAGGGTCACCATATCAGTGAGAGAGGTGGGGGGATGGAGGACTAGCTCTCGCCAGAGGTTCTCATCACGGGTGCCTCCAGTCAATGTGGTGATGGCTAAGGCAACACCTAGGCGAGGGATATGTAGGGCTTCCAATTTAAATTAGTTGATATAAGCCCGTAGCATTTCCCCCTGTGCCTGCTTTAGTGCCAACAACCTCGCAACTAACCTTGGAGGGCCACTGCCGGCCAATCTTTCCTTAATAATTCGCCCGAACTGTCTGAAGTCGTGAATACTACCGGGGGCGAATGCTCGGAACTAGGCTTGAGCACCCTAGACAAAGGTGGTCACGAACGCTCGGCACTTGATAGCGTCGGAAGCTCCGTGCAGGGTCATCAGGGCGTCGAAGCTATCGTAGTGGTCGATCGGGTCTCTCTGGCCATCATATGACTTGAAGGTTAGTAGTGAGACTCTGGGGGTGATCTCAACCTTTAAGATTTGGTCGGAGAATGGGGATTACTCCTCGTCTTCCTTGGTGGAAGTTTTCTGTAAGGCACAAAGGGCGCCCTCCTGTTCTGTGAAACGTCGCTCAAAGTCTCATAGTTGAAGGGATAACTCTGGTTGCCACTGGGCCGAGGGGCTATGAGGGCGTCCTTACTGGCTGCCTCGTCGTCCCTCGGGGGCATCGATCTCCAGGAGCTGGTGGCGTGTCCCAGACCTTTCTCTCCTCAGGGTGGAGGAGACTTCTTGCACTGGGGGAGGGGCTTGCGAAGGTCCTCCCGACCTGTTGCGTACAAGTCATCATCCCCGGAGGGTGAAGTAGCTTCTGACTGTTTGCTGGGGAGCTTCTCCACGTGGGGGGGGGCTTTCCTGGGGTAGTCGTGACTTCTCCTCCCTAGCTGCCGGGGTGCTCGGTTCTCGAGATAACGTAGCTTAATACCATATAGTAATGCATTAAGGGACATAGGGAATGAAACACATTACCTGACTCACCTGACGGTGGGCCGCCAAGCGAGTGGGTGATGATGCTACAAGAAAGATTGTTAACAAAGCTCGCAGCGAACATCACTAAAATGGCCAAATATATTAGGCATGATGTGCATAGAAATAGCTCACAAATATGCATTCAGACAGAAGAATGGCCTATTACGAGCCGCTCAAGACAACGAGCGGTCTACAACAAGACGCATAATAGTAGGACATTTTGAAGGTATTATGTGCGGTCCACGGTCGGCCGCTTAGGAAGGGCGGTCTATCGTGAGGCCGCACAACCGTGTGGAGTTTAAACAGAAAAACCCTTCGTCTCCCTCCCTCCTCCATCGTAATCGGTAGAGGGAGAGGAAGAGCAAAGGGTGCTTCCTCATTATCTCAACCGAGCCCTCCCCTCTCTTCCTTCCTTTCCTTCTCACTCGCCCTCAACCTCCCTCTCTTTCTCTTCCTTCCATCGATGAGGACCAAGACCCAAGCCCGCCGACCACTGCCATCGACCGGGGAGGAGGAGCCGCTGCCGTCGCCCATGGAGGAGGTGACGCTACCCACCTCTCTCACCGTCGTGGAGGAGGAGACGGCGGCCGTGCCACCCATCATCGCGGAGGAGCCCGTCGCGGAGGAGGAGGCTGAGGAGATGCCGCCGGAGGAGCCCTCCGCGGAGGAGGCGACGGTGGGGAGGGTCGCACTGGACCCCGAGGTAGGCTTCAAAACCACCCCCATTGTCAATTTGTAATTATGCATGCTTGGTTTGGTTAGGGGGTGGGGTTTTTTGAATGCTAGGGACCGGTTGAGGGGCCTACGGATGGCTCCCGTCGACGGGGAGGACCGTCTCCATCGTCGGGGAAGATGATGGTTGTGCGATCCACAATTGCCCATATGACATCGAACATGCGGCCTATATAAGGCCGCACAAACTTGCTGCGGCCTAGGCACGGCCGTACCAACCCTGATAATAAACGTAGGAAAGGCGGTCCATAGATGGCCGCACAATATAACATGCGGCCTACATAAGGCCGCACAACATTCTTGCGGCCCAGGAACGGTCATACCATCTTCACAAACTGACATATGAGAGGCAACCATAAGTGTGCCGCACAAACGACATGCGGCCTAAATCAGGCCGTACAAACCACCTGCGGTCCAGGATCGGCCGCACCAACTTTGGTAACAAACACACGAAAGGCGGCCGCTAGTGTACCGCACCAAGAACCTGCGGCCTACATTAGGCCACACAAATGACCTGCGGCCCAGCATGGGCCACACTTGCCTCAATGCCGTGGGATTACGAGCGTCCTAACTCTAGCCGCAAGTGCTGATGTGTGGTCTTATGAGGACCGCCCATCTTGCAGAAAAAAAGAATCTTTTTATTTTGTGAATGCTTGAATTAATTTATTGAATGCTTAAAAATGGATGAATAATGCAGGGAAAGCGCAAGACCCGCATCTCATGGCGGCAGGTCCGTGTAGTGTACTTGGCACTGCCAGACTTCCAGCGGGAGCGGTTGACCGCCATGGGGTTTGCCCCATTTATGATTATTTAGGTGTGTAGCTTCGACACACCTCTGCTCTATGCTCTGTACGACCGCTAGGATCCGGTGAGTCAAACCTTCCTCTTCCCGTGGGGGCATATGCTCCCTACGCTGGAGGATGTGGCCAGGCTCACTGGCCTTCGAGTGCACGGGCTTCCGGTTAGAGGGACCACCTTTCCTGACTACCGGGAGATGGCTCGAGAGCTGTTGGGCCTAGAGCTGTGGCACCCCTAAAGGCAGTCGACCCTCCTTCCCCGGGCGAGTCTACAGGACAGCCTGGGGCTGCAGCTGCGGGGATAGCAGTCGAGGAGCAGTCGGAGCACCACTTGCAGTGCTTGGTGGACCTTGCCGGACTGAGGGTAGCTGCGCAGTCAGGAGCAGAGGCCGATCGGGTGTTACAGCATTTTCTGATGCTGATGTTCAGACGGCTCCTCTTCTCAACACGAGCAGATGCGATGAGCTGCCGTTTCCTCCCCCTCCTTGAGGAGCTCGACCACGTGGGCGACTACGCATGGGGAGCGAGAGTCCTCGCCTTCTTGTTCGACACGTTGAGTTCGATGGCCCGCCGAACCATGCTCGGGGGCTTCTCCCCCTTACTCCAGGTACGACTCTTACCCTAGTCTTGATCATACGACTTCTATATGCTTCCTAAATGTTGACGCGCTACTGTGATGCAGGTTTGGGCCTATGTGTATTTACGGGCACTAGGCAGAGGGGAGGAGGCCCGTCCTGGACTTCTCCCGATAGCACGGAGGTGGGTAGCACCTCGAGAGACTGCCTCCCTGCGGTGACAGGTCAGGGAGTTACAGGATGATATAGACGCTCTGCCGTACGCCTCGGTATGATTCTAAACTCAGACTCTCTGATTAAATGCATTCCTATATGATTAGGATGCTGATGTAGTTTCTCATCTTTGCAGGTGCGGTGGACGCCTTACAGAGAGGAGGGCCAGACGGACCAGCCGTGGGTGGTTGGGGCCCTCGCCTTCGCAGGCCGAGACGTGTGGCTCCATTGCATGAATGTGATGGAGCCACTACATTTTAGATTGGTGATGAGGACCATCGGGGTTCACCAGCCTGCAGTGGAGTTCCCAGCGCCAGAGAGGGTGGGGGAGCGAGTTTCGAGGACGGTGAGGGGCCTAACCGCAGCATTTGATTGGACATCGAGGAATGCCACGTAGGTCACTGACTGGACAGCCCTCGGGCGGGTGGTGACCGCCCGGGCTAAGAGTGACGCGGCATACTACATTGCGTACGTGTGACACTACCGGGACCAGGTGTTTTGGGTTGCCCACTGACCGGTATGACTTCTAGACTTGGAACCCTTTCAATCATGCTTATGATTTCTACCCAATGATGTGCTAACATTTGGACTTGTAAATGCAGACCGACCCCGAGGGACGTCTTGCGGAGCTGACAGGGCTCCTTACGACGACGATCAGGGAGCGAGATGAGGCCCGACGCTGATTTTCTGGTGTTCTGACCATTTTTGTGTGCCCTGTCCTGCAGCTATGGCACGATTTGGCAGAGATGAGCAGGTCCCGAGGCGTGTGGCTTGGGAGGAGGGCCACTGGGTGCGATGGACTGAGCGATCGATGCCCCCTCTGGGTCCACCGCTGTTCAATGTGGCTAGTGCAGAGTAGTTGGATCTGGGTCGTATGATAGTGGCTGAGGACCCAGTCGGTGAGAGGGTAGCTAGAGTTGGAGTTGTAGAGGCGGCCCAAATTCTGGAAGCCGGTGGTCTATGCACCTACGACTGGAGTGGAGGTTACCCTGTGGAGTTTCCCTTGGACCGCCGCCTTTTCGAGTTCATCAGGAGCTATGTTCCTCCCAACGTAGAGGGGGATGACTCACAGATACCTGAAGCCCGTCGCTGGCTTGAGCAGGCCATTCTGATAGGCAGGGACAGCCTGCATGGCATTACATTCTATAGCAATCCGAGCTTCTCTGAGGACTACTGAAGGTAGCGTTAGTTTCCCAGTGCTGAGTGCTTGGGGTTCTTTAGCAGAGCAGAGCAGTTTGCAGTCAGAGTTGGGCCGCTAGGCCCTACTTCTTGGGATTTGCACAGCCACCACCGTACCGAGACAGAAGGGACAGTCGGGCTGGTTCTGGAGCCTGCAGGTCTGCAGTATGCTGGAGAGGGTTATGGCGACCACAACATTGTGGATGGAGTTATGCGGTAGACTGTCATCAACTGGTACGATCGTTGGGCAGTGATCCCATCACACCGATATCGTCAGGGGGCCACCGAGTGGTTGATGGGGATTGTGCACTACTATCGGGTGCTATTGGACAGAGCTGGGATTAGGTACGCCGTGACTGCTACTTTGTACGCGTACCCCTATTACACTGGGCTGCTACAGGGACTACTGGAGCATTTTAATCGCCGATGGAACACGGTGGCGGTAGAAAAGGGAGTGACCTCACTTGACTTATGGTCTCCATTCTAGATTTCTGGGTTGCTGATTAGCGGTGAAGGGTATGAGGAGGTGGTAGTGGATGACCTCCACCCTAGCCATACTGATGGATAGGGGCGATACCAAGTACCTCACAGCTACCGGTATCTTCTAAAGACTTGGAGGGACCTGACCCTAGTAGGGAGAGAAAGAGCTGCATAGACTCCCACGGTGCTGCTGAATGTGTGGGTTCGCCACTTCTACAATGGGCCCTTCTATTTCTATCAGGAGTTTGCCAGGGATCAAACTCTGTGGGAGGAGTATACAGAGGTGGAGCTATGCTTCCGGACATACTCCAGATACATATATGCACCACTGGAGGGGTGGAATCCCCATGACTTGCAGGACGTAATACATCATGCCGCATACTTGGCATACTGGTTGGTGACATTTGTGGTCCCGCATGGGGAGGATGGTCTGCTGAGAGCAGAGTTGCTGTGGCCAATGTGTCTACTGGTCGAGGGGAGACAGTTGGCCTTGGCTCTAGCTGCATTGGCCAATGTGTATCAGGGGCTTGGAGTCCTGGCGACACACTTGACGCCTAGAGAGAGGAGCCTACTTTTGCCAACTCACTACCTGAGTGTGTGGGCTGGATTGTTGTTTCTGGGGTTGGTAGCTCGGGGGATCGTGGTGAACCCGACGGCACCTCTACTTTCAGCTTTGCTGGGCAGCCTGACGGAGACATTGAGGCACAGATGGAGGGGGCTAGGGGAGCCCTTTGTTATTTGCCTGATCGGGGTGAGGAGGGACTATCATTTGACAGTGCTAAGAGGGACTCCAGCCTATTTCTGGGGGACTTGGGTGGAGGGGCATCCGGCGCCCACCAACATCAGAGGGAGCCGAAGGCTGGATTGTAAAAAGAGTGGGTGATGAGGACCCGGTCGATGGTACTGGTGCTGCACCGATCCACAACGAGTTCCTTGGGGCCATACTACCCATTTCAATTTGCCCAAAACTTTGGCTACGACCAGGGGATCCCGCCGAACCAGGAGTTTCCTTTGAGAGGCCGATAGTATAGAGGGAAGGACACCCACCTACTGTCAGCAACGTGGTGGAACTTCTACTACCGTCGGGAGCCAGAGCAATTTTTGATGTCAAGACAGGGACGACGAGGACGGTTTAACGTCTATTACTCCAGGTGCTAGTTCGAGCATAGCCACCTATAGCGACAGAAGACCTCTACGATCAAGAAGGCAGAGGAGAGTCATTTGTTGAGGGAGGATCTACCTCCCATTTCGCTACACGATGGGTACTTGAGTACTCAAGTCGCTCAAATTCATCGGGAGATTGAGCGACTTGTGGAGTAGTGGCCTCGAGGCAGTCGGGGCTCATCTTCAGGGAGTCGAGGCAATGGCGGGGCGCTGAGGCCCCTAAGGCAGGTACCGACAGTGGCGGCCATGACTGGGGTGAAGGTGCCTCGACTGAGGGCACTGAGGAGCTGATGAGCCCAGCTCCTGGCCGACTATGGCTTCCGGAGCAGAGGCTCGTTGGACCGGGCACTCCGTGATGGGAGCTTTTTTGACACGGTGGCTGACGACTGGAGGCAACAGATCAGCCACGCAATCGGGTCAACCGGGCTCATGGAGTTCGTGTCCTAGATCGAGTGTGCCCACACTCTAAGGGACATTCGGGAGGCTGTCACGAAGGTAGCCTGGGAACTGGTGTTGAGACCGGAGCAGCTAGTGCCCTTGTCGTCGACCCCCTTCGGGGCTTCAGGTAAGGCTTTCTTTCCAGCCTGCCCCCCTTTTACTTTGTCAGTTTTTGGGTGTGTAGCTGGGGCATTGTATAATGCTATGTTTGTTGACAGGTTCTGCGGCAGAGGGGGACACCCCTCCCCGGAGGCATCCTCGGGGAGCGGGGACAGAGGCCTACAGCCTAGGCAAAAATGTCCTTGTGTGGAGGCTGCGGCAGCTGAGGATGGTGGGTCACCTGTGTTGACACCCATTTTTTGCTAGTGAGTCGGGTCATTTCTCTTACAATAATTTGTTAATGCCTCGAGTTATTCATCACTTGTTGGTCCATTCCCGAGCATGATTTTGGGCTTATTTTGTAAATGCCTCCCTCCTTGGCTATGATTATGTTTTAAGAATAACAAAAGAAATATAAATATTGGATCTACCCTACGACACTTCATTACATCACATTATCAAGTGATGCATAAGTTTCAAGTAAATACCTTGAGACGATGAAGGCTGTGAGACGCACCACTTCAATCCAAAAAAAAATGTAAGTCTCAAGTAAAAGGCATGAGATGCATGTCTCAAGACATTCTTTTAGTGCCTCGTTTTGAGGCTTAAGCCTTAGTGTCTTGTCTTGAGGCTTAAGCCTTAGTGCCTTGAGGCGCCGTCTTTTTTAAACAATGCAGACAGTCAACCACTATGCACCTGTAGCGCCGTGTGAACCTCTGCATCAAGTAGCTTTCACTGAAACATATCCCGGCTCCCACTAGGGATCTCCAGCCCTACCCATGCAGCACTAGATGTCCTTCCGACTCCGTCCACCACATGTTATCCAAATAGCAGTGCAATACACCACATCACGCTGGACCATAATGTGCTACAGAACCATCGACCTACATGGGCTCTAACAATGTCTGCGTTGGCAGTGGTGAAGGTTTGTCAATTTCTTCCCTTGGATCAACGATTCCTCCCTCCCCTTCTCGCCCTCTTCACCTACATCATATTCTTCATGTGCCTCGTATCACTCGTAATCTTCTTTTTGTTCACAAATTTACTATTGATAATGATGTCATCTTCGAATTTCACCCTACTACTAGTTTTGTGGAGGATCGGGCTACGAGGATGGTTCTTCTTCGCGAACAGCTTAAGGATGGCCTCTATCACTTCCCTCCGTTGTTGGACAAACCTCAAGCCCTAGACGGTGACGTGCTGCTCCCACTATGTGGCATGCACGGCTTGGCCATCCCAACGTTTGTCTTGTGGCTCATGCTATCAATAAATATGGACTTCTTACCACCCATCGCTTGGAGTCTTTTGTCTGTGAGTCCTGTCAAGTGTCCAAGAGTCAGAAGTTGCCATTTTTTAAATCCGAGTCTGTGTCCACCAAACCTTTGCAATTAATTCATTCTGATCTTTGGGGTCCACCTCCTGTGGTATCTCACGACGGGTTCTCATATTATGTTGTGTTTGTGGATGACTTTAGCAAATTCACTTGGCTTTTTCCTCTCAAGTGTAAATCGGATGTGCTCGATGTGTTCCTCATGCTTCAACAGCATGTGAGCAGTTGTTTGGGGAAAAGATTTGCACCTTCCAATCTAATTGGGGTGGCAAGTTCCAATCCCTTCACAAATACCTCGACTCTTGTGGTATCGTGCAACGCATTTCCTACCCTCACACACCGAAACAAAATGGAACGACAGAGCACAAGCTTCACCATGTCATCGAGACCACCCTTGCCCTCATGTCCACTGCATTTGTCCCACACCGGTATTGGGATGAAGCCATCTCCACCGTTGTCTACTTAATTAATCGTCTGCCTACTCCAGTCCTCCGCCATGTCTCTCCATTTGAAAATTTGTTTTGTAGGCTTCTAGACTACACCTTCCTCTGCACCTTTGGGTGTTCTTGCTTCCCTTGTCTCTAGCCCTACGCTACGCACAAGCTTGCACCTCACTCAGATTTATGCCTTTTCCTTGGGTATTGCAACCTTCATCATGGATACCGCTGTCTATCACTGTCTTATGGGCAACTTTACGTTGCTCGGCATGTGATTTTCAATGAGACTTCTTTTCCTTTGGTTGGATAGGTTTTGCATTCCTTGATGAGCACGTCATCGACATCTCAGGCAAATCACACTACTTTCACCCCTCTGGTGTCTTCAAGATTAGGGCGGGGGCCACTCCTCTCACTTGGGTCTCCCCAAGTGCAGCCTGGGTCCCCTCCTATCTCATAAGCTCATGGGATCCTTGGTGCGTTTCTAGGCGTGGCGTGCACCTTGCTGCCCTCTACAGCCCCTGCTACCCCTGTGGTCGAAGCCCCTGCCTCACAACCTCCCTCCATAGCAGCTTCGCCATCTCCTCTACCCTCACCAGCCATCTCGATGTTGGCCGCTAGCGAGAGGGCCTACGTGTCGTCATCAGCACTCACCACTCCGACCTCTCCGACACCACAGGGCCTATCCGACCTGGTCGTGTCAGATGTGTCACCTGGTATCGACTCAGCTTCTTTGCCTCCCCAAACTTGTTCCATTGCCGACATTTATGCTGCTACTCCTCCTATCTTCCCCACGGCCCTCCTGGTGGCTCAACATCCACTGTCGGTTTGCCTCTCAGCTAGCTCTACACTCGAGGAGGATTCCACATGATACATGCAGGTGGCCAAGGATCCGGCTTGGCATGCGACCATAGCAACCGAGTTTGATGCACTTCTTCACATTGGCATGTGGTCCCTCGTTCCCCGGCATCCCGACATGATTGTCATGGGCTGCAAATAGATTTTCAAGCTGAAGTGTAAGGCTGATGGTGCAATTGATCGTCACAAGGTCCGCTTTGTGGCCAAGGGCTTTCGCCATCAACCAGGTGTTGATTTCCAAGAAACATTCAACCCCGTAATTAAAATTATGACTGTTCGATTTTTCTTGCCATTCCCGTTAGCTCCAGTTGGCCTGTTCGACAGTGGGATGTTTCCAACGCCTTCCTTCAAGGCTACTTAAAGGAAATAGTTTTCATGGATCAACCACCCGAGTTCGCTCATCCACAGTTCCCACACCATGTCTACCATCTTCATCGATCTATATACAGTCTCCGCTAGGCTCCACGAACTTGGTTCAAGAGGTTGAGCTCCCGGCCGGTGGAGTTGGGATTTCTTGGCTCTAAAACTGACACCTCACTCTTCTATCGCCACTTCAGGTCATCTGCCATCTACATTCTTATTCTCCCCCACAAAACAACTGAACCAATAACCAAGGAAGCAGGGGAAAAAATGCTTCCGAATGAGAAACATGCCAGGCACCTAGCTTGTTCATCACTGATCGAGATGTTCTGATGAGATATTTCTTTCAATCCTGATGTTTTAAGGTAAGCCATTTAATGTAGCTCACCCTCTTTCATCCAACACAAACATCATGAAAACCATTTTAGTTGACAACAACCTCTCACTGATTGACAAGAACTCGGGTGGGTCTGAATTACAACTTGGAGAATATAGGGTGGACCCACCTCGCCCTCACCCAATGCCCATTTTCAAGATGACGGCTAACATAGTCTCCGTACATCAATCGGGACAGCACACCCTTTGAGGTGCAACTAGAGTTCCCTCCACTATGGCGAGCAGCCGAACAAATGCAGCTGGTGCACCATCCTCGGGGCAACTACTGAAGACCAAAATAGAAAAAAACCCAAGAATAAAAGAAAAGATGATGCTTTATCGATTAATGTGTTGCCAACTTTGTTCAAGCCATCAGTTCAAGAATGAAGTCAACCCGTGGTAGGGTCAACTGGGAAATGATAAAGATGCAGGGAAGGGTCTCTTCCCAAATGAACAAACTGGCATGACGCAGTCGCTGCTTTGCTCGCTCCAGCACACAATAAAAGGAGGCTCAGCACTCTTTGAGCAAGGGGGGCAAGAATGAAGAGATGCTCAGCTACAATCAAGCTCTGAGGTGCCGCTGGGCACAACGAGACTCTATTCCCCGCTCGGGGGGCTGCCAACAAAGAGAAGAGGGTGGAGTCCAACGGCCGAATTTTCCTGCTACTATCTACCTACACAATTGCTCGTGAAGCGAACAAGTTACCCAATGAAAAGGCATGCTTTGAACAACTCGTCTTTAGCTATCCACCCCAGCTTGGGGGCATTAAAAGGGAGAATGAACTTTCCAACTACCCACCCCAGCTTGGGGGCATCCAAAGCTAAAAAGAAGAGAGAACAGAATTATTTAGGGCGCACCAACATCCCACCGTGAACTGGACAACCCGCTACAGATGCTAACTGTTTGACAAGCTCAACTGCTAAAGATCTCCAAATCCTCGCTTAGAGGACCCGTTTGTTGCATGTCATTCAATATTAGAACGGGATTCCTCCTTCTCTGGGAAGCTACTCCATACAATCTAGCACTATGGGATCAAGAGTTGAAAAGACCCTGCAACCACAACTGCTGAGGCAAGCATGTCAAGATACCAGCATATGGCGCAAGCCCTGGAAGCCTATCTTTGTAAAGAGCTGCAACATTCTGGATACCCCCGCTGAAGATAATAATACAAGAAGTAACAAGATGACTTGGCGCACAGCTACTGCCACCTGCCATCTGTCCCCTGGGGTGATGCCGACTTAGAACAGCCATGCAACAACCTCCCCACTATCAATGGATCCCTATTGATCCGGGCTAAACACCTGAGCTGACATACGCCACGGGCTGCAAAGCTCGTATCAACTGCCCGCTCCCGCCCTCATGCCGGATCCGCCAGCCAGGCCGCCCGATAAACATTCATCAGCTTTGCCAGCCCCTTATCCTGCAAATACTTCCCATCAGTCACACCGGGATTGATCCTCTACCCCCGGTGTGGAACCCACATTCATAACCAATACATCTTCGCCATCCTTCGACATTTCACCACAGCAGCTACACAAACACGCTACGACATACCAAGCTTGCCCCACTGGGCCCATAAAACCTGTCCCTTGGCCTATGGCGTTCCGCCCTTGCCGAGCTCTAGATGTTGCCCATCAGCTCCATTGTACTGGACCCATAAACCTTTTTCCTCTGGCGCGAGTCAGCACACGCGTGCCTAGGCAAGCTACGACTAGTGGGGGCCACTAAGCAGATGGCTCTTGAAGGAAACCATCGAATTATGGATAGGCTACATACAAGTCCGTCATAATTAGCTCGAAAAATGGGTGGCACGATGCCACTAGACTCTGGACAGTCCACTAGACCTACTAAAATAATAGTCCTTGAGTCACAAGACTTGGGGTCAAGATCCTCGAACAAGGACAGCTCCATGCCGACAATCTGGCCTATCCCTAGGTTAGAAACCATAGTAAAATAATTATTAGGGCGGCTCACGATCACCAACCCTAATGCCTACCCAAAGGGAAGCTAAGAACCTTCCAGCCCCAGGCTGGGTAATTGGACTCACAGTCCATAGGCCATATGCATGGCCCACATGAAAATCACTTTTCGGAGAAACTATCGACATGCGGGAATGACCCTCCACACTCAGGCTGATGCACGGGGACTCGATTAAGCATAACACGAAAGCCCGGAACATCAGAGGGTCACCAGGACACCTTAAAATCTATGGGCACGGTAATCAAGGCAACATGGTATCTCTGGGCACCAAAAAATACTGTCATGATCCCACAGGGTGTCCGGGACATCCACAGGGCCATAGGTCGGTCATTGGGTCTTAACCGGACCGACCGGGGGCCAAACGGGCTGAACCAGGGCAGTTTGGTCGGCCAATCCCCTGGGGTCGGTCGACCGATAGAGGCAGTCGATCGGCCACAGATGGGCGGTCGACCGGCCAACACCCATAGGCGGTCTGGCCCAGGTCGGTCGACCTGACTGAACCAGTCGGTTGACCAAAAGGGCCAGAAGGCCCCTCCGTGGCGAACGCTGTTTGGTCGACCAACGCAAGGCGATTGGTCAACTGAAATCGACGGGATTCACCCTGAACCCCACCTAGGGGCTGGGTTTCCACACCCACTCGACCCTAGGTCAAGGGGAAAACATTGGGGACCATTGCCTGGGTCCCAAAATGCCAAAATGCACATCGGGAAAATGTCGATTGATCCGACGAAATCACCACACGCTCTAAAAACATGATTTCCCCCCCAGCGTGAGATAAACCCCTCTCGACTCACCATGGCCTATGAAAATCATGGGAAATGAACTACAAAGATTGAGGAACCATCCCCCTACCACATCCAATGATTCCACACTCCGTGGACGTCGATCCGTCACGAAATGCCCCGTGAATGCCGTCCGATTCACATGAACTTGCAACTGAGCTTGCCATGCCACCGCTCCTCGATCCTCATCCCATGCTCTCTGATCCTCACCCTTGTGTCGTCTCCACGTCGCCCCTGTCGTCCTCCACCGGCTGCTCAGAGAAGAGAGAGGGTGAGAAATGTGACAGAGGGGGAGAGAAATGAGATGGGGAGAGAGAGAAAGGAGGCTGGGAGATTGGACTCACAGTCCAAGGCCATACTCCTGGCCCACCTGGAAACCACTTCTCGAAGAAACTCATGAAAGCACGCATGCGACCGAGCTCATGACGTCCCGCGGGACTTCGCCCCTCTTCCCATGCCTTTGATTTTCATAATTTTTATATTGATTTTCATAATAATTTTCATTTGACAGCCCTTATTGGCTAGATTTTGCATGAAAGCATACTTTTTGAGGTCAAGACTGTCCCTATTTAAGACTTCTCCCATATTGGGGAGTACCTTGGTTGGTTATCTCATCCATCAATCTCCTATCCCTGCACTCGGCTGAGCAGAGAAAAGAAAATGCCTTTGTGCATACCCAGAGTATGGCCAAAGTAGGAACGGTGTTGCTTAGAGGAGATCGGCTATGGTTCGTCGTGAAGTGCATGAAAAACCCATGCTAAAAGGACACCCTCAACTATCAGGGAAAGAAACTTAGACTCCCAGCGCGGCGCTATCACCAGCCTAACATGCTATAGAAGCGAACTCATTTTGACTAAGCTAACTAGAATTCCTAACTAAGCCACTCAAACGTGTTGCGGAAATCAACAAGATAAGCAATGCGCATGAATAATAGAAATAGCAATGACAGCATGTTCTTGCGCAAAATGAATATACCTTGCACATCCATGGCATGAGACCGGCATCCTGAAGAGAGAGCTTAATCATCGAGCTTTGAGGAGCGCAAGTAGCTTTGTATTCCTTACTTGACAGGACGAAAGGGAGGGGATAGCAAAGGATTGGATTCCTTGACACAAAGGAGTGGCAGACACCAAACTGGACGAATGAGAAAAAGGAAGAGAAACGAGGGCCAGAACTCCCTCGTTAAGGCACAGAGACCCTGATAACAAGGAACCAAATAAAGAATAAACCAGGTCAGCTGAGATCAAGGCGGGCTAAAGCCTCAAAAACAGCAAGAAAAAAGGTAAAAACCCCGAAAGGGTGAAGAGGAGAGAATGAAAAGACAATGAGAGGACTCCTGTGATGAGGAAGAAGAAGAGTAATCACCCGACGTGGTCGGAGAAGAAGAGTAATGGTCATCTGACAGGGTCGGAGAAGGAGACTCGTAGACATCCGACAGGGTCGGAGAAGCAGCAGAGGCAACACCCGGAAGTCTCGGGGAATTAGAAGATGTCCCGAAATCGGGATGGAAGGAAAGATCCGGAGGTTCCGGATGAGAAGAGGAAGAATCAGGAGAGGTCCCAAAGCCGGGGTGAAAGACAGGCATAGGCCGAGGCCTAGAATTGTGAGAGGAGGGAGAATCCATAGGTCTCGGATGGGAAGAAGAAGAGGAATGGGGGCTTGCAGATCCCAGAAGAGAGGAGAAGATCATAGAAGCAAGATCTGAAGTGGGAAGATAGACCACCCAAGGGTGGGAGCTGAGCAAGAGAAAGGATGAATAGAAAGGAGAGGAAGAAGAAGTGGACCCCGGAGTGCACATCCGACGGCCTTTCAACTTGCGTCGCCACCTCTTCTTAGCAGAAATATCTTAAACACAGGCCCGCTTGGTGTGGACTCGGACCTTCGGACTTCTTAATCTACAATATCTTCTCAAATAATGGGCCCACCTGGCAGATGGCGTAGCCTGGTTATGAACATGCAGCCTTGCTGGGGCAGTTGCCCCTAGACACCCAATGCTAACAATAGATAGACACTCTTGAATAAGCAACTCCTCAGAATGATGAACAACAAAAAACCATGGAGTCCTATCTCTTGGCACAAGTAGCGTGAGATTCGACAACTCTACTCGGCAATCAGACTTGAAGCATAGCTCCCTTACTAGAAGAGAAGGATGAAGCTGAGGGAGAGTGAGAGCGATACGCGGCGTTGACGTGGCCGGCGTGCTGATGAACCAAGGTAGATTGCATAAAAAGTACCGAATGTCCTTAGAGAATACTGAAGATATGGCCAATTGCCCCTTGAACATAGAACTCATCAATCTTCTGGCAATTGTATGAGTTAGCACCATGCGGGTAGAGAACCCATCTTGGCCAGCAATCTGAACAGCTATAAACCTATCGGCGAGCAATGAGATTACCACCGGTCTCACTTGAGAAGGAACTGGCACTAATGCAAGAGGTATATTCTTAACAGCCACCTTTTGAAACATAGGCTCATCAGCTCCAAAGTAGTCGGAGACCAGGACACGGATTGGCATCCGGTAGATGAAATCTTGAATCTTGATATGTATAACCAGCACTGAACTGTCCTAACTTAGCTCATTATCACCTGGGGACCAGACCCAAGGGGCACCAACAGTAATGCACACCCACTTCATGGGGTGGAAGTAGATGGGGAAATGGAGGTAATAGGCTTGATAAGTAGTGGAGGTGAAGGCTTATAAGATGTAGAGGCCTCAGGCGGTGGAGGGGTAGCGGCAATGACAGGCTCAGGTGAAGGCGAAGGGAAAAGTGAAGGTGTAGGTGAAGGCGGAGCTTGCTCAGGCTCGGGCGGTGAAGGTGGTGGAGATGGGTTAGGCAAAATTGAAGGCCGTGGGGCCCAATGTCGGCGTGTTGACACAACACGTCGCGCGGCGTTGGGAGTGGAAGTGGTGGTGGAGGTAATAGGAGTAGAAGAGGAGGCACTAGCCTGAGCAGAGGCTTGGGTTTGTGGAGGTGACGGAGATGGGGTAGGAGATGGAGATGGAGATGGCGAAGATGATGGAGTAGGTGCCATATTAGATAAAGGATCACAGGGGTGCCTCGGGTCTTGTAGTGATGGAGACGAATGCCTAGGTAGCGCTTCTTGCTGCAGCTTGTTGCGAAGATGTATAACAACTTTGTGAATGATGGCCCAATCAATCCTCTTCTGGTCTTCCAAGCCGTAAATATAATCCCGGAACTCGAGATAATCCTCAACCAAATGCCCTTGTTGGCGATGAAAATCATAAAACTGAAGCATATTCCCGACCGCAGGTCGGTAAGGCACAACCGGAGGAAGCGACAACGCGTGAGTGGCCATCAAAGCCCTAAAGATGGTGCGGACACCCGAGCACTTGACCGGTCCGGGCCGGCGAGCCACCGGTACCGTACTCGGAGCACCACGCGAGCCACGGCAGGTTCCATTTGGCTCGGAGACAGCCTGGAGATGCCCCCATGAGTCTCGTTATTAAGGTCTGCCCATCTCCTCCATTGGCTCCGCCTTTCTTCCTTCTTCCTCTCGTCACCTAAAATTACATAATATCCTCTATGTTCCTCGTATCACCCGTAACTTACTCTCCGTTCATCAATTTACCTCGGATAACAATGTTCTTATTGAATTTCACCCGTCATTTTGTATTGTGAAGGATCGGAACTCGGGGAAGGTTCTTCTTCGCGGACAGCTTAAGGACGGCCTCTATCAATTCTCTTCTCACAAGTCGACGCCTCACTCATTCATTGGCGAGCGTGCCTCTCCACCCACCTGGCATGCCCGCCTTGGTCACCCAAATTTTCGTGTTCTTTGTCGCATTCTAAATAAATATGGGTTGCCTGTTACCCATCGTCTGAAAGAGTCACTTTGTGAGTCCTGCTTAGTTGCCAAAAGTCACAAATTACCATTTGTGTGTTGTCCATTGTCTTCAATAAAACCATTGCAATTAGTTCACTCTGATTTGTGGGGGCCGGCCCCTGCTGTTTCTCATTCTGAATATTCTTACTATGTTATTTTTGTGGATGATTTTAGTTGCTACACTTGGTTATTTACGTTGAAACGTAAGTCCGATGCGGTGGATCTCTTCCTTCAATTCCAACGCCATGTCGAGCGACAGTTTGGGCTTCCTATTCATGCACTTCAGTCTGATTGGGGAGGCGAGTATCAGTCGCTTCATCATCATTTAGACAGATGTGGTATTCTTCATTGGGTCCTTGCCCACACACACCCGACCAAATTGGCACGGCCGAAAGGAAACACCGACACATTGTCGAAACCGCATTGGCTCTCCTATCCACTGCCTCTCTTCCTCACAAATTTTGGGATGAGGCCGTCTCCACCGCTGTCCACCTGATCAACCGCTTGCCCACTCCTGTCCTTCGTTCCATTTCACCGTTTGAACGTTTATTTGGCAAACCTCTAGACTACCTCTCTCAACGGACCTTTGGTTGTGCCTGCTATCCATACCTTTGACCATACGCAGCACACAAATTAGCACAGCGATCTGATCGCTACGTTTTCTTAGGCTACAGTGGCATGCATCATGGCTATCGCTATCTTTCTCTCTCCACTGGGCGTATCCACATCTCCCGTCATGTTATCTTTGATGAATTTGTGTTTCCCCTTACAGAACAGGGATTTGGTGCCTCGCCCACTATTGCTCTGTCATCTAGCCATCCTGGGATTCTTGGGCCGCGACCCTTCATTGCTGCTCAACCAGTTCAGAGCTGCGTCTCCTCCGCCGATCACGTGGCTGCTCGTGATATGGCGACCGCTGGTCACCATGCGATGCCACCGCCCTTGCTCCCGGTACAGCACTCTGCCACGGGACTTCTGGAAGCAACGGCCACAAGCAATGCAACCCTGCATCATGAGGCACCGAGGGGCCCTACCACCTCATCCCAGCCTCCTTTGCAAACGCAACCAGCCCACATCGTGGAGCCTCCGCTGCCCGCCTCAGCCTCCCCACCACGCCAGCGCCCACGCCATCGCCCCAACACGTCTGCCGCTGCTACCACGTTGGACCACCTGGACCTCGCCAACCTCGTGGACTCGCCCTCGGCTTCACCCATGTCAACAGCTCACAGCGATGCCATGCAGGCGTCTTCGCCCCTGCCTGTGCTCACCTGCGAGGACCATCCTGCTTCTTCCCCCTCTGCATCCCCACCTCTGCGCACTCGCTCTCTGGCCGATCTTTATGCGGCTACTCCACAGGTTGAGTCTCAAGCACTAGTTGCCCAGCGTCACTCCATCCTGGCATGCTTTCTCTTCGGCGTTTTGCCCACCGAGCCCACCTGCTTCACCCAAGCATCCAAGGATCCAGCGTGGCGGGCCGCCATGGCCGCTGAGTTTGATGCCCTTCTACGCAACGACACTTGGTCACTCGTTCCTCGACAGCTGGGAATGAACGTTGTTAGCTACAAATGGGTGTTCAGACTCAAGCATAACGCCGATGGCACTATAGAACGGCACAAGGCTCGTCTCTTCGCCAAAGGGTTTCGTCAGCAACCTGGCATTGACTTTCATGAGACCTTCAGTCCAGTGATTAAAATCACTATTGTCCGTCTTTTACTTGCAGTTGTAGTCAGTTGTGGTTGGCCGATTAGGCAGCTTGACATTTCAAACGCCTTCCTACATGGCTTCCTTGAAGAGACAGTGTTTATGGAGCAACCGCCCGGGTTCAGCCATCCCCTCTTTCTGCAACATGTGTGTCGACTCCACAAATCTATCTATGGACTACGCCAGGCGCCTCGCGCATGGTTCTTGCGCCTTAGCTCACGACTACAAGAACTCAAGTTCCTTGGCTCTAAAACAGATCCCTCCTTATTTTACAAGCTATCGGACAAGTCCAGAATATATATCTTAATTTATGTCAATGATATTCTTGTTATGGGCTCTAATGCAGGGGGCGTGGATCTCTGGATTCAATCCCTGCACAAGGACTTCGCAGTTCGGGATCTGGGCCAGGCTCACTATTTTTTGGGAATTGAACTCCAGCCCCATCCTGCTGGTTGTGTTCTCTCTCAGTCTGGTTACATCGTCGACCTTCTGCAACGTGCCAAGATGGCAATGGCAAAGCCCATTTCGACACCTCTTGGAACTTCGACTTTACCACCATCCAATGCAGACTCGGCTCCATTACCAGATCCTTCACTTTATCGGAGCACCGTCGGCGCCTTGCAGTATCTCACTATATCTAGACCCGATATTACCTTTGCGGTCAATCGGGCTTGTCAGTTCATGCATGCCCCCACTCAGGCACAGTGGGTGGCTGTTAAGCGATTGTTGCGCTACCTTAAAGGCACGATTGGCCATGGGCTCCTCCTTCACCGTACTTCCTCACTTCAGCTTAGTGCTTTCAGTGATGCTGATTGGGCAGGCTCCCCTACGGATCGCTGCTCCACTAGTGGCTATGTGATTTTTCTTAGGCATAATGTCATCTCTTGTAGCTCCAAGAAGTAATCCACTGTGGCGCGTTCTAGCACTGAGGCTGAGTACAAGGCCGTAGCCAATGCCACTGCCGAGCTTATTTGGCTACGCTCGCTTATCGTTTTGGCTATTTTTTATATTTTTATGAATTAGTGTATTTTCAGTGCAAATAACAGAAAATAAGAAAATTCTTAATTTTTCTTCTATTTAAACCACTCACACTCTCTCTCTCCTCCCTCATTCTCAACCTCTCTTTCTCTCTCTCATTCCCTCTCGTCTCTTGTCCGTTCGGCACGTGGTGTGCACCGTTGCGGAGCTGGCCGAGGTGGGGACGTGTTGGGGAGATCGGTTCGTGGGATGGACCGTCGGTTTGAGCGTGGCGTGGCATGATCCCTTGGCGGATTTCGAGAAGGCATCGTTCGTGTTCCGGGTGGGTTTTGGCGTGGATTAGTCGCTTCGACGCACGATTTCTTCGGTGGAGGTAGGGAGACAGATCACCTACCATTCTTGCGTGTTTTCCTTGTAGTTTCACGTCATTCGGTGCTAGAACGAGCGAGTTTGGGCTCATTGTAGTTTTTCAGTATTCTTAGGCTTCACTAAAAAATGGCAACGATTCTGCGATCAGTTAGTGTCAATGGACTCCCTAGATTGTCAGAGTTCCACAGTCACTGATTTCGTGTCGATAAGCAGTCATTCAGGACCGTTAGGAGCCCGAGAAGTCCGGTTACTCCATTTGGGTCAATTCTGTTGAATTTCCCATTTCTCACTGTTTCTCAGCCGATCTGACTCCCGTTGGAGTCTATGGGTTGTGTATGACTATCATCGTTGTATCCCGTTCGTTTCGGCACAAACGGGGCATGGAAAGGCCACGATCGGGCCGATCCCATGGTTTGCTCACCGTAACGGTTGAGCGGTCAAACCATGTGCCGTTCATCTATATGTGCCGCCAGCCTCAGACCATTTATCCTCGTCTGGTTTTGAGGTTGAGTGGCCTATCGTTAGACCACTCACGGTATGGGCAGCCAGGTGAGGTCCGCCTATCCCCTCTTGGGCGGCTAGCTTTCAGCCGCTTGTCCTTTCATTGGGATGTGCGGCCATGTCTTGACCGCTTATCTCAGTTGACCTTTGGTCAATAGTAGGGTGTCGGTCACGTTAGGCGGTCTGGTCAAGACTGTTTTGATTGACACTATAGTATGTCAGTTCCGTTCAGTGGTTTGGTCAAAATCGTTTGGACCAGGAACTCTTCTGGGTTGGTGAGCTTGAGCGGCCAGACCTTGACCGCTCATCCCCTTTGGCAGTCCTGCCCTTAACCTCCCATCCCCCTTTAGTGTTTTAATGGTCTATCACTTGAGCAGGCTGTCCCAGACTGCTCATGCCCTTGTGCGGACCTCCTAGAACTGCTCATCCCTGTGTGTTGTCTGTTGGCCATGACGGTCTGTTCTGTGTGTCGGTCTATCTTAGGTTTGTGTCCTAGGGCGGTGTCTGTGTGTCGGTAGTGCACTGGATTGGTCAGTTGAAGGTTGACTGAGTGTGGTTTGCTCTCGGACTATCGCAGTTTTCCTAACGACTCAGTCTAGGACTACCATTATATGGAACGTCGTTTCCTGACGTCTTGGTTTCCGTTTATCTTGGCTTAACCTTATGGTTTACCCATTGTCCCATGGATGTCTCTCGATGTCCTATGAGGGCTATGACCATGATACAAGGTGGCAAAGAGAGTTCTTGCCGTGGGTAGTCTTCTGTACTACTTTTTAATGTCATTATCGGGTTCTGGTCAACCCGGTGTGACCCAGTGGTTGACAGGTGACCTTGCGTGTGTCTCGGTGGTTCTGTCCAGTTCGATACGTGGTTTGGGATACCGTAAGGTATCATCTTACCTCATTCTGTGTATCCAGGTGTTGAGGGTTCTCGGTGTTCCCTCAGGTCTCCGTGAGTCATTTCTTACAGTGAGTCATTTTCTCTGGTTTAGGATTAGATCGATTGGTGGCTTGTTCCGCTTTGTGCTATGATCTTGACCCCACGTAGAGAGACTCAAGGATCGTTGTAGATTTAGGTCTAGTTGTCTTATCCTGAGTTTGTCGACAGTTGTCTGTGCTGCCATTGGTGCTTCATAGTACATGCGACAGGGCTACTTTGACTGTCTGTACGTGGGCACTCACATTTTAGAGTCTGTGTCTCGTGATCCTGCACTAGTCGTAGCCTTATGACACGTTACGGCGTGCCGGCTCTTGTAGCGGGGAACTTCCCGATTTACGGTTCTTAGGCTAGTTCTGTGGGCCCCCAGCTCTGTACTGCAGTGTCCGCAGGGGGGGAATACTAGCTAGAGGCCCGACTCTAAGCACGAGCTGGTGTGTGCATACGTGGTCAGGGGCTTTGGACTGACGGCGACGGGTGTTACCCTATCAAGTCACTCGTGACGGTACTTCTGTTCTGGTTCTCAGAATATCTTAGTGTCTGTCGTGCTTGTGCAGGCAGCATCGTAGATGAGATACTTTTAGGCGCAGCATAAGACGTCAGGGGATGCAACTGGCTATTCTTCTAGTGGTGGGTACTACAATCATGTGACCGGTTACTATTTCATAACTCTCATGTTTCTCGAGCGTCGTGACATTGTTGGGGTAGCCTGCTCGTGGCTTTACCCGAGGTCAGTGTAGTGGTGTGTCCTGTGCACGATGTTCTAGTCGTGCACGTGGTCATGTCTGGATGGGCACGCATGGCTTTCAGTATTGTGTGCTTAGCATCCATCTGGTCTGTCTAGGCTTCCTAGGCTCTTGTCTTGTCTCCTTGCAGGCATTCACTTGCTTGGTTCCCCGTCAACAGATCGATAACTTCTGACTTCGCCAGTTCAGCATTCGCCCTTCTGTTGCTGTTAGGAGTAGCTTGGGAGCCGAGGTTAGTTCGACAGCCGCGCTCGTTCGATATGGCTTTTCCCTTTTCTTTAGCTTCCCTCTTCCCTTGCTTGTTCCCTACTACTGCTTCCTCTTCTTTGCAGCTTTGTAGTTTAGTTTTCCTACTTTACTACCTGCTATTTTCTGTTCTGTGTTACTGAGTGTTTTTCGGTGGGGATCCGTGTGACCCCTACTGAGCCAGTGACACGAGGCTCACCTCTGTTGTGCACCTCTTGTTTTAATGATAACAATCTATAAGTCATTGTATTTATGGCTAGTCATGCACATGTAAATGCGCTTTTATTAAAAATTGTGAATGCATAATCTTAATCATGTTACAATGAAAAGGAAAAGTTTTAATAGGAATGTTCTGATAGCCATTCCACTCCGGTGGAGTTGACTGACCACTGTATATTCATTTTCGATTAATTCTAGCCCTCAATTCTTGTAATGGTTGGAACTCTCTGTCGGATACTCCTTCCGTCGGACTAGGACCTCCATTATGAGACCTTCGTAAGTCCCCGCGAGCCTGAGATTCTCACTACGACGCTAGGTAGGTTGTATCTCAAGTCTTGCACCTGTTGACTGGATCGAATCGCATGGATTGCCCCTTTTCTGAGTCACAGGCAACATTGGACCGTCTGGGTGTTACACAGCCAAAATTGGACAATGTTACTCTTGGAGCAGCCCAGTGGAGACCCTGTAACTCTGGCTGAGTGCCAAGTCTTGCTGGTTGATTGTCCTTGATTGTTCTTCAACTCGGCCACGTTAAGCCAACCCAGAAAGCCTCTAGGCTGATCTAAGAACCGTGGGCTGAACCTTGGTTCAGTTCCACCATACCTATGGTGGCCTAGGAGACCTTTTGGGTAGCTTTCTTTATCCTGCTTGGCCCATTTTATTGAATGGCCAAGACTGGCCCGTCTAGTTATCTGAGCGGACCATCTACTAACTGCCCAATCATTGAGCAGCCCATTCCAGCCCGTTATAGGCTTTAATTCCTTATTGTTATGACTGGCCCAAATAAAGACCATTCTGTATTTGGAGCGGCCCATTATGGACCGTGTACCCCCTTGGCTTCAGCTAGGCTGTTCTTTGGCCTATTCCCTTTAGCGCGGTCCAGTATGAGACCATTCCAGTTCTAAGCGGCCCAAGTCTGACCGCTTAAATCCTTGAGCTTGATTTTCATGTTTTCTATGTGCCTCGATATTTGGGCCATGAATGGCCGTACTATTAAAGCCCTGGATTATTTTTATTAATTATTCTAGGTTGCATCTTGAAAGCTTATGTTCCTGGCCAAAAATCAGTAAATGTCTAGACATAACTTGGGATATTGGATCCACCAAATCAATGCCAACGCATCATAAGGGCCCGGTCTGGTGCTGGGAGGAGAGCCCGAAAAGTACTAGTTCCCCGGAGAGTTGTAATGACATGGTGAGGCATTGCACCGAGTGCATGACTAGCGTGATGTCTATGACATATTCTTTTTATATGATTCCTTCTCGAATTCAGGTTTCCCCTGGAATTGTATACATGACTTGTTTATTTCATGCTTGTTCAGCCAGTTCCCTCACATACTATATTCATGTTCACTATACTCTCATTCTTTTATTTATCACATAGTCATTCCTTTCTCTTATTGCATAACATTAATGTAATTGGTTAATTACTTAAACTTGCCTGCTATAACCTACTGAGCGTTCGCTCACCCAATTGTTCCCCCCTTTTAAGGTAGCTCAGGTCAGGATTCTCCAACTGATGGGGAGGGGCAGGAGTGAAGTTCCTGGAGCGAGCCCGCTAGAGAGCCGTATTGTGATGTCCTTAGAAAGTTCTAGTCAAGATAGTCGTTGTTTCTGTGTTATATGTGTCAATAGAGTTGTATTTTGCTGAGTCGGTGGTTATGTAATTATGTCAAGTGGTGGATCGTTGAAAGTTCTTAGATACTTTGTTGGTTGGTTATGTTGATACTTGGTATGTTGATTTATTTGGTATTAGTGGCTATGATGGAATTATTCTTGTCTTATTATTGTGCCAAATGTATGGATTCTCTAGCTTAAAGCATAGCATGTCCGAAAATCAACATATTATTATTAACTCTTTCTACTGCTGTGTTCCGATATTCCACGTCGGGGCATGACAGTTTGGTGGTATCAGAGCCTAGGTTATCTTATGTTCATAGGTTTTCTAAGTTCTAGGATTCTAAGTGTGTCATAGGACCTATCACCTTGTTGCAAGTCTAGGGATCTAACCTAGTGAGATTTGGGTAGAGACTTGGCTTAAGTTAATGATTGAACTTCAGGAAGATTCCTCTTAATGATTCTAAATTAAACTATTCTACGTGTAGGGCATTTCCATGGCAGCAGAACGTGCGCAATGGAGGGATGTGTAGTGAACGGTACAAGGATTGACTCAGGCCTTGCAGCAAGTGGCCCAGGGTAGAGCGACGCACCAAGGAGTAGGAGATCTTCATCGAAACTTTCATGGGATGAATCCCCCACGATTTAGTGGTTCTACAGATCTAGACGAAGCCGAGCATTGGCTGAAGGAGATGGATCGAATGTTTGAAGTAATGCAATGCATTGATCAGGAGCGTGTTCTTCTAACAAATTTCCAATTAGAACGAGACGCGAGAACATGGTGGGATGCCGTAAAAGCCACCTTGGGAGATAGGCTAGTGACGTAGAAGGAGTTCGAGGAACTCTTTAACAACAAATACTTTTCTGACAGAGTGCAAGAGAAGAATGTGGCAGAGTTTGCTGCTTTGAAGCAGAGGAACCTTTCTGTTGCTGAGTATGAGGCTTAGTTTTCCCGATTGTCTCGTTATGCGACTCACTTAGTGTCCACTGAAAAGATGACGACCAAGCTTTTTCTTAATGGATTGAAGTTGAATTATATCAATCAATTGGCCCCAATGTAAATCCAGACGTATGCCGAGATGGTGAGGAAAGCTCAAGTCCTGGAGGATACTTTAGAGATGACCGAGACGATTCGTGGGAGGAACTCCAAGAAAGAACAAACCACTAGTTCCGGGAACATTAAACCTGGCAATGACAAGAAAAGATCCTACAGAGGATCTAGTTTAGGGAAGGACAAGAAGACGAAGAATGATAACAAGAAGCTTGGCCCGATTGTGCCATTCAAGGGCCTATGCAAGTATTGTGACTGTCTAGGTCACAAGATGGAGGAGTGCTGGTGCAAGTTAGGAGCCTATCTGCACTGTGGAAGTAGGGACCATTGTATTCCAGAATGTCCCCTCCTGTCAGATCAAGCTACACCAAATAAGCCGCCAGGAAGTCAGAAGCGCCAGGGCAAGCTTCAAGCCCTATGGGAAGATGATACGGGAACCACTGAGGAGGGTAAACTTGTGCATTATTACAGGAAATATTGGTGCCTCTTTTAGCGGTGAATGATACGAGCCTTACGGTGGTAGAAATAAATTTCCCTTCCGGCAGTAAAGTAAAAAAAGGCGATGTTATCATGGTTTTTGAGACTTCCAAAACTACCTATGATGTGGAGGCGGAAGCGGATGGATATGTGCAATATAATTGCCAGGTGGATCAGGACTATGAAGTAAATGCTGTGGTGGCAAAGATCTATAGTGAGGCAGGAGAAGCAGCGGAGGCGCCTGCCGGGAAAGCGGCTCCGGTAATTACATCCGGGAGCGTGTCGTCCGCAGCATCGCAGCCGGCGGCGATGTCACTTAATAACGTGGTTTATAATAATGCAGCATATCCGGCTGCTGCAGTGGGCGGGCCGGTACAGGACCTGGGCGGATTTTCAGCGGCTACGGTACAGACCTGGGAAGGAGAGACTTTGTTTTCAGCGGAAGCTGTCCGCATGATGCAGGCTGCTGGTGTAGACCGTGCTGTTTTTGCGGGAAGGGATCTGGTAACGGCCACTGATGTGCAGACCTTGTTACAGCCTGTGGAGAGAAAAGAGGCGCTGGCGTCTGCGACTGCCAGGACAGCAGCAGCTGTTGCTACGCCTGCGCGCACGATATTACCGACCGATCTGCAAAAGGTGATCGTGGAAAAGCTGTCATCGGGCAAAAAGCGGGAAATTGAATACCTGGGGGATGTCCAGTCTACTGGCCTCACCAGCACGATCAATACATATGTGGAAACGGAAGGTATCTTTACGCATATCAACCGATCGCTTAAATACCTGAAGGATTCTTTATTGCCGGTGATCATTTATGAGTCAGCGCGTTTGCTGACCGACTATCCCCTGCTGAACGCCTATTTTACAGGGGAATCGATCGCAACCTATAAGGAAGTGAACCCCGGTTTTGCCATCGATATTGACAAAGGATTGAAGGTGCTGAAGATCGTCCGCGCGGGAGAGCTGCCGGTGTCAGCCATTGAGGAAAATATCATACGGCTTTCTGGCAGCTATCTCGATGATTCGCTGCAGGTGGAAGACCTGACAGACATTACCTTTACGATCACGGACCTTTCTGCGGAAGGCGTGGCTTTTTTCCGGCCGTTGGTAAATAAAATGAACAGCTCGATACTGGGCGTATCTGCAATAGACGAAAAACTACACCGTTGTACGCTGAGCCTGACCTTTGACCATAGAGTTACAGAAGGAAAGACCGCTGCCCGGTTCTTAAAAGAATTAAAAGATAGATTGGAATCCTACAGGGATACGAGCGCTGCGGTTTCGATAAAAGACATTTCCTGTTTCAAATGCTACAAGGCACTGCAGGAGGATCTGAGCGGGGCTGGTTTTGCAAAGTGTATAACGCCCGAAGGAAAAGAAGGATATATTTGCCAAAGCTGCTTAAAAGGGTTTTAGTGTATGGAAGAAAAGATCAAGAACATACTTTCGGTTTTTATAAAGACGCCTGCTGATCAGATCAATGCGGCGACCCCCATTGACAGAAAGGCGGTGAAAAGTTCAATCCTGCTGCACCGCATGTATGCCAGACTTGCGGAAGAAGGTATTGTCGTAGCGCAATATGCCGATATCAATAATTATTCTGACCTGTTGGCGCGGTATAAAGGGAACGGTCAGCATGGTGCGCGCCAAAACGGTGCTGTGCAGGATGTGCAGGCCGATGCCGTGGCGCTGGCCTCTCCGGCGCAGGTGTATACAGGCGCGGCTATGGCTCCGGGCATGGGCATCGATATCGAAGAGATCGCCGCCATGCCGCGTACGAACGATTTTAGAAAAGAGGCTTTCTATAAAATGAATTTTACTCCATCGGAGATCGCATATTGTGTATTGCAGCCAGACGCCTATGCTTCTTTTGCAGGGCTTTTTACTGCTAAGGAAGCTATTGTAAAAGCAGACGGATCGCTCAGACAGCGGTCTTTTAACACCATTGGCATCAGCCATTCGGAGGAGGGCAAGCCCTTATATCCGGGGTTTCATTTGTCTATTTCGCATGCTGGGGCTGTTGCGGTCGCGGTAGCGCTGGTCCAGGGTGCAGGGTCCCAAGGCATGTTGCAGGCGGGCAATGCATTACGGGAAGGCGCGGCTCCCTCCAAAAAAGGAGGTTCCGGGGTTTGGCTGAGCTGGTTGGCGATCGTGCTTAGCCTGGTGGCGATCATACTTATTTTTACCCGATAAAGCCGGTGTCTATGAAGGTATCCATCATCACCGCCACATATAACAGCGCAGCCACGATAAATGACACTTTGGAATGTGTTCGTCAACAATCGCATTCCGACATCGAGCATATCATCGTGGATGGCCGGTCGTCGGATAAGACGCTGGAGATTGTGTCATTTTTTCCCCATGTTGCGAAAATTATATCTGAAAAGGATAAGGGTATCTACGATGCCATGAACAAAGGCATCAAAATGGCGACAGGAGACGTCATCGGGATACTTAATTCCGATGATATGTATACAGATGAAACGGTGATCGCGGATATTGCCCGGGTCTTTGCGGATCCGGCTGTAAAAACAGCTTATGCGGATCTGCAATATGTCCATCCGGAGGACCCCACTAAGGTAATCCGTACCTGGAAAACAGGGACTTTTCACAAAAGAAATTTTTATTATGGATGGATGCCTCCGCATCCTACCTTCTTTGTACGGAGAGAGGTATATGAGCAAGTCGGTATGTTTGACACCACGCTTCGGTCTGCGGCTGATTATGAGCTGATGTTGAGGGTTTTACTGAAACATGGATTTTCTTCCACCTACATTCCGAGGGTAATAGTAAGGATGCGGGCGGGCGGAATGAGCAATGCTTCTTTCCGAAATAGGATACGGGCTAACAAAGAGGATAGAATGGCATGGAAGTTGAACAATCTAGAACCGTATTTTTTTACTTTATATATGAAACCGTTAAGAAAAATTCCTCAATTTATATTCAAATAACCAATCATGGCAAAAGTCGCATTGATCACAGGTGTCACCGGACAGGACGGAGCTTATTTAAGTGAATTGTTATTAAAGAAAGGATATGTTGTACATGGTATCTCTATTTCATCTTTCTTCACCATTCCTTCGATGATGTCTTTAAAAACATAGCAGTCCTCGATCGGATGCCCTAGCATCTGGTGATAGGGGCAGAATCTTGGACTGTCTTTTCTTTCAAGTCCTCTGGCCACTTTGGCTCTAGCAGGGTGACCACGCCATATTCTGTCACCCAGTCGAACAGAATTTTGGCCTTGTCTCTCGAAAAGGAGTAGGCCTTTTTCATTTTATCCCACAACGAGGGACCCTCTTTGCCATCTGTGGCTTTTGCGGGCTGCGGGGCAACCGCATTCTTGCCTCTATCCTTCTTCTGCTGTTCAAACGCCTTGATATCAAGAGCGTTGGCTTCTTTAGGCGTCTGGCGCCGCTCCACTGCCTTGCCCTTCTGGGTTGTGCTGGCAGTCGATGTAGGGGCAGGTCTGGCCAGAAAGGCTTCCACCTCGGCCACAATAATATTCAATCAGTCAAATGACCGTATTTCCATTCCAATTATCTTTTCCAGAACCTCTCTCCTGAAGTTCTGTTTGCAAATTTGTACAGCATCCTCCTGATGTGGGGGTCGCTTGCATCTCATCCTGAGGTTCCTCCACCTCTTAATATAATCGAGGGCTGTCTCGTCTGCCCTCTACTTTGTTGAGTAGAGTTCGGCCACTGCGACCTCCCTCTCTGTAACATGGAATCCTTCTCTGAACTTCCTCTGCATGTCCGACTAGTCGCTAATCGACCCGGTCAGAAGGCTGGAGTACCATTCAAATGCAAGCCCCGTCAGCGAGGACCCGAAAAACTTCAGTAGATATGACTCGTCTAATGCCAGGTCGCCCATGACGGTCATGTAGTACGCGACATGATCTTTCGGGGATCCCTTCCCATTGAACTTGTCAAACTTCGGCGGCTTGTTGATCCCTGGGAGAAGACGTTTAGCAGCATGGTGCGGCGGGTATGGTACCTGATAGGCATCAAAAGTGACATAGTCGCCTTCACTTCTTTCTACAAGCTTCAGCTCGATCATTCTCTCCACCATCATCTTGTTCACGGTCATGGGATCGACTAGCTCAAGGTAGAAATGTGCTGGCTGCAGGTAGGGGGTGACGAGCGTGGTCACCTGCGGTGGGCGCAGCAGTGGAGGCGTCTAGTGCACCTGAGGGAACACTGGTGGCATCAGCGGCTGTGGTGGCCATTGTTGATTTGTCGCCAAGCTTGGCTCTAATGGCTGAGGCAGAGTGTAGAGCGGTGGAGGGTCAGCTTGATGGATGGCTCCCCGAGATGATTCACCCTGAACTTCAGGCAGCTTGAAAGCTGACGACTGCTCTGCCTTTTCCATCAGTTGCTTCTTCAGCAAGTCTATCTCTTGTCAGTACCTTTGGAGTAGCATTAGGACCGACGGGTCCATAGCTGCAGTGCTGGGGATGGCCTCTGCTACTTCCCCGGACGTTCCCTCAGGTAGGATGTCGAGGAGGACATCATCTTCCTCTTCTGCCGTCACTACATTAGCAGTTAGGACGGCGGCCTCATCATCTGGCGGGTGGCGGATCTAGGGTTGTTTTCCCCTAGCTACCGCTAGGAGCTCCCTTGCAGTCTTTGTCCTCCGAGTATTCGGCCCTAGCCTTGCAGCCAACTGAGCCAGCTCGCGAGGGTCTTCGGGAAGCCCACCATATCGGCTGAATGTGCCGGCCATATTACAGGTGAAAACCTGCATCCTTCTTCTTCGCCGATGGACCTTCCTTCTAGCTTGATCTGGAAAGGTCAGCCTCTCGAACACAGAAATTCTTTCTTTCTCTTCCCACGGCGGGGTGGTTTCGTCAGCTTCGATCTCAAAGCCATCTTCATAACAGTTGTCATTAACCGACGACGCCATCCTTCTTTTAGTTTCTTCTTCTTCAACTGCCATTGGTGGGCAGTAGCCTTCATTAGCTGCGGCTGCCTGCATCAGTCACTATTGTCCAAGCGAGGGGTTGCCTAGCCCTCAGAAATAGTTCTTGACCATGGTGGTCATCTCTTCTTGCCCTCGTCCCTGATGTAGGATGGGGGACAGTTGTTGACTTTCCACGGGAGGGACATAAGCAAGCCGGGCCTGACTGGCGGGTTGCCAAAATCTTCGTCCCACAGCAGGGACATTAGCTTGGCAGGTGCAGACTTGGAATCTTCCGCGGCGCGGAGGGTCCGCAACCACCTCTTCTTCTTTCAGGGGCAGGCCCATTTCTTTCCTTTCTTCAACTCCGTCACGAGTAGGACGGTGGCGTACTGGTGTAGCTTGCTGGACAGGCTGGACCCTCTTGGGGACCCATACCTACTTAAACTTCCTTGGCCTCAGGGCCAGCTTCTCCTGGCCATAGCGGCCGGCTTCTTCTCTTTCCGCCCTCCTTCCAGCGAGGGCTTAGTATGAATTGCGGACTAGGAAATTAGGGATGACCCGGTCCGAGACTATCTGGGCATCACATCCATCGAGGAAGACACGGACGCTGCCAACCATAATGGATTTACCAGAGTGAGATAGAGATCCGGTAACCACAGCAGTACTCTTTTGAAGTTCTTTGCGCTGGTGACCTCCAACATTCTTGTTGACAGCATCGGGGCGAGCCCCGGGGATGGCATAGTGCACTAGGCAGCTGGCGACCAGAGTCAGACTCTTGAGCGAGTCATGGCATCATCGAGCCTTCAGAGGCTCCACCTTCTTCACAGCTCCCTCGACGGGCTCTGAGGGTTCCACTTTCAGCATATCTACGAAGGCTAACCGCAAGAAGTTGGGGAAACCAACAGCAACGGGGAAGTTGCCGAACACCATGGGCACCGCCAAGTACCCGTGCTCAGCATGATCAACAACAATTGATGGGCCGAAGCCGATGCCAGTCAATCCAAAGGTCATCATCGTTCGTCTGCAAAGATAAACAAACCGACGATTAGCAACCTTTGGGAGGGCTACGAAGCCCGAATATCTTGGCAAAGAGATGAAAGATGACACTGGTCCCACCAGGCGTGCCAGAACTGTGGGACTCATTTTCTTCTCTCTCTTTAGATGGCACTGGTCCCACCGGATGTGCCAGAACTGTGAGACTCATTTTCTTCTCTCTCCTGATTTGCCCATGCTTGGGGGTTCTTCAGAGACTTCATCTGGCTCTTCGAGCAGTGGCGGTGAGGTGATGGAGACCGATGAGAGCTCGAGCTCGGGCTCTTCTTCCTCTGAGGCCTCTTCCGCTGGGGATGCCGAGACGGAGGCGGCTCTAGAAGGTATATAGAAATCCTTCCCTGACCCTATTGGCTCTAGTTTAGAGTTTATAGCAAGGTATTGATGCCATTGTGTCATGACCAGGGCTGGAGTCTGAGGGGGGGCGTGTGCCGACTTCTATTGAGGATGACCAAGAAGAGCTTCCCAAGCCCCCGGTGGTTACCGGGGATGACTGGATCATAGAAGAGCCTCTGCCCTCCCCGACCCCTAGTGGAGATGCTGCAGGCGCGGCCGGAGCCATGCTGGGTGAGGATCAAAACCTTTCTCAGGTTTTTCACCTTATCTTGTCACAGGGAAGCCCCGAGTGTCACTGACTCCCCTTTGTGTTTGGTGGGATTATGTAGGTCCTATTTCTATGTTGGCCGAGATGGGCCACTCCCCTCTAGAGCTAGGGGCCGAGTGGCCTACGTGCCGTTGTCCACCAGAGCCACTACTGGACGCGAGCATGGGCGCGACCCTGCTTCAGTGAGCCCGCGGCTACTTGGGAGGCGACCCCCTGCCTTCTCCGGAGGAGCTTAGGCAGCGGTTGAGGGACTACACCTAGGGCTACCACGGCCTCAGATTCTCACAAGAGCTTTGGATGTCTGGCTTGGCCGGCATCTGGATAGAGTACCTGTGGCTTCTAGCAGCTCATGAGCAACAAGCACAGCGGCTGGCGGCCATCCGGGAGGCACAGGAGCAGTGCGTTCAGCTTGCGTCAGCGGTGGCTGAGCAGAGGAGACTCGTCGATGCAGTCGTGTCTCTCGCTCAGGACTGTGCCAGGCAGCTAAGCGAGGTGACGAGCTGAGCTGAGGCCTTGCAGAAGGCCTTAGAGGAGCAGCGGCAAGCCGTAGAGCTCACTGAGGTCGAGTGGCGGGTTGTCGACACCAAAGCCGAGACTACTGTTCTGCTTGCATCGACCTTGGAGGCGGAGCTGGCGGCTACGGAGTCTCACCGGGCAGCACTGGAGGGGAGTGAGCCTAGGCTCTGATTGTATCGCTCCTTTATCTTTTCTTGCCTTTTGTTATCCAGACCATATGCTTTTTTTTTGTCACCCTAAGGGCATGTCTTGGGCTCCTTTTTATAGAGTATGAATGACAAAATCCAGACTTTGAGGTTGTTATTTGCTGGGTTGTTTCTCTTCCCGTTCTATGGAATAATGCTGAGTGCAGAGACTGGCAACCACTTACTGTTAGTCTGCTTCATTTTCCCCACTATGCACCGGTGTAGGGGGCAAGAGACTGGGCTTACCCGATTTCAGGGTATTGACAAAGAGGACTGGGAAAGGGGAGAGGTGTAACTAGATTTTGGATACTGGGGGCTGGGTACTGGAAAATAGTAGAAAAGACCAAGTGCTGGGGGTCAGTCCCTTGACAAAAGAAGGGGAAGACCCATGTCATGTAAGGTCAGTGTAGGCCCATTGGTACTTGGGGGCCCACGGAATTAAGGCTGGGAATTGATTCTGGCTTGTTTCGGTTGTAGGCCAACGCTTGGTATTGACTGTGTTTATGTTGTTAGTTGGCATTGTAGTTCACATTGGCTTGGGGAACTGGAGCTGGGCTGGCCGAATTGCCCTAGGAGGCGTCACAATCGAAAGCTAGGATTAGGAACTGGAGCTGGCCGGCTGACCCGTGTCGAGGTTGTAGTCGAGACGCTGGGGCTAGATGCTGGTACTAGGTCTAGGTAACTGGTCTGCTGATGTGCTATAGCTGGAATGTTGAACTGGCGACTAGCACTGGAATCGAGCGACTGGCCTGTGGAGGCGTTGTAGCCATGATGCTGGAGCTGACAACTGGTACTGGAACTGAGCGGCCAGCCTGTGGAGGTGTTGTAGCCGCGACGCTGGAGCTGGCAACTGGTACTGGAACTGAGTGGCTGGCCTATGGAGGCATTGTAGCCGTGATGCTGGAGCTGGCAACCGGTACTGGAACTGGGCGGCTGGCCTGTGGAGGCGTTGTAGTCGCGATGCTGGAGCTAGCGACCAGTACTGGAACTGAGCAGCTGGCCTGTGGAGGCGTTGTAGCCATGATGCTGGAGCTGGCAACTGGTACTGGAACTGGGCGGCTGGCCTATGGAGGCGTTGTAGCCGCGATACTGGAGTTGGCGACTGGTACTGGAACTGAGCGGCTGGCCTGTGGAGGCGTTGTAGCCGCAATGCTGGAGCTGGCGACCGGTACTGGAACTGAGTGGCTGGCCTGTGGAGGCATTGTAGCTGCAACCCTGGAGCTGGCAACTGGTACTGGAACTGAGCGACTGGCCTACGGAGGCATTGTAGCCGCGATGCTGGAGCTGGCAACCAGTACTGGAACTGGGCGGCTAGCCTATGGAGGCGTTGTTGCCGCGATACTGGAGCTGGCGACGGGTACTGGAACTGAGCGGCTGGCCTGTGGAGGTGTTGTAGCCACGATGTTGGAGCTAGCGACCGATACTGGAACAGAGCGGCTGGCCTGTGGAGGCATTGTAGCCGCGACACTGGAGCTGGCAACTGGTACTGGAACTGAGTGGCTGGCCTATGCAGGCGTTGTAGCCACGATGCTGGAGCTGGCAACCGGTACTGGAACTAGGTGCCTGGCATGTGGAGGCATTGTAGCCATGATACTAGAGCTGGCGACCGGTTACTAAGGCATGTGGTCGACTACTGATGCTAGGGTGGGCGTTGTTCGTCCCTGAAGGGTGAGATGGTCACCATCGTTGTGAAGTGATGCTGAGGTCACCATTGACAGAATGTCACGGTCGACTACCCTCGTCGGTGAGGAGCAGAGAAGGAGAGGATTTTTTTTTATTTTTCTCTTTACCAGCTCCACCGCTCTTGTGGATTTTCGCCAGAGCTGGCCCCCTTTAGCTTTTTTCGGTATGCCCTTGTGGGTTTTCACACTGAGGGGTCACTCGATTTTGCCTGAGGCGCCCTTTCGGGTTATCACCTCAGCTTGGTTGCTTGAGTCAAAAGGATTGTAATTTTCTACTCATTTAGTCTTCATACTATTTGAGAGAAACATGGTTATTAATAAAGTCTTGGGTTATTTCTATATTGCGCACTCTGTCTGTATGTGTTGAATACACTACGCTCTGATTGACATGATCATTATAGACATCGTCACGTCACTTCCGAGTAATCTTCCGCGCTCGGGGTGTGACATCACGTGTCAAGATTTGATGTTGACATTCCACGTGTCAAAGTACCCGATCTACTTTTTGCCTTGGATCTCATGCACTCTTTAGTTGAGCCTCGAGCCACGTGACTGAAGTGAAAAGAAATCTTCCTATCGTTTATGAGTTCATCAATGGGTCCTTCAGTGACTTAAACCTGTCAACAGAGAAAGGCATTTAGTCAACCACCTGGTCACCATAAGTAGATAGTCAATGTGCATCGACCTTATTGCATAAAACATATATGCTTAGACCTAATGTGAACATATGCACCGACTTTGATACGTGAATGTGTACTGACTTGCGAATGTGCACAGACTTTACTTGCTTAAGCCTTTATGCAAGTTCTGATATGAACAAATGTGCTTTGACCTATTTATGCAGATATGAAGATCTACACAGACCTTACAATGTGTGTATGACTTCTACATGTGCACCGACCTCAGAGTACGAGATGTAATATATGCATCGACCTTAGTATGTAGCATAGCCAATGTGCACTGACCTTCATGCTATGAAAATGCATACGTGCACCGACCTTATGTGAAGGTGCTCAGACTTCATGCTTTATAAATGAAGATGTGCATCGACCAAGAATGGAGATGCTCCGACCTGCATAGCGTAGTGAACACATGTGCTTAGACTTCTATGTGAATATGCTCAAACTTGGTGCAACATGTGCTCCAGCTTTAACTAATCTTTTTATGCATGTGCTCAGACTTGGTATGCTATTGATGAGAAGATGCACATACCTGTTATGCTACTAGTGAAGAAATGCACCCACCTTAGTATGCAACCATAACAATGTGCACTGACCTTGGCTGGCACTTGGCAAAACTAGCATCAACCTTAGTTGTTTTGACAGCCAACAAGCATCGACCTTAGTTGCTTTGAAAGCAAACAAGCGTCGACCTTAATTTTATGAAAACCAAAACTAGCATCGACCTATATGCAATATGCATTAACCTCTATCTGTTTGATTATATGCATAAACAGTAAAGTGCAATGACCTATCATGAATCTGAATGATTATGATGACAACATTAAATCCAATGCACACAAATCAATCCACAGCAATCAATCCTCATTAATGCACAGTGCAATGATCAAATGCATAACCAAATGCATACTGCATCATCATTTAATTTATCATGCAAACACATGATGACTCATAGTTTTTGCTATCATCAAAACCACAAGGACACAACATCTATGAGACAAGTTCATTGTTAAACCTACTACATGTGGAGTTTTGTTAGTCATAGGTCACTTGCATCGACACATCCCCTTGTGTGTGTCGACACCCTCAGAACTAGTGAGTCAAATTACCTTGACCTGCATACTTGCCATACTCCAGAATTGAGTCGACCCACAAACTAATTGAGTCAACCTGCTCATGTTTATCTGTGATCATCTATCCTATCTATCAACCCTTCACTGGCTTGCTCAATAGTGTGCTTCATCCACTCTCACAACACTCTGATTTAGGGGGAGATTCACACCTAATGACTGATCTTCTGTGACTGACATTCCTGAAACAATGACTTACCAACTTCTGGCATCATGCTTGTTCCAATAAATTGATGGTTTAAGGCTAATGACTCTGTTAGGTCTGAAATTGCTAAGCTAAAGGAAGGCCTCCCAAGGCTTACTCCTGCTAAAGCATTAAGTATGTTGAACCCTAGTACTCTTGCAGCCAGATTATGAGAATTCCGTAATATTTTTGGTTGATTAACTTCACATTGTGCATTGTCTTCAAACAATCATGCCATCTTAGTCTATCTAAAGCACTCGATGCAAAGCAATGGCAAAGACCTACTGAATAACTGAGCACACTTCACCTAAGACGTGAGGTTGTTCGTGTCAAAAGGTAGTGTCCTAACTAACTTAGCTCTGGTTTCATTCAAATTAAAAACAAATGTTGCAAATATACACAGAGCAATGGCTTCAGTCTATTGACAAACTGTACCTCTTTACCAATGAAGTGGTGCAGGCTCAAGCATGAGGTGGCAAGCTATCTCTGGTCAAAATGAGACAAAATAGTTACCTGCATTGAGTAACTAGGGAAGGTTGCATCTAGCTCATGTGCTTCCTTATGTCAAAAGGTGTCAATTCAACTTGACTTTCATCTTATAAAAGATAGTTAATTTGTGCCTTGCATTAAAAACCAAAGGTGCTTAATTGAGTAGACTTTCACTGCTTCAAATTGTTTGGCCTTAATACTAATGGCAGCTAATCTTGAAAAGTTACTGGGCTTGCATAAGGAAGGCTTCAAGATCAGTGTTAAGGTCTTTAGTGTGCAATAGTGTTGTAGTTCTTGTAATCCTATGAGCAAAAACTCATGTTGCCTTCCTAGCTTCTACAACCTCTGAAGTTATTCACTTTAAATCCCTCAATCATCAAGTTCAAACCATGCAATGCTCTTTTGAGGTAGGTGTCCGAATTCAGAATCAGTCCAACACAATCATGAAGTCTATATTAGGCTTGAATCCCCTCACTGAACTCACATTTCAGCCTCTTAAATTTTCACATATATCCACAGGTTCCTTCCTAGTCTCCCCACATTTATGAACACCTCTCCTAGTATTTTGATGATGTCATAGAGGGAGAAGTCACAAGCCTGATGAGCTATAGTCTGGTTGGTTAGTCAAAAAATCACAGTGCATCCCTAATGCATGTCTTGATCTGATGAAACTCTTAGGGCTGCTTTGACAATGGAGTTATCGGGGGGTTACGCTAACCGATGAGAGAGATGATAGGTGTGGGCCCCACCTCCGCCTCGCATAGAAGGCCACTAACCCTGCCCGGTTAGCAAAGTTGCCCTTAATGAATCCTTCATAAATTCAAATTTTTCGCCCAGATGGGGTCGTGTCTATTCTCGAAGCCCCATCAAAGTATAGTTGTCAGGCGACTGGTTGGACCTGGTCTACCTCCATTGTTTCATCTTCAGGTAGTTCTGTGACCAGTGGGGAGTCTTCGGGCGCGAGGTGCGCTGCGAAGAAGTTTGCAACGGCTTGCCCTTTAATGGCCTTCTACGGCATATAGGCGATGTCAAATTCTATTAGCAGTACGGCCCACTTGCCGAGACGCCCATTCGGGATGAGCTGGGAGAGAATGTGCTTGACAGGATCAGCCCTAGATATCAGGCTTACTTCATGGGACAACATGCAATACCTTAGTTTCTTGACTACGAAGACTAAGGCAAGGCAGACTTTCTCGATTGGGGTGTACTTGACCTCTGCTCCCACCAGTCTTCGGCTGAGGTAGTAGAGAGCTTGCTCCTTTCCCTCATCATTGTTTGAGGTGAGCATTGTCCCCAGTGAATATTCGGTAGCCGCTATATAAAGGATGAGTAGTCTTCCCTTGACAGGTGCCCCTAGCACAGGTAGGGTCTTCAAATAATCTTTCAACTGGTCGAAGGCTCATTGGCACTCGTGACCCCAGCTAAATGATGCATTCTTCATCATCAATTTATGAAACGGCTGGCAGCGTCCTGACAAGTTGGAGATGAATCTGTGGATGTAGGCTAGCCGGCCTTGTAGGGACCTTAACTCTCCCAGATTGTACAGAGGGGGCAGCTCCCGGATAGCTTTATGTTGAAGGGGTCGATCTCAATCCCTCTGTGTCAGACAATGAAGCCGAGTAACTTCCCGCTGGAGATGCCAAAGGCACACTTCATTGGTTCATTTTTAGCTCATATTGACGGAGCCTCTTAAAGATGACTCTGAGGTTGCTCAAGTGATCGCCCCTTTTCTTCGTCTTGATGACCAAATCATCAATGTAAAATTCAACTTTGCTATATAGCAGATCGTCGAATATCTTGGTCATTGCCCGTTGGTACATGGCGCTGGCATTCTTTGAGGTTGAAATGCATCTTTTTTTAGTGGAATATCTCTTTGGGCGACCTGAAGGCCGTGTGAATTTGGTCGTGCTCAGCTATCCAAATTTGGTTATAGTCGGACGATCCGTCCATAAAGTCACAGGGCCTCATGGCTAGTTGTTGCATCAATCATTACTTCGATGATGGGCACCGGGAAATCATCTTTCGGGCAGGCTTTATTCAGGTCGCGGAAGTCTACGTAGATCCTGATCTGTCCATTCTTCTTCTTCACTGGCACAATGTTGGCCAACTAGGTAGTGTATTGGTTTTCAGCTACAAAATCGACAGCTATGAGTTTGTCGACTTCTTTGCAGATCTGGTTTATCAATTCCGGTCTCATGCGTCAGGGGGACTGCTTCACTGGCTCCGTATTGGGATCAATAGCCAAAGTGTGCTGAGTTACATCAGAGCTGAGGCCGGGCATTTCTTGGTAGTTCCAGGCAAAGTAGTCTCGGAACTCTTGCAGCAACCTCACATATTGTTCCCTCTCCTGTGGGGGTATGAGGGCACTCAGAAAGATTGGCCTGGGGTCAGTTTCTGTGCCGAGGTTGATTTTAATAAGCTCATTGACGATAGCTTGACCGCCATCTTCAATTTTCGGGGGTGCTGGCAATAGGTCGACAAAATCTTGATCTTCGCCATCCTCGGCTTCGAGGACGCCATATGCCTCTTCTTGTTCCACCTCACTAGGTGTAGAGGCTACATTTGCTTCACACCCCCCTGGGGCTACAGTCGGCGGTCCCGAGGGGCTCCCTAGCGCGGAAGGACCCCGGGCCGCTCCGGGATCTTCTAAGTAGTCATTATAAATAGCTTCGACGGGGGCCGAGGTGGTTATCGGCCATGCCCCTGCTCCACCACTGTCGGCCAGTGTTGTTCATTTTCTGTTGCATCTTCAGGAGCCTGGTACTAGACTGATATGGTATATATTCCCCTTTTGGGGCTGCTCGTGACATGGGGGCGTGGCGGGGCCACCACATAGTCCCCCATCCTGAGCTCATCTCTGTCAATCAGGTCCTGAGCGATGTCTTTGAAGACGTAATAGTCTTCAATAGGGTGACCCAATATCTGGTGATAGGGGCAGAATAAGGGGTCACCACTTCTTCGGGCATCCTGGGGCCTCTTGGACTTCGGGAGGGAGACTTTGCCGTAGTGGCAGGCCCAATCAAAGATCCCTCGAGTCTTCTCCTTTGGGAAAGAGTAGGGCTTCTGCAGCTTCTCCTGTAGTGTATGGCCCCGTCCAGTCGACCGACCGGCTGAGGGGCCGGCTACACTCCTCGCCTCCCTCCTTAAGCTCATGGAGGTATCAGGACTGGTATTCTGGGACTGAGGCATGCCTTCGTTCCACGGGCGGAGAGAGCCTTTGATCAAACGGGACACGAGTGTAGTTATCTCAGCCAATCGTGCCTTTAGCACCTCGATCTCCCGCTGTTGCCTATGATATAGAGCGAACATAATGGGGTCGTATCGGGGAAAACCCAGAGCACGGCCCATATCATTGCTCCTTGCTTCGCCAACAGGCGGGGGTAAGGGTGCCTCGGTGTTGTGATCTTTTGAGGTCGACCCCTCAGAAGAGGGGGAAATTTTCCCCGTGCACCTGTGGTGAGGAGGGTTCCAAAGGAACACTTCTTCATCTTGCACTTCCTCAGCCGAAGGCATTATCGCTGCAGGCTCCCCGTGGGTCTGCAGCTTCGGTAGAATCATCGCTGGACGGAGCCGAAATTGATATCACATCGGCTTTGTAATGGTCTTCTATCGAGAAGCCCAAACCCAGGTGTTTGGTAATTTCCAGTAGCCTCCGATCTAGGTTCTGTGGGTTCCACATTCTTTTGAACATTTCCTTCCGACTGGAGAGCTGGTAAAGGGGGATCCCTTATTTTCTAGCCAAACCGACTGCGCGGTTGGTTATGTAAGGGAGTCCCATAATCGGGACATGCGGATCATGCAGCTCGTCGGGGAGTCAACAATCGTCATCTTCTCTGACTGGCTTTTCCCCGGCTACATAGAAGATTGTGGATGGTCCTTCGAAATTAGGCACTTCAAAATTTTATCTTTCTTACTCCCTTTCCCTTTCTCTACTCTCTCTCTCTTTTCAGTCAGAATCCCTCTTCAGATTCCGATACCCTATTGTTGACTCTTCTCTTCGCAGCAGGGTCTTTCTCTCGATCTCCTCTCTAACTCTTCTACTCTTCTCAATCTTCTTCTCTTCTTCTCTCGTACTCTATCTTCTCCACTACTCTCTTTCTCTTTTCTCCTCGACGGCTGCTACTCTTCTGTATTCGCTCTCACGATCTCATGAGCTCTTTCTATTTCCTTCTCTTCTTCCTCTTCTCTCACACTCTCTGGCACTCTACTTTTCTTATAACTGAACCTCTTTCTTTTTCTCGATCTCTCACTCTCTCTTCTCCTCTATTCTTACTCTGCAAGTCTCCCTAATCTTCTATATTTTTTTTATTTGTAATACTGATCAAAGGAGTGCCTTTTATAGAGCTTCAGACTTGGGTCCCACGAGCTCACGCTTCAGGTGTATGGAGGGCTTGTTTCCAACCAAGAGGATTCTGGAAGAGCCTTTCCACGTGTTGGAATCTGGATAAAAGAGGACCACGTGGCAGATCCTTTCTGAGACTATCTACCTTTAGATCACGTGCCTAACCATAAGCTTCCTGGATCTGCATGTTACTCACTTGCCCTTCCTGAGATCACGTGCCACATAAGTTTGATGGTGAGCGCCACGTGACCTGGAATTGATCGATATCCTCTTTAATCCAAGGATGTTTTACTTAAGGAGAGTTTAATTTTGGCCCACAACTAGATGTTTGATGAATTGTTTCTGTATGGGAGTGCCTGTCAAATCAGATAAAACAATTCATTAACAAGCTTATTTTAGAGAGATTAATCACAGTAAATAATCGGGGAATTTAGATTTGGGCGTATCATGAAGACAAGGCAATAAACACGTGAAGTTCTATATGAGCCTCGATGCTTACATCAGAAGCATCGACCTGTCTTAATGATAAGTGCAACATGACTTAGAGATAGCATCGACCTGTACAACATACAGGTAGACCCTTATGCAATCGAAAGCATAATGCTGCGTCAGTGCATACCCATGGTGCACTGACCAAACTTGCTTAGATCAAGTAGCTGCACCGACCTAATAGAGCACTTTAAGGCATGTGCTCAGACCTGTCTTTGCAGGACCTTCATCGCTGCATCGACCTGATAGAACAAATTAGTGCATGTGCACCGACCTTAGTATGCAACAATGAATATGTGCACCGACCTGGCCTAGTATGCTCTAACCTGATGCCTTCATGTGTACTGACTACAGTAAGGTGCTCCGACCTCAAAATGCATAAAAGCACATATGCTTAGACCTTGGAATGCAAGAAGCAAATGTGCACAGACCTTATAATGCACGATGCAACATGTGCATCGACCTTATAATGCAGGATGCAAATGTGCATAGACCTTTATGCATAAGACAGGAATGTACACTGACTTGCCTCTGCCTAGATATGCAACATGCATCGAACTTTATGCATAAGACATAAATGTGCATCGACCTATATGCAGACTAACAAAACATGCACCAACCTGTATGAAGGTGTGAACAGGATATGCATCGACCTTCATTTGCTATGAACAGTGATGTGCATCGACCTTATGTGCCTTTGAATAGTGGCATGCATCGACCTTATGTGCAGGGTGAAAACGTGCATCGACCTGATTATGCATGATAGCCTATCTGCATCGACCTTTATGTAATGAGATGAACATGTGCATTGACCCTGGTATGAAAATTCTTGGACCTTATGAAGATGCTCTGACTTTCATGTGCTTTCTAAAACAATGTGCTCTGACTTGCATAATGCATGTGTACAGATGTAAAAGCATGTGCTTACACCTTGTGCGTGCATGTGCTCAGACTTGTATGAACATAGTTTGACCTGCATAATCTATATGCTCTGACATGAATGTATGTGCTTAGACCTTGTGCATGTGAAAAATGTTTGTGCACACAACCTGTTTGGTAAAATGAATATGCATGCAACCTGTTTGATTAAATGACCAGAATGTTTAAACGTGCACAGATGTGCTATAGTGCTCCAACCTTTATGAGCAAAAGATATGTGCATGTGCACAGACTCAGGATGTAGCAATAGGCATGCGCATCGACCTTGAACACCAAAATAGCCATATGACATTATGCACATCATCAAGGCCGCACTAGTCACACCAAAATCACAGCATCAAGTTAACACAAGTCACATCAAAACCACAGCATCAAGGCAACATAAACACATATGACGGCAACACAAGTCACATCAAAATCACAGCATCAAGGCAATAGAAACACATATGACATTATGCACATGAGTCATAGTGTTTGACATCATCAAAATCATAGGATTACAACACAATCCATACACATAACACTGTTCCACAAGAAGAAAAGTGGGACAACTCAGCAAATAATGAAAGTCCGGCAAGTTGTCACTAATACTCTGTAAAGGAGCCCAAGACATGTCCTTGGGGTAACAAAAGGCATACAATCCCGATGACACAACCAAAACGGGAAAGGGGGGTATAATCAAATCCCGGGCTTGCTCCCCTCTAGCGCCTCCAGACGAGACTCAGCAACTATGAGCTCCGCCTCTAAGGTCGACAAGAGCTGAGCACTAGCCTCAGCCGTAGCCTCAACCGCCTGCCACTCAGATCGGGCAGGCTCTATGACGGATAGCTGCCCCTCAATGGCCTTCCGCAAGACCTCGACTCGGCTCTCTGCCTCTCCCAGCTGCACAGCGCGGTCTCGGGAAAGCGACGTGGCTGCCGGAGCGTAGCCCCTTTACTCCACCATGGCTGACACAAGCCAGGCCCGCTACTCCTGCGCCTCTCGGATGGCTGCCAGCCTCTGAGTCCTCTGCTCCTGAGCCTCCCGAAGTCGCAGGTACTCTGCCCAGATCCCAGTCAAAATAGACATCCAAAGATCGCGGGGGAAGCCAAGGGTGTGGTAGCCCTGGGTACACTCCTGCGCTAAAGGCAATAGGCACACAACACGACCGACAAGGGCTATAACACACCATAACAGGCACGTTAAAGACACCCGACGACGACGAGCGCGAGCCATTCGCCGCGCGAGACGTTGAGCAGTTTTCCGGCGATGACGACCGCAAGCGTGGCGACGAGATGGATCCACGCGTTGTGCTGCGTGCGGATGACGAGGAGGATGCCGCGGAGAGCGTGGCGGAAGCTGTAGGCGCGTTCGCGGAGATGGAAGGCCATTATTTGAGGCGCGCCTGGAGGGCGGCGATTTGGGGCGGGATTTGCGTGTTCGTGGGATCGAGCTTTTGCGCGGCCTGGAGCTCGGCGATGCCTTCGGGGATGTGCCCCTGCATGGCGAGCGCCTGGCCGAGGCCCATGTGGGCTTCAGGGTACGCGGGAAGTTTTTCGAGAAGGGCTCGGAACTGGGAGATGGCCTCGTCGAGCTGGCCGTCACGGGCGAGGGTGAAGCCGAGGAAGAGCTGCGCGGCGTAATAGCGCCGGTTGATCTCGAGGCAGTGGCGGAAGCAGGCGATGGCGCCCTTGAAATCACCCGCCTTGAAGAGGAGGAGGCCGAGGCTCATCTGCGCGTTGTCGAACTGCGGATTGAAGCGCAGGCATTCGCGATACTCGGCGATGGCCCCGGCGTTCTGGTTCCGGTGGGCGAGTTCGTTGCCGAGGAGGTTGTGGAGCATCCACGAGTTGGGATTGTAGCGGAGATTGTGGCGCCAGAGTTGTTCCTGGCCGGCGAAGAGCGTGGCGTAGGACTGGGTCTGGATGCCGAGCAAGACGACAATGAGCGCGAGCAGTCCCGCGCCGGCGCGGCGCAGGCCCGGGGAAATTTGCGCGGCGATGCCTTCGACCGCGGCGATGGCAAGGCCGATGAGCGCGATGATGGGCAGGTAAAGCAGGTGGTCCCAGACCCAGCCGAGGCACATGTAGCTGACTTCGTTCAGGCCGAGGAAGGGCGCCATGCCGAGCGCGAAAAACGCGAGCCCCACGAAGAGCGCACGGCCCCACGTGCGGCGCCGGGTCCAGCACACGGCAAGGACCAGCGCGATGCCGAGCCACGGGACGAAGCCAAGCGGGCCCAGCGGATCGAGCGGCCACTGCGGGTAATAGCTCATCTGGGGCACGGGCAGCACGGCGTGGCCGAGGTAGAAGGCGAGGCAGAGGCCGGCGAGTTCAAGGCGCTCGCCGATGCCGCCGAGATGGATGGGACCGGGCGAGATGTAATGCGTGGTGTGGGCGTAGACGACACTGGCGTGGATTTGCAGGAGGGTGAGCGCGGCCGAGATGACAAAGAAGGGCGCGGCGGCGCGGGCGTCGGCCCAGGTGACTTTGCCGCGCTTCCACCATGCGTACAGCAGCAGCATGACGGGCAGGAAGTAGGCGGTGATCTTGCAAAGCATGGAGACGAGGTAGAAGCCGAGCGCGAGGGCGTAGTCGCGCGGGCGGCGGGCCGCGTCGAAGTCGATCCACGCGGTCATGGCGAGCAAAAGCGGCGGGAGCGAGAGCGTGTTCTTGAGCTCGCTCGCGTTTCCGACGGAGTCGACCATGAGCGGGTGGATGGCGAAGAGAAGCGCGCCAAGCCACGCATAGCGCAGGCCGAGCCGCGCGAAGAATCGCCAAAGCAGGAGCGCGCTGGCGGCGTGCAGCACGAGGTTGCAGACGAGGTAGGCGAAGGGGCTGTCCTCGCCGAAGAGGCACCACTGGAAATACTGCACGGTTTGCTGGAGCGGGTAGTAATCGACAAAACTGCCGGGGACGAACCAGGCTTTCCAGAGGCGGTCGGGCTCGCGCAGGAGCGGATTGCTGGTGATATAAAGCGCGTCGTCGGCGATCCAGCCGCCCTTGAGCACCGGCGTAAAGACCCACACCGCGCCCTCAACGATGACGATGACCTGGAGGATGAGGAGCAGCATGCGACGCGTTTCCGGCGCAAGGCTGGCGAAGAAGGACGTGTCGGCCGCGGATTGTAGGGCGCGGGAGTTCGCCTTGGATTTTGCGGCCATGATGCAGAACGACGCTGGCCTGACCAAGCCCGCGCGGCAATGCGGATTTTACGGCGGGCCGGGAGGATTGGGATCAATCGAACTCATGAAAGCACGCAGATTAACCCGCCAGCCGGACGCCGTCTTTTCGAATTGAAGCCGCACTCTCTGCCACGGGAAGGACGCGGTCATCTGGTCGATCTGCTGTTGCTGCGGTGATCCCGGCGCAAGAACCTGGGCCCGGATTTCCCCGACCTTTGGCATCGGAAGCTTCTGCGCCTTGTCCTGCAGGACTGTCATCTCGTAGGTCAGGTAGACGGCCATCGACTCACACAATTTTCTGAGTTCGGCCCTGACCGGCGCGACGGTAACAATCGCGCACGTGTTGTCCGGCGTGAACGCGGGCGGGTTGAGCGTAATGGCCTGGGCCGCTTGATCGGCCAGTTGGCGGCGAATGTCCTGCATTTGAGGAAGGCCTTGTACTTCGCGAATCTGGCGCAACAGCTCTTCCGGCGGCTTCCCGAAAGCGTCACCGTCCTGGGGACGGCCCAGAGCCGCAATCTTGTCGTAATCGATCCACACCAGGTCGACCACAAACTCGCGGGCGAGCTTGGTGACGTCATCGGCATCGCCGGCCCGGGCATGGGGCGCGAAGGCGCCGAGAAGCCACACGAGCAGGAGGACGTCCGCGATTCGTTTCATGCCGTGACCGGCAGGATGGCATATCCAAACGGAAATGACAGCGTGTGACTTGTTCAGAAACCTCTACGAAGCGGTAAGGGTTCGGCCTTGCGCCTCCACGAGTGCAGGGACTATTCTTCGAGCATGAGCATTGCCGAGTTAAAAGCCGAAGTGGACCGGCTCTCGCCCGAAGAGCGGACTCAACTGCGCACTTACCTCGCGCTCAAGGACCGTCTTCCGGAACCGGAATTTTTGCGCGGCCTGGCGGAGAAGATCAACGATCCCAATCCAGCGCGCTGGCTGAGCCTCGAGGAATTTGAGAAGCAAGTCGAAGGCCTCTGCCCTTGTCCAATTTGAGACGTTGGTACTGGATACTTCGAGGTATCGTTCTACCTCGATCTGTGTGTCCAGATGTGGTGAGGGTTCTTAGTGTTCCCTCAGGTCTCCGTGTTTTGGTTCTGTTAGATTGTTTATTTCTATTAATTATTACATTCTCCTACTTTATTTCATATTTTTGTGTACCTTTACACTCCTTTTTAGCGCTTTCAAGCCCTCCGGCTCGTGGGCGATGAGCCATGATTCGAATGGTATCAGGTTATTCTTAGTATCCGGATCTTGGGTCATTACAATTGATATTAGAGCAGTGGTTGTGGACGTACATGAGAATTTGAGATACTGTAGTGATTAGAGTCCACAAAGTCCAATACAGTCGGTAGTTGGCATAGGGTTTCGTGCTTATTTTTCACTTGGTTTCTCATGTGAGAGCTTCTGGGCATGGCGTTGGCACTGTAATGGTGGTTGCTGCTCTCGTCGGAGTGCCGATGAGGGGCCTGAGGAGTAAGATAGAGAGCTTCCTCCCCCGTTGGTTGTGGCCCTGACTGTGCTGTGTTGGGTAGAGTTACTGGCGGGCGTGTGTCACTGTGGTGCTGGGTTCAAGGGATTCGCAGCGAGGTCAGGTGGCTGGTGATGATTGCTTGTGGCCAGGTAACAATGATGGTGCTTTGTGCAAGTCCTTGACATTTTGGCCACCCCAGCTTGAGGTTATCTAGCCCTAAGACGTCGAGATCGTAGGTTGAGGTAGCAGAGCGAGTACTTTGGTCGAGAATTATGCTCGAGCGAGTGGAGGATCTTCTTGGTGAGCTACTATTTTTTGAGCCTAAATATCTCATCATGCTCTGTGGCATCAGAAATGATGTGTCGGTCCTGATTATTTTTATGAATTTTGAGGTAGAATTGGGCAGAGATGCCCTAGTGAGTTCCAAGTCCTACGTTTCTGCGCATGAATGGCATGTGCTAGCTCTAGATTTGTTTCGAGATTGTATGGTGGTGGCTTGGTTCGTGGCCCAGAGTGGGGAATTTAAGTCCCTTGTATACCACCTCGGATGCGCCGTTCTAGATGGCAGATGAGATGTGAAGGTTTCGTAGTGAGTTCGAGATTGAGGATGAGCGTTGGCAGGTGCCAGTTATGCTCCGTGTTGCGGCTCTTGGCGTGGTGGTCCGCACAGTGGTAGCTCAAGAGAATGGATTGGTATTAGCATGCATGGATTTAAGAGAATGATGTCTGATGACTAGAGGTGTAGCAGCCTTTGAGCCTAGCATCTTTTGTAGATTTTTCTTCACTCCTCGATAAGTGTTCTGCTGCATTAATGGTTCCGAGATCAAAGGCAGGTGTAGGTGAGGAGCGTGTGATAGCAGCTAGCTCAATCACCGTGGTAGGGTGTGGCTGGAGATCAGCTGGGCCGGTGCTCAAGGCATGACGTGTTATAGTTCAAGAAATTGCAATGGTGGTGCATCGTGAGATGCTTCGAATGTGGTCTGATGAGACACATGGTTAGTGTTGTCAGAGGTGTTAACCTGGTAGAAGTGATGGTTTCCCTCTGTGCTGGAAGGTGCGGTTCCCAGCGTCCGCAAGGTTCTAAGTCAGGTCGAGCGTGGGGATATCCCGATTTGTTGGAGGTGTGTTGTTTTCTCCTTGATCGGAGAGAATCGTGCTTTGCCAAGTTTGTCATCTTGCATCAGGTGATCGGATGGGTTGGCCTCCTTTATGTGCCATGAGGTCCGTGCAAGACGTGTTCGGTGTTGGCAAGGTGGTTGCCTGTGAGAAGCATTGCCCATCCCCAAGGGCCGTGAGCATGTGTTAGCACAATTATGGAAGGATGTGTGCTAGTTGGGCTATGCGTGCGAGAATTCTTGGCCAGTGTCGTGTCTTCTGGTGTTCTGAGGATTGGAGCCTACGGAGTTGTAGAGGATTGCTAGATTTAGAGAGAGAATCTGTGCTCTGGGTTCAAGGTAATGGTGCTTTCTTCACCCTATTTTCTGGTATTGGCCGGTCGAGTAGTGGATTGTCGAGATGGTGGATCCCGAGTTGTCGTAATGGCTGTGCATGGGGATCAGAGTGTGCAGCCGAAGCCTAGTGGGCTCATTACCCACAGGTTCAGGATCGTAGCATTGGATGCTACGGGCGAATTCCCGAGGATGAGTTGAGCATCAGAGGATTGGTTTCACGGTGTAAGATTGTCTTGGCTATGTAAGCCGTGTCCGTTCTCGTGCCATTGCTTGAGGCATTGTGGTTTATGGCATTGGCAGGATGGAGATTTGGAGAAATACGTTGGGAAGGTTGTCGCATGAGTACCTTGTCCTTGGGTTGGAAGTTGTGCCCTCAGATGAGATCGTGTTCTAGAGAAGTGATCTCTGAGGGATTTTGGGTCCCAGTTGGTAGTTGTGAGTAGCTGGTAAGGCTAGCCGAGTAGTGAACCATGGCAAGATCTATGTTGTCTGGGGACCCATGTGCATTGGTCGTGTTGGCCCAGAGTAGATGGCGGACAAGAGGGGGGGTTGAATTGTCCCCTTGTCGAGATGGCGGATTTTAAAAATAATCTAACCTAATTACGGTGGAAGTAAAATAAACTATGTTAATTAGCCTAACAGACGTTAGATTGAAATGTTCTCTCAAGCATTCCAATCTCACTCAAATACACTAAGCAATAGATGATAGAAATTAATCCTAACACAGATAGCGGATGAAGCAAAGTGCGATGGTGTAGTGAGTAAAAATCAATATAGTTGACCTATGAACGGAGATAGAAGAGATGGACAATCACACAAGTAATCACAATGGACACAGAGGTTTTTAGGTGGTTCGGGACTACGACGGGCTCCCTACGTCCACCCCTCACTGAAACTTGGTGAGGCTTCACTACATGCTACTTGTGTAGCAACACGGGGATGAACCCCAACACCACACACGCTACTTCCGTAGCAATGCACACACACGGGGCCTTGCCCCAAGACACTGCCATCGCAGCACACACACACGCACGGTCGGGGAACGCACCTCGGACACAAAGCCACACGAAGATGCAGCTCCGTCTTTACACACAAACTCGGGGAAACTTCCCCCGCAATGAACCCACACATGCGGAGATGCAACTCCACCCACACACAACAATATTTCAAGTTTAGGAAAATAAAAAGATATACAATGACTGCACAAGATATTGATCTATGATCAAATAAAAGGAGTAGGAGGACCTGGGAAGATCATCAGATATGTGTCTAGCCCAAGAGGAAGACAACAACAATGGCTGAAATGAGTGGATAAAGAAAATGCTGGATAGCGATCCATTAGTGGCAATGTCCTCTTAGTGAAGATGAATTAGAGTTCTGGCAAAAGCTGGGGCATCTCCTGGCACATCAGAGATCAAAGAAATGCCTTCTAGTTGTGGAGGTGAGAACATCTACTGCAGTGCAGTGGAAATATCCGTTATGTCAAACCATTTGTACCACTCATACTCCGGGTCATCGACCTTTCCTCTTTTTGGGGACCTTGAGCAACTCTCAGCCAAGTATACAACCCATGACCTCCCATGTATTTCTTGTGGGCAATCCCCCATCTGAATGAGAGGCCCCTTCTTGAAATGAGAGTATAAGGTCCATGTAAGGGGTTTTCCATCTATTTCAAATGGCCCTTCAAACCCAGGCCAGCTCTAAGGATCAACCTTGTCTTCTTCGGTAGCCTCAGTCTTCCTTGTAATTATGCCCCTAAGCCTTTGCCCTGTTGAGAGTCGATATTCCTCATAATCTCCCATCCTTTAAAATGGAAAGAGAAATGTGGCGTTGGCGCGGGAGGTGGCTTCTTTTGTGTTAATGGGGTGCGGCAGGGGTCACACACATCCAGCAGTGACAGTATGGGCCAATGAGTTGGCCAAACAGAGGGCAAAGAAGTGGTGATAGTGTCCACCATAGGAAGGACGAGCATGCTAAACACCTTGATGATCCGTCCCTTGTATGGAAACTTCAAGCATTGGTGATTGGTGGAAGGGACGGCATTCATTGCCTTTATGTGGGGACAACCTAGTATGCCTTTGAATGTGGGGTCTATTGGATCCCTGGTTTTGATGATGACACACTATGAATCATGATGTAATCATGTGAACTCTAAGTCCTGAACATATTGAACATGTTCACATTCAAGGTACCCAAATTAACAGGTCGAAGCACAAGTGTTGTGCCTCAACGTAGAAGTTATCTTCAGAAGCTTGCATTCATTGGCTGCACTGACATAGCCGAAGGACTGCATCGACGGACTAAAAGGCAAGCGCACGAACAGATTGTCTAGAAGCATTCTATCTTCACTACTGCACTGACGCACTCAGAGCAATGCATTGACACACCAAGCCAGTTCTCATCTAGTGCATCGACGCATCACAAAGGTGCACCGATGCATCAGGTCTAGGATCTGAAGTTGAGTGTTGCCACGTCGAAGCCTCAAGATAATGCCTTGACGCACCTAGTCTTCTGCCAAGGATCTCAAGCATTTCAGTTAAAGTCTTCTCTTCTTCTATAACACATTGACGTTCAAGACCTTTCTGTCAAAGCTATGAAGTGTCAACAGCTGTGTAAGCTTAATTGTGGGAAAGGGTGCATCGACCTATCTCTTAACGATGCACCAACACATACAGCAAGCACAATCTTCAAAGACTACCTGGACCTGTCTTCATAGCATGTCGAAACATCAAGGCAACCATTAAGACAACCTCGACATGTCTTCCTGGCACGTCGACACCTTGATACATTCCAACAGAGCACATGACAACTTAAAGATATCAGGTACTTTCGAACTCAAGAGGATCTCTTACAGTTATAGGTCACCTGGCAATGTCTGAAGAATGATTCTAAAGAAGAATATTCTGAAATCACACCTGGTCAATCAAGCTTTAGATCTGAAAATTATTCTTTTCCATAAATTAACAATTTCCATCCTACATATATGCTAGTTCCGTGTTAAAGAAAAAAGAGACAAACTGATCGAGGAGGAAAAGGAGTATCAGTGAAAGAAAAGGCAAGCAGCAAAGTCGTGAAGAGACCCAGCCAATGAGTAGAATCAGATAGAAATCCGTGAGAGAAGAAGAGAAAGAGGAAGAGGAAGAGAAAACTTGAGAGATTCCAGATCTGAACTCCATCCCATGAAATCGACTGCAACCAGAGCTAGAGAAATTGAGGAGTTGTTCGTCCATTAGCCTCTAGATCAGATTCAAGCCAATTTGCTCATACTGAGATATATTGTCTTCACCTGTTCTCGTTTGTCTTTCCTTTTGTTTTTTCGTTCTGTTTCTCATTTTCTTAGTGTTTTTCGATACCCTGTTAGGGATCAGGTGTTCCTTCTGAGCAATCAGAAGAAGGGAGAGTGATCTTTGGGTTCCCTCTATGTAGTTAGAGGAAGGGAGACTTAGTTTTTGGGTGTTCCTTCTAAGGAATCAGAAGAAGGGAGAGTCATCTCCGAGTTCCCTCTATGTAGTCAGAGGAAGAGGGGACTGGTCCTCTGGTTGTGGGCAACTGGGCGTTGCTCACATTTCCTTCTGAGATTTTAGGAGAAGGGAGGTGCGTGCTCCTTCGGGGCAAGCTGTGTGCCAACTCGTGTTTGTAAACTGAATATGCGTTCTTCCGGTTAGCAAATGAATCCTCACTCGGATTGAGTGAGGGGTGGATATAGGCAGACTAAGTGTCTGGTCGAACCACCTAAAAATCTCCTATGCATCGTGTGATTGCTTGTGTGATTGATTCATTTTTCATCTACCACCATTCATAGGTCTCTCATTCATCAGTTTACCCAACTCATATGCACGCTATGATGAATGTGCTAACATGTTCATTCAGCATCATCACTGTACTCTAACTATTTGTGTCTGTGGTTGACAGTACCTTGGTCTATTTACTTTGAATGTGTTTATAAGAATTGCTTCTGTGAGCTATTATGACATCCATTGTCTCAATTATCTACTGCATAATCTAACTACTTCCGGTGGTTGTAGTTGAATTAGTTTAGATTTGCATTTGAGCCCAAATTTTGTTCAGGGATCTATTCACCCTCCCTTTAGATCCCAGCTGCGCGTCTATCACTCCAGTCCCACAATTTTGGGAAGGCCCTAAGCCATCGCGACAGCGCCATGAAGATGGAGCGGGATAGCAGGCTGACCCACTATCACTACTATTTATAAACTAGAGACGCCTTCCCCAATGGCAGAAAGCGTCCCGTTGTTCACCTATGAAGCAAGGAAGAAGATCGTTGAGAAGATAGCACACACCACAAGGCAAATTTGAGCGTCGAGGTCAGATCGGGTATCTATTTTACATTTTGTCAACTCTCTCAAGTGACACTCCCCACCCATGTCATGTTAGAATAATCAACACGTCGATCACATCGATATTTCTTTTCAAAAATTAGGTCTTCCATGATTTTCCTTTCTCGGTATCAAATACTGAAAACATCCTACCATTATTTCATCCCTTTACGCTTGCAAACTCATTTCGCAAGGATGTGAAGCTTTCCTTGCCTCCGTAATAGTTACCGAGTCTAAGGAAATTTAGATAGATGAAATCCCCGTGGTTAAGGAGTTTCCTGATGTTGTTCCTTCCGAGTTACCTGGCTTACCACCCGAACGGGGGGTTAACTTCACCATTGAACTCGCACCTGGAGCTGCACCTGTGTCAATAACTCCTTACAAGATGTCCCCTACGGAATTGAAGAAATTAAAGAAGCAACTTCAAGAGCTGCTAGAAAAATACTTCATTCAACCTAGCACATCCCCTTGGGGTGCGCCGATATTATTTGTCAAGAAGAAGGATAATTCCCTCAGGTTATGTATCGACTACCGACAGTTGAATCAACTTACTATCAAGAATAAATATCTACTGTCGCATATTGATGAACTGTTTGACCAACTTTCTGGTGCGGAGTACTTCTCCAAGATCGACCTCAGGTTAGGCTATCATCAACTGAGGATCAAGGAAGAAGATGTTCACAAGATAGCTTTCCGTAGTAGATACGGACACTATGAATTTGTGGTTATGCTAATCAATTTAATTAATGCACCTGCTGCATTCATGCAACTAATGAACAATGTGTTCTGGCCTTATCTTGACTAATTTATAGTTGTGTTCATTGATGATATCCTCATCTATTCAAAAATAAAGGAGGAACAAGAGGAACATCTAAGGATTGCTTTGCAAACCTTACAGAAACACCAACTCTATGCTAAGTTGAACAAATGTGAATTTTGGCTTAAGAAAGTCTCTTTCCTTGGCCACATCATTTCTAAAGAAGGCATTGCAGTAGATCCTTCTAAAGTTGAAGCTGTTAAGAACTGAAGCCAACCGAGCACTGTATCTAAAGTTTGAAGTTTCATTAGCCTAGCTGGTTATTATAGGTGATTTATCAAAGATTACTCCAAAGTCGCCGCTCCTTTAACAAGACTCACTAGGAAGGAAAATTCTTTTGAGTGGACAAGGGAATGTGAAGAAAATTTCTTAGCTCTTAAGGAGCATCTCACCACGACACCTGTACTAGCATTGCCCATAGAAGGTGACGGATTTGAAGTTTATACTGATGTATCCGGCATTGGCCTAGGTTGTGTACTTATGCAAAATGGCAAGGTGATCTGTAATGCTTCAAGACAGTTAAAGCAACATGGGAAAAATTATCCTGTTTGTGACCTAGAACTAGTTGCTGTCATATTTGCCTTGAAGATTTGGTGTCACTACCTTTATGGAGAGAAATTCACAGTCTATTCGGACAACTAGAGCTTGAAGTATTTATTCTCTCAAAAGGAGCTAAATATAAGGCAAAGGTGGTGGCTGGAGTATCTTAAAGACTTTGATTTTGCTATTCAATACCACCTTAGCAAGGCGAATGCTATTGTCGATGTGCTCAGTAGGAAATCGATTGGAAAGTTATCAAGGCTTATGAAAGGTATGACCAATCTTGTTTCTAAATTTATCCAGCTGAATTTAGATATTAATATGAAGAAGGAAGATTGCTTTATAGCCAATATCCGGACTCAACCTACGCTGATAGAAGATCTAGTCAAAATGCAAGATAATGACCCTATATTGTTGGAAATCAAGTTCAACATAGAGCAACAACTAGATTTCTCTATTGCAAATGATGGAAGATTGCTATGTAGGGGATGAATTTGCATACCGGATTATGCTGATACTAAGAAATCGATCTTAGAAGAAGCTCATAAATCTAAGTATGCTATTCACCCTAGAGCTATCAAAATGTATCAAGACCTTAAAAGGAATTATTGGTGGCCCAATATGAAGAGGGAAGTAGTAGAATATGTATCGCGTTGCCTCACTTGTCAACAAATTAAGGTAGAATATCAAACGCTCGCTGGAAAACTACATCCCTTGAAAATTCTCGAATGGAAATGGAAAAGTATAGGAATAGATTTTATCATGGGACTACCTAAATCAAGAGGTGGACATGATAGGATATGGGTGATCATAGACCATTTAACAAAATCGACTCATTTTCTACCTATTAAAAGCTGATGGCCTATGGATGTCTTAGCTGCCTTGTACATGAAGGAGATTGTTAAATTACATGGTGTCCCTGTCACCATTATTTCTGATCGAGACCGTCAATTTACTTCACAATTCTGGAAGGGTTTGTAACATTCTTTAGGGACCCAGTTAAATTTCAGCACAACGTTCCATCCACAAACTGATGGACTGACTGAAAGGACCAATCAAGTGGTGGAAGATATGCTAAGAGCATATGTTATGGACTTCGATGGAAGCTGGCATGACCATTTACCTCTAGTGGAGTTCACCTATAACAACAGGTATCAAGCTAGCATTCAAATGGTACCATTTGAGGCATTATATGGGAGAAGTTGCCGCTCGCCTATCTACTGGAGTGAAGTTGGGGAAAAATAACTTCTAGGTCTAGAGCTAATAAGGGATACTACTGAGAAAGTCAAGCTAATTCGAGAGAGACTCAATATGGCCCAAGATAGATAGAAATCATATGCTGATAATCGAAGGCGTAACCTGGAATTACAAGTAGGCGACCATATATTTCTCAAGGTTTTCCCAGGTCGAGGTATTCAAAGGTTCGACATCAAAGGCAAGCTTACCCCAAGATTCATTGGCCCTTTTGAAATTATTAAAAGTGTTAGAGAAGTGGCTTATCGATTAGCTTTACCTCCTCAATTGGTTGGAGTTCACGATGTATTTCATATTTCAATGCTCAAAAGATACGTTCCTGATCCATTCCATGTTATAAGCTATGATAACTTGAAAATTCAACAGGATTTGATGTACGAGCAAAAGCCTATCAAAATAATTGAGCAAGAAGTACGCCAACTTCGGAATAGGCAATGAGGAAGATGGTTCCACCAATTCCTTCTCAAGTTGCTTGATGGACTCAGCACTGACTGGGGCAGGAACTTCTGCTTCGACCTCTATTGAAGGAACAAAGTCTTGAACTTCAAGGCCCGCATCTCCAGAGGTGAATTCTACATGTTGCTATGGCTGTGTCACCTTTCCCAATCTGGTACTAGCAGTGAGCATCAGAGCAGTTATTTCATCGACTGTCTCTTCTTCAAAGTCTCCACTCTCCGAGGTGATTTCATCATGCTGCCCCAGTTGAGTTGCCTGTTCCAGTTCAATGCTAGCCTCGATTGTTAGGATGGAAGTATCACCAGTCACCTCTCTGAGCCCCGCACCGGTCGACGTCTCGACAGAAGCTATAGCCATAAATTCTAAACCGACTTCCACAGACTGAAGCTAAAGGTGCTTTGCGGAGGGTTGACCGAAGCACGACATTAAAACAGACCCACTCTGGAATTTTAGGGCAATCGGTCTCAACACGAGAGCCGTACCCATAACAGGGGTAAAAGCTATGGCCCTTGCTTGAAAGGGAAAGAAAGCGGCCATGGTGTCCACTGCAGGCGGTGTTAGCCCCACTGAGACCACAGGCCCCTGTAAAAAGATGAAGCACGAAAGAGGTGGGAATTAAAACATGTCAAAGCTCCTGCTACAAATGGTGGCAGATGTGAAGAAGTTTATGCACAAAAGAAAACCTCACCTCAAATGGCACGAGTCCCAACTCACTAGCCCCTGAGACCTCCAAGGCTAACTCTGTAAGGCTTGAGGTGATTCCCCCTTCCTCTGTACAGAAGCTGGGCACACTCAATGGTCCTAACGTCAGTCGGGGCGGGCTGAATGTAGGGAGGTCACTCCCGTAAGAGAGAGACAGGGTGCTGGTTCCCGACTCTAAACCTAGCTCTTCTTCGTCACTTGAGGGCTCATAGTCGACAGGCTCTTCAGAGGGAGGACTCTCAGACAACTCAACAGCTATGACTCCAGGACCCTCTGGGCACACCGAGACGTCCTGAATTGCCTCCAAAGAAGCCTTCTTTGCAGCTAGGGTGGCCAACCTCTCTAAAGACCGCCGGGTGGGTAGCACATCGGGAGCTGAAAGCTCAAGAGAAGGAGCTACAATAGGCTCCGAAGGGATGACATATGACCAATGAAAGATAGAGTTGATAAAAGAATAAGAATGAACATCTACCCCTAAAGTCTCATGAGCACCAATAGTACCTTCATGGCTAGGTGTCGGCGAAGGGAGATCGCTTTCAGCCGAAAGTATAGGTACTTCAATACCTTCAACCCCCTCGGGGCCACTAGCAGTCACAACTTCTTCTACGGTCGAAGCAGAAGGGGCCACTGGGTATAAATGAAAAGGATAAATTAACAAAGGGTCGGTCCTTGTCAAAATGGAGTGGATCAAAGAAGTATACCTGTCGAAGAAGGTGACTGTTCTTGCGCCACCTCCTCGAAGGAGGGAACCATCGGTAATGGAACACCAGGTTCTATCGACACCTGCATCCCTTAATTAGAGACCTCTGCTCGAGCCTTCTTAGCCCGAGAAACAGCCTCCTTCACCCGAGATCTCTAACACTTCTGAGACCCTCGAGAGGGCAATGGCACAGTGGTCAGAGCTGCGATCGGGGTTTCAAAATAACTAGGCTTCTACGCCTTGGAGATTAACTTCTATTATTCCAAGGTTGTTTTAGAATCTGGGAAATCTACAAAAGAAATATGGGCACCCAGTGGTCACTCAAAAGGCACGTATATGTGCCGAAAGAAGAAATGAACTAAGATAAAGAATGAGCAGAGAGGGACAGGACCTCTTGGTGGACCTGAATATAGTAAAGAAAGAGACCAATAATATAAAGGAGGCTCTTTATCCTTAGACGCACCCTCCCGAACCAGCCAGCAGATATCGCCTATAGTGGCACAATACTCGGCCAGAAGAGCCAGATCTTCTTGGCCATGAGCTGAAAGACTGTAATACAAATCGAGATTGTCTATTCCCGATCCGTTGGCATATTTGAAGGCAGTGAACAAAGGCCTCTCCAATATCACCTCGGCCTTATTAGTCAGAGAAAGGCCATGAATGCGTAGCAAAGTGAATAGCCAAGAGGTCTGAGCATATAAAGTCGGCCGCCGATCTTCCTTCCCCACAAAAGTCCTATAAGGACATAAATGGTCGACTTCTGGGCGCCACAAAGCAGGAGTTGTGATAGGCTCCTCCATCGACAATAGAAACTATTGCAGAGATACCCTGCCATTGCCAACCCAGCATAAACCCCGAAGGGTCTCCATGAATTCATCTTTCTTGATCTCTGGAAGTATAGGCTGCGGCTTGGATGTTTGTTGCTTTACGGATTTCCAAGCAGCTAAACAAGCTTGCACTCCGAGCTCCCTTCAGGACTTCAGTCTTCGCAGATGATGGGGATCAATCTCGAATACTAGAGAAGGCTGGGAGCTCAGGAACTTACGCTCTATAAGATCCCAGCAGTCATTTCGAGAAAGCCTGTAGAAGGTTGTATGGGCATTCTACCACTTGATGTATTCTGATGTCACACGAGGGAACTGCCCGGGAGCTGGCGCTCTGAAGGAAACTGCCTCACGGTGATGGAAATAGTCCCACCATGTGTAGGCTTCTTCAATGGCTGACCCTGCCCTCAACCGACTCTCTGGTGGAAACTGTGCCGAAGAGGGTGGGATTTGCTGGTCATAACCAAAGTTTCTACCAAACTGGAAGGGATAGTAGGGCTCCAGATACGTGCTCTCGCCCTTCCTAAAAACCAAAACACTGGGCCTGATGGATAATGCCCAGTCTACCAGCTCTAGCTCTAGAGATGGTATTGTACAGACTTTACCTAAGACAGGGTGAATATATTCCTCCACTTCACCAAACTTGCACTCCCGCATGCAATTTACCAATGGGCAGGAGTGGGCAGCCAAACTCTAGAAGTGTAAAGCTCTAGGGGCATTCATAGGCACTTTTGTTAGTTGCCCCCTGATTGTAAAAAGCTGATTTGACGCTTGTTGGGGCTCGACACTAGCAAACTCCAGCATTCTAGGAAACAAGTGAGTTGGCCGTCGTTATCGGCCCATTCGGTTGCAAATCGTGCTTGTTGCCTAAGTCCTAGGTTGTGTCACATCAAACGAGCCTTACACCGGCCCCCTCTTGCTTTTGCCCATGGGCCCTTTTAGGTTTACAAGTGGCGGGGTACCCAATTTTATCTGCGACGTCCCTTTCGGGTATTCGCCACAGTCGATTTATAGCCATTTTTGCCCTTACTTAGCGTGGCTGGGTAAGGCCAGCGAGGCACCTCTATTTTAAGCCTCCTTCTTTTTTTCCTTTTTTTTTTGACTTGATTTACAGAACTGATGCCAGAATGGGCAGAGATTTATTCGTAGGCACTGCCTGAGTGCCGACGCAAGATAGGTTTGTTCATTAACAGGGACGAAGGGTCCAAGTTAAGGGAATGTTGACCGATCTTTCTGATGATGACAAGTGTCGAACTGGTTTGTTCATTGACACTAGTTAAATGTCGAAGTAAAAATATGTTTGTTCATTAACGATGATGAAAGGTCCAGGTTAAGGGAATGCTTACCGATCTTACCGATGATGACAATGGTCAGAACTAGTTTGTATATCGACATTAGTTAAATGCCGAAGTAAAAATATGTTTGTTCATTAACAAGGATGAAAGGTCTAGGTTAAGGGAATGCTGACCGATCTCGCCGAAGATGATATGGTTCAGAATTGGTTTGTTCATCGACGTTGGTTAAATGCCGAAGCAAAAATATGTTGTTCATTAACGAGGATGAAAGGTCCAGGTTAAAGGAATGTCGATCGATCTTACCGATGATGACAAGGGTCAGGACTGGTTTGTCCATCGACATTGGTTAAATGTCGAAGCAAAAATATTTGTTCATTAACGAGAATGAAAGGTCTAGGTTAAGAAAAATGTCAACCAATTTTGTAGATGATGACAAGGGTTAGAACTGGTTTGTTCATCGACATTGGTTAAATACCGAAGAAAAAATATGTTTGTTCATTAACGAGGATGAAAGGTCGAGGTTAAGGGAATGCTCCCTGATTTTGTCAATGATGACATGGGTCAGAACTAGTTTGTTCATCAACATTGGTTAAATGTCGAAGCAAAAATATGTTTGTTCATTAATGAGGATGAAAGGTCCAGGTTAAGGGAATGCCGACCGATCTTACCAATGATGACAAGGGTCAGGATTGGTTTGTTCATCGACATTGGTTAAATACCGAAGCAAAAATATGTTGTATTCTTCATCAGAACGTGCAGAAGGTCTATTCCAATCAGGCTTTATCTATTGGTGGTTTATTCTTTAGTGGGACTAGTGGTAAATATCCTAACCGGAGTTTCATAAGGCGGGAAGTGGAGAGGAACTTTTAGACTACCACATTATCGGCTTAAGTGCCCTTTCGAGTTTTCCTGAAGCCAGCCCCCTCTTGCTTTTGTCCATGCTCCCTTTCGGGTTTTCATGTGGTAGGGTATTCGATTTTGCCTACAACACCCTTGCGGGTTTTCGCCACAGCTGGGTTATAGCCATTTTTTCTCTTCTCCTAGTGTAGGTACAAGTCTGGCAGGGAACCTCAAATTTAAGCCCCATTTTTTTTGAAACATGGGGTAAGAGAATGAGGATGGGTCGACATGTAATGTTTGACCCTAGATGATGGCATATGGAAGTTGGCTGGGGCACGAAGTTCTGCATCGAGAAAGTGATTTATTCGTTAGAAAAAGGTAATGCTAGCGCGAAGGAAGAGTTTTTTTCGCTTCGGATGTAAGGTCCGTTAATGGCAATATTATGTAAAAGTTGGCTGGGGCACGAAACCTTGCGCTGAGAGAAGGATTTATTCGTTAGCAAGAAGGTAATGCTAATGCAAGGGAAGGATTTCTGTGCCGATTTGGACGTAAGGTCCATGATGGCAATATTATGTAAAAGTCGACTAGGGCACGAAACCTTGCGCCGAAAAAGTGATTTATTCGTTAGCAAGAAAGTAATGCTAACGCAAAGGAAGAGTTTTCACCGATTTAGACGTAAGGCCCGTAATGGCGATATTGTGTGAAAGTCAGCTAGGGCACGAGGCCTTGCATCAAGAAAGTGATTTATTCGTTAGCTAGGAGGTAATGCTAACGCGAGGGAGAGTTTTCACCGATTCGGACGTAAGGTCCGTAATGGCAGTATTGTGTAAAAGTCGGCTAGGGCACAAGGCCTTGCGCCAAGAAAGTGGTTTATTTATTAGCAGGGAGATAATGCTAACACAAAAGAAGGAATTTTTGCTGATTTGGACGTAAGGTCCGTAATGGCGATATTGTATAGAGTGACAACCCAGTGGGACTATGCAGGGCTCTCAAGGGATCCCAAAATTATTGTATACCAGGGATGCTTCTGGAGTTGTAGACCAATGGCCTTGGAGTTAGTCTGAGCTGACTAGATATTTTGGAGAGCTCGGCTAGGGTGGAGTGCCACTAGGCCAAGGCGAACTTCGGTCATTCTGGGGACGCCGGTGGGGTTGTATGGTACAACTTCAGATGTTTCCCATTAAGAGGGGAGAACTAGACTACACTTTTGTGATCTACAAGGATGTAGGCACCCCCTTCATAGACACGGTGGACGATGTATGGTCTAACCCAATTTTCAACCAACTTCCCTTTGGGGTTGGAGGCCATCACTTCTCTTCTCTTGACCATCACCAGGTCACCTTTCTTGAATTCTCGCCCTTTCACCCGCTTGTCGAAAGCACGGGCCATGCGAGCTTGGTATAGTTCAACATTCTGCTGCACTCGGAGACGCTTTTCTTCGAGCTCGGCGAGCTCTTCTAGTCTTCTATCTATGTTGGTTTGTTCATTGCTAGCCAACCCATGTTGAAGGGCAACCCGTAGTGATGGAACCTCCAACTTAATTGGCACCACAACCTCTGACCCATATACAAGGGAGAAGGGTGAATAGTCAGTTGGGGTATTATAGACTATACGGTAAGCCCACAGCCCTTTGTACACCTTTTCTTCCCAATCTTTTTGATTGGATTTAACAGTCTTCGCCAGCAAAGTGCAATGCATTTTGTTGAAAGCTTCTGCAAGCCCATTGGCTTGGGGTTTATTAGGGGATCCAGATTAACCCTTGGCCTGGCCGCACTGGTTTAGCCACCGCACCAGTTTAAGACCATTACAAACTTGTGCCGACCAAGTGAAGAATCTGCCTAGTCTGAGTGCATATGTGGGTCCCACCTCGCTCGTTCCTTGCTCGCGACACCCGCGACTGGGGGGCATTTGTTGACACACAAAATATGTTCGATGGCAATCACGCCTAAACAAAAAGAATGATGCGGCTTGCTAAAGCACAGAAGCCGAAGAAAGCCAATACACAAGGGTCTTCGTGAACTACTAGAGCCCCATGTCATCTAATGCGAGCACTAGAGACTCCATCTCAGGGGGGGAATCGAAAGAATCCACAACAAATCGGTAGTGTCATTCAGCCTGCCCAATGAACCGCCAATGACTCGGTCGTGCCGCATAGGTAACGTTCTTTGTCTGACCAAGGGCAAGAGCCTACCGGGTGGCCCGCCACCTAATGAGAAGCCCTCCTGAGGTGAAAGAACATCTCTGGCCCCTCAGAACAAGATGCCAAAGGCCCTGCTAGTTGAAGACCCGAGTAACCCGGCACGAGTATGTCTTCTCACCATTCGGGTCTGCTGATGACCAAATGACCGCCCAGCCAAGGCGAAAGCACCCCGGGAAGTGTCTCACTCCCCAACAAAGCTACAAGGGTAACTTAATCTAAGCTGGCAGCACAAACTACAATGCCGAAGGCCGTGTTAGTGAAAAACCCGCATGTCTAAACTGAAGTCGCACGAGGTTCCAGAAGTGGCCGTTCAGAGGCCTGAAAGCTTCATCAAGACATCTCACAGTGGATTTGCAAGACTGTGGTGAGATGAAGAATCATAGTGACCTCCGGAGCCAGTCCGGAGCCCACTGTCTAGCCCGTGTCAAATAGACATCAGCAATGGGACTTACCCGATGCGCCCCTTAACCGGTGCACCCCCTTTCTCCGGTGTCACTCTAACCGGCGCACAAAATCACCATTCGGGGCCTTTTGCTAGTGTTCCTCTTCCACATCGGGTAGGCAACCCCGTATATATACCAACCAATGGTCTTCGGCCGAAAGAGGGAGAACGAAAAAAAAAAGAGAGGCAAGCAAGAAGATTGGGGAAGAAGAAAGGTTCTCTAAGGAGTGAGAGTCTGAGGGCGGCCGTCCCTTCCAAGTCCACCCTGCTTGTCTGCCTGAGAGTGCCCGGAACCGGGGAAGAGGGTGATCGTTCTGATACTCTGTTCTTCGTCGATAGCAGAGGTGGGTCATGGCACACCTTCTTCACCTCCTTACCCCCATTTCTCCTTTATGTAAACTCTATCTTCCCTGGTCTTCTGTAATAAATAGGGAAAGGATATGAGCCCTCAGTCTCTTTCACTTCTCTTACTGGTGTAATCTTCAATCATTGTTTCCGTGCCGTTCTCTAATGGTGGGATGTAATCAGGCAGCTTCGTGCGACAACGCCAGGCTGAATTAAATGAATGTTTCCTTTTCGTGATCGTATCTTAATCCTGTGTCTTATACTATATATGGTTCCTACGTGTTCATCGGTTTTCCCCTCACTGACGTCCAATACTCCCTAGGTTACCCCAGAAGGGCTACAGCGATGACTCTCCTCCCCTGGAGTCCTCTCCATTGTGTAAGCCATATCGCATACTCCGTGTGCCTGTGGGTTCTTCTACGTTGGAGGCATGTATATAGACACACCTCCCTTCGGCCCCAGGGAGCAGCTTCTCAGCATCTTCCTGCTCATAGCTATGAGCTAGGGGGAAGAGGAATCATCCCTACACCCTTTATGCTACATGATGCCCCGACTAGTGTTCGATCATTTGCCCCTTTAAATATCCACAAGCTGTATGCTAGCCAATTAACATGCTAATCTATTAACCCACACACTAATCTGCTATCACTTATGCCAATCTGCTAGGTCCGAATGCTAATTTGCTAACCCATTAACCAGCTAACCCATTATTATGTGTAACTAATTATAGTCGATCCCTCACCTGAGTGCACTCTGTACACGCATTGCATGCGACTATTTTTCTTGAGGAGTCTAGTGGTCCCGGGGGGGAGGAACACTCTCCATCGATGTTCCTGAGTCACCATTGGATCATAGGGTCATGTCCCTTGATGGCATGTTCCCTTATGAGTCACCAGAGGTGAATATCAATGGGGTTCATCACCCAATATAAAATCCACTATCCTTGAGGGGACTATGGTGACCACGGGTTGTGTGCTCTTCGTAGGCTAGCCCTTAGGGTTTCCTCCCTCACTGGTCATCCCTTTTGATCATGTTTCGGCCCATGGAATATTGGTGCCCCTCGTAGGCAAGCCCTCGGGGTGTTCCATCCAATTGGGTCTGTCGGCCGCCGTTGTGCCACCCGGTATTAAGGAGCTTACTCCAGTTATGTGAGTATGCCTTCGCTTCTCCCTTCCAATCCGCTGGATATGGGGAGATGCTGCCCGAATTCCACCAGACTCAGCTAACTAATTGCCCTTGCAATACGGGCTCAATAAAACATGATTTCACAATAACAAGCTTCTATGCTCGAGTGTGAACCTCGCACGAACTTTGACCCTACTTTCAGGGCATCCAGGACTTTAATCTGCTCATTAATTAACTCAATTAACATTAAAATACCCCTAAATAACTTGATAGCTCAAATAAACTAAAAAATACCTTGAAAATCACCTAATCCGATGCGGCCCTAATCTAGCGCGCCCTATTGCTGCGCGGCCCCCCACCGCGCTGATTTAATGACACTCTCAACTTCACCAAATTTCAAATGGTCTCCACTTGGTGAGGCCTAATTCGACACGCACCAGGCGGACCGCGTCGGGTGAGCCCAATGACCTCCGCCGCACCGTTCTAATGCTATACCTACGTCACCACGTGCTGTGGAATGCTTTACCTATGCTTAACTGTGTCGATTTTGAACAAAACCTCCCTTTTCGTGCCATTTTAACTCTTCACTCATTTTTGAGCTAACCCTCGCCTTCCACGACATGGGCTAATCAATATGATCAGCCATAAACAAAATAAAAAGAGATGGTTTAAGTCTAAACTATCTTCATCATGTTGTTGTTACCGAGATGCATGACTATGAGTCCGATAATGAGCATAGGGGTTTTGGTCGTGATCGTCGTCCCATACGGCGGACTCCCAATCAAGAGATGGATGAACAGGTCAATCGTGATTCCCTCGCGGAGTTCTCTCCACAACCTTCCTAGATAGAAACCATACCCCTAGGGTTGCCCTCAGCTCTATAAATAGAAGGCCCACGCCCCTAGCAAACTCTATTTTACTCGATGGCCGACGACGTGCAGGATCGAGGGTGGTTTCGTCCAGTCAAGTAGGGTTCATCTAGGGTTTCCAATGTCTGCGTCGACCTCATCTTAAACCCATTTAAGGTAGGTTTTCTATCAGGTCAAATCCTTAATAAGTTACATTATGTTGTGCGTCTTCGAATGCTATTTCCGTTGGTACTATTTTTCCCAAAGTTTGTTTAGCATATTGATTGAACCATGTGTTTTAGTCAAGGTGTGTCAAAGTTCGGCGAAAGGCGGAGCTCTGTTCTAGATCGCGATACTCCTAGTGACCGTGACCTGGAAATGCGACCTCGCGATAAATCGCGATCACCCCATTATTTTGTTTTTGAAAATGGTTCAAAGGCTGCCAGATCGCAGCCCTTGATAGATCGCTACCATTTGGTCGCGGCCCTACTAAGACCGTGTTTTGCGCTCAGGTTCCAGCAAACCTAATCTTTTCCTCGTGTTCTAAATGCTGCAAGCTTTCTGTAGATGACATGTATAGGGTAGTGAGCATGATAAAACGCATTAAGTAACTAGGATTTCATGAAAAATGGTTAACCTTGAATAAAGTTCCATAATCTTGGTTCCTTAAAGCTTACTTCCTTCCTTGATATTGCACGAAAAGAGTAGAATACTTGTTGTCAACTGTTAATGTAATGTCCTAAATTTTTCAGATATTTTTCAGATCTGGATCCGTGGGTTTCGGATCACTTTTGGGGGTCCTGGAGCGCGTTTTGTGGTTTACGCTTGTTTTTCCCTAACGGACCTACGGAAGCCTGTGTAGGGCAAACCGTTGCGTTTTCCTACTCCAGGACGGTACCACTACAACGAGCATGTTTCGAGGATCAAGAAAATGATTTTTTTAATTTTTCATATTTTTTTGATTTTTTTGGATTTTCTATATATAACTAATTTCTTTTCCCTTTTTCTTTTCTTCTTCTTTCTTCTCCCCCGTGAGCCGCGACCGACCGTTGCTTCCTCTCTCCCCGTTCGAGCTCGCGACGCTCCCTCCTCCTCTGACGATGGGTGGCAGATCAAGGTGACAGCGCGGTGACGACAACGACGGTGAGGTGATCGTGGAGGTGGCCTTCTCGCGGCGTGGGGGTGCCATTTGTGTGCGGCCAAGATTTAGAGATCGGCGGCGATCCGGTGGAGTTCGAGCTTCCTTGAGGTAGGGGGACGGATCCTTACCCTCTTTACAACATTCCCCGCGATTTCTAGGCCGTGGGGAGGTCGAGAGGGGCTTGTTTCATGCCGGGAAGGGAAATCACATGTTCGAGGTGTGAGTGCCGGATCTCATGATTTGCTTGACTTTTGCTTGGTTTTTGGGTTCCATTTAGTGCTAGAGGGGTAGGGGAAGGATTCCCCATTTGTTTCCCCTCACCTGGGGGTGAATGGGGCGTGGGATCGAGGTTTTCGTGCGTGGCTCGTGAACCGGGCTCGGCCTGGTATCGCGGCGGTCACCAGGGTCGCGTTCATGAAGAACGTGACGCGTCGATTGGGCGTGTTCATCAGGGAAGATGAATAGTTTGGCGGTTGGGGTCACGCCCGCCCGACCGAGCGCGATGATGGAGATCACGCCCACCAAGGACACCACGTTAGTGATGTGGCAAGGTGAGCAGCGCGTTCATCTGAGCGTGTCTGGGGTTTGGCCCAGATCGCGCCCCTCGTGGGCGCCGCGTTTAGTGGGATCGCGCCCACAGCGTTGGGCGTGTTCTGTTGTTAATGCGCCCACCACTAAGAGCGCATTCTCATGATCGTGCCCTGACCTTTGGCCGCGTTAATGTTGTGCCCCTGGTGAGGGTTGCGTTCCTGTTGCCTTCCGATCCATGCTTCACTTCGACAGTTTAGCCTCCGGTCGAGCTAGTTTTTGGGTCCTTGTGGCGTATGGCCCGAGGGTTGCCTCGAGCACCTAGTGTGAGCCATAGGTGCGCCTAGGGGTCTCCGGAGGAATAGTTACCTCGATTCGTGTGTCACGTGACTTGAGAGATGATTGGACCTCGTTCGTGTCCCTGGCATACGTATTCCTCGTTTTGGTTACCGAGAGTCGGCGTCGGTATGGAGGGCCACCTCCGCACCTTGTTAGTGAGTAGCCGGTGGTTTTCGTGAGTCAGGGTCTCATCTCCAATGACACGTCTACTAGTCGTAGCCTTTTTACGACACGCGTGTGCTGACTCACTTGGGAGTGGTGGAGTAGCTTACCCGAGAGAGACAGTTGTTAGGCTGGTTACCATAGGGCCCCCACGCGCAGCCAAGTCCGGGCTTCGGGGGAAGAACCAGCTAGAAGATCTGACCTAGGGCGCATGGTCTGTGTGTGCACACTTGGTTTGGGGCATCGAACCCGCACTGATGAGCGTGACCCCAGCTAGTCCTTGTTCGTGGTACTGGTTACTGTTGTGTCTCTGTCTCCGCCTGGGGCATCGCAGCGAGACACTGAGGCGCGGTGTAAGACGTCAGGGGACGCATCTGGCTTTGCTTCTAGTGGGTGGTGCTCCTGTCTCCTGGTAGGCACGGACTCGTATTTTGTCAGACTGAGGTCATTTTGTACGGCACAGTTAGTTATAGAGAGCTTTTTCGTTTATTTATTACTATTTGTTGATTCTGTTATACATTCGTTAGGTAGTGTTACCTTCCGTGTTTGTTCGTGTCTTTTCGCCTTATTTCTTTTGTGCGAGGTGGGGGTCTGCGGGATCCCTACTAAGCCTATGAAATGAGACTTACCCCTATATTTTCAGGTGAGGTGGGGTCATCGGGAGGCGCTTTCGAGGTTCCGTGCGGTCCTTTCGGCCAGAGTTAGTCGCCAGTTACTAGCGCCGGGGTATACCCCGTGTACTGGTACTTTTAATGACATACTAACCTAGGTACTTGACTCAAATAAAAAGAAAATTACAATGATATGACTCAAATAAAATATAAAATATATTATATGACTCAAAATAAAGTGGTGAACAAGACTATACATCGTCGGCAATCATCGGGGACTGAAAAAAGATGAAGTGGCTGGAGATGTCCCCATCATACCCTCGGGGTGGGGAAAACTCGACCCCGTCGAGTATGGGTCCACCGGGGTGGCGACACACCAAAATAGTAGCAGAGCTGGGTGAAGCACGTCCTCCCAGCTCATCCTCCTGTCCTTAGTCGGGGGACGGTTCTTCAACCTCTCAAGATGGCATTGGCATACCCTTTTTCTGGTGACGGTACCTTGCTTGCCCAGTATTGCCTCCATGTGCTCACATCGGGCTCTCAGGCTGATATGCAGAGGCTCTCCGAGGGTGTCACTCACAATGGTGGGTGTAGGCTCAAGGTACTCACTAGGTTCCACCGTGAGGCCCTCATAGGGTGCTAGATCCGCCATGCGAAAAGTTGGGTGTATCCCAAGATCCTTCGACAAATTCAACCCATAAGCACGGTTGCCAATGCCGCTCAGAACTCGGGAAGGTCCAAGTCTCGTGCCCTCGATTTGGATATAGCCCTAAGGTAGAGCCACTCTGATACCACTATCACCAGGTTGCCTTCTTGGGATTTCAAGTGGTGCTCGTGAGCTTTTGCTCGCCTCTTGTGAACCTCGTAACTCGTTGCTGGGTGCTTGCTTATTTGCTCATGATATGCATTGTGATGCTGTAGAGGTGTGAACATAGTGTGCAAGGGTGGATCGGGACAACCATAGGTGGACCTATCATGCATGTGGTGTTTATCGAGCTTGTGAGATGTGGGAGGTCTTCAGCATCCAAAAGTGGATCTGGCTTGCTTATGTTTCCTATCAAGGTAGGTGAAGACTGGGGGGCCGGGACATCCAAACGTGGCCCTATCATACATAGGTTCTCTAATCAAGGTTGGAGGACCGGGGCATTCACATGTGGTCCTAACATGCGTGTGTCTCCTAACAATGTTGACTGCTATAGGGGGACTAGGACACCCAAATGTGATCCTACCATGCAACTCTACCCAAACGTTGAGTCTTACCTTCCCAAGCGTGGGTGTTGGCAAGGAGGGGTTTGGTTCAACTTTGGCACAATGGACTCGGCAAGGGGCAAGGCTTAGGAATTCTTTGGGGAAATGGGACAAAGATGGCGGGTTTGGGGGTTCCCATGTAGAGGGGTCAAATGGGTCAAGTATGGTTCAGCCCTTAGTGAAGGGGGTGTTTTCAATCCCATGGATCAAGAAAGTCCATTCCATAGATTCCCCAATGTAGGTTGGGGCCTCGTCAATGGGGAAATTATGGGGTGTGAGTGGTGGGTGTTGCTCACTCCAAGGGATCAGTTCGGGCCTACTAGGCATGTAGTGGTGAGGGAGCAGTGGGCCTGGTTGGGTATATTGAAATGAACTTTGGGAATGGATGAGGGGTGGGCAATGGTGAAGGAGGGAAAGTGGCCAGGTTGGCATTGGGATTCCCATGGGATCACAAGGATCTAGGTGGGCTTGGCTTGTGGGGAAGGATGCTTCTTCCCATTCTAAACTTATGGCATTCCAAGTCACACACTCCCTAGGGCGGACTACGCATTCACTACCTAGTGGGACAAACACCAAGGTTGACTCCCAAGATGTGGTGCCCATTTCTTGAGGGAGGCGGGGTTCATAGGGTTGGTTTTGGCAAAACTCTTTGGGTTCGGGTAGGAATAATAATAGCTCGCTTGTGCAAGGACCCTTTGTAGAGATAGAGGTGATGGACCCGACAGAGGGGTGAGTGAGAGTCAAGTATCCTATGTCACATGACCCTATGGCTAGCATGTTCATCAATCTTATCTGCCCAAGCAGACATTCAACCAAGCCTCTCAAGGTCTCAACAAAGTAGGCGGAATGACAAGTGACATGGTGAGGTCGGATGGGCACTATTTGGGATAGGTGTTCCATAGGTGGGTGGTATGGACTTGAGCTGTGAAGGGTGGGGCTCTTCTTTAGCCACTCAGCTAGAGGCTCTCTTATGATCACTTGTCCATCAGATGGGAAAGAAGGCTCTAGGTGGAACTTAATGTCGGTTTGAAAGCTAGAGGTTTGATGCCGGTCTCCCTCCATTATTTGGGTGCGGGTGTCCTTTGGTGTAGGGGTGAGTTTGAGGATAACATCATCATTCTTTGGGACTTCAATGACTAAGCTCGTGCCTCCCATGTGGGTGGTTTTGGTAGGAATTTGGACTGGTGGGTGTAATGATGTGGGGTGTGAGGGAGTTGGTGGAGGGATCATCGGAAGGGTGTGGGGTTCCGGTGTTGGTGTGAAAGGGGTATGCTTGGTAGGGTAAGAGATAGGGGACGATGGCCACACGCATGAGCCATATTTTTGGTAGAAGGCCATGGGTGATTTGGCATGCTCCTTCAACATCCCTATAACAAGTTTATCCTATGCATTCATCTTCAAAAGGGATAGTGGAGAGGAGAGGGTGAGACACGGGGTAATGGACGCACAGATGACTCCGATGCAATGGCCCTAGGACTAGACTTAGTAGAGACAAGTCTAATGATAAGTAGTGATAGACAGATCTAGAGGGGAGCGATGAATAGATCAACCCCTTCAATACGAAAATAAAAGCTGGATAAAAACTGAGTGCAGAAAAGCTAGAAGAGTGACCGGCTACTTGGCAAGATGTGTAGAAAATAAGTCCACAACGGTCAAAAACATACATCTAACGACGAAGCACAAGATACGCAAACTATGAACAAGCTAGATTTTTAAGGTGGTTCGGTCTCTATCTAGAGACCTATGCCCACCCCTCACTAAACCAAGTGAGGTCTCACTAGTGCAGAAGCACTACGGCTGATTCATAGCTTCGACCAGAGAGATAGACCACTCTTTAAATCGCTGTCATATAGCTTGTGGGTACACAACCCAACAGCACGGACTAGTAGACACTGTCCGTCTTCCTACACGCAGGTAGGGAGCAATGAGATAGTGTAGCCTCGTGAAAACTGTTATTCCAATAAAGATCCAGGGCATTACAATGTGTGTAGATTATACAGATCTTAACAAGGCTACATTGAAGGATAGCTTTCCCATGCCATGAATCGATCAACTAGTTGATGCGACGGCCGGGCACGAAATGTTGATCTTCTTGGGTGCCTATTCTGGGTATCACCATATCAGCATGTACGAGCTTGACCAGGATAAAACCGCATTCGTGCCCGACCATGGCTTATATTGCTACACACGCATGCCGTTCGGATTGAAGAACGCGGGGGCTACTTACCAATGCCTCATCAATCACATGTTCGATATGCAAATTGGCTAGAATATGGAGGTTTACATCGACGATATGCTCGTCAAAAGCCTCCGGACACCCGAGCATCTGGAAGACTTGGCGGAGACATTCGCTACACTCTAGAAGTGTCATATGAAGGTCAACCCCAGCAAGTGCATGTTTGGAGTAAGATCAGGCAAGTTCCTCGGCTTTCTTGTTACACACAGGGGAATAGTGGTGAATCCTAATCAAATCTGAGCAATCCTGTAGATGAAGCGACCAACGAGGGTGAGGGATGTGCAATGTCTCACCGGACGCATCGCCGCCCTAACCCGCTTCCTGTCCCGAGTAGCGAAAAGATGTCTCCCCTTCTTTCGACTCATCAAGCAAGCCAACAAAATGCCAGAGAAGAGGGGACAAGTTGAGTGAGACCAGGAATGCAAGCGGGCATTCGAGGAGCTGAAGCATTACCTGGCTACTCCCCCTATGCTTTCCAATCCACAAAAGGGAGAGCAGCTACTCTTATACCTGTCGGTGACGTCGAGCATGATGAGTGATATGCTCGCTCGAGAAGAAGTAGGTCTCATGAAACCCGTCTATTACGTCAGTCGGGCGCTACAGGGACCGAAGTTCCAGTATTCACGGGTTGAGAAATTTACCCTAGCCCTCATCATTGCTACCTACAAGCTACGGCTGTACTTCCTTGCTCACCCAATCACCATCCTCATCAACCAACCTCTATGCCAGATTCTCCAGAATCCCAATGCATCTGGGAGGTTGATTAAGTGGGCTATAGAGCTGGGAGAGTTTGACATCAAATACTTCCCAAGAACCACGATCAAAGCATAGGCCCTCGCCGACTTCATAGCAGAATCCACCCTACCCATTGAGGATGTGCCTGAATAGTCCTTGGGCCCAACATGGGAGCTGTACGTCGACATATCGTCCTGTGCAGTGGGTAGTGGAGCGGGATTGGTCCTACTATCACCAGAAGGAGTAGAGCTACAATATGCCCTCCTCTTCAGTTTCTTGACCACCAATAGCGTGGCCGAATATGAAGCTCTCCTCTCAAGACTTCGAATGGCAAACCATCTGGGGGCGACCAGCGTCCAAGTATATAGCGACTCCATGCTCGTCGCCAGCCAGGTCATGGGAGAATTCAAAGCACGCGAGGTGTCCATGATCAAGTACCTGGAGAAGGCCAAGGCTACAGTAGGAGAATTCTCCTACTTCGAGATGGTTCACATCCCTAGGGAAGAGAATGCCCGAGCAGACACCCTCTCTCGTCTGTCATCGGCAACCATGGTCTCCAACTCGAGATCCATTTTGATCGAGGAACTATTAGCGCCAAGCATAGATGAAACTGCACCCCAGATGAATGCCATCAGCTACGAGCCCTCTTGGATGGATCCCCTCTTAGATTTTCTACTACGACAACAACTCCCAAGCGATCGCACCGAGGCTTGCCGCACGTGAGCACGAGCGACGCATTTCATAGTAATCGATGGCCACCTGTATCGTCGGTCCCTCTCAACCCCGCTTCTCAAGTGCTTATTCCCCATAGAGGCCAAGCAAGCCATTCGGGAGGTCCACGAAGGACTCTGTAGAAGCCATGTGGGGGGACCGGCACTCACGCGGACCTTAATCTGGCAGGGGTATTGGTGGCCCACCCTACAACAAGACTACCTCAGATACGTTCAGAGGTGCCCCCAATGTCAGAAATTCTCCAACTTGCACCACCAACCAGCTACGTATCTACACACCTGATGGAGCCTAGACCATTTGCTCGGTGGGGGATAGACATACTGGGTCCTTTCCCTGAAGCTCAAGGGGGGAAGAAATTCCTTGTGGTCGCCATCGACTATTTCACCAAATGAGTCGAGGTAGAACTTTTGGGGAAAATTACAAGTGAGACAACTTGGAAATTCGTGCTATGGAACATCATATGCCGGTTTGGAATCTCACGGGTTCTCACAACTGACAACGGCAAGCAATTTGCAAGCGTGACCTTCCAAGTAAAATGTTCAGAGCTAGGGATCTGGAACTACTATACTTCAGTAGGACATCCCCAAGCCAACGGATTGGTTGAAAATGCAAAGAGGACACTCCTCCATAGGATCAAGACCCAACTGGAACAAGCAGGAGACTCCTGGGTAGACTCCATCCCAAACATCCTATGGGCATACTAGACAACTACCAAGACTGCCATGGCCGAAACACCCTTCCACCTCGCGTACGGAGTAGAGGCAGTTATTCCAGTAGAAATCTCCAACCCAACATTATGGGTAGGACACTTTAATGAAGCTAGGAACAACCAAGCAATACAAGAAAACCTGGATCTGCTCGAGAAAGATAGAGCGCGTGCCCAAGTAAGACTCGTGGCTTATCAGCAGAAGCTGGCCTAGTACTACAACACTCGTGTTAAGGAGCAGCACTTCCTCCCCAGAGATCTGGTATTACGACGAGCAAGCGTGGTGGATCCTAGGGCTGCCATGGGAAAACTTGCACCCAACTATGAAGGCCCATACTGGGTAGTGGAGTCGCTAGGCAAAGGAGCATAAAAGTTGACAATGCTAGAGGGGCAAGAGATACCCAGGACATGGAACTCGATAAATCTCAGAAGATTTCACCACTAAAAGACTTGCGTTAACGAGCCCCGAGAAGCGTCATCAGCCGAATTCGGCCAAGGTAGCCTAAGGGTTCCTTAGAGACGAGCACCGCTCACCTTGAAAATGAGAAGGTAACCCAAGAGTTTCCTAGAGGCGAGCACCGCTCCCTTGAAAACAAGGAGGTAACCTAAGGGTTTCCCCACTTATTTAGGTGGGTCACACTATCCAGATTAGACGAGAGTTATTCTTCAATCTAACTCGAATATTTATATGTCTCTATCAAACCAAAAAAAGAATAAAATGAGAATTAGCTTCGAGACAAATAGGAGATAATCCCCTATCAAAGCGACGCTTACAGATCAGTTGTTTCTTAGTCGATCGCGACCCACCCAGCAAGTCGCATTACATATATGCAGGGCTGTTTGTTTCGACTTAAAATGTCGTAGAATATGATATTTGTAATAGGAAAATTTTTACTACTCATCCGAGATAAATTTGACCGTACGAGGACATGCAAGGCACGACTCTTTATAATAATATAATGCATAAAACACAATATCTTTCTGACTGTTCATATATAATGTCTCTGTCACCGGTCGGTCCAATCTATCTAATTGATTCTTCGTCACTTAATTTGTGGAGAAGCTGTGGCCCTCTTTAACCCAGACATATATATATATATATATATGTGCTGCTGCTCAGGGGTCACGGCTCCTGGATCTGCCCCTTCAATCCCTCGAAGCTTCTCGCCCTCCGCAGGGCAACAGCTTCTACCCACGGTAATCGTGGAAGGTGCAGATATTGGAAAGGTGGTCTGTGTGAGGGATCCATGGTCACTAGAGCTGCGTCTACGCTCTCAGTGCGTACGTACGTACACGCATCCAAACATCACTTTAAGATGAGGATGGAAGGATCTCTTTCTTTCCTCCTTTCCGTTAAACAGAGGCTGGATTGAGACTCTAATTCCAGTTCCAACCACTCGTTAGGAGTACAAAGATGGTGACTTTTAGGTCCATGAGTTGTCAAACAGTTGCACCCCCGATGGATGAACCAAAAGAAACCCGAATCTTTCTGCAGTGAGTCTTGGGTTATTTCCCTTCACATTTGATGTGTTTTGTTGCTCTCTTTCTTTTCCAGACAAATTAAGACATGAACTAGTTGCACACAAGTTCTGAATAATTAACAATAATTTACATATTTTGGACAACACTCTCTGTCTCTCTCTCTGAGAGAGAGAGAGAGAGAGAGAGGTTTCTACGTACGGTGACCATGATCGCACGCAGCTGGTTCCTCCCTCGTCCGTACTTGCTTCCTTGACCCATCACTGTCGTAGAAGTTCAAAGAGCCCTTCCGCGCCACGCCTGCAACTCCTTCTTAACAATAAAATTACTAAACACACGCCACCAAAGCACATGGCTGTGAAGGTGCCGTCCTCGCCCCCCTCTCTCTCTCTCTCTACGCACACACACGCGGAGACATACATACACGCACGTCACCTTCCTCCCCCTTGCTCGTCTCCGACTTTTTTTTAAAATAAGCCCTCCTCTCATCCCCCGCGGCCCCCGCCCCACGCCAACGACCCGGCGCGGCTGCGTGTGAGGCGTTCCTTCCAGAAGACCCACCAGCTGCAGCGGCGGCAGCGACCGCTGCGTCGCCTCGCCTGCCCTACAAAGAAGCAAAACTCCAGAGAGGAGAGAGAGCGGGAGAGAGAGAGGGAGTGTGTGCGTGTGTGTGTGTGTGTGTTAACGGTAGTGGCCGTGTTGTTGATGTGTTGTGTTGCATGGCTCACCCCCGGTAACCCAGCAGCTCACGGATTTTGTTCTTCTCTAGTTTCTTCACAGGGAGGAGGAAACCAGGAGAAATCGTCTCCCCTCCCTTCTGTGTAAACGCGTGGGCGTCCCCAGAGGAAAAGGGGGTCGGAATCCCCACACACCCCCACCTCCCCGTTGACCCCTTCCGCCATATCTCCGCCTCTCTGCCGCTTCTCACATCCACTCCCCTGCGAGCCCCCCCCACGGCAGCACACCTCGATCGGTCTCCCCCGGCATCGCTTGAGACCGCGCCAGCCGCCAGCTCCCCCCCACCACCACTGCCGCCATGGCGTCGGTGGCCTCTTCTGCCCTTCCCCTCTTCTTTCTTCTCTTCGTTGCGGCGCCGGTGGGGTGCCTGGCGGCGACGTACGGGTTGGATTTTCACCACCGCTTCTCCCCCACGGTGAGGAAGTGGGCGGAGTCGAAGAACTGGGCCGCGGGGAGGGGCGGGGTGTGGAACTGGCCCGAGGTGGAGAGCGCCGAGTACTACGCCGCGCTGGCGGAGCACGACCGCGCGATCCGGGGCCGCGGGCTGGCCGGCGCCGATTCGCGGGTCACGTTCGCGGATGGGAACGCCACCGTCAGGATCAACAGCTTGGGATTGTGAGCGTTCTTGGGGCTTTTGTGTGTGTGTGTGGATTTGTCTGTTGAGGTGTCCTTTTGAGGGGTTTCGAGTCCGCTGTCACTAACCTCTGATCTTTCTACCTTCCTGTTCTTACTTTGTATGTGCAGTTTGCATTATGCCGTGGTTTCAGTGGGAACACCGAGCACAAGCTACCTGGTGGCTCTTGACACTGGAAGCGACTTGTTCTGGGTACCTTGTGATTGCAAGAAGTGTGCCTCCACTTCTGCTCAAGACTTTGGGTTGGTACGTTCACCGTTTGACATGGATCGTTCACTCATTTATTCGCGAAATGATTCCTTTTCCTTGTTTCATTTCACCTTGTTGCGATGATTCCCGTTTGTAAGACTGGAGGGAAAAAAATTTCCACTGACCTGGTGACGATTCGCATCCTTTTGTTGTTCGTTTTGAGTTCTTTTTGAGGACGCTGTGGTAATTGTGTCGGTCAAGGGTAACCCTAGGTTGGGGGGGACAATGCTACGATCGCTAACATACAGGATGGCACATTCAGATGCAGAAGAGTGATTCGCACATGATCATCTTTGAAAGACCAGAACTTGAAGAGGGTCTGTTTTAGAAGTTTAAGGCGTCGCCTAGGCATCACTAACAAGGTGCTGGAGGGAGGCCCAGGCGACCCCACACCTAGGCTAGCAACCCAATTAGGTGTAGCTTTGGCGTGCCTTGGCCACTCTTTGGGCTACTCAGCCTTCCTGCCGGGGGCGCCCTGCCTGGCTTGGTTGGAGTCTGCTTTTCATTTTGTGGGTTTTGAGAAAAAGTAGTCTTTTAAAGGCTGTTTTTGAGGTGGCCTTGAAGATGATGTTAGACTGTTAGTGATCATTTTCAAGAGCATTTGAGTCAAGCAAACATCTTTTATCACAAGGATACACGTTGTTTAGATGCTAGTATCCCTAGTTACTCAGTGTGGCTGACTGTCCTGCTTCATTTTGAGCAAAGGTAGCATACCACTTCATGACATAGTCCATCTCACTTCTTTGATGAGTGAACGATATTTCTCAGCGAGTCTTTTTAACGCCCCAAAATTTTTTGAATCGGGATCCGTGAGTTTCGGATCGCTTTTGTGGGTCCTGGATTGAGTTTTACGATTTACTCAGGTTTTGGGCTGATTAGTCTGTGGAACCTTGTGTAGGGTGAACCGTCACATTTTTCAACTCCGGGACGTTATTAGCGTGTTGAGAGCGTTCTGAGGATCAGGGAGATGAGTTTTCCTATTTTTCCTATTTTTTAGATTTTCTTAAACCTTAGATTTTCCTATTTAACCCCCCCACCTTTCCCTCTCTCCCCATCTCATTTCTCTCCCTCTCCCTCACGTTCTCTCCTCTCTCCCTCTCTTCTCCGTGGGGCGACTGACCGTGGCAGAGGCGAGCGAGACAAAGGTGGCACACGAGCAAGGAGCGACGTGGATGGGCCAGGATCGAGGCGGTGGAGGCGTGGTGAGCTTCATCCGCGAGTTTGGGGTGCCGACGGCGATTCGTGTGGCATTTTCGCAGTGGATCAGCGTCCTCGACGTGGGATTCATTTGGTGGAGGTAGGGGGATGGTTCCTTGGCCCCTGTATTTTATTTTCTCGCGATTTGGTGGCCCGAGGAGAGCCGAGAGGGTTTATTTTCCATCGCGAGTTCAAAATCATACTTTTGGGGTGAGTGCTGGATTTCTCATTTTGATCGCATTTTGAGGGTTTGAATGGTTCCTCTTGGTGGTCAAGAGGCTGGGGAAGAGTTTCTCCTTGTTTTTCCCTTCACATGGGTGTGATTGGGGTGTGGAATGGGATTTTCCACGGAGATCGTCATTTTCGGGTTCAGAATCAAGACGCGGTCGTACCAGAGACCGCCACTTGGTGGAGGCGGCCCTTGGGAGACCACCTCTTACGTTCTTAAGTCGATCGGGTCAGTTGCAAGATGCGGTCTTGCAAAATACCATCTTCTGAGGTAGCGGTCAGGGGAAGATCGCCACTTAGCCGAGTCAGCCGCGGAGTTTTCAAGGCAGACTGTAGAAGGCGGTCTTGCCATGACCGCCTTTTGCAGGGGGCAGTCCCCAGGAGACCGCCTTCTGCCTGTGTGCGTCTAGATGTGCCCTGTCAGATGGCGGCCCTGTGGAGACGGCCTCTGTCAGGAGGCGGTCCTCCTGAGACCGCCTTCGCTCTGGTAGCGGTCTCCTTAAGACCGCCACCATGTGGTAGTGGCCATGGGATGACTGCCACCTGTTTTGGGTGTTCCTTATGAGTTGTTTTGGTTTCCGAGTGACTTGTTATCAACCCATTTGACACCCAATGGTCCCGCGGATGTCTCCGATACCCCGTGGGTTCTGTGTCCGTGTTTTTGAGTGTCCAAAGCTGCCAAGATTCCTCGATTAACATGCCCATGGTCTTTGGGGGTCCGAGTGACCTCAGGTGTTTCGAGATTTCATGATGTCACTAGATCGAGTTGTCGTGTGTCGATGCACGTGTGGAGGGTCATTCCTGCAGAATGTTGGCTTCTTCAGGAAGTGTCTTCCGTGTGGGCCAAGTGGATGGCCCTTAAACTGTGAGTTCAGTCACCCAGCCTGGGGTTGGGGGTTTCTCGAGCTCCCCTTTGGAAAAAGGGAATTAGCTCGGCAGCTCGTGAGCTGTCTTGGTATTCGTTCTACCGTGATTTCAGACCAAGGGATTAGGCTGGATTGATGGTGGTATGTCGTCCTGTGTAGTGGTCTTGACTCGAGTCGCTTGACTTAAGGACCGTTGGGTCTATTAGGTCTAGATGGTTGTCCTGAGTTGGTAGCCCTGAGCCACCTGGTACTCCGTGTTACTCACGATGGGTGCGTGCGTGGCTTTCGGAGTTCACGTTGGTGACCATCCACTATTCGTAACTTTCCTGCGCATGCGTATGCAGACCCACTTGGGAGTAGTGGAGAGTGTGACCTAGAGAGACGATTTTTAGGCTGGTTACTGTAGGGCCCCTCGTCTGTGCAGCCTGCATCTGGGCTGGGGGGAAAACCAGCTAGAGGGCCTGATCTAAAGCGCATGGTCTATGTGTGCACACGTGGTTGGGGGCATCGGATCCGTGCTAAAGAGCGCGACCCCAACTAGTCCTTATTTGTGGTACTTGGTACGTGTCTCAGTTTTCACCTAGGACGTGTAGGGAGACACTATGGTGTGGTGTAAGTCGTCAGTGGATGCTTCTGTCCTTGCTTCTAGTAGGCAGATACTCCCATCACGTGACGTGAGATTCTCATGACTTGAGTTTTCATTTCTCATCTGCGAGACGTGATTTTACGTGTAGTTTTCGGGTGTTTTCCTGCTGTAGAGGTCTAGGGTTTTAGTAAGCATTATCGAGGGTTCTCCCTAGACAATGTAGGGTTCATGACGGCGAGGTCGTGATTATGTTTTCAGACCGTGTGGTCTCGGAGTGGGCCTTCGTCTATGAGGACAGGCCTCCACGACAGAGGTGTAAGGTTTCGGTCATCCTAGTTTGAGCAACGCAGTGGATAATAAATTTTTCAACCCCGAACCTAGGCCCTTTTGGAATCCTAGAACCATGCTCTAATCGATGCAATAAAACTCCCAACCCCAAATAGTGGGTTGTAGATCTTTACCTTGCGTGAAACGACGTTGTCCACAGCACCCAATGCCGATTTTCACGAATGCTGAGCCACACAGATGTACGACCTCTAGAGCTGATTCACACGGATCCTCGCGCAATGACGACGTCCATCCGTTCTTTCCCCCGTGCACAAACCATCGATGCTCAAAACCCATTTCTTCTTCCTTAAGCCTTTCTCCCTTGAGAGGGAGAGAGAGAGAGAGACCAACAAGGGAGAGAGAGAGAGAGCAAGAGGGAGAGGAGGGGAGGAAAGAGTAAATGGGTGGGCTTTTTCTCCCTTGGAAGTGCTTGGCATAAAGGAAGAAAACACAATGACTTATAGTGTTAGCCATTATCAAAATCATGAGATACAAATGACCAATAACCACAGGGGCACAACAGGTTGTGTACCCACGCTTCCCCACTCGCCCTCGTCTTCGACCGGGAGTTGGTTTCCTCAAACCGACCAGGTAAGTGCTCAACTCTTGCTCCTTCTTCCTATTCATCCTGTATTTTCTTCACGCTTTGTCAGTGAGGAAGAGAGTGCCTGGCCCCAAGGATCCACCCTCGTCGAGTGGCCACTGTGGTAAGAGAGCGAGAGTAAAACCAATGCCCTTTCGGCACGAGGTCTGCCCATTGACGCGAGTATTCCTTTCCAGGGGAGGGTGACCTGAGCTCTGCTGGCCCTCAAACCAGCAAGGGACCTCTCCCAAAGGTCTTGACTCATTATCCCTGAGTCACCCCAGACTAGGTTACGTAGTGATAGTCTATCTACTATCGACGGGTCATGTGTTCGAACTAATGTGCTTGTCGGCATAGGCCTTTGGCGAGGCGGCTCAGTCCTAGTCGCATCCCTAGTCCTCTCGCATCATAGCCAGATCATTACCAAGAATGGAACATCTCACTTCACACTCATCATCCATGATAATTCCTAGAGCAAGCATTGCAGACAAAAGGATACAAATCTATCATCACCTCAACTACAATAGAACTCTAATCATGGCACCATTTCCACTTTCTCGCATACCGAGGAGATGCAACCTGTGCCACGAAAACTTGCCACCACTCTTATGCTCTTCACAAGGGACGTTCATCCCTGAGCCTTAACTAGCTCATGCAGTCATCTCAACTGACTGCCATAGTTCCATCTGCTCCATGTCACGAATATTCTCATATCCAGCAAGATGAACGCTAATAACACCACTGGACCAACAATGGTCCCATCATAAACCTCTTACTAACCCAGATCTAATTCGGGAAGAATGTATATCATAATCATCCACCCAAGGCCTCGCCTGCATATGGCTCTCACCATCCTCACCTCACCACAAATGGCATCTTTTCCATGTGAAAATCCATCCACCAGCAACCAGTTACTCATCAATGAAAAATCCTTACTCACTCGACTTTCCTCTTACATGTTCCTTTACCAGGCCCAATAAGCTCACTCTAAATCACAATAGTCCATCTGTTGACTCTTACACTAGCCATTACCATTTCTCGAGTGATTCCTTACTTGGACATTACATCAGATTCTATTCCTCACGCCAACTCTACCCTCTTATGGGAGTACGGTAAAATCAATCGACAAGACTCTATAATCCTCGGTCCACATCAACTCTAGGCTCAGACTCATAGGGAACTCCTCCCATACTGGCCACAAGACGAAGGCTCTCATTCAACGACATCTCTCCTTGGATCTTCATACTCAGGCATCGTCCATTATATAGTCTCATTGAATCCATCATCTTAAGTATTCCAAATGGCCCCTGCCAATCCTAGCTCTGCGCTCACCACAGAGCCACAGGACACAATCTTAGCAAAGCACGGCACATATCTCTAAGATAGACAAGTGCCATAATTCTACCATAGAAGTCTGGTCAACGATGCGTCGATCCATATACATGAATCTCCAAACATCCTAGAGTCCTGCCACACCTAGGTCCTTCTCACAACATTCTGAACTCTCTGACTCAACTGGGTCCCTTTCACGTGTTATCACAGCCAACCACTCAGCCCGCCTCATCTACCGCTCACAGCGACCAACTGGGACCCACAAGTCCTTCCTAAGAAAACACATCTCTAGGACCAAAATTCCATCCCGAGGACACAACTTCCAACACAAGTCGAGCACCTAGCTTACCTGTCACACTCCACATCGATAGCAGCAGAAAGGTTGCTTGGAACGTGACAGCGAAACAATCATGACAATTCGAGCAATAACTTAAAGACACAAGAAGCCCATAAATTAACAAAACTAATCTTTATTAATATAATCTTGCTATTACAACTTGACCCAAATTACAATTATAAAGAAAAGAAAAAGACACTCTAACTAACACAACGCTAATCTAGACTCAAGAAAAGTAAAAGACACGGGCCATCTATGTTGACACCCGTTTTATGACCGATGAGTTATGTCATTTTCGTATCCTATTTTATGATGTCCCAAGTTATTCACTAGTTATTGGGACATTTTGGGTTGGTTTTTGGGCTTATTTTATGCATTTTCTCCCGGGTTGGGCTCAAGCCCTCGCACATTTCGTCATTTGGGCTTACTGAGCCTAGATAAGGGCTAGATATGGCTCAATTTTCTGGATTAACATGGAGATTTATCTGGGTTTATCACTTTGCAATGGCCACCCATCTAGCGGCCTATCACAAGACCGCTACCACAGGGTAGTGGCCCATCGAGAGACTACTAAGTGGATAGAGAGTCCCACTTCGTTTGGCCCTCTCCCAGTCAACCTTATATCTTTTGAACGACTACGCGTTTAGTGGCCTATCGTGAGACTGCTAGCAAAGGCTTGCGGTCTATCACGAGACCGCTAGGTGGGGCCGAGAGTCTAGGCTTGCCGAGGTTTTCTCTCCCTATCCGTGGCCGAACAGAGTCCTTCATTTCATGTTTTCTCTGTCGATCTCGATCCTTAGGAGCTTCTGATCAATTTTGGGAACTCCTGGGAGTATTATCTATGGGTTTTATCAGGTTTTAGGCCTCTATTTTAGCTATTATCCCTCCAACTCGACCTAAGATTTTGGGGGTCTATAAATAGAACCTCTGACTTCATGGCTTGAGGAGGAGATTTCTGGAGGTCGCGATGAAGTGCTGCCGCATTTTGGAGTGAATCTCAACCAAGGACAACTTATTTTCTGCGTCCTAGGGTCACCTGGTCCAGGGAGTATTCGTAGTTTTTTGTTCTTTTATGTTAGTCTGCATTGGCCTTGTGTTCATCTTTGCATCCCCATAGCATCTATTTCTCCCACTTTTCTCCATCTCTCCAGGTTCATTCTTGATGGGGACATCTCTTGCCCCTCTACATTTTTTCGAGGCTCGGATTGTTCGTCGGCATGTGCCATTGTGTTCGTCATATTTTTATGAGTCTAGTCATGTAAACGACAGTGGCTTTTGTCTAAGTTCTTTTCATGCCGCTCTTCGTTGCCTTTCCACACCTCCAGGGCCTGCAGGTACTCGTCTTCCTGAGCACTAATGGCGGCAAACTCGCCAGGAGCCTGGGCCTCAAGGAATTCACGACGGTTGACATATTTCAGCAACAACAAGATTCATCGCGACCATTCTTCTAGAGGGCAGCCCAGCATTTGCAGTGCCTCGGTCAGCTGTGCCACCATGGTGTGCACCCCCCGATATGTGAGGGAGGGATCGGCAAAGATCATTGACCACAACGCCAGTAGCATCTGTCGAACTGGTGCGTCCGAGGTGGCATGGCCAATGGACGACACGGCCGGAGGGTCAAACTCGACCAAGCTATCCACAGCCGCCCACAAATCCGCGTCCACCGCGCCCGAGGAGGATGAAAGAGTGGAGGCCTGGTCGCTCGAGCGTCCGACCTCGACGAACGACTCTCGGTCGGCCATCTCCAGAGGACCCGACAAAGCTGTGACCTAACCACCCGACCCCGTCATGACGAGGGGCTGCTCCACCCTACTCTCAGTTGGAGGAAGGGCGTGGAGCGGAGCTAAATCAGATTTTATTACTAAAGGACTTACGGCCCTTTTCGCTTGGGCTCCCTCCTCCCGGGAAACCGTGATGCTTGTCAGCGTCTTCCCCAGAAGCTGGTCCTCCTCGGGTGTCATGAGCGATTGGGGAGGCGGAAGAGGAACCATGAGCTTCAGCCCATCCCCCGATTGTAGGAAGGACACCAGGCGCTCCACCTATGATTCTAATAGCTGTTGAGATCCACCTACCCCCGCGGGGGTGACTGGTTCCCTCCGCTTCACAACGGCCTTGTGAGCTCTAGCGTTGCGTGCCTCGGGGAGCCTTGCCTCCTCCTAAAACACAGAAAATGGGGTTAGTCTTCCATCAATCGAGGCAAGCTATCCAAATCTTGAGGAGATGCAAGAGAGGTCCTGGAGGCCCCATATTTACCTCAGTCACCAGAACTATGCTACTTTTCAGTGCTATTTCCCACTCCTCTAAAGCCTCACCCACTGGTATTATGGTCCCCACAGCTACTTCTTGTCGCAGGACCTCGAACAAGGTCGCCAGCTTCTCCAAGTCGACGTCGACTCCCCCAGGGTTGCTCTATCGATATGTCCGGGGCAGGTGCCTCCATGGTCTCTGGCTGGATTTGCTTCTGTAAATTAACCAAATAATAGAAGACACGATCAGAGGCTGGCTGCAAAGGGGGCCCCACGTGAACAGGCTCACACTTACAAAATCCTTGCCTGAAGCCACCTCGTTGGAAGAGTAGTCATAGTCTACCTTCTCTCCCGAAGAAGACTTGGTCGGGGTAGGCTCCTCCCTTGCCGGAGAGGGAGCTTTCGTCTCGGAGTCAACAGCCTCCTCTCTGCGGGGACTTGACGACGGGGACTTCCCAGATTTTAGCCTCTTCCTCGTGTACGCCTTCGTCAACCCGGGGACCTTGTAGGCCCGCACCCACCCAGAGAGGGGTGCGACGGGAACTGCCAAATGAAGGAGCATCTAGATTAGATAAAGGTCTTTGGGCCCCCAACGAATGAAAATGTTAGCCACGCTAGTAAAAATAATTACCCTGCTCGGTCCTTGCGGCCAGAGGCGGTCCGGGGATTGTCTCCTCAACGGAAGGTGCAACCCCGGGTGTGGCAGCCTCACCCACATCTGGAGTAGGAACAGGTGTTGGCTCCTCCGTGGGGGCTAAAAGAAGAGATCCACATAAAGACCTTATCCCACAAGGTAAAAAGGTGTTAAGTGGCACCACCGGCTAGAGAGTCTAACCTGTAGGCTGGCTTGGCTCGGCCTGAGCGACCGCGAACACGGCCATGAACTTCTCAACCTTTGCCTTCTTTTGCTCCAATTCCTACCGACTGACTACCTTACCGGAGACTCTCACAGGCTCTGCGTGCAATCCCGAACGTGCCTCCTCTATACCGGCTAAAAGGAAGAAACGCATGTGTTATGCATGCACAAAGATTTCACCTTGGGAGGTGACTAAGTCCTAAAGAATATTAGCGCCCCAGGTACCTTACCGGCGGGACGGCTTGGTTCAGTCCGAGCCACGGCAAATTACGCAAAAGAAGGGACTGAAGGTGGAGGGGAGGCTGAAGCGGTCTGAATAGCCTCTACCCTCCTCCGCTCTATCTCCGTCCTCCCGACTATTTTGGCTACCGCCAATGCCTTCTCTACCGGTGACCCCTTTTGAGGTTCTCTGGTGGCCTTGGGTGAGGGAGTTGCAGTGGACGGCGGCTCCAACCCAACCCAGGCCTCTCCTACCTCGGGGGTCGACGAGGGCATCAGTTCCTCCCTAGCTAATGAACAAAAAGCAGAAGCATCCAAGTGTAAGTGACTCGTTTCGACACAGAAATAAACTTCACCTGTAAGACGCTCTTGACAGAGGAATCTCACCGGCAGGCTGGCGCGGTTCAACTTGACCAGTCTCGAATTCCTCGAAAGATGGAACCAGAGGTGGCGGGGGAACGATTTTTGCAGTCTTGGCGGCCTCCGTCTTCTGACGCTTAGCCTCCCGCCGCCCTATAGCCTTCGCCTCATCCAGAGACTTCTTTATGGGTGACTTTGCCTGGGGCCTCTTTGCGGGCGGAGGCAAGGGAGTTGTAGTCGGTGCTAGTGGTGCCGTTCCAAAATGCGCCGACTTCTCCGCCTATCGAAGGAGGTTGTGGTAAGTTGCCATCTGCATGCTGTCCGGATGATCTGTGAAGAGGAAGGACAAGAAAAGTGAGGAATTGATTAACATCCGGCACCCTGAAAAATGCAGCCCGGGATGCAAAAGGAAGAGAAATGTCAAATACTGTGTGAGCCGATATAGAGCCGCAGTGATATTGGCCAATAACTGAGGGATGGCTCTTTGTCACGGTGGGCGGCCTCTCAGACCAGCCAACACACGTCCCCGATCGTCTGACAGTGGTCGGTAAGGATGGCCAAGCCTACATGTTTCTTGGCAGACAGATGGCAATATAAGTTCAAATGATTCATCCCCTATCCTTCGGCATAATGATAGGCCACGTGCAGCCCATCACATCCCCTCTGGGATTCCCTCCCCCCTCCCATCATCATTAGCCACCTCCACCACTCCCCCACTTGAGCTTAGAAGACTATCCCTACTGCTTAGTTCATCACCCAGATAACCTGAGGGCTGTAGAGGAAGCTGCGATGTTATCCGGACATTCCAGAGGGTGCAAAAGCTATCACTGGAAGAGTCTCCGAGTCATCTTCGCAACGGCAGTCATCTCGTCCCATTCTGAGCTCGTGACTATCCGGGAGATGCGATCTACTCCGACTGCGCAGAAGACTCCTGCCCAGCTTCCAGAGGCGGAGTGCAGCAGTTGCCACGTCGGCCCCTTTGAAGATATGGAGGCGGCGTTCAACTGAGGCCTTCTTCTACAAGTTCCCCTCCTTCTCCAAGAAGAGGAGCTCCATTCAGCTGCCGGAGCGATTTCTTCTCCTTTTTCTCCCTAGAGTGCGCAGTTCTATCCACCCTATGATAGAACTGACACCCTGTCAGTGTTCGGATTGCTACAGTCTGCTCCGACATCGAAGGCAGCTCGAAGATGGTTCCAACGCCACTGACCGTGCACAATTTGGAGTTTGGGACTGTTCATGGTGGTGTCATCTTCTAGACGCTGTAGTGCTGAGAAGGTCCGAGCTAGAGAGCAGAGTCCCTGATTCCAGCTTCATCGGGACCGGCGACGACTACCCCGGCCCCTGCCAAAATTTCAGCATCCTCCTGGACCAATCCATGAAGTTTTGGCATTGGTCCTTCTGCCAAAGGAGTTTGGGAGCAACCGAAAGAATTCCTGCAATGACAGTCTGTCCCCTGTTCTGAGAAGGGACATAATCAACCCCGTCATCGTGTGAAGCTCTATTCTTTGTCTATCCCCTCCCCGCTTGGCCGGCTGAAGGCCCCTCCCTGCGCGGAGGTTGTTTTGGTTGTAACTCACTTAACCCCCACCCCAAGATCCCTCTCCTGTGTGAGGCGTGGTGTTGTAATTGCTTGAACAGGTTGAAGCATCCTCGCCACGGCGTGGGTAAGCCCCACGCTTCCCCGCGCGCCAATGTCTCCGAGCAGGACCGATTTCTTCAAACCGGTCGAGTAAGTGCTCTTTCCCTTGCTCTATTACTGTGCTTTTCTTCCAATATTATCTCTTAGCTGCACTGGCCGGTGCGAGAGAGTGTCTGATCTCGCAAGTCCCGGACTTCGAGGGACCATCGTGGGAGTGAGTGTTACCCGTGCCCTCGGCACCGGGTCGGCCACTAGGAGTGGACTATTCAAACTCCTTGGGAGACCCTCTGGCCTTGTTGGACCTCTACCAGCAAGGGACCAGCCCTCACATCCTCCACTCGGCATCGCTGAGTTACCCACGGGTTTGGGTGAGTGCCGGGTGAGTTGGCCGCAAATATCGGTCCGTTCGACTTGCAATTGTGCTTGCTTGCTTAGGTCTACGGTCATGTCACATCAGTGCATGACCCTAATGTCGCTTAATGAGAGCACCCTACCCGGTCCCTACCTCGAGGGTCATACATTGCCCTTGTGTCACCTTGATAAGTGTGCCCTTAAGATGGTTATGTGAACAATGGGCATACTTCACGAGTCTTGATGCAAGATGAAGTGTCAACCCCTGCCACTGTAAATGCACCCTGAGCACGACCATCGAGGTCTCACGGTGCCCATCTCCTTCTGTCACAACGGTGCCTCGGCACCCGATTGCTAGTCTCAAACGTGCCCCAAGCATGACCATCGAGGTCTCACGACGCCCATCTCCTACAGCCACAATGGTGCCCCTGGCACCCAACTGTCCAGCTTCTTCAGTCGCAACGGTACCCCTGGCACCCGACTACCCAGCTACTCCAGTCTCAACGGGGCCCTCGGCACCCGACCGCTTAATCACTCCAATCACAATGGTGCCCCCGACACCCGACTACCGAGTCCAGATGGTGCCAAGCTACTCTAGCCCCAATGATGATCAATAATTTCAGTCATAATGATGCCCCTGGCATCCGACTGCCCAGCTACTCCAGTCACATCGAGGCCCTTGGCACCCAACCGCCCAGCCACTCGAGTCACAACGGTGCCCCCGGCACTCGACTATTGGGTCCAGATGGAGCTGGGATACTCTAGCCCCAACAATGGCCAACAACTCCAGTCTCACCAGTGCCAACGGCACCCTACTGCCCAACTACTCCAGCCACAATAGTTCCCTCGGCACCCGTTTACCAGTCTCAGTTGTGCCTACCCATCAGGGTCTCTCGGCATCCAGTTCCCTCAGCTACTCCACTCACAACGGTGCCCCTGGCACCTGACTACCTAGCTACTCCCGTTTCAACGGTGCCCCACGACACCCGACCGCCCAGCTACTCCGATCACTACAGTGCCCATGGCACCTGAGTGTATAGCTACAACGGTGCCCACGGCACCCGACTGCCCAGTCCCGACGATGCCTAGCTACTTCATCCCCAGCGGCCCTCAGGCTCTCCAGTCTTGGCGGTGTTCATAGTACCTGATCATTCTAGAGCGGAAGTCCAGGGCAGTTGACTCTCCCAGTTCCAACGGCAACTGGTCACCCCAATCGCAGCTGGGTTTAGGGCGCCCGACTACTCTAGTCACTATCGTGTTGACAGTACCCAACTACTCCAGTCAAAGTGATGCCTACGACGTTCAACAACTTCAGTCACAGTGGTGCCCTCAGCACCCGGTGATTCCAAGCTCAACGACTTTTGGTCGCTCCAGTCAGGGCGATACTCGCACCGTCTGATCACTCCAATCTCAACAGCGCTCAGCCGCCCTTGTCTCAACAGCACCCGATCACTCCAGTCACAGGTGGTGCCCGCTCCATTCGATCGCCTCGGCCTCAGTGGCACCCAACTGCTCCAGTATGGTGGTGCCCACAACACCCTAACTTCCCCGATCTCGATACTATCTCATATCAGGAATACATCATGATGCCCCTTGGGCGGTCTCCTGCCGAGTCATAGGTCATTGGCGGACATTATGTACAAATGCAAAAATACTCACACAATAATGTAACGACCCGGAGACTGTCACAAATGACGAAATTGTCCCATGGCTTGCACACATTTGTAATCTTGCTTTCACATCCCCACATAATGCCATTTACGACATATAAATTATGTAATCCGGTCGAGGAATTGATCCCCATCCTCGCCTGCTACTAGTCTGAACGTCGTCCAACAGGCTGTCCCCTGTCTCCCAGCTCGGCCCTAACTCCTCTAGCCGGATGGACCATACATCTGAGCCAGAACATGCCTGCTCCCTGCCGAGCCAGTGTCAGTCCCTCCATGCTAGAACCAGAACCTGCCTGCTCCTTGCTGAGTCAGTGTCTGCTGCTCCTCTATCCGAGCCAATGCCTCATTCTCACAAATGCAGAGTGCGTACCCTCACTAGTGTCCACACTAGAACCAGTCTCTCTGCCCCCAGTTATCCCTATTGTGTTGCTATTGCCTTGTCACTGTTGCATGGACTGAGCCCTCCTAATGTTGTGGCACCGAAGGTCCCTGACTCTCCTCTTCGACAGTAGAAACAAAGGTGTTCGGGCTCCGCCCGATGTAAAATAAACACCAATTGGTTGCGATCAGTGGGGAAGATGTCTAGTACATGAGCCCCCACAATCATCTACACTCGTACTAGTAGAACCTCCTTCTCTCCATGGGACGCATAACATTTCATGTTCACGTGCCATGCCGTGGTGGCACATCCCCAGTCAAACACTTGGTTCCATCAGTGATCGTAGAGAAATCAATTGGCACGCCCGCATTCCATCCAGTCATCCCTGTCTTAGTTTTCCTGAACAATTAACAATATGCCATTCCTTCCTATGTGTTCCTATTGTTCTTTTCACTTTCTTGCAAATGCCCTGGGAATCTCTGCCTACTTAGTCAACCTATCTTGGCCTTCCATAAAAGGCGAGTGTGAGTCACCGCTGTGAGGAAAAATAGAAGGGATTCCCCGTGCGCGTAAACAAATTGGCACGCCCGGTGGGATGTCTCCTACCTTTCTTCTTTCTGTCGAAGAAGTGTCACACCTGCCAAGTATACGCCTTAATGCCCTCACCTTTTCTTATCAAAGAGGAAAAGGAGGGCCCCTATCTAGGCTGCAACATACGACCGGTCAACGTCGAGTGACCAACCTACAAGTAGCAACAACAACAACAAATCGGTGGCGATGGTCACCTACGGCCAATCGTCATCGCTTTCCACGCCAGGCATGTATAGCTGGCGACGCCAATGGCATTCGGCAACTCTACCTCAGCCTTTAGCTCGCCCTGATCCTCGGGCGCCATTGCCGTTGCTGACGAGCAGCCTAGTCCAGCAACTACCTATGTAGGTAGCTGGCCCCTCTGCTCCTCCAGCAACAAAGACCCACGCAGTCATTGACCCTTGGGTCCCCAACTCCGCCAGCACCCAACATGGGTCTCCAGCCTTTGGTTTCCAGTACAATGACACCCTTGACCCAATCAAGCACAAGGCATTGGGTCACCAGTGATGCTGATTCGCAACATGGACAACAAGATCTGGGTCCTTGGCACATCAACACCTGATACGGGTGCTGAACCCTGAGTCTCTACCATGCTAGCTTTAGCACAGCTCCCAGCCTCAGATACCTGGTATAACATCGACAATGGCCTATGGGGGCATCACACCCAAGGATTCGGCCACATCGACCCCTAACACAAACACCAAGTCCCAGGATGTGGCCACCTTGACACCCAAGAAGGTGTTCCGGCCCTGGGTTCTAGATCTAGCAAAACCCAAGAAAGGCTTCCAACCCTGGGTCTCAGCTCCATCAACCCCCATGACGGGCTTCCAGCCCTGGGTCTCAGCTCTAGCAACACCCAAGATGGGCACCTAGCCTAGGGAACTAGCTCCAACAACATCCATGACGGGCTCCCAGCCATAGGTTCCAGCTTCATCAGCACCCAAGATGGGCGTCCCACCCAGGGTCCCCACTTTATCAACGCCCGATGCAGTCTTTCAGCCTCGGGTCCTAGTTTCATCAGCACCTGAGACGGGCTGCCATCCCCGGGTTCCAACTACATTAACACCCAAGATGGGTGGCCAGCCCCAAGTTCCAACACCATCAACGCCCAAGACCGGCATCCAGTCCGGGGTCCTAGCATCATCAGCATTGGAGATGGACTTCTATCCCTGGGTCCCAGCTTTGTCAGCACTCAATATGGGTTTCCAACCCTAGATCCCACCCTCATCAGCTCCCAATACAATCTTGCAGCCATGGGTTTTGGTGACAACTCCAACAGCCTAAGTGAATGACAAGCTCCAGGTCACCACTATGTCGGCCCCAGCTTGGGTATTAAACTCTCGAGTTCTGGGTACACTGACACTCACTAGAAGAACCATGCTCTAGACATCCCTAGACCGAGTTCGTTCGGTCCACCACATTGGTGCTGAGCCAACCTCGGCCCTCCAAAAAAAAGTGGGGGTGCCATAGCAGCTGTAAAAATGGGTGGCCCACTACTACCGCCCCTGCCTCTAGAAGACAAGTTGAGACTTAAAGAAGCCGATGCATCAGTAGCACACTGGGGGCAGCCACCCCAGTCCAGTATCCAGCCTTCCAAGCCCAAGCAAGGGGGGCAACTCCAAGGAGGAGTGTCATTCCTACCTCAGATGAATATGGGTCATTAGAAAAGAGACCCAGCCCATTTGGAGGTCACGAGTCAAGAGATCCGTCCACTCACCAGACTGGCACCGAGCTCAAAATCCAGTAGAGTAGATCATGGCTCACAATCCTGCTACTCAGTGAAGCACCAGTCAAGGTAGACTCCAGTTCTTGAGAGACTGGGGGCACCAGTTCACCCTTAGAAGCACCCCCAAAAAAGGAAAGAGGGTAATGCGAATCAAGGTGTTCACATACCACCCCACCGAAATCAACAAGTAATGCGGGAATCCACCTTGTCAACGTCAATCAATGATTGAGGGGGAATCTCACCGACACCCACCCAGTAGCTCCAAAGAAACTCCACCTACATTGGCCAACGACCCAGTGGAATCCATGCCAACGCCAACTGGTGACACTGGTAAAGCTCCATCCCCACTGATGGCTACTAGCAAACCCTGGCGAGAGATCTATCCCTTCGATATTTATCATGTCCCAATGGGTAGCAACACCCAGGTCGACATGCAGTCCAAGCTCGGCTTCAGCCATCATGTTCATTAAGGTCGAGCCACCTAGACCCCAGTCAAAGTTCCAGCCATCTACAACAAAGACTAGCCAGCCTTCGGATTCACACTAAAGCTCTGAGCTACATAGTTGAGGGTCGATCTACAGTCACTTCTACAACAGGAACAAGTCATCGATGGCGCAACCTACAAGCAACGTCCCCTGACAGTAACAAGCTAAGGACAACAGCTGCAAGGCTCGTAGGTACAAAAATTAAAAAAATAAAAATAAAAAAATGATGAAAAAAATAAGCCCCCCCCCCCCCCCCCCCCCCACCCACCCCCTTCCCCCACCCCCCGCCGTTCCGATCCCCTCTCCCTCGTTCACTCGCACCCCCCCCCCCCCCCGCCCCACCACATGTACACACACACACACAAACGCATATGTATGTATGTATTTGTGTATAGAGTCATTCAAAGTGGGCTATTTAGACAAAGTACCCCGTCCACATATATTCCCATGCACTCAACAGAGCAGCTCTGTCACAAACTTTTTTAAACAACAGAAGCTGCAAGGCAACTCGCCCTGGCCAAGCTTCTATTGGTTCCTTTTGCTTCCTTTCCTTTCCTGTTGTTACCTACTGCCAGCGAAGAGCAAACATGGCGCCTCCTTACGTACGTACATATCTAAACGACAAGTCATAAGGCACAGTCTGTGATTGCAATAATGACAATCCCTTCTCACCCATAGCTCAAACAGCATAAGCTTTGGTAAGAACCCAACCCAAGAAGCACGGCTATAACAATTTTTTTCTCTCTCAATCTGCAGGTCGGGGCAGTAGGAAACTTCTGACCGAGGCCAAGGCTGCACCAAAGGTTGGTTTTGTTTAATTAATTAGAAGTACCGATCACGGATACACCTTGGTATCAACTGCCTCGTCTTCTTGCTTCCCTCGTAACGGTGGCCCCTTACTATTATCCATAGAGCACGAGAAGCGAAGGCGTGGAAGCTGACCACTCGCAGAAGCTTCGCACAGAGGAAGAAGCGGGGGGCGCCCCTGTGAAACCTGCGTCCTCCGAGCACAAGAAGACAGGCACAGAGACATACCCGGATCTCATGGACATAGCAGGAATGGACTATTCTCCTGCAGTGAGGAAGCCGCCAATTCACAACTGACTGATAGGAAATAGCCTACTCTCGCAGTTTATCTATGATCACAGACAGAGATAGAAATAGATAGGGCAATAGCTAGAGAGAGCTAGAGAGAGAGAGAGAGAGAGAGAGAGAAGTTGGACAGCATTACAGAAAATGCTGCAGTTTTCTAGGGCCGGAGAGATCCACATGGTCTGTACATAAAGAATTCTGCTATATTGTCACGCTACATCTTGATCTCCTTCATGATTGAGTTGAGTAATTGACGCGCTTCCAGCATGAGCATGCATGGCCCCCCATCCTTAAGTTTGTCTGAGGCCCTTGCATGCTTGGAACCTGCAGGAAGTTGTCTCATGTGGTTGTGCATTTGTGAAGCCAGTGACAGGTCTTGGCCTGTTGTGCTTGGGCAACTAGCGATGAGGCGCATCGAGCACCTCAGAGAGAAAGAGAGGTCGCTGTAGTAGGTAATCTTCACCCTCCGGCCGGGCCGGAGACCAACAATGGCGATCTGGAGGGGAGGGGATGGATGGCTGCGTCTGGCCTCATTCATTGCAAAGTATGGGTGACGCCCTTCTGTGCGAATGGGATTGGGAGGGCGTGGTGGGGGCTCACATGTCCTCACGCTGCGCGGCACATGCGCCGGTCGGGGCCGACCGTCCGGCGGGTGTGCCGCCGATGGGGACGGGCATTAAGGAACCGAAGGCTTCGTCCTCTGGCAGGTGATCGGTGGTGCCAGCGCTTCGTGAATGGTGATCTTCTCGTGCGACATGGGGAAGAGATGAGGTGCACATGCATGCACTACTCACAGCATATATTTGTGTCTTGCATGTGGTTAATTTCTTCGGGTAGGAATGAGAAGAGGAAGGGCCTTTGGGCCTTTTAGCATGCAGATACTCTCGAGTTCACTTGCTGCCAAAGTGCATGATTGATGAAACTAAATAAAAAAAACGTTTATAGTTTTTTGTTCTCCCCAATGAAAAGTCATTAGCAAGGTTTTTGCCATCTTCATTAACACAAACAAGGAGACATTCACACATGACAAACCCTTTTCCCCCGGCGAGGCCTTAAAAACACATTGAGTCTCATGATTATGATTTTTCTTGTAGTGGGCATTGTTGATAAAACTCGAATAATACATGTATTCTAATATGGGATGAGCATGGGACACACATGTGCATAGCGGAAGCGGTAGATCCACATAGTGTCGTGGAGATGGAGAGTAAGTTACTAGAGTCTATCATTTAAAATCCACACTCTAAGATCCAAGGACGAGGGTGATGTATTGTCTTAGAAGATGAAGCCGAGATGACCGCGGGGTGAAGATTCACCCGCAGAGACAGTTTGCAGCGACTTTCTTTCTATTAGATGCATCGACCTTTAATTCTCCCCTTATTGCTCCTTACATCAGCGATCGAGTAGATTGGAGGAAGGCGAAGAAGAGAGGAAGGGAGACAACGAGGGAGAGTGCAGTAGCGAGTGGTGATCTGCCAGTCGCGCTCCTCTCTCTCGGGGGTAGGGTGGGGTGAGTGGCCTGCTCTCTCTTCCTCACACACACACGTAGCGGTGACAACACACACATGCGTAGCGGCGATAGGGGCCACGCCGGTGTGGCAAGGAGAGTAGCAGGGCTGTAGGTGGTGGCTACAACGAGTTGAGGAGCTAGCAGCCATGGCGGCGAGGCAGCAACAAGGTGAGGGCCGTAGGCGGCGGCTGCAGCGAGCTGAGGAGCAATCATGGCGGCAAGGCAGCAACAAGGCGAGGGCGATGGGAAGAACAGCAATGACGGCAGCAAGCAACAATAGTGGTCGGTCGGTCAGGATGTTAATGGTGGTGGGTTGCTAGCAAGGGAGACCGATGTTTCTCTCTCTCTCTCTCTCTCTCTCTCTCTCTCTCTCTAGGGGCACATGGAACTATATGGGCCTCTCTCTTGCTTCCTCTCCTCCTACCCTCTTATTTATAGAGATGTGGGAGATGGTAGTTTAACTCGGAAGCAAAGTCCATGGAGCAGTTCCTTTCCTTATTAGGGCATCAGAGTCTATACCTGATTAGGAGAGAGGGTGAATCAGTCAAGGCGGAATCCAATTTTGACTTGAACATCAAATAGAGGAAACCCCTTCCTTCTTTAATCCACCACAATCGATCCCACCGCAAGTGAGTTCCTAGTGTGGGCCGGCCGCCGACCGTCCAAGTCTAGACAGGACTTGGGTTGTGTCCTAATGGGTTTCCCCAAAGACCCAAAGGGAAGGGGGCGCCCCTGGGCCTGGCCCAATGAATTGGGCCCATTAGTTACATTAAACCACATAAACATTGGGAAATAAGCCAAAGACCTATGGATATGATTCAAATAAAATAGAAAATACAATGATAAGACTCAAATAAAATATAAAAACTACATGCCATGACTCAAAGGAATGTGAAGAACACGATGGTACATTATGACGATCCATCCGAGCTTCGAAAAATGTGGAGGGGGTAAATGATGCCCCCATCAATGCTTGTTTGACCGAATCCTCAATATATCAAATGGCGTCTGGCAAAGGTCAGGTTATGCCCGACTGGAAACTCTCACTATGCGTGATAGTGGTCTTTGGACCTATGTTCTTTACCCCGTATTGAGGCTCGGACATAATAAATGGTGCTTGCCCCACATGAATGAATTAATAAACAAATCCCGCGCATTATCATTTCCATTTTGCTTTGCGTTCATTTGTTTTTGTCTCAAGCCCCAGGCTGGCATTCTATTTTGGCAATTAATCAAGGGTTTTCCTCCCTCCGGGAGGATGTAATTAACGTCATGACCTTCATGGTATGACAGACTTCCGGTCCTGACATGGACTTCACATTCGTCTGACTAAGTCAGATCTAGCGCATAATAAAATCTTGTCACTTAGTGACTAGCACGCCTATGTAAATAAATGAATAAACCCAAATAAATAATGAAAATCTCGTTCCACCAAATTGGCACGCCCGGTGGGACCAAGGTCTCCCTTCATCTCTTTGCCAAGATAGGATGCCTCCCAGGGCTTCCCCAAGAATACTGATTATTTGTCTGTTCAATGCAGGAAATGATAATGTCATCAGGACTTGCGGCTCTTACCTTTGGCCACGCAATTGTTGTCGGCCACGCTGCGCATGGGTACCTGGAAGTACCCACTATTTTTGACTCATTCCCACCTGCTGTCAGTTTTCCCAACTTTTGGGGCTAGCCTTCCCTGACTTGCTGCAAGTGGAACCCCCGGAGCCCAGTGGGGAGAAGACCAACCAGAAGGCCAAGATCCCAAAGGCCCGACACCATGCAAGACTGCTGAGAGGCCCAATCTAGGTCACCAGCTGCCTGGTACATCACATCGCTCATGGGGCTCACCCTATCCATAACAAGAAGCTCAGAGGATGTCAGCAGATGAGCTTCTGGAGGAACACGGCCACCACTGTTACCGAGCGTCTCTCTGTGTCCAAGAAATCTGTACTCATTAGGGGTGTTCGAGTTTTCTTGGACGGCCATGATGCCCAAGCTATCCCGGACTGGGTAGTCGCTATTGTGCCAAATCGTAACTCCTTCCAGGCCATTTTCAGAAGGAGAGCTGAGAGGAAAGAAGAAGGCCACCGAGGTCGAAAAGAGTTGGCCCTATGGCTAAAGAAATTCAAGCAGGTGTAGGTCCCTATGAAGTTCCAGCCTGTCCGCCAAGAGGCGCTTGTCCGTCATCACCCCGAGCATGCTGAAAAAGGGAAGAATAATAAGAGGGGAAATGGTCGTGGACCCTCTACGTCGTGTAAGCTTCATGGCATGTGCCCGACAGGTCGATATCCCCACAATGGGGAGAAGATTTGAGCAACTTTTCGGAAGAGCCCGGCTAGCTTACATCCCTCCTAGGGGAGGTCGACAACTATCTCCAGTCCTGCATCAGGGACTAGGGTAGGAAGAAATGACCAGCATGGTCAAAAATTATTTCAGGGGTATGGGCAACCCCTCATTGGGCCAACAATGACTATTACAAGTAGCCACGGCTGAAGAAGATGACTTCCCACCAGTGGCGGTTAAAGAAGAAGAAGAAAGAAGAATGACGTCATCGGTTGACGACAATGGATATGAAGACGGCTTGGAGTTCGAAGCCGAGAAAGCATCTCCCCAGTAGGTGGAGAGAAGAAGACTCTCCCTATTTGAGAGACTAACCTTCCCTGGTCATGTAATGAGGAAGGTTTATAGACTGAGGAAGTGCATGTGGATTTTCACTTGCATTATGGCCAGGATGGGTGATAAATATGGAGGTTTGCCTGAGCACCCCCAGGAATTAGCTCGATTAGCCGAAAGGCCAGGGCCAAACACAAGGAGAACTGAAGTCGGAAGGGAAATGCTAAAAGTGGTGAAAGGAAAACAAGTATTGTTTGAAGAAGTCACCACCCTCACTGAAAATGTGGTGACGACTGAAGAGGAGGAGGTTTTGCTGAACATCTCGCCTGAAGGAGCTTCAGGGGAGACAACGGAAGCCATCCCCAGCACAGCAGCCGTGGACCCATCGGTATTGATGCTACTCTAGAAGTACCAACATGAGATAGAACTTCTGAAGAAGCAGCTGATGGAGAAGACGGAGCAAGCCTCATCCTCCAAGCAGCCTAAAATGCAAGCTGAGTCATCACGGGGAGGCATCAACCCATGCGATTTCCCACCACTATACACCCTGTCCCAGTCGGCAGAGCCCACCCTAGCGACCACCCAATAGCGTCTGCCTCAACCGCTGATGCCGCCAATTCTACCACAAGTGCACCAGCCACCTCCATTAGTGCGGCCTCCTCCATAGGCGACCACTTTGGTCACTCCTTACATGCAGCCGGCACACTTCTACCCTGAGTCAGTCGATCCAATCGTGGTCAACAAGCTGATGGTGGAATGAATGATTAAGTTGAACCTCGCTGAGCGAAGTGAAGGCGACTATGTCACGTTTGATGCATACCGAGTGCCGTACTAGCCACACCATGTAGCCAAGCGGCTCCCTTCAGGGATCAGCAAGCCGCCCAAGGTTGGCAAGTTCAGCGGGAAGGGATCCCCGAAGGAACATGTCGCATACTACATGACCGTCATGGGCGACCAAGCCACAGACGAATCATATTTGTTGAAGTTCTTCAGGTCCTCGCTGACGGGGCTCACATTTGAATGGTATTCCAGCCTCCAGGCCAGGTCAATTAGCGACTGGCCAGATATGCAGAAGTAATTTAGAGAAAGATTTCACGTCACCGAGAGGGAGGTCACGTTGGCTGAGCTCTACTCAACAAGGCAAAGGGTAGATTTAACAGCCCTTAAACCCCAAATTCTTTTCTATTTAAACCCCTCACGCCCCCCAATACCCTCATTCTCTCATCCTCTCTCTCTCTCTTCTCACGTTTCTCTCTTTCTCTCTACCCTTTCTTTGGGCAACCGATGGAGGATGGCATGGGCGAGGTGGCGGGTTACGCAGGACGGTGAGCGGCGAGGATGGAATGAGGAATGAGGTGGTGGCACGGTAGAGCTCATTCATGGGTTCACGAGCTCGACATTGGTTCGAGGGGTGGTTTTGCATAGAATCATTGGCCGGGGATTTCATCGTGAGAGGTAGGGGGACTGATCCCTGGCCCTTGCACTCCATTTTCCCATATTTGTAGGCCGAGGCGAGGCCGAGAGTGGGTGTTCATTCATGCCAGGGTGGTTTTCCATGTTTAGGGTGAGTAATAATTTCCGCAAGATCGAGCGGCATTTTTTCATTTATTTACATGCTTTTAGTGGTTTCAAAGCTAAGGCAAGGTCCTCGATATTTCCCCCTCAATCGAGGTCGAGTGGGCGTGGTTTAGAACCCCTCACATGGGGTTACATAGGGAGAATGCCGGAATCGATCTACCGACAAGGGAAATCGATCGACTGATCCTGGGTTCATCACGAAGGGGTGACCATTCTAGAACAGCCGATCGACTAGAAGGATTGGTCGACCGATCTAGGGAGTTGGTCGACCAGCCCTCTGGCTAGGTCGACCGATTCCCAGCCCGTAGGTCTACTAACTGCAGGGGAAAGTCGACTGATTTGAGGTGTTCTTGCCCCTTTTGGTCGATGGTCAACTCGATTGAGACCCATTGGTCGACTTTTTGCCCTGTGAATGTCCCATACACCTCGTGGGGATCGAGTTTAGATTTTTGGATGTCTATGGGAGTCGTGTTACCTTGAATAGCGTGTCCATATGATTTTGAGGGTCTGGGTAGCCCCGTGTATTCTGGGCTTCTTTGTTATGCTAGTTTGAGTTACCATGCCCCCGAGTACGTGCGGAGGGTTGTTCACGCACAGTATTAGTTTCCTCAGAAGGCGGTTTATGTATGGGCCATAAGTATGGCTAGTGACAATGAGTTCTGTGACCTTGCCAAGGGTGCTGGAGGTTTCCTTGTTCACTCTTTGGGAGGAGAGAACCCCGATGGCAGTAAGCCACCTTGTGAGTCCTTTTGACTGTAGTTTATGGATGCCAGCTTAGGGTGAATTAATAGCATGAGCCACATGGTAGAATGGCCTTGGGATGAGTCACGTGACTCAATGCTCGATAGTTTAGCCGGTCTAGTTAACTATCTTGAGTTTGGTGGCATTGAGCCGCCCTATATTTTGTGATACTTACGATGGATGCAAGTGTAGCCCGTTAATACTTTAGCGCTTCTTCTACTGGGAGTTCCTACTTCATGTGACCCCCCACTAGATAGTGCTTTCTTGGGAGCACATACGCTTACCCACTGGGGAGAGGTAGAGAGCAGACCAGACGAGATGGTTTTTAAGCTTGTTACCGTAGGGCCCCTTACCTTTGCGTCTAGTCTGGGCTGGGAAAAAACTAGCTAGAGGACCCAACTTAAAGTGGGAAGTCTGTGTGTGCACATGTGGTTGGGGGCTTCAGATGCATGCTGATGAGCACAACCCTAGCTAGTCCTTGTTTTATGGTTACTTGTCTACAATGTCCCAGTTGCGGTGTTGAGGTGAGTGGGTGACACCTTAGGCTACGGACTAAGTCATCAGTAGACGCATCTGGCCTTGCTGCTAGTGGGTAGTTCTCCTATCATGCGAGACAAGGTTCTACCAACTTGAGATTTTAGTTTCCTGACAGTTAGGTCGTGGTTCTCTAGGTGACTTCTATGTACTTTTCCCAATGTTGAGGATGAGGGTTCCCGACAGAGTCATCGTGGTTTAACCCATAGGTAGAGTACTATTAACGATGGCTAGATCATGACCTTACCCCCTGACCGTGTGGTCTAGATTGTGGTCTTTGTCAATGAGGATAGGCCTGCACGGTAGAGGTGTCGTGGTTCCTCACCCAGTAGCGTAGCCGTGGTTTCTGATAATGCAGAAGCGTACGTCATTATTGCATGCACATTAACAATCTTACACCAGACTCGCAACAAAATAATAAATAAATAAGTGGCACGATGGCGAGTGCAGGTCGAATCCATAGAGATGATGAGGTTTTTTTTTTAAGTTAAAACCTTGAGTTCCTTAGATAGATAAAATATTTGAGTTTCTTTTAAAGTTGCAAAATCATGGAAATAAACCTATCTAACAAAACATCATGCATAGAAAGAGAAAGAAGTTGAGAGAGGGGAAGAGAGAGGGGGGAAGAACAAAACCAAGATAGAGGAAATAATTGCTTCTATTGCATTAAGAAATTATTCTATAAAGTGACAAAACAAGATTACAACAAAATCTCGAGACACAATTACAACTATGATGAAAATAAAAACTCTACCCACTATGAATGAAAAATTATGAATGAAGAGCATAAAACAAGAAAAATGCTAAGAACCTAGAGCCAAAGTTGATACAATGGTGGTGGTCATGGCGTCGTTCCTCCTTGGCCTTGGATCACGAACCACCTTGCCAATGATGTCATCTACGCTAGAGTGGATGCCACCTTTGCCTTTGGAGCCACCTTTGGAGGAGAATTTAGAGATGGAGAAGAAAGATCTAGGGTGAGAAAGAGAGGGAAAATGTGGAGAAAAGAGGGTTAACTAAGAAGATCTAAGAGAGGGAAGGATGATTGTAGAAGTGAGAAGAAGTAGGAGCAAGGATGAGGGGCGATCTAGCCAGATGAAGGGAGAGGAGAAGAGAGAGGGGTGAGGGCGACCTAAGGAGAGAGAGGATGAGGTGAGGGGGGCCTAGGGAGAGGGAGAAAGAGAAAAACCTATTTCAAAAATAAGAACACTTTTTCTCCCCTTGCAATGGGCTTTTTATAGGAGAAATATGTTCCATGGAGGGCTGGGATTGAATTAGATGAGAATGGATGGTGAGGATATAGAGAGAAGGAGGTGACGCAGATGACACGGACCCTAGCCACCCCCTCTTCTAGGGTTTGGGGAACCCTCCCCCTTTCTACAAGCCCCACTAGAAACCACGGAGGCCCAAATCCCGAGTGCAGGGGTTGCTCGACAGGAAGAGGCCACGACGGCCTTGGACAAACTTGCATCGGTAGTCGAGATCTTGCGGCAGGAGGAGACCATAACAAGTTTAGATACTCCTACGTCGGGAATCGAGGTGCCACAACAAGAAGAGGCACTCATGGCCTCAGAGACTCATGTCCCAACAGTCGAGGTAGGCCACCAGGAAGAGGCCACATCGGACCTAGAGGCTTCTACCTCAGAAATCAAGGCGGTGCAACAGGCAGGGGCCACAGAGGTCTCAGAAATTCCTACCTCGGTCGTGGAATCACCTTTGCCAGAAAGCACCACAATTCTGTCTCAAGGAGAGGCGGTGTCAGAGAGAAGCCTGGTGCCAATGGTTGAGGTAGAACAAATAGTGACCTTCTGATATTTTATTGATTCACCAGACTGTGTCATAGTGCACATACCTGACTGCCATCTTTTCTTTGCATGCACAGCATGAGGGTTGTCAAGGGGGGCATGCAGCACCAGGGCCCATAGGGCAATTCCCAAACTAAGAATGCTTTCTGGCCCGGAAGCTGTGAGATGGATGGGGTTATGCTAGGGACTAGATATGGAAATTCCTTCATCCGTTCTGAGGCCTGTGAGGTATGAGGCGCCTCCGGTCTCATGGCCATCGCCACGGTGGTTACATTTTTCAAAGAATGCTCGGGTTCTCAGGGAAATGTTAGCAGAAATTCCATCGTCCAGGGCGAGGGTCGAGGGTATCCCAGAAGTAACATCAAATCTGACCGTCGCGACTGCTTCTTCTTTGGCCGACGTCCTTACAATGCCCTTGTTGGCGCTCGGCGAAACAACCTGCTCGAGCCCCGCTGAGGTGACGGAGGAAGAATAGCCTTCTGGCATGGGAGGATCGGGCGAACCATTTGAGGCACCCCCCGAGTCGATAACTGTAGCTGATCATGGGAAAGCCCTGGAGCTCGAAGCATCAGGCCAAGCTTCTATCTCCACTTTTCCTTCAGCCGACACGCCAACGTCAGTTGCTCCTACACCTTCAGCTATAGCCAGTCGGGAGTTAGCTCTCAAATTACAGGCACCAGTCCAGCTAGCCTTGGAGCTTCCTTCTTCGTCGGCCATGGTGGACACAGAGATATGGGCAGCTGTGGATAGTAATGTTGAATTCAGCCCGCCAATGGTCCCTCAGATATGCCACACCATTTCAGACCTGCCGGTTCACCAGACTTTACTGACGCTGCGAGCCATGGTATTTGCTGATCCTGCCCTTACATACCAAGGCGTGCGGGCTGTAGTGGAGTAGTTGACTGGCGCATTGCAGATGATGGGCTGTCCACTAGATGAGTGGCTACGGCGGGTACTGTTATTGTTGAAGTACGTAAACTATCATGACTTCCTTATGACCCAAGCCCCTAGTCAACTTGCTGCTGTTTGCCTCCAGAGGGAAGAATATAAGCAGGCCCTGGAAACTCGGGAGGATAAGAGAGACCAGTGGCGACGGACTATGGAGGGCTGCACTATGGAGTCCCAAGCCCTGGTAAGCTAGATAGAACATCTCGAGACTTGGCTCGCTTCTGCCAAATCTGACCTCTAGGCAGTTGAGACAAAGAAGGCCAAGGCGGCCGAGGACCTGGTAGAGGCCGAGGTCGAGGTGGCCTCCGTGCGGAGCGAGCTCGACCATCTTCAGGATCAGGAGGATAGACTGTGTGACATGATGAATTTTCCTTGCTTCGGGATCCTCCCTCTCAGGGATATTTTTCGGGGAGTGGATTAAGTGCCAGCCCCTCACTTTTGTTATTCTATCTTCTATCCCTTCTTTCTTTTCTTTCTCCTTTATCCCACTTCTCTCTCTCCTTTTTTTTGGCATGTAACACAGGGGTATGCCCTGGAGCACATGTAGTCTACTTTCTATGAGGAATAGAGTACTATTACTTCATGTGCTTCTCATGTATGTCCGGTTCCCTAGAAAAGAAAGTCTTTTCTTTCTTTCTTACATCTTGGTGAAGTGCTAGCTCCTGCTAGCATTTCATTCAGGGAGAGATCGGTGGGCTCACGTGGGAGCATAGGAGAGTGCTCACCCTTCCAGAGGAGGGACGAGGGGATCACTCCACCATGTCTGTCGTGCAGCTTACCAAATGGTGCTACCGGGGTGCTCGACTCGAGTAGGTTGATTCGACCTTAGAGGGATGGAGAGAAGAGTTTGTTCATTCAATGATCTAGACGAGAGGTCCAAATCAGAAGGGATATTCGTCACCCGAAGGGATGGAGAGAAGAGTTTATTCATTCAACAACTTGGATGGAAGGTCTCAGTCAAAAATGGGTTGTTCGTTGCCTGATGGGACGAAGGAAAAAGTTTGTTCATTTAACGACCTAGACGGAAGGTCTTGGTCAAAAATGGGTTGTTCGTCAGCTTGGATGGGGCGTCAGACACTAACGTAGTCTTTCTGTCCTTTTGTTTCTTTATTGGCACGGGGTTAGTGTCAAAGCAAAGAAACGATCTATTCTTTATTCCTTAATCCAAACGGAAGGTTCAGATTAAGTGTCTCTTCATCAGTGCCGATAGGGTGTCAGGAGTTGACATGATTTGTTTGTCTCTTTGTCTCTTCATTAGCACGAGGTGAGTGCCAAAGTAAGGAAACAGTCTATTCTTTATTCCTCAATCCAAACGGAAGGTTCGGATTAGGTGTCTCTTCATCAGTGCCGACCGGGTGTCGGGAGTTGACATGGTCTGTTTGTCTCTTTGTCTCTTCATTAGCATGGGGTGACTGCCAAAGCAAGAAAATGGTCTATGCTTTGGTCCTTAATCCAAACGGAAGGTTCGGATTAGGTGTCTCTTCATCAGTGCTGACAGAGTGTCAGGAGTTGACATGGTCTATTTGTCTCTTTGTGTCTCCTCGCTGACACAAGCAAGCGTCGATCATGGGGAGCAAGTTTCTCCTTTTTTGACTATTTTTTTATTTTTATCATTTTTTTGTTGTTGTTTTTTGTTTGTTTCTTTCCTCTTCTCTTTTTTTTTCTTTTGTTCTCCTTCTCTATTTTTGTCTCTTTTATATTAACTCATTTTTAATATGTGACTATTCTAACACCCCCTCTCAAGTGCAATGATTTAGACTCTGTCATGTAAATCACGAGGAACACGAAGTGTGTGTCTAAAATCATAATCATAAACTCTACTATCATATTAAAATTATTAAATTAAATCATCCAACTTAAGATCTTAAATTGTCGAGAGAGTTATAGTACTGCACCATTCCAACGTATAACGAAAAGATCATGTGCTGTGAGAGATCGTATATACCAAGATAAACAGTTATAGTTTTCGTAGCAATTCGATAGACGGACCGTCCGAGCAACTTCCCTCTGGATGACATAAGGAAGCATGCATTACAGGCATGCACCGGTGTTGCTCCAACCATTCCTCTTTTTAAACGAGTTAGTCCTGCAAGTTGTGGGCAGAGAGTTTGCGAGAAAAAAATTGAGAGGCGGCTCACAACCCAGTGGCACGAAAGTGTCAGACTGAGATGCCTTGTTCCAAAAATTAAAGCGCCTGCTGGCTGTGGGGATGACTTTGGGATGAAACTAGAGAGTCCATTCGTCGTAGTACGTACTTTTTCCCATGCTTTCTCATGGAGTGTTGGAGGTTTTAATTGGTAGGGTGGACGGGCATGCAGGTCTCCGTGCCATCCACACACACAAAACACAATGTTTGAGCCTCGCGGCATGGGTGCTGGTAATCGAGTGCTTAATTTAACACCATCTACTGTACAGGGACAGCTCTTCCATTGCGGTTTGGTCTTTTGCTTTTGAAATCTGCTCTGCAGCTGGTTAATTACGTCCTCCCTTCCAGGAAAGAGAAGAAGAATGTAATTATAGATCCTCCTTACAACTATACGGACGGTATAGGGATCGGAGATAATATATGCAAGAGCATAAAGATCAAGCGTACAGCCAACAACGTGTTTGGCACCCCCACCTTGCACAGGAAAGATCTCTGGACAGGGATTCAAAAGGTTATGTGTGGACTTGACTATAGTTAAGTGCATGCTTACTCTTGTTCCTAGAAGTGATCGCTCAGGCTGGCGTTCTAAGTCATCTTTCATTTCTTAGTGTTAAACGTGCATTGTATATTCTAACAAGATTAATTAATTAGGTGGGCATTATTCTGAGACAGCGAAGAGATTGCATCAAAGGCGTGTGTGAGCCTTGACGATCACATTGGTCGATCGGTCGTTCATGGAGGTCGTGATCAGTGAATAAATTGGTGCATATATGATCGTGGGGGGACTGATGCTGTGTGTGCTGTCCTTTGTGCATGCAGCATATATGCATGCATGGTTCTTGGGACCGTGGTGTGCATATATATATAGGTTGCTGGGGTTCATGCCGCATGCATGGTTGTGACTTGTGAGCACCATGCACCCCATGGGAAAGAACAGAATGATGGAGTTCGATCGGCAGTTGGACTCTTAACACTTTGATGAATCTGCTGCTGAGCTTGTCGGCTTAAGTCAGACTGAGTCGTATTGGATAACGGGGGGAACGTCTCCGAGTCAGTAATATTCCGAGTCAGGTAATTAGCATTCTTCTCTCTCTATATATATATCAATGCCTAAGTGCCACAAAACTAGAGAGAAGAGTCGGATTAGATTCGCTACAGGGGTTGGGACCATCCCAAACATAAACAATTGACACTCAATTCCCCCACCATGCATGACCAGGCCATTCATGCAAACCCGATGTTTCGATGCCACCAAAAATGATCAGGCCGGTTCTCGACGTCGTTGTGATTAGCAATACGTTCGATACCCAGCTCCTCGATTAATGTTGTCTAATAAAACAACTTATTCGATCCCTTATAACGGGAAGAAATATAATGATGTGCCAAGATTAACTAAACAAAAAGTTATTCCCGCAGGCTCGTAGGAATATTGCGATGGACGTACCATCCGAGCAGCTTCCTTTGGATGACAGAAGGAGGCCATGACAGGCATGCATGCACTGGTTTTGCTTCAAGTACTGCTCCTCTTTTTAAATGAGTTACTTCTGCAAGTTGTTCTCTGGAACCAAAAGTTTCCGTCAGAAAAATTCAGGAGCTCGCAACACAGCGGCGGGAATATTGTGTGTCAGACGGAGACTCCACCCTCCAGACAAGGGGCTGGTACCGATGGTTTGAGATGAGGTTGGAGGGTCGGTCTATTCGTCGTACGTAGCCCTTTCCATGCTTCACAGAGTGTTGGAGGGTAGAGGGTATATACGTACACTTGCTGCAGGTTTCTGCCATCCACAATGCTAGACACACTGCACGTCTGAGCCTTTCGGTGTACGTGGACGCTAGCTGTCCATGTCCTTCACCGCCATGTACCTGTGTCTGTACTACAGGAGTTTTAACTCTTCTCATGTGGTTTCTTTGGTTTTGAACTTGTGGTAGCTGGTTACAGCATGCATGCCAGTCCTCCCTTACACAAAAAAGAAAATAATGTAATTATATATATAACTATAAATATATTCTCCCTGCAAGTACGGTAGAAGTAGATATAGGATTGGAGATTTGAGATAAGCGCGTTTGGTACGTACCGTACGTACCCCTTGCACTGGCAAGCTCTCCGGATAGCTGGGGACCCAAAGGGTTCATTTTGTTAACGATTAGATTAACGTGGCGTCTTGATTCTAATAAGATTAATTGATTAGGCGGACACCTGAGACGACGAGGCAATCGCATCAGAATGCCTGTGTGCGCCTTGATCACGTTGATCGATCGGGGGCCATGGCATGTGAATTAGCCAAGTGGTAGGTACGTGACATGGTGCATGATCACATGGAGCAGTACTGGTGCTGTGCGTGGTGCCATTCTTGCATGCATGCGTGCATGCATGCATTCATGCATGGTTCTAATTACGGACGTGGTGGGCTGCGCTAGCTGTTGATTCAAATGGCCGCACGGTTGGGATGGCATCCCAAGGGAATTAATTAAAGAGCGGTGAGTTCAGTGTTAGACTACTCAGAGGACAAGTGGTTTAGTTTGATTTTGCCGATGGACAGATGTACGTACGTTGGTGGTGACGAACAGGGTGGTCGGCCCGAGCATCGGCCAGGTGACCAGCCGGAAGCGGTCCTTTGGTGAAGATGCTAAGTGGGGAGAAAGCTCTATTAGGCATGGAATAAATCACAATCTCGACAATCCATGGGGGTGGATGAGGGGACATGCGACCGGCTGCCTATCACATGCGAGATAGTCATTGCTTCTCCGAAGCTTAAATGGAGTGGAGACATCATCAGTTATGGGGAATGATTTATAATCCCTACAACTCATGATTATGAGTGAAGGGGCATATGGTTAAATCCACATCAAACACCATCAGAACACGCACCTTAATCATACATAAAGGCGAATGTATATTAATCATATGAAGGACATGAGCATGGTACACACCAAAAAACTCATGTGTGTCAGATCCATCAAAAGGCCTCGGGGAGAGGGGAGTGAATGACTTTGCTGTAGCCTTCCACGGCAAAAGTGAAAAGAATATCTCAAATAGATTCGGATGCAGAAGAGAGAGATACGCGAAAATAATGGTGAAATGGTAGTACCACTACAACTATGAACCGAGGAGAAAAAAAGGGGGAAGGACTTCATCTGTCAAGCTAATAGCCCTAGGATAGATGGGAGGAGGAGAACAATAACTTAGTAATGCGTGAGAGTGAAGAAGACAATCAAAATTTCGAATCTGCTTATTGCTTCAGAACAGCACACAAAATATTCATCAGATGTAAAGAGGGCAAGACATTTATCGGCCCGGGGGGCCTTAACAGATAGACACCATCATGCTCTAATAGGAGAACTGAGAGACATGAAGGCTAATTGTTATATACGGTGAAAGAATATCAGGGATTCAGGCTCGTATCATTGCCCTGTGCATGCTCAAAATTGGAAAAAAACTACAAAAGAAAGAACGAGGAGGGGATCCAGGACCCCTGGACACAGATGCAGCAGGAACCCACCTAAAGCTTCAAAACACAGTATTGAAACTCTGAGATCCCTCTCCTCTCTCTGAAGAGTCTGGAATAGACAATGGTTCTTGAAGGGCTCTCTCTCTTCAGGGAAGATTGGCCACAGACCTCCTAGGGCTTTCCCTCTTCTCTGGTTCTGATTCTCTCTGATCCCCCTTTTGAAGGGCTGCGAGTGGCCTACTTATAGGCGAATTAGGAGTGCCGACGATCCGGCATGGGTGTGATCAGGCGCCGGATCACCGACACCCTCACCATCTCACGGTGTTTCATCATTTTTTTACTACGTCAGATCAAAGTACATTTTCACGGCGTATCATGGCCTCAAGGAATTTTCGGCGTTGGTTCATCGTGCCACCGGATCAGCATGGGCCACGCCAGTTCAAGGCTTCTTCAATCCATTTATAGCATCATTTGACCCATTTAGCTTATCTAGACCCATTTCACGTTCATTTTCTTCTTTCGTGATGGTTATCTAATCGGCTGACTTGCCTTGCTATCCGAGCCTCTGATTGCTTCTTTACGGATAGTCCCAAATATTCTTCTGAGCTCATGAGCCTTGCTTTCACAACTATCTCTTACAGCTGAGCATCTTTTCCTTTCTTCATCTTCTCTAGTCCCATCTTTCGTTCGACTCTCGCCATTCCTTTTTCTTCATTTTCTTCTTTTCTTCTTTTCTTCTCTGTTGGTGTAGGAGACCCCGATCGGAGCTTATGACCTGTAGATGCAGTATTAAGAATATTTTTAGTGTCAACAGCGTGCCAATGTGGTTTTGAGGGTTTGGGTGACCCTGTGAGTTTTGGACTTTATTGTTATGCTAGACTGAGTCACCGTGTGCTAGTGTTAGTGTGGAGGGCTATCCCCACATGACATTAGCTTCTTCGGGAAGTGATTTCTGTGTAGGCCATGTATATGGCCATTGACCATGAGTCTTGTAACCCAGCCTGGGGCTGGAGGTTTCTTTGTCTCGCTTGGAAAGGGAATGAACTAGGATGTTGTGAGCCACCTTATAAATTATTATGGACCATGGTTTTTGACCCTAGGAATATGGCAGATTGACGGCATGATGCTGTGTTATACAATGGTCTTGACCTGAGTCACGTGACTCAAGGATTGTTGGTTTAGTAGGTCTAACTAGCCATCCAGAGTCTAGTGGCGCCGAGCAACTCGGTACTTCTTGTTACTTGCCATGGGTGTGTGTGTGACCTTCGGTGTTTCCTCTCTATGAAGAGTGTCCACGTTTATTGACCCCCCACTAATTGTTGTCTTCTTACGACATGCGTGCATTGACCTATCTGGGTGTGGTAGAGAGGCTTTCCCAGTGTGACAATCTTTATGCTAGTTACCGCTGGGCACCTCATCTTTGCAGCCTGAGTTTGAGATGGGGGGAAAACTAGCTAGAGGACCCGACATAGAGTGCATAGTATCTGTGTGCAAACATGATTGGGGGCTTCATACCTGTACTGACGAGTGTGATCTCAGCTAGTCCTTGATTAGTGGTTACTTGTGTGGTGTCTCAAATTTCATCTTGGCCAAGTAGGGAGACACCTGAAATGTGGATTAAGTCGCCAGTGTATGCATCCGGCCTTCCTTCTAGTGGGCAGGTACTCCCCTCACGTGACACATGACTCATGTGACTCAAGATTCGGTTTCCCATCTGCGAGACGTAGCTTTATGTATAGTTCCTATGCGTTTCCCGACGTAGTAGTCTAGGGTTCCTGTAGGGTTACCAAGATTTTTCCCTAGGCAGTGTAGGGTTCACGACGGAGAGGTTGTGGCCATGCCCCCAGACCACACGGTCTTGGGTTGGGCCATCATCTGTGATGACGGGCCTCCACGGTAGAGGTGTCATGGTGTTTCTTTTCACAGCATAGCCAAGATTTTTCGATTAGTTCGGTGGTCCCTCAACTGTGAGATCGGGGTGTTCTTCTCATTTCCATAGGAGTAGGTAATAGAGCCGAGATTGCATTGGCTACCGTGTTTGCCATTCTTGTAATGGCTATTCTTTCCACCATTAGTGTTACTGTTGCTACTCCCGTTACTGTTGTTGTTGTTCTTACAACACTATTGTTTACCGTCGTTGTTTTGTGGTGGGGTTCCGGGGGACCCCTATTGGGTCAATGAGATGAGACTCACCCCTATCTTTTCAGGTGTAGTAGTTCCTCCTTGAGCTTCTACAACTTTCATGAAGAAGTCAACCTCTAAATCTGAAGTTTGAGTGTCGGTCAATGCCAATTCTCAGGAAAATCTATTTCTATCTTGAGTTTTCTGAGTCTGTTAGACAGTAAATTGGAAATTCGACCAAGGCCAAATCTAGGATAGTCAAAATTCTTTCTCTGGCCATATATGGAAGTACTTCAGGTCAGATTTCCAACGGTACCTCTTTCGCGTCGATCCGATGTCGGGAGTGATCGCAACAGCTGATTTCACCGGGTCACGCGCTGTAAAAATAGAACTTCAGATTTGTGGGCAGCAACTCCAACAAGTGAAGATCGGAGCCGATTCGCCTTCCACAAGATGAACCAGCATGCCGCCGTCCCAGGGGGCGCCTCTCCAGGAGCTACCATCACAGTGGTACCACTCCGGGCCCACTCGGACCCGCCGACCAGCAGGTGGGCCCCACGTCGTGAGTACGTGTGCCGCCGAAGCTACATCAAGACGCTGCTCGTCAACCCAAGATCGGTCCCCCCAGGCCCACTTGTGTAGCCCTTTACCTCCCTGCATAGAGTGGGCATCAAAATTCACTACTGTAATTTAAATATTTATTGTACTGGGAGTTACTGGCTTGACCGGGATCATCTTCCCCACGCCCGGTGCGTAGAGGTAAATCTGCTCTCTCTCTCTTTCGCATTTGTTTTACTCGTATCTATTTGTATATGCCACTGCGAGTGTTAGCATTCGTAGCCCGATATATTATTGTCACCGCTGCGAGAGGGCAAGAGTGAGTGACCCGTCCCGTGGCTCAATCTGAGTACACGCGGTAATTCGATACCCGAGACTCACTGTCGATTTCTCAACCACGCACGGTCCTACGTTTCCCTCACTTAGGGACGATCGCGAGCTAGAGTCCCAGGTCGCGTGTCCGTCCCGCATCAAATGAACCACCCTTTTTTTCTTCTGTACATCTGTCATCCTTTTCATATGGGGTTGTCCTGGAGTAGGGCCTCATCCCGTAGCAAGGAAGGGCCATTGTAGTAGAGTAACGTTCCCCTGCTACGATGGTAGGAGTTGCCCGTTGGAGGGCAACTCCTCTGGCGTAGGCCGATGCTGGGGCGAGTCTCACGGCGCCCATAGAGCGTGCTCGCCCGTTATGGAGTCAGGACCGATGTTGTAGGGGCAACGGTCAGTCGTCGGAGGGTAATCCAGTGGCGACTGCATGTGGGCCGCGCTGTAGAATCCAAGGCCGCCCTTGGACTGGGCCTTCCCTTAGTGGGCTGAACGTCCTAAACCATCCCGTAGGAGGGCCTATCGCACCTTTCCCTTTGTGGGCCTGCCCTTATTGGGCTACTTTTGGGCCAAACCGATTTTACCCTCCTCAGATATCATATTAGAATATCTGACATTACTCTACGAGGAGAGTTAGTGTTAGAGTAATACTTACTGCATCCACTACACTAATTACACCGATGAGTGCAATTAGTGCAACACTTAATAAATTTTTTAATATTTTTTAGTGGCCCTCATCTCAAGGCCGATCCGCCTGATGAGAAACTTGCTCTCATTGTGCCATTTGATCAGGTGATCCCATTTGTCATGTTGTGCCATGTACACGGTGAAATATCTCGATTTTTTAGCTCAACTCGACTGGCAAGGTGTTATGTCATTTTGCTCTTTTTAGAGAATATTTCATTGGGCTTAAATCCTGATTAATTCAAGAAAATAATTAAGTGGGTGCCAACAGTCACAAACAACTTACCTGAATCCCATAGGAAGAGATGATCACGAGATGCCTTTAGGGTGGGAGATTGCGAGGTCCCACCTTCCCTATTCTCAGTCGGCCAAGAACAAGGAGCCCTTTACCTATATGTCCGCTTCAAAATCACTACAAGTCAATCAGTAGGCAAGAAGATGATACCCATGAGAACTAAAGAAGTGCAGCAAATGTGCAATAATTGAAATTCAAAACACAATTGGGGTTGTGCTCACCGAGAAGGGGGGTTGGGAAGGGGGGATGGCCAAGACTTTCGACCACCCGCCTTCCAATGTTTTAGGATTAAAACCACTTAAATAGGGATCCAGAGCATTCTGCCATGCATACAGTAATAGAAAGCCAAGACAGAGTGTTGGGAAATGGGGCTACCGTCGAAGTAGTAGGAGGCGACCAGAGAGCTAGTCACCCTAGGGGATGGAAGGCCAACTCGTTGGCCACCCTCTGTGAAGTTCGTTAGCTCTAAGCTCGAGTGTTGGACTCCCTCTATGTACTGATGTCCCCTAGATGAACGATTGAACAAGAAGGGGGGGTTGAATTGTCCCCTCAGAGCACAATGATAGATTTAAAATTTTAGCACAGCAAAGTAAGAGTTAACTACCAACAAGATATCAACTGATGATATTAACAAGCCAGTTCTCTCTACCTCTCCATTCTCACGCGATCAAGACAATAAAGATAATCAATCAAACCACAAGCACACAAATGCGAGAGAGATTTTTAGGTGGTTCGGGACCATGACGGACTCCTTACGTCCACCCCTCACCGAATCGGTGAGGATCCACTCACTTCAAATGAAGTGCACGGAGCTTTCGCTCTAAACACACGAAGACGTCGTCTCCTACACGATCCACGAAGGATCAAGACACACACACAAACAAGTCGCAACACCCGCAGCATAAAATCACCACAATCGTTCACAGACTGTCGACACACTGACAAAGTCCAAGTTTGGAAAATAAAGATATGATCAATACAACCTCATAGACCAATAGTAAATGACCAAAATAGATGCAAACAAGATGTAGAAATAAATCCCCATGAGTAGAAAGGGCTGTAGAAATTCTTCTCTAATCCTCGGGTTGGAGGGTAGCCAGATGCCGACGATGAGAACGTCCACGTGTTCCTCTTCTTGATCCGCTCCTTTCTTTCTTCAATCACGAACTCCAGAAGTGTATGGAAGTAGATGAAATCCTCAATCTTCCTTCAACTCCTCTCCTTCTTCCCTTTCTTCTCCTACAAGATAGATAGAAAATGTTAGAACACTTGTATTTCTCCCAAATTCGTAGGATATATATACACCCAAGAGAAAAGACAGAGTCTAAAGTCTGGGTGTTTTGGAATGACCGTTGCAACTTGGAGATCATTTCATCTTCAGCCCAGCAAATCACTCTTGGCCTGAAGACTGGTGATGCTATTTCTACCTACTTTTCCTTTGTTTATACTTCGTGTGACCCTCATCTCAGACATGATTTTTTTAATGACTTACTTGCTTTTGCTGCCTCTATTTTAGTCCCCTGGGTTATGGGTGGTGACTTTAACTGTGTAATGCAGCCTTCAGAGAAGATGGGTGGAGCTGTACCACCCCTAGCTCATATGGCTGAGTTCAATGCCTTTGCCTGCTCGGCTGGCTTGTTGGATGCTGGGTTTACAGGGTCGGGCATGACCTGGACTAATAATAGAACATGTTCTGCCAATATCCGGGCCAGACTGGATAGGATTCTCATTAATAGCCAATGCCAGTCTAAAATGCCTCATTTGTTTGTTAAGCACCTACCTAGAGGTCCCTCAGGCCATGCTCCTATGTTATTGTCCATTGATTGCCCTTCCTCTGGTCCCACTAGGTTCATTTTTCAAAAAATGTGGTGTTCACACACTTCTTTTTTACAAGTTATATCGCAGGCTTGGAATCAGAATCAGGTTGAACACCCTAATGCCATGGTGAGACTTTACATTAAGTTGAAGGCTGTAAAGAACTCTCTCCGTGAGTGGAATAAGGAGGTATTTGGAGATGTTACTCAAAATGTCAGGTTAGCAGAAATAGAAGTAGAGCTGAAACAACTTGTTTTTGATCAGGTACCTTCCTCTGATAATAGAAGTAAACTTAATACAACCAATGCTTCTCCGTGTCTAGCTTTACACAGGGAAGAAGTTTTTTGGAACCAAAAAACCCGCATTGGCTGGATTGAGAGTGGAGACAGGAATATCGCATTTTACCATATAGTGACTTAAAGCAATCGTAGGAGGGGCTTCATCCGAAGGCTGAAGTTGGGAGAGTTAGATACTTGGTGTGAAGATCAGGACATTCTTAGGACTCATGCAGAGTCTTATTTCAAGAATCTTTTCTCTTCAGAGGAGCATTCTGTTGACCTGCCTTTATTGGAGTTTATCCCTCAGTTTATCTCTGATGAGCAGAATTCAGCACTTTGCTCAACTCCAGATGGTGATGAAATTCGTGCAGCAGTCTGGTCCCTCAAAGCTTCTAGTTCTTCTGGACCTGATGGCTTCTCAGGGGATTTCTATACAGCATCTTGGGATATTATTGGTTGTAATGTTATTTCAGCTGTCCAAAGCTTCTTTATGGGATTTCCAATCCCCTGAGGTATCTCCTCTTCTCTTATTGCCTTAGTTCCCAAGGTGCAGGAGCCAAAGTCCTTTAATGAATTCCATCCTATCAGTCTGTGCAATTTTTCCTATAAGATCATTTCTTGTATTATATCCAAACGTCTAGCCCCTATCTTGCCAAAAATAATCTCCAAGGAGCAAGGGGCCTTTGTCAAGGGCCGGTTTATTTTGGATAATGTTGCACTAGCCAGACAGTTGATGGTGGACATTGATAGGAAGGTGTGGGGTCACAATGCAATTTTTAAGTTAGACATGGCCAAAGCCTATGACAGAATGTAATGTGACTTTATTCTGGCTGTCTTGAGAAAGTTTGGTTTTTGCACTAGATTCACTTCATATATTGGCATGATTTTGTCAAACTGCTGGCTCTCAGTTAATTTCAATGGAGGTATGGCAGGGTTTTTTAAGTCCTGGTCGAGGTATTCGGCAGGGTGATCCTCTAGCTCCCTATCTTTTTATTCTAGCCTCTGAAGTGCTTAGTAGAGGTCTTACTGCCCTGTTCCAGTCAGGAGCCTTGAGGGGATACAGTGGGCCCAGGAATGCAGTCCAAGTTTCTCACCTCCTTTATGCTGATGACACCCTTAATTTCATGAATGCCAGCAAGCAAAATATTATATCTCTGCAGCATTTCATCACTAGATATGAAAACAGTTCTGGACAGAATGTAGAAGCAGGCAAAAGTAGTTTTGCTATTTCAGTGAAAGCAACCCCTGCTCTCAAACAGTCCATACACACATTAACAGTTTATATGTTTCAAGATGTTGGCTTTTGTTACCTTGGTATTCCTCATTAATTCTGTCCTCCGAAGTATGCCAGTGTACTTAGCCTCGGCATGTTTTATCCCTAAATCTGTCATCCATGCTATTGACTGCCTCTGTGCCAATTTCTTTTTGCAAGGTTCTGAAGGGCAGAGGCGACGCCATTGGGTGGCTTGGCATTACATGCAAAAGCCACGGTTGGAAGGGGGTCTTGCTATTAGGGATCTTCATCAGGTGCAGGTCTCCCTGGCAACAAAAGCTTTGTGGTCTATTATTCATGGTTCCTCTTTATGGTCTACTTATGCTCGGTAGCAATACATTAAAACTAATTTTTTTGATTGTACAAGACCCTTCCCAGTAGGTATGCCTTCTAGCATATTTCAGCAGGCTAAGAATCTTATCATAAATGACTCTAGGTGGATAATTGGAGATGGTAATGGAGCTGATTTCTGGAAGGATAATTGGACTGGTAATGGGCCTCTCATTAGCACTGTTCGGGAAGGTGATATAACCAGGGTTCAGGATATGCTAAGAATCTCTGTCAGATAGGTTATTCAAGACCCCTATCATGTGGCAAGGTCTTTTCTTAACAATAGCCATTGTCTACCCAATATTCACTTGAGAGGGGAGGCAGACTCTTGTGTCTGGACTGGCACAGCTGGAGGTTTGCTCACAGTAAAGTCGACTTGCAATCTCCTAAGGCCGGCAGGAATTGTTAGACGTCCATGGGCAAATCCATGGCATTCCAGCGTTGCTTCGAGGGCTGCAAATTTTTTATGGAAACTAGTTCATCGTGCAGTGCCTGTTGACAGCAGAGTGGCAGAGTGCGCTATCCCACTGGCATCTAGATGCAATTGTTGCAGCTCTCCAGCTATAGAAGACCTCAATCACCTTTTTATCAAAAGTGAATTGGCTGCAGAATTATGGGCCTGGGTCACTCCACTGATTAGTGCTAAGATTCATCTAAGTGAACACATTACTATCCGTTGCTGGAACATCTTGGCAGGGTCCAGTCTTTGCTCGGCCTCCAGTTATGTTGGAATGTATGCAGTTATTCTAATGCTTTGGGAGATATGGAAGAGCAGATGTGCTATCAGATTTGACAATATCAGTCCTAATGTCAGTGGCATTAAAAGGAGAATCCTTTCTACAATCTCCTATGCCCTTGACAAGCTTACCTTCTCATCTGTTCCCACAACAGAGCAAGATAACAGTTTGGCCCAATTCCATTTATTTCCCAAGGTCATCTATAAACGGCTGAAAGTTGTGCTGTGTAGGTTTTCATCCTCCCAGCTCACCTTGCATGTCGATGGGGCCTTCAAGGGCAATCCAGGGATGTGTGGAGGTGGAGACTGTGTCTGGGACTCTACTGGTAATATGTTAGTAAGTTTTACTTTCCATTATGGGTTCGGTAACAGTCTGTTAGTAGAAGCCAGGGCTCTTCATGATGACTTATCCATAGTAATGAATGGAGGCCTCCAAGTGGCTGCAGTTTACACAGACCGTGCTCTTTTAGCTGATGCTATCTGCAAAGGTGTGGCTCCTAGCTGGATTGTTCTTCCATTATGGAAGGATATCTTGGACTTAATTACCAAATGTGAATGCTTGGTGAAGCATGTTTATAGGGAAGGAAACCAGGTGGCTGATGCTTTGGCCTCCCATGCCTGTGTCAATAACAATAATTCAATTTTCACTCATGTCAGAGATCTTCCCCGACTGGCCAGGGGGCATTAAGGGTGGACAAAGTTGGCTTGCCATCTCTTCGCTATTGTAACTAGCTTTCTTGGTTTTGTAGTCCTTCATTTTTCCAAGGATGGTTGTAGGTAAAGACAAGGGTATGCCCCGCTGTATTTGTATTCTTTCAAAAAATCAATAAAATTTCTTGGCCAGATTGTCAATCTGGGGAAGTGAGAACATTCTCCCCTTATGGGGGAGGGTGCACTTGACAAGGCTTTGACTCTGTTGGACGGTGCTTACTTAAAAAAAAAGGTCTACCCTCTTAGGGGAGCACAGTGAAACCAAATGACAAAATTTCACAATCCTCGGCCCACAATAGCACTAGACTCAGGCTTATAGTGAAATCCTCCCATGCTAGTCACAAGACTAAGGTTCTCCTTCTGGTAACATCCCTCTAGGGACTTCCATACTCAAGCATCGTCCATTACATAGTCTCATCACAGACTACATCTCCATTATTCCAAATGGGCATCTACCAATCTTCGGCTCCGCTCTCACTATAGAGCCACATGATAGCACCTTATCAATTCATGGCACATATCTCTAGAATAGAAAAAGTTCCAACTGCTACCACAATAACCTGGTTGACGATGACGCAACCAATGTACACGGATCTCCAAACATCACAGAATCTTACCATAGCTGACCACTCAGCTAGCCTTACCAATCGCTCACAGCTACCAACGCACGAACAGGGTACTCATGTAGCAACTTGCTATCATATTTCCCTAACTCTCTATCCTACCAGTGCCACAAACCACAATGTCTCAAGCAATGGCATGACAAACGGCATGGCTTACACAACCCAAAATAATCTCACACCGAGGAGTTGATCCTCCGATGCTTTACTAATTCTCTGGGATCCTTCCAACTCCTGCCAATAGCACGATCCTGATCCTGTGGGTTATGGGCCCACCACGCTTCCGCTGCACACTCTACACCACGCGTACAATCATCACAATGACTCAGGATCTGCCATCTCGACAATCGTCAACTCGACTGGCTAACTCTGGAAAATAGGGTGAGAAAAGATCAATTACCTTGAACCCAGAGCACAAACTTTCTCTCTCTTAATTTGGCAATTCTCTTATAACTCCGCAGGCTCTGATCTGTAACACATCAGAAATCACACACCAGCCATGAATTCTCGCAAGCACAACTGATGTGACACACCCTATAGCTCTGATACCAAATTGATGTGACACAACCCCTTGGACCTAGGAATGCAAGCACAACTACAAGGCCAAGAGGCTTACGTAAGCGGACACTCTTCGGCACGCACACTCAACCCGGGGGTGACTCGGGGATGCCGAGTCAGGGATGTGGGGCGGGTCCCCTACTGGTAGAGGGCCAACAGTGCTTTAGTAAGTCTCCCCGCGGATACGGTCACCCACCTCAATAGGCCGATAGGTGCCAAGGGCACGGATCCACTCACTCACACCCACGACGGTCGCTCAGAGGTGGCAGAGCCTTGGGACTGGGTGCTCTCTCCCTTATCCGGCAGCGCAATTGAGGAATATTGAATAAACAAGCACTATTAGGAGCAAGGGCAGTGAGCTCACCTAGCCTATTTGAAGAAACCGACCCCGATTCGGAGACGTGGGCAAGCGGGGAAGCATGGGTTACCCGCACGCTGCACCGATGAAGCTTCACCCTGTGATCAACAATTATGCACTACACCCCACGCAGGAGGGTTGGACTAGGGGTGGGGAATTAAAATTTACATACAAATACTACCTCCCATAGGGAGGGGCTTTAAGCCGGCTAGGCGGGGTGGGGATGCCGAAGTTGACTAAAACCCACAGTTCTGTCCACTCAGGTTTGGCTGGATAGGGGGTCGCTGTTGACACCGCCACGGACCCGTCTGACTTCAGGAGAGGGCAAGACCAGCACCAAAACATCTTAGGTTGTCCCAGGAAGACTCCAAAATTTTTGAGGGAGATCCAGACGTCGTCGAAGGCCATGGCAGGCTCTAGGGCTTGACCACTTCATTCTGGCTCAGACTAGTCCCAGTGCACTGCAGTAGGAAGATGAAGTCGTCACGAACACTCCCGAAGTCCGAACGATGCGGGACCAGAACTGCTGTGTCCGTGGACAAGTCCTCTTCGAGTCGGGACAAGCGGGGCTATCGTCAGAGGTCAGAGTAGAACTCGAGACCCAGAATGGTGAGGGGGGTCAGATCTGACTCTAGGGAGACTAACCTGCGCGCCTCAGGGAGAAAAATTAGAACTCTATGATCCCGACTCCAAATGGTGCTCTACTTGCTACGTTGGACAGAGGACTGGTAGTATCTCGTCCCGGTCAATTTGTGCACCAAGGGGAATAGGGGTTAGGCCGCAGGTGCTTCTTCACTAGGGCTCTGATCTCCACCCGGATGCCGGAAGCGCAGCCTGACGAGAATGATCCTCCTAGACATCTCCAAACTCGGATTGAGATAGGATCACCTTGCCTACGAAGCTGACTTGAAGGACTTTCCATAAATATAAGATATGACTCTTGGAGATGCTCGGTGAAGATGTGGCAGCCTCTGTAACTAGCAGCAAGTTTGGTACCTGCGACCTGGATAGGGTATGGTGGTGGAAGGGGATGATAGTGGGGAGATGGGGAGGGGGAAATGGAGTGGGAACACTACTCCCACGGAACCATCTCCTCCACATGACGAGAATGTCTCCCAAGTCTTACATGTATTAGATTATCTTACTCCTCAGCAAATCCAAGCCCTTAAAGTTATTGTTAAGGGTGTAGTTTCTTCTTCTCATCCTCTTTCCACTCCCTCTCGGGTGGCCCATCACCCATCTTCCTCCATTCATCCTCCTTCATGGCCCCGAGGCCCATATGTTCCTTACACCGCGGTCCAACTAGATCCTTTTATGGTCAACTCCTCCATGCTCCATGGCCTTCAAGCTCCTCCGAGGTTCCAAGGCCAACCCTTCATTTCACAAGTGGATCCCCTTCATCAAGTTCTTATTGACAAGATCACTAAGATGGAAGAATAATTGAAGAGGGTCTCAAGTCTATGACCTCCTCCTCCTCAAGTCAGTTCTCTCCAAACTTTCATGAAGGAAATAACTAAAATGGAGATGGAGTGGAAGGAGAATAGAAGTGCAAATAGCATCATGAATATAAGTGAGCAAGTTGGTCTCGAAGATTTCAATGATCAAATGGACGTTGTCCGCCCACCACCCATTCATCTTGTTCATTGACCTGGCCCACCGCCTCCACACCCATATCCACAAAACCCACCATACCACCATACACCTCCACCACAACTTCCATTTGAGTATGACTATGAAGAATTGGAGATGACACACAATGAGACCTTCCAAGATATACCCGCACCAAGGCTCCTTCACTTCCCTTTTCCACCACCACCACAAGAACCCCCTGCTCAGGATGGCACCACCATCCTTACCCCCATTTTTGAAACCACTTGGTGCTTTGATGATGGGTCGACACTTCAACAACCCATATCGATGCACCATGAGCCTTCCACACAATCTTCTCCTCCTAGCCTTCCAACACCCCCTACCCTTAAAACTCCTCCTCTAACCAAAATTAAACGATATATCTGTACAAAGCCTACCACCATTATACCCCCTCCAACCACTCCATCAACAACCATACCACCGACCTCCGCCGAGCCTTCCATTAAACCTTCCCTTCCCCAACCAATTAGCCTTCCATTATCATCACCTAACCCTTCCATTATCCCCTTAATCCAAAAGCCAATCATTCTTAGCCCTCCACCTAACACCTTACCTAAACCCGTTGCTGAACCTGAGTAGGGTCCACCTATTTTTGCACTCGAGCCAACCTTGTCTGCTTTCGAGCAAGTGAACCTTGTTGTATTTGAACCTCCATCTACCCTTCCAACAATACCTACCATCAAATCTCCATCATACACTGAGCCTACCGCTTCCATCTCGCCTCCTTCCACCACCACTCGGAGCGGGTGTATATTTATAAATACATGTGCGATAGATGATGCCCAAGAGCCGAGCAAGAAAATTTTGGTTACAACTATGCCTTTCAAGATTCAAGATTTTATTTACCAGATGTCGATTCATGTTCTTGTACTAGGCATCTTTGAGAAGAATGAGTCTCCACCAATGCTCACTAAGGAAAAATGTCAGTAGTTAATGCTGGTAAGGGCCAAGGCCAAGATTATCAATGTTACCTTGCTCATTGGGAATGACATTTTTGAAGCTCTCATTACCCCTTGCTCCGTTAAAGTGCAAGTACCTAGTCAAGACAATGGGTTCTCCTGAAGTATTATGATGACACATTCTATTGCCAAGGAGATGGTGAAGTCCATGCTCAAGGGCAGGTCAGGGCATCCCTTGCTGAAAGTTTTCAATGCCGAGTCCGCTCCTCTTCAACTTCCAAGCAAAGGGTCAGTTCCCATATTACCATGTACACAAAAGGGGAATATTCCATGGGCCCTGGGCAATATGATGACAAAATTCTAACTCCCTCGTATTGATGTTCCTTGCCTTTCAAGGGAGTTACCTTTGAAGAAGTCGAAGCTATGCTATGCCAAAGTTCCCACACTACAAGTGGGGCCCCCAAACTTTCATTATGACTACTTTTCATGAGGGTTGCCAATCATTTTGGATTATATAGTTATTGAAACTTTGTCAAATGGGAGCTCATGGGCATTAATTCCACCAATCGAGCCATCTACCCAGGCATGTTATTGGCCCTTAATGGGTGAGGATTCTCGTGTTAAGGGGCCTTCTACCGATCCACTCACCCCCTATTCCAATAGACCCACGCTTCTGCTGATTACCAATTTCTTTCTATGGGCTGCCCATTGGGTGAGAAGGAGGCTTTCACCCTTACATTCCTTGCACTCCTTGCATCTCATGCACATGCATTTATATTCATTCCTCTCTCTCGAGTCCTTGGACCCCCATCTTCCCCATGTTCCAGAACCTCCGGATCCTCCCTGTAATACTTCCATTTCCTCTGATTCACCTTTATCTCTGGAATTTTAAGATTCTCTATCTCTTCTCCCAGGGCATCGCATCCCTCACTATTCTCTCCCTTTGGAATCTCCGAATTCTTTATTTCATTCCCTTATCCTTCCTGGGCATCATGCCTCCTCTTATTCTCTCATTCTGGTACCTTCAGATTTTCCTCTCTTTTTCCTATCAATTCACTTAGGGCATCCCACCCGTTCTTATTTCCTTCCTCTGGAACCCTCAGACTCTTCCCCCTTTGATCTATTTGCTTTCCTCTGATTTTTCCTTCTATCTTTTCAAGGCATCATGTCTCTTCTTATTCTCTTCTCCCGACACCTTCGGAACTATCTTCATCCATCCCTTTTCCATGGGCATTGGGTCCCTTGCCATTTTCTTCCTCTGGAACCTCCGGATCGTTCCCACCATGATTCTCATCCTCTGCCTTCAGACCCTCCGGATCCACTTCTTTCAATCTATCAATTCATTCTTCTAATTCCTCCCGATCCCGGTGTTGACACCCATTTTAAGCCTACAAGTCAAGTTTATTCTCTTATTCATCTTCCGCGATGTCCTAAATTATCTATTATTTTTGAGTCTCTCTTGAGCGTGTTTCGAGTCTATTTCTTCATCATTTTTCAAGGGCATTGAGCTTTGGAGACTATTAACTTCAATTCCCCCACTTTCGGGTCACTTTCGGGCCATTCAGAGCATCGAACGGGCATCTGAAACAGGATAGCGTGGATGGGGTTCAAAACTTGCAGTCACGATGGGAGCCCCTCACAGCGGCAGATTTAACTGGTCCAAAGAAACGTTTTTAAAACCCCTCTGGTCAAATTTCGGGATCATAAATTGGACGGTGGTGGTTTTGTAAAGGTTACTGGTAATGGCCCATGTTGATTTAATTTTTTCTATTCCTCCGCCACAATAAACAGTTAACCATTTGTAGATTTTCTTAATAGAGACATTAAATTTGACATTTTCAATGAGATAGTAATTTTAATGCGATATTAAACTAATTTTCCGTGCGGGAGGGCCCAACAATCTGTGACTTACCACTGGGGCCGTCGGCGCGTGCCCAAGCTCCCAAGGGTAGCACTGCTGCTTGGGCCCAGTAGCCCAAAAGTTTTGCGGCCCAAAGCACAAATCTCATTTCATTTGTTATTGGTTCATGTGTTCTCAGCCTTTCCTTCAACGTAGAGCCCACTTATTAAACAGCAGACACTTGCAACAGTAAGCTGATAGATCACGTAGCGACTGCAACTGTCTCTCCGATGTGAATTTGATCGTGCATCTATTCGATTGATCCGACGGTTAAACAAATGTTGACAGAATTAGATGCAAAAGTAAAACTAGGATGTGAGAAAGATTCGATCGGTAGTGATGGCAAAATAATTAAGAGTTATATCACCTACTTATAAATCTTATGATTCAGTGTCCGAATGGATATATAAATTATTTATTAATTAATCAAACAGTATGACTTACTGCAATATATTACATGTGATTCTAATAATTTATTTTCCATAGTTAGGTGAATAATCATGAAGAGTTTTTGACGGTGTATATGAAAATCAAGTAATGTTAAACGAAAATGTATATATTAATTAATGGCGTCTTATCGCTGGTTGTTCAGGCGCGATCGCACGCACGGTGCAGGCTCCCCCGTAATTTGCAATTTTGTTAAAATCCAATGTTAAACGAAAATATTTCTTAAATTATGCAGCTAGCGATTCCGAAGAAAATGACAGCACAGTAACACATCATTGCTCTCTACATAAACAGATGAAAATTAAAACCCTTACTTAACAAAGTAACAAACCCTCTCCATTAATTTTCCATCCTGTATGTGGCAGCGTCGACCTTCTAAACACCACCGGTCCAGCACACAATTTGACCAGACGACGCCGGCTATATATAACATGAGCTCTCCTCGCACGCTGAAAAAAGAGAAGTGTTCTTTTTGCCATTTGTCTAATTTGATCTACTTTCATATCATTGCATGCAGGTGTCCAGAAAAGAATTTACATAAGAACACGTCCAATCATTAATGAAGTCTCCCAACGTCGATCCAGCTGCTGAATTAATTAGAAAACGGGCCCAGAGGGAGCATGTTCACCAACTTTGAGATTAAGACAGATCCAGCTTGATGGAGGTCTCTTGCCGAGGCTGCCGACATCCCATATTGTACTGTCGTCATTGCTCCCGGATAATAATTATCCAGATGGTGCTATTTAGCAATTTAATCTAACCTGCAACTACTCGATCATATAGTTAATGAGACGACCGCCACCATTGAAACAGCCGCGCAAACCCGCCCCCATCTGAGAAATCCTCCGGCTGCGGAACCTAACCCCGGCCCAGTTGCATTAGGGTTGGTGACAGCCTCAGCGGAGACGTCGCACATGCCAAATGTGGCATTAACCTGTGTTGGAACATGCATAAATTACATTGATTTAGAGATAGTTGCAAGCAAAGTTATTCTTAATTAATTGCGAAGGTTATATATTGGAGGTTAAAATTAAATTGGAACTGTAGGGTACTCACCTTACAATTGGCTAGACTGTCACAGCCGCAAACCAAGTGCCCATTTGCGATGTCCACCGCCCCGGGAGCTCCTTCTCCATCGCTTCTCTGTGAATCACGGCAAATGTACTTGGTTCTGATGAATATATATATAGACTAGATGCATATGTAGTGTGGCAGCTCAAAGTTGAGAGCGTACGTAAAATTAAAAAGTAGAGCGCCAGTGCGATACCTTGTAGAAGTCCACCGCCACGAAGTTTGGCCACCGATTGCCCGATTGGGTGTGGCAGGTCTCGAGCATGCTGACAAGAGGAGCCGAGTTATCTTTGCAGGCGTTCAACAGGTTGGGGGCATCGGGGAAGTAATTCATCAGAACCAGCGATCTCGTCGTGGTGTTCATGGGGGATGACTCCGCGCGGTTGGGGCATGAGCCTGGGTTCATCCCACCCTTCCCATCTGCAGTAACACCAACACCGATGCATGCAGAAGCTCGATCACACAGCTATATATATATATATACATGTAACTAGTTAGATTGTATAAATATTGTCGTATGCTCATCAGCTCCTCTTCTCAAGATGCTTAAATTAATATTCTCCTACGTACATTGGTTTTCCACGACGTATCGCCACTCGTAGGCGATGCCCTCCGAGGCCTCCTTGGCAGACTTGGACGTGAAGACCAGCAGCCGCTGGTTCCGACTGATCATGTCGCTGATCAGCGGCCAGTCCTCGCCATTCTTGGGCATCCCGGACACCGGGAACCAATACTTCCTCAGCCCAGCATCGTCGAAGACTTTCGTCAGCCCCCCAGGGGTCTTCACGTAGTCTTCGATGATGATGGTGATGATCTCCGTGGGGTTTGCTTCCAGAAAGACTTGGATCTCTCTGAGTACCTTGATGGCAGGTTGCTGGTGGATGAAACATGCAGGCATCAAGGGAGATCAGTTCGAGATCCTTTCTTTAAACTTCGGGGCAAGCAGAAAATGGGTGAGAACGCTTCATGGGGAGACTTATTACGAAGGACGTGATGTTGTAGCAAACGCCACCGAAGGAGTGGCATAACCAGATGTCGTTCTGGAAGTCGTACATATCCAGCATTAACCCCCTGACGCCATTCTGCACCCACATCCAGAGCACCAGATTTATCAAGATTCGGAAAATTTATTGCAAGCTTCCGGTCGTCCGGGAGTGGTTTAATTTTGTGCTTGTGGGGGCAATCATGAAACTGGCAAAGAAGCTATATATAATAATTAAGCCTTCTCATTTGGCAGCCAGTCTAAGTCCGAGCATGTCTGGTCTACATTTCATGAAGTCCGTGCTTATTGTTGAAAGTCCTTGCATATGTTTCTAGTAAACAAAGTCTGTGCAGCTTCTTGGTTCCAGAACTTATGTCCTTGCACGTCTTCTTCAAGTCTGAGCATGTACAGTTCTGCTTATATCATGTCTGAGCATATGCATTTGAAGTCTGAGCATATCCATTTGTCAACGTCTGTGCACTCTCATGTCCGTATAAGTTTTCAAGTCCGTGCACATTGTGCACAGGTGCACTTCCAAGTCCGTGCACGTTCATATAAAGTCTGAGCAGGTGTCTGTTTGAAGTCTGAGCATTGAAACGTTCGTGCATCCTTTGTCTATGCAAAGTCTGAGCACGTTTCTATTAGAAGGAAATCAAACTCCGTGCACTTTTCAGTCTGAGCAAAAGCAACCCCGTGCACGTTCAAGAGTCCATGCACATTGTCTTGATCTTCCTACAAAGTCCAAGCACTAGTGCTATCTAACTCCATGCATATTTTCTTTCGGCAGAACATGAGTCCATGCATTATTTTAGTCCATGCATGTTTTGGTCTTTTGCTTACATAAGTCTGTGCATATACCTGGTCTTCTGCTTACATAAGTCTGTGCATATACAGTGATACCTCGTGCATGTTTTGGGTATTGCAACCCCGTGTATGCATAGTGGTACTCCGTGCATGTTTCTTTTTCTTTTGCTCATTACCTGAATCAAAGTCTGTGCACATTTGTTCCATCTGATCTTAAAGCCCGTACATCTTTTTTGATAGAATTTGTGCAGTTTTTCTCTTGGGTCATATAGAGTCCGTGCATATTCCTTTTGCCCTTGAACAACACGTACTATTAAAGTTCATGCACATGCTCAAGTCCATGCATACGTAGTGTCCATGCATGTTTATTCCAACATATTGAAGTCCATGCACATTTCATGAAGTCCGTGCACTCCCTAGAGTCCATGCATCTTTTCTGAGTCCATGCACATGTTTACAAAATTCGTGCATCTTTTCTGCTATGTGAATAATTGAGTTCGTGCATGTTTGCATTGCATCCATGCACATTTCTGTTCAAGCATAAAGTCCTTGCATCTTTTCTTTGCAGAAGAAAAATCAATGTTTGTGCACGTCAAACCCCATGCATATTTTCTTCCTGTGTGCTACTTGTGTTTAAGCCCGTGCTTGTTCACTTCACAAAACATGCATCCGTGCATGTTTTGACATTGCTTTATAAAAACTTGCATCCGTGCACTTTTTGTCCCTGCCTCTCAGAACCTGCACCCGTGCATGTTTTGACCGCTTCACAAAACTTGCATCCGTGCAAGTTTCCTTGAAACATGCATCCGTGCATGTTTGCCTTGCTTCACATAGCCCACGACTTGGCAATCAAGTCCGTGTGCATTTTATACCTTGTGCACATCCCTCAAAATAAACTCCTTGCATGCTCTGCCTGCTATCAGCTGTGGAGTTAGTCTGTGCATGACCTTGCTCGCTTTGTATAATTATCTGTGTATACACTGTAGCTAAGCCAGTGTTGTAAGTCCGAGCACATGACAACACCCGTGCACATTTTGGCTCATTGCATGTTGGAGTCAGTGTATACACTGTAGCTAAGCTAGTGCTGCATGTCCGAGCGCATAACAACACCCGTGCACCTTTCGATTTGTTGCATGTTGGAGCATGTCCGAGCACATAACATCACTCGTGCACCTTTCGGTTTGTTGCATGTTGGAGCATGTCTGAGCATTCGGTTTGTTGCATGTTGGAGCATGTTCGGGCACATAACAACACCCGTGCACCTTTCGGTTTGTTGCATGTTGGAGCATGTCCAAGCACATACACTAGCAAAGTCCAAGCATATAATAACATCAGTGCATTTTCTGCTTGTTGCTTGTTAGAGTCTGAGCATACATTGTACCAAAGGTAGTGTATGTTCTCAGTAAGTCCGAGCACATTAGATCTAGTCCAACCTCGTGCATGTCTTAAAGTCAGAGCAGACACTGTAGCTAAGCCAGCAAAGTCCGGGTAGGTCTATACTGTGACTGCCTTAGCTGCAGTAAGTCCATGCAGATTCCTTAGCAGCCAGTCTACATATACTAAAAACATACTCCGCGCATACCCCGTGCATCTTTCTTCTGTCTAGTATATTTTCAACTGAACTAACAATTATTTTTGTGTTTATAGATAATGTTTCGTGGAAAATGAGGATGGCACGTGATCCAAGGTTGGATGCTGTGCCAAGATCGCGACACGTGTAAAGTGTATGGTAAGATGCTGCTACGTGTGGAGGCTCTAAGGCAGGATTTCGTGGAAGACACACGCCCCTTCTGCTGCTGATATAAAAGGAGGATTTTCTCCTTCTAGAGCAGACGAACGCAGATAACTTCCAGAAGACAAGAAACAGAGCTGTGCGATCTAAAAAGAAAAGAGAGTGGTAGAGAAGATAGAGAAGAAGAAGAGTGTTCGAGAAAGAAAGAGTGAGCAGCCGATAGAAGGAATCAGAGAGCAGTAGAGAGAATTAGAGAAGAAGAAGAAGAAGAGTGCTTTCTGAAAATCAGTCTCCTACTGGAATCAAGATCAAATCCTATCCAGTCAGCTCCTTGAGAGCCACATTTGAGCTTTAGTGTTTACAGCTTTCCTTTACTATTTCTTCCAATCCCTATTTCTTATTTTATCTTTTCTTCAAGTTTTTTGTCAGTGGAGCAAGCTGTGAGGCTCAGCGAGCAGAGGAGGATTCCTCTGGATGGGTCAAGCTATAATCCCCAGTGGACGGCGAAGCTGTAATGCCCAGCGGTTCAAGCTGTGAGTCAGCAGATGGCTAAGCTGTATTGCCCAGCAGAAGCAAGCTGTGATGCTCAGCTGATGTAGGCAAACTGTGAGGCCCAGCCGTTAAGCTGTGTATCAGCGGAAGCCACATTCCGGTTTGGAGTGTGGGGTGGACGTAGGTCTTCGGACTGAACCACCTAAAAATTGCCTGTGCACTGTGTGGTTTGCATTGTTGTATGTTCAGCGCTAGATGCATACTAAGGATCTCGCACTAATTCCTTATCCGATCCCCTTCTCATCTACCCCTTTCTCATCCCCTATCTGCACTGCCACCCTAGAGGCAGAAGTAGTAGTTTCATCCACCTGTTTGCAGCATCACCCACTATTTCTCCACGAGGTTCCAGATGACCACCCCTACACCTGCGCCTTCATCTCCAAGTCAGCTTTGCAACGGGAGTTCAAGCACTTTCATTTGACATCGGAGCTGCCCGGAGGAGTCATTCTCATCGACCTGCGCAATCTGCCTCTGGTAGAAATCCAGAGGCGGGTTGTAGAAGCCCCCACAACCCCATCTCCAAGCTTCTGGCCGAGCCCTTCTACCCAGGTGATTTCCTACAAGTCGCCTTCCAGTAACAGAAAGGAGAAGGTCATTCTCCCACCGGAGCACCCTGTTCTGGCCATTCTCCCTATCGTGCGCAGATTGACTCCGCCAGACTCAGGTCAGACCTTCCCCTACTTCTCTATTCATCACACCCAGCTCCAGCCTTGGTTGGAGTCCTTGTTAGTTCCAGTGCGAAGCCAACTCACCCACAGTCGCGTCAACACCATCCCATCCCCATCGGAGCTCGGGACAGCCCGTGGCACCTTCCACATCAGGTGGTTACCTTTCTGGGCCAGGCAGAGACGCACAGGAATAGCCCCGGCCCCCCATCCACAGCATCCCAAGTCGATCACCTGTCACTTCCAAATTTGTCCAGCGTGCTGCCTGGACACCCAGAGACGTTTCTGAACCAGTCCCACCTCTGACGGAGTTCAGAAGAGTTTGTGGCAGCCTCTGCATTAGTGACCTATCGGTCGGATTTAGGCTAGGCTGAATTAGGGTGATTCGTGAAGTCAGACCTGTAGCGCCCCAATCCGAGTCCCGGATGACCCTCGACCACTAATGCAAGCTGTCACCGCATCCCCGATCGATTCAGCACTAGCCCCGCTCCTTACAGTGCCCAGAGGCATCCGTGGCACCCCGATCTTTGGCTTGCTATCCCTATAGAATCGATTTGGTAGAATTTGGGTCCCGCATATTCCCCGACCCTCGCTTGGCTAGCTGAAGGCCCCTCCCTGCCTGGAGATAGTGTCTGATTGTACTATTAATTCTCCCCACCCCACGATCACCCTCCTGTGAGAGGAGTAGTGTTGTAACAGTAGGTCATCGTTCAAGCTACACTGACGCAAGTGCAGGGCCGCGCATGTTCCCCGCTCGTCTTCATCTCCGGTCGGAGTCGGCTTCTTCAAGCTTGCTAGGTGAACCCCTAACCCTACTTCTGGTTAATTCTGTCATTCAATATCATATTTGAGCTCTGCCGCTGAGGAAGAGAGTGCATGGCCCTGGCCGACCAGCCACCTCGAGTGGCCATCGTGGGAGTGAGAGCGACTGTTACCCTGCCCGCCAAGGGGCATGGTTTGCCCATTATTGCGGGAACCTCTATACCTTGGGCGAGGTCCCCTCTCGGCCTTGTTCCTACCCCAACCAGCAAAGGTCTGGTCCCCGGACTTGACCTACCATCCCCGAGTCACCCAGGGAAAGGAAAGTGTGTCGTGTGAGCTTGTCCGCCAAAATCAGGTACGAGTCTTCACTAGGGTGCTTGCGATAATAGGTCCAAGGGTCTTTCATACCATTTTCGCTGCACCCCATGGCTGTCCCACATCACTAGCGTACCAGCTCAGTAGGAGATACCTCCTCAGCCACCGCGGGTAAGGCATTAAACCACGCATACGTCTTCAAATGCCAGCCCCAGCATACCAGCTCAGCAGGAGATACCTCCTCAACCACCGTGGGTAAGGCATTAAACTGTGCATACGTCTTCAGACGTTGGCCCCCACGTACCAGCTCAGTAGGAGATACCTCCTCAGCCACCACGGGTAAGGCATCAAACCATGCATATGTCTTCAGATGCCAGTCCCAGCATACCAGGAGCTGCCACTTGAGGTCATCGAGCAGGCGATCAACGCCACCTTCCAAATAAACAAGCGGAAGGGGCCTGGATTGAGATTTCGGCAAAGAAAAGTCATCGACCTTACCCTGCCAAGGCACTAGCTCAAAGGTATCCTCATAGGGATTTTTCAACTCCAGTTCTAGCACTTCCTCCTCCTACTCCCCTAGAGATGACCATCGCTAAGATACAGGAGAGGAATAGGAGGAAGAACCTCAAAAGACGGCTCAAGAAATAGGCGGAGCAAGCAAATGCCTTACAATCCCTGGCTGAGCCGACGCCCCTCTAGAGGTTACAACGCCTTTTCGATGACCTGGAGGAATATATCCCCCCTCGTCCCACCGGAGCTATCCCACTCGATAGCTATACCCCATGGGAAGAAATATAGAAGCGAGCTCGCCTTCGAAGCTGGGTCCAAGACATGATCCGAAAGATCAAGAATGGTGAAAGGCTCCGCATTCCAAAAGAACTCTCTTTATTCTATAAAGATAAGGAGATTACAACAGAGCAGCTGGAAGAAATGCTTCGAGGTTGCACCTGCAACATGGTGGCTATTCCACCCCCAGATAACATCAATGACTCCCGAAGAGGAGAGCCAATGGCCCACTGAACCAGACAAAGGACTACTGCCCCGCTCAAACTCTGGCCAGCCCTAGAACATGTTGAGGAGAGGTTTGTGGGAAGAATGCATGTCTTTTCTGATAAATGACTCTCCATCTTTTATGTGTTTTGATGCTGGCAATAGTTAATTCTATGCTTAATTTTGATATTCATAACCATGCATTTTTGCATAAATGTCAGTGCACATTATGTTGTTGCATCTATCAGGTCAATGCATCTCTTGCTTACCCTCAAGCAAGAGTCGACTCATAGAGTCGACACGCATAGTCTATGCATGTTATAATGTCTGTGCGTCTCCCTGTAGCCGTGTCGGTGCAATACACTGTAGCGCACTTGTTCAGGTCGGTGCATGTCATGAGTCGATAGAGTTGTAGTCGGTGCATACGTTCTAGGCTAAGCACTTGAGGTCGGTGCAGTCTTTGCTGCGAGACCAAGTCGGTGCAAGTTTGCCTCAGTCAGTCATTGAGGTCGGTGCACATTTTGTGTGTCTGTACACAAGGTCGGTGCAAGCTCCTATAGCTTGCTTCTAGAATTAAAATTCCTACCAGATGATTGGGGCTTTCTTTTCCCAAACTTCTTGCCTTTGGACCTCAAGAACTGTTGGAATCTACGGGTCAGTAAGGCTTGCTCATCCTGATCGAGGTCAGAGAAGTTTTCAAACTCCTCACTACTACTACTGTAACTACTGCTGCTGCTGCTACCACTGCCACTACGAGACCCTTTAAGAGCAATGTTCTTGCCCTTCCTATTTACCTCTTCAACATTCTTCTTCAACGTCATTTCATAAGTCATCAGAGATCCTATTAACTCTGTGACAGTCATTTTAGATAGATCCTTGGACTCTTCTATGACTGTGGCCTTAGTGTGCCACACAGGAGACAGTGATCTAAGAATTTTTCGAACAACATCCTTCTCTGAAATCTGTTTTCCAAAACCCTTAAGACTGTTCGTGATCAGTGACAGTCTGGCATACATATCAGTGATTGTTTCTTCGGATTTCATTTTAAACAATTCATACTCGGAGGTGAGCATGTTTACCTTTGTTTCCTTGACTTGGGATGTACCTTCATACATAAGTTCAAGTTCGTCCCACATCTTCTTGGTCATCTTGCAAGCAGAGATCCTTGCATATTCCTCAGGATGGACCACGCACTGCATGATGTTGAGTGCTGTCTAGTTGACTGTTGAGAGCCTGATGTGTTATCTCGTCCATGTACTCTCATCTTCTGACAGCTCAAAAGGTCTTGTGCTGATCACCCTCCAGAGCTCATGACTCTGTGCTCTCAGAAGCACCTCCATCCTATTTTTCCAGTAGAGATAATTGACACCATCAAAGAAAGGAGGTCTGTTAACAGAATGTCCCTCGACTATGAAGCTGCGAGGACCATTAGTTCAAGGTCTACCCTGGTCGTTGGACCACATTATGGGCAACCCACTCTGATACCAATTGATAGAAACACAGGGAGTGATCTAGAAGGGGGGATGAATAGATCACCACAATTTTCAAAACTAGGGAACCAAATATCACACTAGATGATATGAGAGATGAGATGCAAAGTGCTCCACACTTGACAGGAAGATGTGCACTCATGAAATGAACACTCCAGATAGCAATCGGTGATACACAGCTAATCGATCAAGCACATGAGGGGTCAAAGAAACCAACATAGATGGCAACCTCCACCAACCAACAGACAGAGATCTCCTGAAAGCAAACCAACAATCACATGAGGAGACAAAGGAATTTTTAGGTGGTTCGATTTCCCACTGCAATCTACGTCTACCCCTGGTCCACACTGGATGAGGATTCCACTAGCACAGGCTGGAAAAGTAGACTCAGTCTGTGGCAACGACTACCTCACAGCTTGATCATAGGAACAGACTCCTCTCTTCCTCCAACCCGGAGGGAAAACACTAGCAACACCCCGTTACTAGCAAGCAGAGACTCAGTCCCCCTTCCTCCAAACCAGAGGGAACCCACAAGTGACACCCTGTCACTTGCAAAATCGGAGACATAGTCTCCCTTCCTCTACACCAGAGGGAACACTGAAACACGAACGAAAATACTTGAATCAACAGTGAAAAATAAGAAATGAGAAAAACACTAGAGAATGTAGCTTCAAAGAAGCATAAACAAATTCAATTGGCTGACTACTCTCAGAAACTTCTCTCTTTTTCTCTTCACTCGAACTGGGTCTCTCACTCTCTTTCTTGCTCCTGGAAACTCTCTCTTCAGATGGAGATAATGAAAGTTCTCTTCGGCAGCTCTCTCTCCAGCACCCTTCTTTGAAGGGTAGTGATTCCTTATATACGAGCAGGGGCTTCGTACGGATCAAGCAACAGAACCCTACTGAACTTCTATTGGTCCACGCGTTAGGGAATAGAACGTTCCTTTCCTCGGATCACGTGCTTATCATTTGCCTCCTTTATCCACGAGCCAGCCTTCTACGATTTCAGAGGTCACATGCCTCTTCTGCAAACCTGATTGTTCCTGACCAAAGGCAGAGTACCATTTATGACCACTTACAGTGAATTAGAAATCACATTGTGGAAGAGCAGACATAGCGCAGACCTTAGTCTCAATTTAGACCAGATATGCACTGACCTTAATTAGATATCAGTAAAGCTGTGCTCGGACTTTAGATGGCTAAGGAAAATGTGCACTGACTTTGCTACAATGTATGATCAGACTTTAGATGGCTATGGCAGATGTGCACTGGCTTTTCTACAGTGAGGCAAGAAAACTGCACCAACCTTGTATGCACGGACTTGAATATGAATGAGGCAAGAAAACTGCACCGACCTTGTGTGCACGGACTTGATTTGACATGGACCTTCTATATGCACAGACTATGCACAGACTTTGGTGAACATTCCTACACATGCACGGACCTAGACTATGCATAGACTTACCTATGTGTCGCAACACAAGTTTGCACGGACCCTATGTTTGCAGAGATGAAACATGCACAGACTTGCTATGCTGTGCTGCCGTGAGCTACACAGACTTAGTTTTGCTCAAGGTAAAAACTTGCACGGCCTTTGTGCAGCGTGAAGCAAAGCATGCACGAACCTGAGTATGCATGAAGGAAAAACATGCACGGACTTGAATATGCATGAAGCAAAAACACGCACGGACTCAAGGTATGCATGGGCTTCAGTAATGTGCAAAGGCAAAAAGATGCATAGACTTGAAATACACTTGCACTTTCTATATGAGACGTTGATCGAAAATGTGTGTCGACTTTATGTGTCACTTAACAGAAATGTGCACGGACTTAGTGTGTCAGTTAACAGAAATGTGCATGGACTTAGTACAACAAAATGCATGGACTTCATGAGACACTGAAGGAGATCATGCATGGACTTTATATGTAGCTAAGCGAAGTATGCGCAGACTCTACATTTCAAACACTGAAGAGTGCACAGACTCTATTATCTGCACGGACTTTAAAACGTAAAGAGCAAAAACATGCACGGACTTCACTCGTGCATGGATTTATGTTTGTAACAGTGCTAGAACATGCATGGACAAAACATGCACGGACTTCACTCATGCATGTATCAAAAACCTGCACGGACCTATATATGCTAAAGTAGCAGAAATAAAATTACTTTTTAATTAACAGTTTAAATTTAACAATTATACCAGAGTCCAGTCCAAAGGAAAGACGAGCAGTGCAGTCCAAGTACAGTCGACAGAAAAGAAAGACGTACACTGAGGTCAGGGGAAGCCCGATGTAGGTACCGCTGGCAGCTACGGACACGCCACACCAGGAACTGCGGAAGCAGAATGACGTCACCCACCTAAAAAGCAGGGGTAAGCCTCGTGTCACTGGCTCAGTAGGGGTCACGCGGATCCCCACCAAAAAACACGCAGTAACATGAAAACAGAAAATAGTAGATGTAGCAAAGCAGGAAAATTACACTAGAAAGCTGTAAAGAAGAGGAAGCAGGAGTAGGGAACAAGCAAGGAAGAGAGAAGCTAAAAGAAAATGGAAAAGTCGTACCAAATGAGTGCGGCTGTCGAACTAACCTCGACTCCTAAGCAATTCCTAACAGCAACAGAAGGGCGAACTCTGAACTGGCGAAGTCAGAAGTTGCCGATCCGTTGACGAGACGCCAAGCAAGCGAAGGCCTGTAAGGAAAAAGGGAAAAGACAAAAGCCCTAGGTTTAGATAGACTAGATAGAAAGCACACACGACTCGATGGCCGTGCACGCTCATCTAGACACGACCGCGTGCACAGTTAAAACGTCGTGCACATGACACAACACTACACTGACCTCGGGCAAAGCCACAAGGAGGCTGACCCAAAAAGGTCACGATGCTCGAGAAACACGAGAGTCACACGAAAGTCACGTGTCACGTGTCTGAAGTACTTCCCTCACTAGAAGAACAGCCAGCTGCGTCCCCTGACGTCTTATGTTACGCCTACAAGTGACTCATCTACCTGTCGTCCAAAAGCACGACTGAGATAAAGACACTGTCAGAACCAGAACAGAACTACAATCGTGAGTGACTAGTCAGGGTCACACCCGTTGGTGTAAGTCCAAAGCCCCTGACCACGTGTGCATACACTGGCTCTCACCTAAGCCAGGTCTCTAGCTAGTATTCTCCCCCCGTAGGATGCTACGGTCGAGGACACTATTGTCAAGCGCGGGAGCCCACGGAACTAGCTTAAAAACTATAAATCGGGAAATGCCCCGCCGTAAAGGCTGACACGTCGAAACGTGCCGTAAGGCTACGACTAGTGGAGGATCACGAGACACAGACTCTAAAACGTGAGTACTGGAGTACAGACAGGTAAAAAAACACTGTCGCAGGTACTACGAAGCACCAATGGCAGCACAGGAAACTGCCGACAGACTCAAGACAAGGCAACTAGACCTGAAACTACAACGATCCTTGAGTCTCACGACTCGCAGTCAAGATCCTCGTACAAAGCGGAACAAGCTGGCAATCGGTCTAATCTTAAGCCAGAGAAAATGACTCACCGTAGGAAACGACTCACGGAGACCTGAGGGAAACACCAAGAACCCTCAACACACTTGGATACGTAGAATGAGGTAAGACGATATCTCACTACATCTAGAACCATGTCTCGAACTGGACAGAACCGCCGAGACACACACAAGGTCTTACGTCAACCATTGGATCTAACCGGGTTGACCAGAACCAGACAATGACGACTCTACAGTAGGATAGAGAATCCTACCTCAAGTGAGAAAACTCCTGGCTACCTCATAACGTAGTCTTAGCCCTCATAGGATATTGGGAGACATCCACGGGACAGCGGGCAGACCACAAGGTCAAGCCAAGATGTACGGAAACCGGAACGTCAGGAAACAACGCTCTGGGCATAAGCGATCCAAGAGCCGCTATGCACACAGAGACAAGAATAATGGTAGTCCTAGATAAGTCATTAGGGAAGACTGGAGCAGTCAAAGAGTAGACCGCACACAATCAACCCCGAACAGGCTAATCTAGAGAACCACCGACGCACAGACACCACCCTAGGACACGGACCTAAGACAGACACGGGACGGCCATTACGGCCAATAGACAACACAATAGACTCGACAAGATGGGCGGTCACGAATGGACCACTCAAAGGGGATGAATGGTCCAAATCTAACCACTCAAAGAGGATGAGCGGTCCAAATCTGACCACTCAACTCAAGGGGGATGACCGGTCCAAATCTAACCACTCAAAAGGGATGAGCGGTCCAAATCTGACCACTCAACTCAGGGATGAGCGGTCCAAATCTGACCACTCAAAGGGGATGAGTGGTCTATTGAGCGACCACTCAACCTCAAATCAACACACGATAAGCGGTCTGAAATCAGCCGCCCAAGGGGATGAGTGGTCTATCGAACGACCACTCAACCTCAAACTGACATAGGATAAGTGGTCCGAAACCAGCCGCCCATATCATGAGTGGTCTCTGGTTCGACCGCTCAATCGACACGGCGAGCAAACCCAAGAGTTCGTCAGATCGTGGCCTTTCCACGCCCCGTTCATCCCGAAATGAAGGGGATACAGTCACAATCACCCTGGCAATCACATAGACTCCGATCGGAGTCAAAACGACACACGAATCGCAAGAAACGGGCAATTCTAACAAAATCACCCAAATGGGGTTAACGAGGTTCCCAGCCTCCTACCGGCCCCGATAGACCACCATTCGATATGAAATCAGTGACTGTGGAATGCTGACGTTCCAGGGAGTCCATTGACACTAACTGATCGCAGAACCATTGCCATTTTTTGGCAAAGTCTACGAACACTAAAAAATTACAACGAGCCTAAACTCGCTCATTCTAGCACCGAACGTTGTGAAAATGTAGGGAAAACATAAAGGAATGGTAGGTGGTCCATCTCCCTACCTCCACCAAAGAAATCACACGCCAAAGCGACTAATCCACGATGAAAATCGTCCGGAACACGAATGACGCCTTCTCGGAATCCACCGAGGGATCGCGCCACACCACGCTCAAACCGCCACTCTATCCCGCGTCTCGATCAGTCCATTGCATCCTCGCCTCGACCAGCTCCACAACGGTGTACACCCTACATCGAGAGACCCAGAGAGGAGAGAGAATGAGAGAGAGAAAGAGAGGTGAGAAATGAGGGAGGAGAGAGGGGGTTGAGAGTTAAGCATGCATGGACTTTGAAAAGAAAAGGTGCAAGGACTAAAGTGAAGGGAACACAACGTGCACAGACTTGTTGAAGTAAGAATGACATGCACACAGGCTGTTCGATGAAATGCTATGCATACAGAAGTGTCATGCAAAATGACAAGCACATGGTCTTTATGCAGATCCCAAAAATCACTAATTTTGAGCAGAAGTTAAAAACACAAGATAACATCACATCATCAGGATTCACCCCTACATCAGTTCAGTTTTAATCAGCAACAAACCAGCATCAGTTAAATCAATCAGCCCCACATCAGTTCAGTTTAATCAGCAACAAACCAGCATCAGTTAAATCAATCAGCAGAGCTTACAGTGACTCATCATGTTACTATCATCAAAATAAATATCACACCATCATCAAAGCACATGGGGCACAACACCCGGAACACCTAGTCTCGGTAGTGCCGGGCGTACACTGTGTAGTACGCCTCCTCGCTCTCCGTCCGGGCGGACACGACCCACCCGAGTGCCATCCAGTCTGCGATCTACTCTGCAGCTCGCACGGTCTAGTCCAGAACTGTTGCCAGGCCCCAAGGGTGTCGCCCGACGCACTCCCCCAGCTTCTCAAGCACCGGGAACTCAATCGCTGGTTGGAGGACGCCGATCGTCCTCATCACCAGTCGGAAGTAGAGTGGCTCCACCACGTTCATGCAGTGAAGCCACACGTCGTGCCCTGAGAAGGCAAGGGCCCCCACTACCCAGGGTTGGCCCTCGTGCCCCTCTCCCTCATAGGGTGTCCACCGAACCTGTCAGAATAGGAAACTCACATTAGCATCATAAGCATATAAATTGCATTTAATTAGAGAGTTTGAGTTTAAGGTCTCACTGAGGTGTAAGGTAGAGTGTCCACATCGTCCTGGATCCCACGAACCTATCTCCGCAGGGCTCCAGTCTCTAGAGGTGCGGTCCACTGTCTGGCGATCAACAATAACTCGGGGTGGGTCTCCTCGCCTCTCCCTAGCCCGCATAGTCGCACGTAGTCCCACACCTGCATTGCATTTCACCAAACATTAGCATATAACAGCATATAGGGAGCTTGAAGGAAATTGCATGACCAATTTAGGGGTCGAGTCATACCTAGAGTAGAGGTGAGAAGCTGCCAAGCATCGTGCGTTGGCTGGCAGACCTCAATGCGTCGAAAAGGAAGGCGAGAACCGCCACTCCCCACGCGTAGTCGCCTACGTGCCCCACGTCCTTGAGCAACGGCAGGAAGCGGCAACTGATCACGTTAGCTCGCGTCACGAGCAAGAGGCACCCGAAGAACAGCATCAGGAACCTCCGCAACACTCTGTCAGCCTCCAGTCCTGGCTCTGTCGCTACCCTCGGTCGAGCTCAGTCTACCAATCTTTGTAGATGCTGCTCGGGCAGCTCCCCAGTCGCTATCCCGGCTCTCCTCAATCCAAGGTTGTCTTGTAGTGTTGCTCTCATCAACGTCGTGGACTGCCACTCCGGGTGCAGCAGCTCCAGCCCTAGCAGCTCCTGGGCCATCTCCCGATAGTCGAGGTATGTCCTCCCACTGACCGGAGACCCATGCACGCGTAAACCCGTGATGTGCGCTACGTCCTCAAGCGTGGGGACCATATGGCCCCACGGGAAGAGGAACGTACGGTTCACTGGGTCCCAGCTGTCATGCAGAGCATAGAGGAGCGGTGTGTCAAACCGGCTGACCTCAATGCTCAGGAACTCTGCAAAGCCCATGGCCGCTAGCCTCTCCCACTGAAAGTCCGACAGTGTGAGGTACACTGCCCAGACCTGCAGCTAGGAGATTCGAGTCCTACGCTTCCCCTGCATACATTAAGAGCAATTGCATACATTTCATAATAGAATCATGCATTTCACTAGATGAATAAATGAAAGGAAAAGAAAGAAAGTGCAGTTTAATAAGGTGAACGGTTACATTTGGGCCGTTTAACACTCCCACGGTTTGCTTCTAGTCGTCCCAATAAGCTACTGTTCAGAGGTCAACAGCCCTTATTGGACCGCTCTACCTGGTGGACGGCCCATTTAGGACCGTTCAGGGTCCCAGTTTCCCACCTAGTAATGGCTCTTTGCTAGCCGTTCAGTAGGTCCACGGCCCCCACACAATCGTTTCTTGCCCCTGATCATTTAGAGCTTGCACGATTCCCCTTAACCATGTATCTTTGGGCGGTCCTATGGGGACCATTTGGTTCTCATTAGTTTGAATTCTGAAAGGACCAGAATGGACAGTCCTAGTTGTCAACGGTCTTCCCCAGACCGTGCTATCCTCCTCACCAACGTTGATTCAACTGTCATAGAACAGCCACCCATGGGCCGTCCTACTCCTAGACGGCTCTATGTGAACCGTGTTGTTTTCATGAGCGGTTCCTATTGAACCGTTCATATCTCGCCGCACCCGATGGCATTGAATCCCTCCCCGTTGGCGGTGAGGGCCCTTAGGGCCTCCCAACCGGTCCTAAAGGGGTCAGGTGCCCCTATTCTACTCCCTAATCTAGCATGCATGGACTTAAAAGAAAAAATGGGTGGTTTTAGTGGGCCTACCTCGAACGACAAGGCCCTCTCCGTCACCGGCGCCGCCTCCTCCGGCGGTGTTGATTCCTCCTCGGTGGCTTCGCTGGCCACCACGGCCATTTCACCCTCAGTCGCAGGCCGAGGGGTCTCCTCCACGAGCATCTCCTTCGCCGACAGGTTCAACGGTGCCACCTTTGCGGTGGACGCCGGCGACGGTACGGACAAGTCTTCACGGGCCATCCTCCGGGAATGGGGGAGAATGTGAGTGGGGGAGATGGAGATAGTGGAGCGTGGGGGGGGGGGTGTTTGCCTTATTCCTCCTCCTCCGTCAGTTACGGTGGAGAGGGAGGAGGAAGATGGAGGGGTTTGTTTTTTTTCAAACCGCCAGTGATAACGCGGTCTAGCGATAGACCGTGCCTAGTCTGGACGTTCTACACAAAGACCGTGGTACCCTTAACGGTTCACCTCATTCAACGGTTATGGATTAGTCGTTCAGATTGCTGGGCGGCCCAGTGGCAGGCCGTTCATCTTCATCTCATAACGCGCCTCTGTCGGTCCGTCACCTTCTATTTATCCACCGCTTTCACTCTGTTGGCTTTAACGGATGGATCCTCGTCCGTTATATAACCCTGGCAGTCTGCAGCGATCCGTTATAACAGCCTGCTGCAGGTTTTAATTCTGTCTTTCATCATTCTTTGGTCAAAAAACCTGCCAGTCCATTCCACACATTCATTCATCTATGCATCCATCTATCTTCACATCCACACACATTCCACACATTCGCATTTCATAAACAACTAAAAACCATGAAAACAAAGTTTCCATTCCATTTCATTTTCCACTAATTGTCATGTACAAGTGTATGTCAAAAAAAGAAAGAACAAAAGAACCAAAAGGAAGAACATATCACTTGGCTGGTCTGTCTCCCAGACAGCCACTATCCCCAGTGCCCTCTTGCCGCTTTGGTGGTGGCTCCATGACACTATGCTCTTCCTCTCGTGGTCGTCTCCGATCTGCCTCCTCGTTCCTCTGCCGACCGAAAGAACTAGCCAGGTAGTCTCCTACCGATCCACTCGATGCTACACTTCACGTGCCTCCCGCTGCACCACTCCGGGATGCACTCCGCTCAGATCCTCGGCCTATCATCCGGACTGTCCGCTCTATGGCCCGAAGCTTGATCTTCAAATCATGAGCCTGGAGTCGCGCCTCCTGAGCCTCGGTCTAGTATCTCTCAAGGTCTACTGTTTCTCCACTCAACCGAGTCACCTCCCCCCGGAGTCACTCGACCTCTTCTCAGAGACGTGGCACCTCTGTCGCCTCTGCTCGGGCTCGCTCTGCCACAACCAATGCTATAGTTAGCTCTCTCTCCTACATGTTGCATTTGCATCATGGTCAGTTTAGGCACATGCATAAATCATGAAGCATTTTAAGAAAGGTTTGGTTTCTGACCCGCTCCGTGAGGATAGCTTCGGCCTCCTCGGCTCAAGCTACAGCTCGGGTAAAGTCTGCATCTCGCTCAGCCCATCCCCTGGTAGGCTGTGTAGAGGAGGAGGATGCATCTGGTCTGGTCCTCTGGGCTCCCTCGGCCCGCTACATTTCAAATGTCAGTCAATTTGCATGAACATTTCATTTAAAGTCTAAGGAAAAGCTCACCAGAAGCTCCAGAGCTGTTTGGTACTCGTCCCGCTGCTGCACGGTGGCATTCAGTAGCCCCTCAAGCTCAGCAATGCGCCCTTGTGGGTCTAGCTGCATTTAAAAATTAAGTGTCAAAGCATATAGAAGCAAGTCATTCAAGCATATCGAACCAGTTTGAGTTTAGATTTTCATACCGGTCGTCGGGTACCACGAAAGACCTGGTCACCGTACCGTTGGGCGTAGGCCTCAAGGTAGGCCTCATCGCTGTCCACCTGCTCGGTCACTGCCTTGCCCTTTTGCTTCCAATCCTGGACGTACTTCCTGGCTCGACTGCTCCAATCTATGTCGCCACTGATACCTTTTGAGGATTTCCCCAGGCGCAGGTCGTCTCGATGAGGAAACACTGCCACAGGTTGGCGTACACCCCGTGTCCTCATAATCAAGCGATAGTGCAGTAGCTCGATCACATTAATGCAATGCAGCCAAACATCCTGTCCTGCATAGGCTAGGGAAGCCTCCAACCACAGCTGTCCCTCATGTCGCTCATCCTGGTACGGTGTCCAGCGCACCTAAAAGGGTCATTAAAGTCAGCATTCATTCATTCATCATTCATCAGCATTTGTCAATACTTAGCAGCATTTAAAAACATGTAGAAGGGCTTAAGTTCAGGAATTTACGGATGCATGTGGGAACGAGTCAATATCATCTTGGATCGCCCGGGTCAACCTCTTGATCGACCTCGTATCACGAGCTACCGTCCATCGCCTCACCATGGGAATCCTCTCTGGATGTAGCTCGGTTCCTCGCCCAATCCTGGGCAGGTAAAGGAAGACCCAAAACTGCATTTTAAAGATCATGTGTCAGCATATAGCACTTAAAAGCGTTTATGAGCATTTAAGAGCATTTACCTATAGAAAAGGTGAGATGCCACCTAGCATGGTCACCCGGTCGGTAGCACTGAGCGAATCAAATAGGAAGGCCAGGACAGCCACTCCCCATGCGTATCTGCCCACTCTGCTCATATCTTCTAGCAATGGTAGGAGCCTGCAGCTGATTACATCAGCTCGGGTCGTGAACAAGAGCTTCCCAAACAACAGCATCAGGAAGCGTCGTAGCACTCTATCTCCCTCCGGTCCTGCCTCTACCGCCATGCTCGGGCGTTCCTGCTCGGTCACCCGATCGATATGCTGCTCGGGTAGTTCTCCAACTGCTATCGCCGCCCCCTGAAGTCCCAAGCTCTCTTTCTGCACTGCTCATGATAATTGGGATGATGGATGCCTCGGCCTCATCAAGTCCAGCCCTAGCAGCTCATGGGCTAGCTCCCTGTAGTCAACATAACTCCATCTAGTCACTGCCTTCCCATGCACTCTCAAGCCACTAATCCATGCCATATCTTCTAGCGTCGGGATCATGTGCCCCCATGGGAAGATGAAGGCCCGACTAATGGGATCCCACCTCGTGTGCAGTGCATACAAGAGGGCCATGTCCACTCTGGTCACTTCAATGCTAAGGACTTCCCCGAAGCCCATGGTATCCAATCTCTCCTGCTGATATTTCAGCAATGCCAAGTAGACCGCCCGTACTTGGAGCCACGTGATTCTTGTTCTCCTTTTCCCCTGCACACATTTGGAATCATAAGTCAGTCTTTTAGTCACATTGCATTGCACTGCATAAACAAAACAATAAAAAAATCTGAATAGCAAAACCCAAAAAAATTGTGTTTTTCATTCTGGTTCCCTTGACGCATCAGTACTAGCGCGTCAGGGAGCATAACGGTCACTGGAGCAACCGTTATGTTCCCCTGCGTCCGGCGTCGTCTTCTTCGATTCTCCAACCCGTGGGAATGGCCAATAAGGCCTACAAATCATCCCAATGGGTCCCCTGACTCATTTCCTTCCCTTCAATCACACATGCATCAAGATTAAAATTGAAAAAATAGGGTTTTGGGGCGATTTGGCTTACCTCATCTTTGCTGTAAAAAAGCTTCGACACTATATGTTGTCCCATGAAATAAAACTAATATCCAAGGCAAATCCACTCAAATACATATTGTCTCAACCAACACTTAAAAGTCGATTGGGGAAATGGGCAATAATTCTTATGGAATTTGATATTTCCTATGTGCCGTAAAAAGTCGTCAAAGGGAAAGCTATCATCAACTTTTTCGCGACGCACCTAGTCCCAGAAGATTCTCCCCTAGAGGCGAAAATTCTCGATGAAGAGACTCTAGAAGCATGTCAAGCTCAACGAGTCACATGGAAGCTCTACTTCGATGGAGCTTCAAGAACAGAAAATTCCCCAACTGGCCCAGTCAAGGTCAGAGCAGGGGCAGGCATTATCCTAAAACCACCAGAAGGGGAGGTTGTATATACTTCATGTTCAATTAACAAGTCATGTACGAACAACGAAGCTGAATATGAAGCACTAATAATTGGCCTCTAGATTGCCCTCAACATGGACATTCAGATGCTGCAAGTTTTTGGCGACTCCATGCTAGTTGTCAAGCAAATATAAGGAGAGTTTGACATTCGGAAGCCGGTGCTCGCCCCTTATCACCAGAGGGCACTGCACCTCATGGTGAAATTTTACTTCATCAAGCTCAAGCATGTAGGCCGGTGACAAAATGCGCAGGCTGATGCTTTGGCAAACTTAGCCAGCTCCCTAGTAGTCCCACCTGATGAAACTTTAAATATCGTCGTGATCAATCGATGACAAGTTCCTAGTATGCTAGATGTATAGCCGAATGAATATGAAGTCACTGCGGTCGAAGAGGCTCTTGTACCTAACTGGAGAGAAATCCACCTACGATGGTTCATGCATCAGCAGTTGTCAAAAGAAAAAGAACAAAGAATGAAGCTACTCAGGATCAAAAAATGCTATGAGTTCAGAAGCGAGACGTTGTTCCAAATTATGGCAGACGCCCGCAAGAAGGTACAACCCTACTGCCTCTTAACAGAAGAAGCTTGGAAGGTCCTGCGTGAGGTACATGCTGGAACAGCTAGAGCACACCAAGTCGGGCCGCAATTGAAATTAAGAAGTTGGGTTATTATTGGCCCACCATGTTCGACGATTGTTGCAAATTTACAAAATCATGCCAGAAATGTTAAGAGCATGCTGCTATACCTTGAAGGCCTCCAGTGTCGCTTCATCCAATAGTACCCAGGTGGCCCTTTGCATAGTGGGGAACTGATGTAGTTGGCCCTCTCCCGGCATCTTCTGTCGGGTGCAAATATATATTAGCAGCTACTGACTATTTCTCCATATGGGCAGAAGCCGTAGCACTCCGAGAAGTGACTGGAGAATTGGTGGCCTGATTCATCAAGCGAAACATCATATTCTGGTTTGGTGTCCCCAGCTGAATTATATCCGATAACGGCAGTCACTTCAAGAATCAGAAGATCTACCATTTGTCTGATAAATACAAATCTGATTGGAGGACTTCCACTCCATACAACCCACAGGCAAATGGGTTGGCTGAAATCTTTAACAAAACATTGTGCACCCTCCTGTCCAAGACAGTAGTGCTCATAAGAAAGATCGGGATGAAAAGATGTATGAAGCATTGTGGGCCTATCGAACAGTCTACAAGACCACAGCTCACCTTTTTCTCTCGTATACAGCTCGGAGGCTGTGGTCCCCATCGAGCTGGAAGTGCTGTCATTACGAGTGGTAGTTCAACATGGTCTCGTCCCCGACGAACAAATAAATGTTGAAAGAAGGTTAGAAGAATTGGCTGACCTAGAATGGAAGCGTCTTCAAGCACAACAGAATATTCAGATATATCAGGCCCACATGGCGTGTGCCTTCAACAAGCTCGTCAAAGGCCAAGAATTTAAAAAGGGTGACCTGGTAATGGTGAAGAAAAAAGAGGTCATGGCCTCTAACCCAAAAGGCAAGTTTGCTAAAAATTGGTTAGGCCCGTACGTGGTCGAACAAGTTTATGAAGGCGGAGCCTACATCGTGGTCAACCACCGAGGGTACGTGCAGATCCCACCGCTCAACGGTAGGCATCTGAAATTATACTATGCACCACCACCCCTTTTTTTAGGCAAGATGATGGATGACAAAGCAAGTCCCACGGGCTCGTGCTTCTAATACACACTTCGACGAATGGCTTCGTGCTTGATCCGCTATATTCTTTCATTGATTTTAATCTTTCGTCTGAATCGATGCTTAAACATTTTCTTCCTTTGCATTGATTTAACCCCATATCAACGAAGACACGCACACCGGCGAACGGCTTCGTGCCTGAGCCGCTATACCCTTTTCATCGATTCTGACCTTTCATCTTAATCGATGCTTAAACATTTTCTTCCTTTGCGTCGATGTTAACCCCATATCAACGAAGACACGTACTCTAGCGAACGGCATCGTGCCTGAGCCGCTGTACCCTTTTCATCGATTTTGACCTTTTGTCTTAATCGATGCTTAAACCTTTTCTTCCTTTGCGTTGATGTTAACCCCACATCAACGAAAACACACACTCCGGTGAATAGCATCGTGCCTGAGTCGCTATACCCTTTTCATCGATTTTGACCTTTTGTCTTAATTGATGCTTAAACCTTTTCTTCCTTTGTTTTGATGTTAACCCCACATCAACGAAAACACGCACTCCGGCAAACGACTTCATGGCTAAGCCACTATACCCTTTTCATTGATTCTGACCTTTTGTGATGGGGGCATCACTCACCCCTCCACATTTTTTTGACGCTCCTGGTGATCACCAGCAGTATTATGTCTTGCTCGCCACTTTATTTCGAGTCATATGATGTGTTTTTTATTTTCTTATTTGAGTCTTATCATGTAATTTTTCTTTAATTTGAGTCAAGTACCTAGGTTAGTAAGTCATCTACCTAAGTTAATTGTCATTATGTTGGTTAGATTGGTTAATGGGCCCAATTATATGGGCTTGGCCTAGGGGCGCCCCTTCCCCCCCTTGGTTATTTATCATTATGATGAGGGCATCTCACAGCGCTCTCTTTGGCTCGGATCACCGGCATCATTTTGAGGAGTCTGACTATGTTATCATGTTTTAGTTGGCCTATGCATGGTGAGAATTAACCTAGTTGGCACCGGAGAAAATCACATTTGAAACTAGGTTCATTACCTTGAGTGGATCACATCAACTTTGTTTAAAATCATTTAATTCACCAAGGTTCAAACAAAAGAAATCAAGGGTAACCATTCCAACTTGTTTGCTGTCTTTGTAAATTGTTTTGATTGCACATTGAATTGTTCGCATAATGGCTTACCTTGATAAGAAGGCCAACATGTTTAATTCAATCTATGTTCATGAGGATGCACAACCTAGCACATCCTATACTCTCAACTTCAACATGTTCATCATGATTTTCACCATAATTCCTTCAAGGGACCATGTCCCCATTCCTATGGTCATGCCCGACCCATGGGCAATGTCCAATCTCATGGTCCCTCACATTCATTGAGAGCCACTATTCCCATGGGACCGTCTCCTCACGATGATGAGAAGGTCTCCTAGATTTTGCGCTATAGATCATCTCACCCCTCAACAAATCTAGGCCCTTAAGGCCGTTGTTGAGGGTGCACCTCATTCTTCCCCACCTCCTTCCACTCCCGCTCGGGTGGCCCATCACCCGCCTCCTCCTTCTGCACATACTTCCGCTCGGGTGGCCCATCACCCGCCACCTCCTTCTACACATAATCCTCTTCGGGTGGTCCGTCACTTGCCTCCTTCTATTCCTCCTCCACCACGTCCCCAAGGCCCATTTATTCCTTGTAATCAGGCCCGTCCGGGTTCTTCTATGGGCCGGCCCATTAACCCCTCTTCACGGCCTTCTTATGCGGCCCCTCCTTCAAGGCCTTGTCAACCCTCCGTTGCTCAAGATACACCCCTCTAACAAACTCTTCTTGACAAAATTACTTCGTTAGAGGAACAACTTAAGAGGGTTGCAAGCACATGACCCGCTCCTCCTCCTCCTCCTCCAATAAACCCCCTTCACGCCGTTCTAAATGACATTACAAAGTTGGAGAAAGATTGGAAGGATAGGAGAGATAATTACGGCATCGACAGTTTGAGCAGCCAAGAGCCGGTGGATTTCAACGCTCAAGTGGACGTCATCCGCCCTCCACCTATTCACACCATTCATCAATATGGCCCTCTGCATACACAACGCCATTACATTCCACCACCCACATATACACCTCCACTACGGCGTCCACTTGAGCCTGCTAATGAAGGGCCGGCAATTGAAGAATTCAAGACGACACATGATGAAGCTCTGCAAGCACCCCTTTCGAGTTTCCTTCGCTTTCCTCTCCCTCCATTACCAGATGAACCCCCTGCTCGGGACGAAGTCACCATCCCTAATCCAACCCCCACCTTTGAGACTTATTGGTGTCATGACGATGGGTTGATATTCCAATCGCCCGCTTCGGCACACCAAGGCACGTCTTCTACTCCTAACACCATTCGCCCCGTTCGGTGTTTCCTCCGTACCAAACCTTCTACTTTTACACCACCCACTATGTCATCAGCCTCCTTAGCACCGACCTCTGCCGAACCTTCCACTAAACCTCCACCTATTATACCATTAGCCTCCACTCCATCGGCATCTATCAAACTCACCACTAAACCTTCTCCACTTAACCTCCCATTGTCGCCACCTCGGCCCTCCGCTGTCCCTGTAACACCAAACCCAACTATCCCTATTCCACCACTTAACCCTTCACCGTTACCCATGGTTAATCCTGAGCAGGATCCACCCCTTTTGGCACTCGATCCAACCCCGACCGCTTCCGAGCAAAGGGGGAAGCTCGACATTTTTGAACCTCCATTTCCACTTACCCCTCCTCCAACATCTTCCATTACACCTCCACCATCTATGGAGCCTTTCACCTCTGCTTCACCTTCCTTTACCACTCGGAATGGGTGTGCTTCTCCAAGTATATGTGCCGAAGATGATCAAGAGTCGGAGAAGAAAGAGTTGGCCATGGCTATGTTGTTCAAGATGCAAGAGTTTATTTGTCGGATGCCAATCGATGTTTTTGTGCCAAGCGGGCTTGACGAGGCCAAGTCCCCACCGCTGCTCACCATAAGAAAATGTCGAGAGTTGATGTCGTGTGAGTCCATGCCCAAGGGCTGGGCAGGGCACCCCTTATTTCAACTTTACAATCTGGAACCTATTCTTCCATGCAAGGGGTGAATGCCCATTTTGCTCAACACTTCTCGTACGCCACAATCTTTGGGCAACACGTTGCTTCACGTCCCAACTTTTCAACTCTCTTACATCATTGCTCTTCGCTCTCCAAGGGAGTTGTCATTTACTATTGAAGCTTTGTCACGGGCTTTTGTCTTATCCATTGGGCCAATTGGCTATACGCTTTCGATGCTGTGGAGGGGCGGTCATTCTACCGTTAAGGGGCCTTCCACTACCCGCTCCCTTTTCCATCCCACTTCATCCACACTTCTGTCTATCGCCGATTCCACCCTATGGGCCATCTGTCGGGTGAGGAGGAGGATCACATCCTCTCATCCCTCGTATTCTCCACATTCTTTGCATTTCATGCATTTATTGCATCTGTTGCATTGCATTCACATGCATTCGCATTCCTTCTCCCCCGAGTTTCCGGACCCGTATCTCCCTTGCCTTCCGGAACCTCCGGATCTTCCACATTTCCCATCTTATTCATCTTCATCCTCGGGATCTCTGGGCCTACTTACACTTCCTGGGCATTGCACCCCCTCCGATCTTCTTCTAGGGCATCGTGCCCCTTTCCAACTCCTGCTTCTGGATTCCCAGATTTTTCTCTTGTTTTCCCGGGGCATCACGCCCCATGGTGTCCCACTTCGTCGGAACCACCAGATTTCCTCCTTGGGCATCGCGCCCCTTCCCTTTCTACTCCCCCAGAACCTCCAGACTTTCTTCCAGGGCATCGCGCCCTTTTATACCTTTCTCCTCCGGATCTTCTGGATCTCCTTTCTGGGCATTGCGCCTCTTTTTGTCTTCCTCCCCTGGAACCTTTGGACCCTCCATCTTTCTTTCGATTTATCCTCTTACTCCTCCATGACATCGCGTCCTTCGTTCTCTTCATTCTTTTCCATCATCTTTTCCCCTGATCATCCAGAATCAGATCAAGACCAAAGAATCAAGGGCACTTAACCTCCAGCATCCGGTAGCTCCAAGGCTTCGAGTGGGCTCCCGACAATGAGCCAAGGAGTATTATGCGTGTGTGACTTGTCAGTCAGCCTGGCACACTGAGGGTACGTCTTTTGCACTTCCCTCATGTGTTAGCTAGCCGTGGCACACAAGTCCACACCCACCTCATGTGAGATGCTACGACAAGGGTAGACACCCCCTCATGCTGGGGTCGCCCCTCACGTGCCCGTCGGCCACGACCATGCGCGCATCATGATGTCTTACTCCCTCTTAGTAACGAGGCCACGTCGATCACTCGACTTGAGCCGTGATCGACCCTCGTCCAGATACCGGACCGATGTGTCCCCTCAGTGGCCCAGTCAGCCACAAGCCCCCGTTCGACACTGCGGCCACGGCCTACATCACGGGAGGAACTCTCTGTGAAACACACATGTACTCATACGTCACGCATCGACCCGGGGACTGACTAGCACATCGGAATTGTCCCGAGGCATGCCCCTATTGTACCCGGGCCGTCACGGCCCACTTGTAAATATATATACATCTCAGTGTTACACTGCCAGTCAGACGTATGCTCTCACATCCACGTTCGGGCCTCCAGCTACCCTCTGTGTCACCCAGTGTGAACCCCCTGCACCCTTCACCCCCAGCCAATGCGACCCAGTCTGAGACGAACCTACAACTGTAGAGTACTCTCGAGTCTTCATCCCGGGCTTCAGGAATATGGACTCCGCTTCGGCATGGAACGAAGGTCTTTGGATTCAATCTGATGTAAATAAACATCGACTGCTTGCGGTCGATGGAGAAAGACGTCATGTACATGACTCCCCACAGTCACCTGTGCACTCGCACCCACAGTACCATTCTTCCCTCCACGTGTCGCTCATCCCTCGAGTCCACATGCTGTGCCCGGCAGTGCATCCCTAGTTAAATGTTCGGTTCGATGGGTGATTGTCGAGAAATCGACTAGCACGCCCGCATCCCAGCCATGTTTCCCGTTAACCTGAAAAACCTCCCGTGTCACTCGGTCTCCCCTCAACTCTCCGTAAAAGGTGAGTGCACGGTGCCACCTTGAGGCGGATCCAGTCATGAGAGGGGGTGCCCAAGGCCCATTAACCTCCGTCATCCCTCCCGTGGCTGTGTCCTACCCCTCACTCCAGTCACCACACACAACAACCCCGGAGGAACCCTCCCGGGGCTGAATAGCCACCAAGGTGACCTTCTACATCATCGATGCCAACACATCCTATAAAGTGCTACTCGACAGGCCCTTGCTGCATGAAAACTGGGTCATCCCATCAACTCTCTATTAATGCATCAAGTATGCCAAGGGTAGGGAACAACATATGGTCTTTTCAGACCTGTATCAATTCACTCTAGCAGAATGCAATCTTGCCGATTTTGCGCTTTATTTCGGGGGAATCAGTCCATACCCCATAATCAAGAGCAAAAACAATGGCTGGCTCTCAGAGGAAGATGAGGATGATCTCTTTTTCGTTGATGAGGAGAAGGCCAAACTTCATCGAATACGCCTTAACTCCAAGTCAACCCTAAATCATCCTGAGAAGCATAAAATTGACTTCGAGGCTAATCTTATTAGCCGAGCCATAGACAAGAGCATATGCCTACCACCAGATTGCATCCAGCCCACGTGTGTGTCGGAAGAGCACAAGGTTGAGTCGCTCGCGACATTTGTCATTACCTATGAACGACAACTGAGGAGCAAAAAGAAGGCTAATAGGGATAAGCCCATTGTCTTCTACAAAGGAGATGTGGCCCCTCAAACCCCACATGAGGATGACTTCGGTTGGTCCAAACAAGTCAACAACACCCCTGAAGCGGTCCAAGTGATGGACGACTTGCCGCCACATATCTGGGAAATGTGCCTCAAGCAACATATTCCTCAATGGAAAGGTTCCGCACGGTGTGAATATTTTCACTGATTGTGGACCCCTTCCCAGGTCTAGGGGCAACCCCCATTCTCCCACAAAGATACCAGGGGACTCGGCTATGACCAAGATCTGAACTTCTGCATCTACTATGCGATCAATGTCATGGGCCCGGCACAGCCAGTCGGTGACCAAGCTAACATCGATACTAAAGTCGATAGCTCCAGGGATGAGGAGAAGCAAATCCTAATCTCACTCCCCGCTAGGGACAGTACCCCAGCTCAAGCAATTAGTGGGTCTTCGCCGCTCGCCTACGAGGACGTCAGGGCTAAAGAAGCTCCTAGTGTTTCCCAGTTGGACGGTTAACCCAGTTCGATAAACTTTCCCGATGAGGAAGGTTCTCAGGACAATGACCGTGAAGCATTGTCAGCTTTAGTAGGCAACCCCAACTAAGCTTCGATGGCACCAGACGGCAACTGTTAGCCAAGCACTGGCACTCTGAAACAATCCTAGCCAGAACCCAGCAACAACAATCCCCCAGCTCCATCAGCTTCAACTGACGGCTTCGAAGACCAAGAAGTGCACGAAGCTGGTACCGATGATGAAGGTTTCATCGATTTCCAACTTGCTACTCCTGAGCTAGAGGATAGTTTCCAGGCAACCGCCGACGAACTCGTTGAAATCAACTTGGGTGGAAATGAAGCCCACCAACCAACGTTCGTCAGCACTCTCCTCATCAAAGCAGAAAGATAGGACTACAAGCAACTCCTGCTCGAGTACAAAGACTACTTCGCCTGGACATATAAAGGGATGCCAGGGCTAGACCCCTCCGTAGCGGAGCACAAGCAAGCCATTTCTCCCTCTGCCACTCCAATTAAACAGCCACAGTGGCGCATGTGCCATGAGCTGGAACTCCAAGTCTCGGCCGAAGTCAATAAGATGAAGGAGGTTGACTTCATCAAGCCGTGCATCTACCCGATCTAGATCACCAATATTGTCCCAGTAAAGAAGAAAAATGGTCAAGTCTGCATCTACATCGACTTTTTGGGACCTCAACAAAGCATGTTCGAAGGATGACTTCCCAGTCCTGATTATAGAAACAATGCTCGATATGACCACCGGTCTTGAAACCTTCATCGGCCTCCCTTTTTTTGTAGTTCCTACGGAGGAGCTGGCGCCTGCTTCTGCTTTGGACGTGGGAGGACCCGCTGCTCCTGGGGTCGCCCCCTCCGTAGAGGAGACAATCCCCAGCCTGCTCCAATCCGCGGAGATCGAACAGGGTAATTCCTCTCACTAGCGTGACTGACGTATCTTCTTTTACTTTCCGTTGGGAGCTCGTGGACTTTCATTCGACCTGAATGCTTCTTCGTTTGGCAGCTCCCCTCGAACCCCTTCCCGAGCAGATAGAGGCCCAAGAGATCCTCGAGCCAACGCTGATCTACACAAGGAGGAAGCCGAAGTCTGGGAAGTCGCCATCTCCCAGTCCGCCCGAGGAGGAGGCGGTCGGCTCCCCAGCGAGAGTCTCCCCTCCAAGAAGGGAGGAGCCTATCCGGGCCGAGTCCTCCTCGAGCGAGAAGGTAGATTACGACTACTCTTCTGACGAGGCGGCTTCGGGAGAGGATGTTGTAAGTGTGGGCCCGTTCATGTGGGGCCCTCCTTTTGCGACTAGCTTTCTGCCCTCTGTCTCTTATCCCCCGATCAACCTACAGGAGCAAACCCAGCCAGGAACCATGGAGGCGCCCACCCCGGATGTGCCGACAGAGCTACCCGGGGGTGGCGACGCCGGCTTGGCGAAGCTGGCGGCCTTGTTTGAGGTCCTGCAGCAGGAAGAAGCCGTAGGGACCGCACCGACGATCGGGGAGGCTCTGGAGGAGGGAGAGGTAGCACCGGAAGGTGGGATAGTTCTGGTGGCCAAGGTAAGGCGGGGCCTCCAAGACCTCCTCTTATATCTCCTCGTGGCTTGGAGCAGTCTACCTCGAATGATGGAAGGCTAACCCTATTTTCTGCGCTTCAGGACGAAAGGGGGCTCGTCGAAGCGTGCACGACCAAGGCCCAGAAGGCCGTAGCCAAGCAGAGGGGGACAGCGGGCCCGTCGGAAGCTGAGGAGCCGCGACTGCTATCGACGACGGAGGTGGAGCGTATAGTAACGTTCCTGCAGTCAGGGAGCGGGCTAAAGCTCATGGTCCCTCTCCCACCTCCTCGGCCGCTTATGACACCCGAGGAGGGCTGACTTCTAGAAGAGACGCTCGCCAGCCTCACGGTTTGCAGGGAGGAGGGGGCGTTATCGAAAGAGGCGGCTAAGCCTTCAGCAACGGTGCCTGAGCCAGCCCCGTTTCCTACCCTCCCTCCGGCCGAGAGCAAGGAGGAGCAGCCCCTTGTGGTAGCGGAGCGAGGTGGTCTGGTTGTAGCTCCGACAGCTTCTCTGGTGATAGCCGGCCAGGGGTTATCTTTCAAAGCAGGAGGGCCCAGTGATCTGGCCATGGCACTCCCTTCTTCTTCAGCCGCGGTGGACGCCAAGATATGGGCCGCCGTGGATGGTGCGGTAGAATTCAACCTCCCAATGGTGCCGTCGATTGGCCATGCCACTTCGGACGCACCGGTTCGGCTGATGCTGCAGGTGCTTCGCTCAATGATACTCCCCGACCCCTCCCTTACATACCAAGGGACGCATGCGATAGTAACGCAGCTCACTGGTGCATTACAAGTGTCAGGTTGCCCCGTAGACGAATGGTCGTGATGGGCTCTATTGTTGATGAAATATGTGAACCGTCGTGAGTTCCTTGAAACCCGGGGACCAGACGAGCTTGCCACCATCAAGGCCCAGGAGGGTGAATATTTGCAAGCTTTAGAGGACCGTCGACATAGTGAGAAGCAGCTCGAGAAAGTCCTGGAGGGAGGTCACCGAGATGTCCATGCCCTCAAGGGTAGAATCGAGGAACTAGAGGGCAACCTTGATGCAGCCAGGTCCGAGCTGGCCGAGGCGACCATCAAGAGGGCAGGTGAGGCACTTGCCGTTGCCAGGGCTGAAGCGGCATCCGTAGAAATGGAGCTAGGACACCTCGAGGAGCAGAGGGGGCGATTACATGATATGGCTGGCTTCCCTTGCATCGGGATTCTCCCCCTCGAGGATATTTTCCGGGGAATCGACTGAGCGCCGCTCGCCTTGACCCTCCTGTTGTATTTCGCTTCTCTTTCTTTCTCTTTCCCTCTCTTCCCCCCTTTTGACATGTAACTCAGGGGTATGCCCCGATGTACGTGTATCCCTCATTTTGAAATAGAAGGATCATTTGCGTACATAGTCTTGCATGCTGATCCACGAATCCTTTCTTCCTCCCCTTTTTTTTCTTGCTCTTCGACGGGATGTGAGTCCGCACCAGTAGCTCGATCTAGGAACGCTTCGGTCGGATCTGCAGAGGCGCGTAGGAGAGTGCTTGCCTCTCCAAGGGAGAGACGAGGGGATCACTCCACTACGCAAGCCTCATGGCCCCACCGAGCGGTTCCGTGAGGGAGATTGGCCTGGGCGGGAGGTAGTCATCATCCGGAGGGATGGAGAGAAGAGCTTATTGATTCAAGTGACCCGGTCGGGAGGTTCAAGTCAAAGGGTTATTCGTCACCCGAAGGGACGGAGAGAAGAGCTTATTGATTCAAATGACTTGAACGGGAGGTTCAAGTCAAAGGGGTATCTGTTGTCTCACCCCGAGAGGGGTCTGGGCGAGATGTTCGCTCATCGGTGTTGCCAGGGTGGCGGGGCTTGACGCAGTTTGTTCGTCTCTTGAGGTATTCGTCAACACTGGGTCGGTGTTGATGCAAAGAGGGGTTTACTTCCCTACCCAGACGTAAGGTCCGAGTAGGGTGCTTGTTCGTCGGTGCCACCAAGGTGGCGGGACCGACAGGGTTTATTTGTCTCTTCGAATATTCGTCGGCACTGGGTCGGTGCTGACACAAAGAGAGGTTTATTCCCTTATCCCAGACGTAAGGTCCAGGTGAGGTGTCTGTTCGTCGGCGTCACCGAGGTGACGGAGCCGACATGGCTTATTCGTCTCTTAAAGTGGTCGCCCGCACTGGGTTGGTGCTGGCGCTCTTATTCATTGTCAAGATGTGTCAGAACTGTGGGGTTGCATTGGAAATTATCATCTTTACTTGCCCCGGTTCCGATAGTGTATCTTTCAATTCTTCGGCCATGGACCTCCATCTATCAGCAGAGGGTGGTGCCTACGTTCTCGTAGACCACGAGGGGGTAGTTCAATTCTCCCCTCTCAATGGGAAACACTTGAAGCTATATCATGTGGCCTTCCTGGTGTTCTAAGAATGACCGAAATTTAACTTCGTCTAGTGGCACTCCGCCCTGACCGAGCTCTCCAATATATATACATACCCAGCTCAAACTAATCCCATGGCCATTGGCCCGTGATTGTAGAAGCCTTCCCCAATATACGCCAATTCCAAAGTTCCTTTGGAACCCCACATAGTCCCACTGGGCTACCACTACACAGATCACGATATTGGACCTTACATCCACATTGGTGCCTAAACCATTTCCTTTGCGTTGGCATTATCCCTACGTCTGCGAACACACATATTTCGGTAGAAGGTTTCGAGCCTGAGCCGACCTTTACACCCTTCACTATGTTGGGCCTTATGTCCACACTGGTGCATAAATCATTTCCTTTGTGCTGGCATTATCCCCGCGCCCACGAATAGACGTCTTTCAACGCAAGGCCATGTGCCCTAGCCGATATCTACACATTATCGCCATTATAGGCCTTACATCTGAATCAGCACATAAATCTTTTCCTTGCATTGGCATTACCTTTCCACCAATGAATATATCCTTTTCCGACGCAAGGCTTCGTGCCCTAGCCGATATTCACACATTATCGCCATTACGGGCCTTACGTCTGAATCAGTGCATAAATCTATTCCTTCCATTAGAATTACCTTCTTGCCAATGAATATACCCTTCTCCGGTGCAAGGCTTCGTGCCCTAGCCGATATTCACACATTATCGCCATGGTAGGCATTACGTCTGAATCGACGCATAAATCTTTTTCTTGCATTGACATTGTCTTCTTGCCAATGAATACCCCCTTTTTTCGGCGCAAGACTTCATGCCCTCGCTGATATTCACACAATATCTCCATTGCGAGCCTTACGTCCGAGTCGACGCATAAATCTATTCATTGCATTGGCATTACCTTCTTGCCAAGTGCCCTAGCCGATATTCACACATTATCGCCATTGCGGGCCTTACGTCTGAATCGGTGCATAAATCTATTCCTTGCATTGGCATTACCTTCTTGCCAATGAATATACCCTTCTCTGGTGCAAGGCTTCGTGCCCTAGCCAATATTCACACATTATCGCCATGGCAGGCCTTACGTCCCAATCGGTGCATAAATCTTTTCCTTGCATTGGCATTCATTTCTTGCCAATGAATACCCCCTTTTTTCGGCGCAAGGCTTCATGCCCTAGTCGATATTCACACATTATCACCATTGCGGGCCTTACGTCTGAATTGGTGCATAAATTTATTTATTGCATTGGCATTACCTATTGAGTACATGTTGTTATGTACATGTTGTTTTGATGACATCACCATGAGTCACTAGCCACTTGGCACAGAAATTTATGCCATCTTTTGATGTGTCTAGGTTTGAAGACATTCTGCCCAACTGTCAAGTGCATCGACCTTACAGAAGAATGCTCTCTATGTTCATCGACCTCTATGATTCAGATAGAGAGATGTGCACCGACCCATATAGGCAATCAGCCAAGATGTGCATCGAGCTTCATGAGCTTTAGAAAATGTGCATCGACCTTCCGTTGGCAAAGGAAAAAGTGCATCAACCTATATGTGCTAAAATGTCAAATGTGCACCGACCTTCGTTATGTGCACAGACTAGGAGTCCCAAATGTGCATCAACCTCAATGAAGGAACTTCAAATGTGCACCGACCTCAACTAAAGGATTTCCAAATGTGCACCGACCCCAAGTGAAGAAGCTCCAAAGCTGCACCGACCTTGCCAAAGGCCAAGGGCCAAATGTGCACCGACCTCAACTGAAGGATTTCCAAATGTGCACCGACCCCAAGTGAAGAAGCTCCAAAGCTGCACCGACCTTGCCAAAGGCCAAGGACCTAATGTGCATCGACATGTACATGATGGAACAAGATGTGCATCGACCTTCATCTGCCTCAAATAGTAATATGCACTAACCCTAAAATGAGCACCGACCTTGACAAGCGTTGGCCTTGGAATGTGCATCGACCTGTATATGGTGGAACAATAATGTGCACCAACCTCTATTGAAGCAGCTCTAAATATGCATTGACCTATATATGGTGGAACATTAATGTGCACCGACCTCTATTGAAGCAGCTCCAGATGTGCACTGACCTCAAGTGAAGAGGCTTGCAATGTGCACCAATTTTGCCCAAGGCCAAACACCTTACGTGCATTGACCTCAAAGACCATCTTCAAGGTAACTTCACCAACTGCTCAGACCTTGCAAGAGACACATCGACCTCATATGTCATGCCAAGCCAGCTGCACTGACCTCAATGGAGAAGAAGCACATGTTCAACGAAATGCCTCAGTGAGTGGCTCTCAAGGCCATTCTTTGTAAACCTGTCGCATTTTCTGAATGGATCTAGAGAGCATTAATAGGGACCACAAATGCCAAAATTCACATCTTTTGAGGTCTAGACGGGTATCTTTACTCAGTCATCATTTCTATTATCATTGGGTTGCTATTTCAGTCCTTTTGGTCAATTGAAAAGTAGGGTACCATTTCTGGGAGTAATCAGCTTTCCTGGTATCCACCTTTTCGCCTCTAGCCAATTGGGATTCTCTACCACTAAGGTCACCTAGACAGAAGGACACCCTTGACAGTCCTATGTGCAGAAAATGAAGATTCTACAGATCTTACTTGGGAAGCTCCACTCTCACATACTGTCGGGTCAACCAGAGTGAGAAAATGATGGAAAACTTTCTGCTGCCCTCCTGGCCAATCAGTGGCTGCCAAGACAAAATGTCCTTGAAGTCAAATGTTTTAATTTTATGAAGAGCCAATCACATTGAACCTGGAACTGTCCTATGGGAGGACTGGTCGTGCCTATAAAATGGAAGGAACCCATGCAAGAAGGTTATTGCTGCTGCAAGGGTTGAAGCCTGGATCCTTCGAGGAAGAATTCAGCATCGACATCAACTTCTGCGTTCACGCTGTTGCTTCGCAGCGTTGACGCTTTGGCAATGTACTTCACAGCTTAGCTTAGACGCAGCATGAGACGAAACTCAGACACAAACTGAATGAGATGCAAAGTGAGACGCACTCAGACCTGGCATACGCATGGACTTTGTATTTTCACATAACTGAAATATGCGCGGACTTTGATCGAGAGGAAACGTGCACGGACTTTAGTTGAGAAACGTGCACGGACCTTGAATATGCTTGAATGAAGAAACATGAACGGACTTGATTTTCCATCAATCAGAAAATTGCACAGACTCTGGATGCACGTACTTTGTTGTCATTATGGACAACAATGTGCAAGGACTTGTGCATGAACATGCAATGACTTATAACCTGCGCGGACTTAGTGTGGCCAAGGCAGGAAGCCTGCACGGACTTTATGTGGCCAAGGTAGGAAACCTGCACGGACTTTATGTGGCCAAGGCAGGAAGCCTGTACGGACTTTATGTGGCTAAGGCAGGAAGCCTGTACGGACTTTATGTGTTTAAAGCAAGGACATGCACGGGCTTTATATGCAATGGGTCTAAACAATGCATGGACTTTGCTAGTATATAAACGTGCATGGGCTTTGGTGTTCAAACCAAAACATGCACGGACCTTGAATTGCAGAAATGAAATGTGCACGGACTTCTTAAGGCACATAAGAAACATGCAAGGACTTTGTATGGACAATGTGCACAGACTATATGTGGATAGACTTAGAATGCAGTGAGGCACGCGAAGTGCACAGACTATGTGTGCACGAACTTTGAAAAAGTGCACGGACTCAAGGGATGCATGGACGTGTGTTTTCTTGAAAACTAAAACATGCACGGACTTGTTTGTAACAAGTCGAAGTATGCACAAACTCCTAAATGCAACCTAACAGCTATACATCGTGCAGAATTTTTCTAAGTCTAAAATCTGCACGGACTTGAGTTTTTCATCAAGGCCAGAACATGCACGGACTTATGTTTTTCATCGTGGCCAACACGTGCATAGACTTTGTATGCTGGATGCTTGAGTGCACGGGCCTTATATGCATGGACCTATGCTTTGAACCAAAACTAAAACATGCATGAACATCGCTTTCTGCCATTAATAAATGCTATGCATGGACTGGAATACACAGTTGCCAATCATCAAAACCAGTGTCGTCAATCATCTGTTGCCAATCATCAAGACTACTATTGCCAGTCATTAAACCATTTGCCAATCATCAAAACCAATCAACACAGTCTGCTGCTGGTCAAATCAGAGGAGTCCCAACAACATGACCCTTGACAAACTTACTGTTAGTCTAACCCATACCTATGCAATGGTGGACCAGGACATCTGAATGTGTGCCATGCATACACAAGGCACAACCCGAGGTTGGCGGCATGGGGGGCTCCTAGACATCCTAGTATGAACCAGTCATGCATGGACGGTCCTGTGGGTTTGGGTGGACTGGGAGAGCCAAATTCTCCTTCATCATCTCCCCTATGAACCGGCTCCTTACCATGTGTAGGATGAGTGGCTCGTGTGGGAGGGGTGTAATAGGGGCCTTCCCTGAAGAGGTGGAATGGAGGTTGTAGGTCAAGAGGCCCACTAAGGAAGGGATCGAAGGGATCAAAGAATGTGTGACACCTCGATATGGATTCCCTCAAGACACGGTCCCAAGTGTAAAATTATTGAAGGTGTAAACGATCACCCTCATGCATTGTGGTAGGTGGGACGGTGCTCATATGTAGGAAATATGGTTCCTCCCTCAGGATAAGTGGAATGAAGTTATGCTCAATCGGCATGGGGAGGAACAAAAGAACCTCTATGGTGACATGACCCATGGTACACACGGAGGTAATGGATCCCAACACAGGATGCGTGAAAGTACGACTCATGGAGTGGTCGAAGCCTGGGGTCAACATGTGTATCAACTTCCATTGCCAGTCTAATCCCTTAAGGAGGTCATCCAATGTATCAACATGGTGACTAGACCGGAATGTTATATGGAAGGAGTTGATGGACACTAAGGGTAGGGTGGGATCCATGGATGGATAGCAAGGTGGGGCCACAAAAGCTTTCTTGAGCGAACTAAGTAGTGGCTTGGCAATAAATAACTTTCCCATTAGGAACACGGGTGGCTCTAGCTGAGGTGGCTCCGAGTAAAGATCAGAAGGCATGGGTGGTGGCAAAACTTCTCCCTTGGATGGGGAGAGGATGTCCTCCATGGGGAGAGGACTTGGGGACTTCGTAGATGGCACCGAATGGATGTTGCCAACAGTGACCTCCTTGGGTTTGGGCATGAGTTTATCCTGTCTCGGAGGTGGGCAAGGGGAAACCAGGGACTCAATATAAGCACACCTCCTATCCACCCGATCTGACAATATTTGCACGAGTTCAGCAAGGGTGACATTTGGAGTGGGGGCCTCATGGTGGAGTTGCTCATACTCAACCAGCCTAGGCTTGGGTCGAGGCTCTTGCCTTCGATGATGACCCACTTGGTGGGAGGTGCTTGGGTGGGACTGGTTGGAGGGGACCGGGTGGGGAAGGTAGATCTTTCTAAGCTCATCCTTTATCTCCCTCCATGACTCGATTGGCATTTGTCCCCTAATCTCCCTCATGCGTTCAACGCTCTCCCATTTTCAGGCGGCTTTGTGAACAAGCCTCTTTTGGGCAAAGCTGACTTGTATGGCATCGGACATAGTGTAACACTCAAAATAAGTGTCCATGGTGGCCTCCCACTTGAGATAGTCGCCCGGGTCATTGGGGCCATAAAAGTCTGAGGTTTCGGGCCTATGGAAGTGGAGAGGATGGTTGCCCAACCCACGGGTATCATGCATCCAGTTGTATCAGCCCATTGGACACTTGGGAACTACACTTTGGACATACCGACCCAGACAGACAAGACACACACGTAGGAATGTAGACTCGACCACAAACCTAGACTTGACCCATATACGGTATGCGACGGAGAAACCAATCTGAAGACCTTCTCACGCAAGGAGACTACCTTCCAAATAGGCTTAACCTAGGTGTCCAGTAACGCCTTTTGATATACCATGTATTGGGGATGCAATGCAATTTTAAAACACTTTTTTTCTTTTGAAAATAAGGATGATCCAGGTAAGTTATCTCATGAAAAGGCTAAATTAATGTGTTAGGAACAAAAGCCCTCTAATTTCTCGTGATTTCATGCACTGTACTAGGAGTATTTGATGTTTTATGTCAACTGCGCAACTAGGTTATCACAGCATGCATGAACCTTACCCCTAATGAGAAATTTATGATTTTTGGCTTAAATCATGTGAAACTATGCATCTCCATACGTTCCTTATGTTTCATCATATCTTATTTCTCTGTTGAGCATGGTTTCCCTGTATCTATTGCCCAAAAGTAGGCCTTACATGCCCTATTTTATTTCGGTCTGCCACAGAACAAAAATGGTCTCCACCAGACTGCTAGAGCATCTTAGTGGCCATGCGATAGACCGCTAAACACCTATAAGCGGTCCTCACCAGACCGCTGGACTCTTTCTATTTTATGTAACCAGTTAACTCCAAAATAGATTTACAGGTTGACCCTATTAAACATAAGTTAAGCCTAGATGATTAGGTGTTATTCCTAGTTTGATTTCATATTCGTAATATTGGCTATATTGGGCATTCATTTTCTATGTGTGAATGTGTTAGTACTCTGATTATATTGCTCACTTGAGACGTACTAGCCGATTGTCCGCATTCCCGAATATCGTCCGCTGACCATAAATCTGGGGGCATGACATGATTCCTGGGAATCGCCCATTTCTTACTGTTTTGAGGTCGGTTTGATCCCTTCCGACTTGTGTAAGGTGGATATCGAGTCTAGGATTGTTTCCCCATCGTTTAGGAGTGATTAGGGCATGGAAAATTAGGTTTTGTGAGGTTTTACGATTTTTGGATTGGAGGACGAGTTGCGGTTCACTAGTAACCATGTTCATCTCTCGACCTCTGTAGCGGTCAGTCGTGAACCGCGTCTACTTTTTGGGCTTTGTTAGTTCGAGCGTATGGTGGTGGGAGAACACGGTCGGTGTTTAACCGCGTCTGGCTAAAGCGGCTGGCTTGGAACCGCATCTGCCTGTCTTCGTTCCCTGTGCCTTGCCTTCTTCCTGACATGATTTTTGGCATACCGCATTTGGGATTCTCTCGGTCAACGCTTAACCGCGTCTGGACTATCGCGACTATCTTGGAACCGTGTCTATCTCTGAGTCGACTCCACTTTGTGAAGCGTTGAATCTGTCTTCTTCTCCTCTTTTTATGTGTTTTCCATTCGTAAGCCTGAGGCAGTTTGCCTGGAACCGCGTCAGTGTAAACGCGGCTAGTCTTTAACCACGTCTGGGCTAGTGTAGCGTGTTGGGAATCGCGTCTGGTGTTGGAGCGGCTAGCTCACAGCCGCGACTGCCTTCTGGGTGTTTTCTTCATCAGTTTGGCTTCCAGTTAATGTGGCTTGGACCCCTTGGTTAGCCCATTGTTTCGTGGATGTCTTGGACATCCTATGAGGGCTGTGACCGTGTTATAGGGTGTTTGGGAGTGCCATTGTACCGAGTGGAATTTCGTGTTATCTCAAGAGTCATTAGGGTCGTTGGTCAACCCGGTTGTGACCCAGTGGTTGACATGTGATCTCGTGAGTGTCTCGTCTATCTTGCGAGGATCGAGACCTAGTTTTGGATGTTTGGAGGTATTGTCTTACCTCGGTTTACATGTCCATGTGGTTCAATGGCTTTAGTGATCCCTCATGATTCATGTTTCGTGTTATGCAGAATTGTGAGTCCATTTGTACGGCTTGGTGGCCGAGGACTCATTAGTCATTATTATCATCATTATTGTTGTTATGGATCCGGCTGCTCTATGCCATCTTCCATGATGTGTTTTACTGTGATTTTGGCTTAGGGACTAGGCTGATTAACGGCGTGTTGCCGTGATGTGCGATGATCTTGACCCGAGTCTGGTGACTCAAGGATCGTTGTGTTAGTAGGTCTAGTTGACTGTCCCGAGTCTGGTGGCAGTCTGATGTGCTGCCTTGTGCTCCGTAGTACGTGTGATAGTGCGTGCCTAACATGTCTGTACTTTGGTGTTCACTGTTTTGAGTCTGTGTCTAGTGAGCCTCCACTAGTCATAGCCTGAAGACACTTTCTTGTGTGTCAGCCCACCTGGGAGTGGTGGCAGGGTGAGTCCCAATTGAGATGATTTGTAGGCCGGTTGCCGTGGGCCCCTTTGTCTTGCTGTTAGAGTCCAACGGGAGGGGGAAATCAGCTAGAGGCTTGGCTCAAGACATTGAGCTTGTGTGTGCACACGTGATCAGGGGCATTGGACGAGCGCTAACGGACGTGACCTTGATTAGTCACTCGTTACTTGGTACTTGATTCTTGTTGAGTGTCTCAGTTACCACCATTCTAGGAATGTGGGAGATAATTGTGATGCTGTGTAAGATGTTAGTGGAAGCATCTGGCTATTCTTCTAGTGAGGAGGTGCTTCTGTCACTTGACGTATGACTTGTGCTTTCGTTACTTGTCCGGGTAGCCTGTGCTTGGCTTCACTTGAGGTTACAATTACTGTAGCGTACACAATGGTGAGATCATGTATGTCTTGTGTCTTTGACCGTGTAGGTCTTTTGTAGGGCCTTTGTCTATTTCTGTTGGCCTCACGAAAGAGTTTCGTGGTTTGTCAATGGATCGGTAATGCCCGACTTCGTGAGATCAGGATTCACGTTTCTGTTGCTGTTTGGAGTAGCTTAGAGGGCCGAGGTTCCTTCGGCTGTCGTGTTTTTGTGGTGCGGCTTTTCCTCTTTTATGTTGTTCCTGCTCCTGTTGTTACTGCTTTGCTTGAGTTGTTAGCACTGCTGTTACTGCGTTGTTTCGTGGTAGGGTTCTGCGGGATCCCTACTGAGCTAGTGATAGGAGGATCACCCCTTACTTTTCAGGTGTAGCTGTTCTTCCTCGTGCTTTGGAGGTGCAGTGTGTGGTTCTTAGTTGCCAACATTTGCTAGTGTCAAGCTACACCCGACTTGAGAGTACGTTCTCTTTCCTATTGTACTATACTTTGGTTGGACTGGACTGTGCTAGTTTTAATTGTTATAGAAAATGTAATTTTATTTCTACTATTTTAGCAATCCTGATCATATAAATTTAATTGCTTACTATTTTATCTGAAAGGGTGATGGTGTGACTTGGCCGGGAGTCTTCCCCATGCCCTGAGCGTGGAGGTATACGACCATTCCCTTCTTGGTGTTGGCTTGGTTATTTAGTATAGTCTCTAGATGCCGCTGCTTGTGAGATCGTTAGGTTCCTAGCTCGTATACTTTTATATCACTACCACGGTGAGAGAGCGAGACCATCCCAGTGACTTGTCCGAGTCACGAGTGTGGAGTTACCTACCCTAGACCCTACCGGTTTCTCAACCATGTAGATCAGCGCGCTTCCCTCTTTTGGGGACACTGGTGAGGTTGAATTCCTTGTTGATTGGCATGTTATTCCTCTTGGGCGTCCTAGGTGTCGAGTCTACGCCGTTCAATCTATTGCGTTGTTACTAGTCATAGTTGTCCATTAGTCTCCTAGTCACGTAGAGTCCTAGCTCGCTTAGTGTCCCGTATCAATTTTGGTATCATAGTCAGGTTGTCTAGAGTGCATTTGAGTCATTAGGTTTGTCTTGGGTGCATTTGAGTCCACATTTTACCCCTTTGCATCACCATTTAGAGTTGTGTCTAGGTCCTTAGAGTTTTAGCTCCCCCCCTTGTCCCTTAGAGTCTTGCATGCCCACTCGGCGTGGTACCGATTACCAATGCCCAGTCCCGATGGCTGACCCAAGGAATGCTACCCCTAGTGACTTTTCCCTTCAGGATATGATGCAAGCTCTCATGAATCGGATAGATCAGTCTGATAAGAGCTTTAGAGGTCATGTTGTATTCATGGAGGGCCAGATGAAGGCCATGGAGGACCGGATGGAGGCTTCCGACCGGACCATCCAAGGTCTGGTTGGATGGCCCAACCCGGGTAGAGTTCTGCTTGAGGATGACCCTGGCAGGCCCAAGGCCCACTTGACCCTACCCCTCGGCCCGCACACCCTAGGGCCTACGATCAGAGACCGTGTATTCAGGAGTTTGAGGATTTTGGGTCTGATAATGAGTTTGAGGGGTATGGCCATGCCCGCGCGTGGCCACCAGCCTAATAAGGACGAGGAGGATGAGTGCATCCTTAGGTCCCTTCGAGCGGACCCTCCCACCTTTGATGGGTCCATGGAGCCCAAGGTTTATCTTGATTGGGAGGCTGGCATGGATCCTTACTTCGAGTGGTTCGAGATGATGAACCACCGAAGAGTCTGATTTGCCAAGATGAAGCTGCTTGGCCAGGTGCAAACATATTGGATGAACGTAAAGAGTCTGCTAATGCAGTGACATCACCCCCAAATTGAGACGTGGGACAATATGAAGGCAAAGCTCAAGCAGAAATACCTTCCTGCCACCTACTGACAGTGGCTTATTGATTGGTGGCAGAGTCTCAGTCAAGGGAATCAGATGGTAGCAGAGTACATCACTAATTTCAATGAGTACTTCATGCGATGTGGGGTCACGGAGGAGAGTGTCATGACTATCTCTTGCTTCCATCGGGGTCTGCGGCTGCATTAGCAGTATGAGTTATTTCACCGCCATGTGACGACCCTAGAGGAGGCTTATTAGGTTGCTCGCAAGCTAGAGCAATTTGAGTCCGAGTTTGCTTCGATCCAACGCCCGGGACCCACATATCATCGTGGGTCAGCTCCTCGTGCTACGCCTAGACCTTATCCTCAGGGGCCCGTGCCTCATCCATAGGAACCCAATCGCCAGGACCTCACTGCTCCTCAGCCTTTTCCTCCCCCTCCGAGGGACTATTCCCCTCACCCCCGGGCTCCGGCCCCTAGGCCCCAGCAGCCCAACATTTCTACCCGACCCTAGCTTCCACCACCCCCGGCCCGTCGTGATGACAAGGGAAAGGGCCCAATCACTGGTGGAGCACCTCAGGGCACTGGGTCCCGTTAGGAGTGTTATAGGTACCGAGGAGTGGGTCATCATGCTACTAGTTGTCCTCCCCGATCTTCTTTGGTTATCAGGGATCCTTTGACTGGTGAGCCCGCACCTAGGATCGTATCCGTCAATTATGAGGCTAACCAGGAGCTCGCGGAGAAGTTTTTCGATGAGCTGATTGAGGGCGAGCAGTTAGATGTCCTTGGCACGTAGTGCCAGGATGATGTTCAGCTGGGCGTCATCAGATGTATCTTGACTCAGCTGCAGGTGAGTGATGATTGGCATCGCACCACCATTTTTCATACCTTTTGTTGGATGGGCGGTAAAGCCTACAAGGTGATCATTGATAGCGGGAGTTGTATTAACGCTATCCCCATGGGTACTATGACACGCTGAGGTTGACCCCCATAGACCATCCCTCCCCTTATCATGTGTCTTGGGTGGACTCTACTTCCATCCCGATCCGGCTACGATGTTTGGTGCCATTGTAGCTCCATGCCTACCAGGACGAGATCTGGTGTGATGTGTTACCTATGGAGGTAGGCAGTATTATCTTGGGAAGGCCTTGGTTATTTGATCGGGATGCCACCCTCCATGGCCAGTCAAACACTTGCACATTTGACTATAATGGCCATTGGATTACCCTTCATCCCTCCCCACTAGGGAAGCTGTCCGTCCGGGGTCCTACCGGGCCTAGTGCCACAAGTCCTCCTATTTTTGGGCCCAATACCCCATCACCGGTGCGGACCACGACCGTCTCTTCACACATCCCCACTTCGGATGACCCGCCACCTCGGAGGTTGATGCTAGTCAGCTCTCGAGAATTTGAGCGTGACTTCGTTAGAGGAGATCCCATTATTGCTATCGTGGTCTGAGAGGTGGTTAGAGAGATGAAGAGTGATGTCCCATCTGATGCTGTTGATGTCCTTCGGGAGTCTGCTGATGTGTTTCCCGATGAGTTACCCGAGAGTCTCCCCCCCATGCGGGACATTCAGCATGTCATCGACCTGATTCTAGGGTCCTCATTGCCCAACTTACTACATTATAGGATGAGCCCCACAGATCACGCTGAGCTTCAGCGCCAGGTCGACGAGTTGTTGGGTAGAGGATCTCTGATGGAGAGCATGAGTCCTTGTGTCGTCCCTACATTGCTTGCCCCTAAGAAGGACAGTACTTGGAGGATGTGTGTGGACAGCCGTGCTATCAATAAGATCACGGTGAACTCCAAAGCCCATAGTTGACTTAATTAAGTCTTCCTTTGACCATGGGGGGTTAGAAGAAGGCATCTTGGGGCAGACCCCGGCCTTGTTGCTAGGTGCCATGTGGCCTAACTTGTAGTTGAGGCATCCCCGGGTTGGCCCGGGAGGTCGTGTGGAGCGCGGGCAAAGCCTGCAACTGAGTGGTCGTGAGTGGTCCCAATTAATTACTGGCATAGTCGTATGTCACGGCTAACTGGTTAGGGCCCTGGGTCAAGCCCACTGGGTTGTGGGAAGGGCTGGGTAGCCCATGCCTTGAAGGTGTTCGAGAAAATTCCCGAACCCTTATTCTCGAGCATTTCGCTAGGGAATTGTCTGGGTACAACAAATGCCCTCGACGGGGCATGCGTCAGAGGTGGAGACAAGGGCGTACGGCCCGTGAGCTCCTCGTTATGGGTTGTTACAGTTGTATTTTGACACTTCATGCACCTTTATTTTATTACATTGCATATATCAACTTTCTGATGTGCTGACCCATTTTGTGCTTCGTCTTGCAGCTATGGCTCAGTTTGGCAGAGATAAGCGGGTCCCGAAGCATGTGGCTCGGGAGGAGGATCACAAGATATGGAGGATTGAGCGGCCCATGCCTCCCTTGGGTCTACCAGTTGCTACTGTAGTGGGTGTAGATCAAATTGACTTGGGATGCATGACGATAGCTGATGGCCCAGTCGGCGAGAGGGCGAGCAGAGTTGGGGTCGTGGAGTTGGCCCGGATTTCAGAAGCAGGTGGATTATACACCTATGATTGCAGTGGGGGCTACCCAGTAGAGTTCCCCTTGGACCGCCACTTGTTTGAGTTCATCAGGAGCTATGTCCCTCCCGGCATGGAGGAGGGAGACTTGTAAGTTGCTGGAGCACGTCGGTAGCTTGAGCGGGCGATCCTGGTAGGCAGGGACAGCCTGCATGGGGTCATATTTATAGCTTTTTGAGCTTCTTTGGAGATTACTGGAGGCAGTGTCAGTTTCCCAGTGCTGAGTGCCTGGGCTTCCTCAGCAGAGCAGATCAGTTTGGGGTACGGGTTGGACCGATGGGTCACGCTTCCTGGGACTTGCACGGCCACCACCAAACAGAGATAGAGGGCATGACTGGGTTGGTGTTGGAGCCGTCTAGACTATAGTATGCTGGAGAGGGGTACGATGACCATAGTCTTTTAGATGGGATCATGTGGCAGACCATTGTCAGTTGGTACGACCGTTGGGTAGTGTTCTCTTTGCACTAATATCACCAGGGAGCCACAGAGTGGCTGATGGGGATAGTGCACCACTGTCGGGTGCTGCTGAATAGAGCCGGCATCAGGTATGCCGTGACTGCGGCGTTGTACGCGTACCCATGCTATACGGGGCTATTGCAGGGATTGCTGGAGCACTTCAACCATTGGTGGAACACAGTAGCAACGACTGAGGGAGAGACCTCACTTGACTTGTGCTCTCTTTTCAGGATCTCTGGGCTATCGATCAACGGCGAGGGATATGAGGAGGTTGTGCTGGATGACCTTCACTGTAGCCACACCGATGGGTAGGGGCGATACCGCGTTCCTCACAATTATCAGTATCTACTAAAGACCTGGAGGGATTTAGCCCTGGTTGGGAGAGATAGAGTGGCATAAACTCCTAGGGTGTCGTTGAATGTATGGGTCTGTCACTTCTACAATGGGCCCTTTTGCTTCTACCAGGAGTTCGTGAGAGACCAGACTCTGTAGGAGGAGTATATAGAGGTAGAGCTGCGGTTTCGGATGTACTTGAGGTACATTTACGCACTGCGAGAGGGGTGGAACCTCCATGGGCTGTCGGACGTGATGCACTTGATGGCCTACTTGGCTTACTGGTTGGCAACATTTGTGGTCCCGCACGGGGAGGACAGCCTACTGAGGGTCGAGCTGCTGTGGCTGACGTGCTTGCTGGCAGAGGGACGACGACTAGCCCTAGCTCCTGCAATGTTGGCCATTGTGTACCAGGGGCTGGGAGCACTGGCGGTGCATCCGGCACCACGAGAGAGGAGTTTGCTTCTGCCGACCCACTACCTCAGTGCGTGGGCCAGCCTGCTATTTTCGGGGCTGGTGACCCGGGGGACCGTGGCAAACCCGGCGGCACCTTTGCTATTCAGATTCACCGGCCAGCCCGACGGGGATGCCGAGGCACAGCTAGAGGGGGCTAGGAGAGCCTTGTGTTACCTACCCGGCAAGGGTGGGGAGGGGTTACCTTTTGACTGCGCTACAAGGGATTCCCGCCTGGTTCTGGTGCCGTCGAGTTGAGGGGTGACTTGTGCCCTCCCCTACCAGAGGGAGCCGAACACGTCATTATACACAGAGTGGGTGATGAGCACCCAACTGGTGGTGTTGGTGCTGCACCGGTCCGCGACGAGTTCCTTAGAGCCATACTACATGCATAGGTTCGCGAGGAACTTCAGCTACGACCAGGGGATCCCGTCGAACTAGGAGTTTCCTTTGACGAGTCGACAGTACAAAGTCTGGGACACCCACTTGCTGGCTACAACATGGTGGGATTTCTACTACCGTCGGGAGCTGAAGTGACTACTGACGCTGGGACTGGGGTGCCGAGGATGGTTTGACATCCACTACGCTAGGTAGTGGTTCAAGCACAGCCACTTGTACCGACAGAGGGCCTCAGCAATTAGGAAGGCTGAGGAATGTCATCTTCTGAGGGAGGATCTGCCTCCCATCCCACTGGACAATGGGTACTCGAGGACTCGTGTTGCCCGGGTCCATCGGGAAGTGGAGAGGATGGCACAACAGTGGCCCCAGAGTGGCCGAGGTTCGTTGTCTGCGGGTCAAGGAAGTAATGGGGAGCTAAATCCCCTGAGGCAGGTGCAGGCAATGGCCGCGATGACTGGAGCAGGGGCGTCCCATCCGAGGGTGCCGAAGACTTAGTGGGCCCAATTCCTAGCCAATTGTGGCTTCAGGAAGAGGGGCTCACTGGACTGGGTGCTTCCTAAGGGTAGTTTTGCTGATACGATAGCCGACGACTGGAGGCGACACATCGGCCACGTGATCGGGTCGATCGGACCAGTAGAGTTGCATAATTGGCTAATTATGTGCATATGAAATGATATATGTGATGTGAATTATCATAAAGAAATGAGCACTCATCAATGGGGAGCTGAGAAAATTGCTCAATGAGTAGGGAAGGTGTGGAGGATCTTTGCAGAAAATCAAAAGACAAGGAGATCAAGACCGCAGGTGGTCTAGGGATGTTGGAGGTAAAAAGTTTAGAACACCAGAAAGTAATGAGTGATGGGTGGAGGGAGTTGACAAAGAAAAGTTCGGCCCACAGCCGGCCTATAGTGAAGCCTTCTTCAAATGGCACATCCGGCTCTCTCGTATCCGTGTAATTGCTGGATAGTTTCCTCTTGTCTGTGATCACTGAGGGCTTCTCAATCAATTCATGATCAATAAGTGGCGGCATTTTTGGATCAGTTGGCATAAACAGTCGGCTCAAGACTATGGTAATGTCATTCATGCCGAACCATCTATACCATTCACACTCAGGGTCATCCATCTTTCTTCGTTTAAATGGCCTCAGAGACTCCAAGGCTTTGTAAGTAACCAGAGGTGCTAAGTGGCGATCAAATTGGCGCGAATGCACATCTTGATTATCCAGTAGTGAAGTGATGACTGTGGTCTGTTCTCCAATCTGTTCAATGGGCCCCTTCACAAAATGTGTATATAAAGACCATGTGAGCGGCCGCCTGTCTATCTTGAGAGTGGAACTCATAGTAGTCCATGGCTCTTCTTCATTTTTCTCAGATTTTTCTCTGTTTGGCCCTTTATACCCTAGGCCACCTCGGTGAATGAGCTTTTGACTTTTAATGGGCTTCAACCTGCCTTGGAGGTTGACCCCCAGACCTTTGCCAGATTTATACCCCATTCCCATTAGAATGTTCCAGCCCGGAGTGTTCATCATGTTCTTCTTTTTCTTCTCCTTTGGAGGTAGGGGTGACATTGGTGCCGATGTAGAGGCTGAAACCTGTGGCCTTAACAAATCATGCCGCGGATCGGCAAGATCTAACACAGATAATAAAAGTTTGTTGGTTGGCCATATGGAGGGCACCGATGTGGCAGAGTGTATGTCAATTGATGGCTAGACAGGCATGCTAGTGACTTGTCGCGCCCTTTCTGTGGAAACTTTAAACATTGATGATTATTGGAGGGCACGACATCAAGTACTTGGATATATAGATGGCCCAAAATGCCATTAAAGGTTGGATCCATGTCTAAGATGTGAAAATCTGCTGTAACTGACACAGGACCCAACCCGACCTTCAAAGTGACCATACCCATTGGCGGCTTCTTCGTGTTATCATAGGCAATAACTGTGATGGTAGACGGCTGTATCTCACTCTCCGGAATGCCACATATTTTCAAAGTGCTAGGTGGCAACACATTGATAGATGCGCCAATATCCACCAGACATTGACTGACAACCACTTTATTAATGTCCACAGTAATGCACAAAGTATATTTCCTTGCTGGCTGTGGAGCCAATTCATGCTCATAAAAGACGATAGCCGGTTGGTCACCTACCGGAGTTAAGACTGAAGTCATCTGCTCAGCTGGGATATCCTCATTAACCATCACCTTTTGTAGATATTACTTCAAGGCCATTTGGTGAGTGGTGGATCTCTTAATTAATTCCAAGATGGAAATCCTAGCCGGCGTTTTATCCAAATACTTTAGCAAATCATATTGGGTGCCCGGTATGGATTCTCGTTCTTGCTCTTGCTCTTGATCCTCTTGTCCATGTGAGGGCTCTTGCTCCTGCTGCGAAAACACACGGTGGAATATCTGTCCACTACAGAGCACCATGGTTTGTGAAGATCACGCCTCTGTCGGGTTGTGGGTAGGTTGATGATTGGTAGATGTAGAAGGTATATCAGGGTTATTGGGTGTTTGAGATGGAGCGACTGGAGAGGGAGCCCTCATAAGGGGCCTTGCTGGCTGAAAATTGGTGGGTAGCTAGAGTCCAGCGGTAGAAGTGATGGAAGGGGCAGGCGGTGCCTGGGTGATTGAAATGGGTATAGGCCGAATGAGGAGGGGCCTAGATGGGGGTGTCAGATTTACGTGAGGTGATGGTGATGGTTGAATCAAAAGGGGTTTTGCCGATAAAGGGTTAATGGTTACAGGATGAGGAGAGGGTGCTGGCGAGGGGCGTATGAGGAGGGGCCTAGACGGCAAGGGGTTCGTGGAAGGAGAAGGGGTTTACGGTGCTGCATGGGAAGGTGGAAGGCAAATAAGGAGTGGCCTAGATGATAATGAATTAGTGATGGTGGGTGGAACATGATTAGCGATGCGTAAGAGGGGACGTGAAGGTTGTGGGAAAGGCGTTGGTTGAGAGGTTGTTCTTAACATTTGAGGTGGTTGGTTTGAACTTTGGTTTATGGCCCCGACAGAGGCATTCTCTTCATGCCACCCTTGTCCTCTCTCCACTTCGTGGAAGGAGGTGACAGGATTTACCTGTTGGTTAGGCGTTGGGAGCTCAGGTAGCGGATTGTTGACAATCCCCATGTCCGATTGTGGCGCGGGAGCTTGTTGCTGAGGAGGAGGTTGTTGAACTTGCTGTTGCGGCTGCTGCTGAGCTTGCTGCTGCCGAGGAGGTCTTCGAGCTTTGAGAGTTGCAATGAGCTACCTCATTTCATCCCAATTAATACTGCCCTAATCATTCAGATCAGTTATGTAATCCTTGAAATGAAAGCAATGATCTATGTTGTGATCGGGCTACCGATGGAAGACATAGTACCAAGAGGTATCCACATTAGGAGGCCAGGCCATCCTTTCTTTCGGCAAGGTGAGCAGGTTGGTGGCCATGAGGGCACTGAATATATCGGGGAGAATCTCAGGTAACGGAGGATACTGGACTCTCCTGGGGCCCACGGGTCTTCTTGACTGTTGAGGGTCATAATTGGAGGGAGGTGGTACCTGATGATATTGTTGGGGAACCTATGGGTTTTATGGCAAAGCTTGATTTTGTGGAGGTGGTCGGAACATCTGAAGAGGGTTATTTGCTTGGAGCTTGGTTGAGGAAAGAGGGTTGTTGTTGTTGTTGTTGTGGTTGCGGGGGTCTTGGGTTGGAGGAATTGCGAAAATGGTGGGTTGCTGACTGGTAGGGCTAAGAGGCGGCTGTGGTGGCAGGGGGTGTGCTGTGGCAGTTTTGGGCGTGGGCCGGGCAGCAAGAGGGGGGTCGCAGCCTGCACTTCAGGGCAGTCAGGTCTGCGACTCCGGAAAGGGATGTAGGGGCCCGTGAATAGTACTTTATCCAGGAACTCTTCATTCATCCTCAAGGTTCTCAACATCAATCTGAAGCCAATCAACCTCAAATCAAGTGGAGAAGTAAGCCTTGTTCAAGATTCAAATCATCTACTTAGGGGGAGCTTAAATCAGAACCTTTCCTTTGTGTTTCTTCTTCTAATTTCTTCGAGCTTCAAGTGTGTCATTTGTAATCTCTAAACATTCATATGTGAGTGGATCTACCTTGATCTATGTGTGTGTGTGTGATTTCTTTCATATTCGTGTGTGTTTCGGTGCGTTTGCACCTTCGTGGGAGTTTTGAACTCTTCACGAGTGTGTGTGTGTGTCTTGATCTTGTAAACCTTTACAAGATAGTGTGTGAATCCTCACAGATCATGAGGGGTGGACGTAGGTTGTCATTGTTACATCCGAACCACCTAAAAATCATTGTCTCTTGTGTGGTTTGATCCTTTTCTCCTATCTCTATTCTGTGCAAGCACACACGTAGGCTAAATCTTTTGTATCTCTTGATCTAGATCTAACATAATTTATCATTTTCACATTAGATCTATGGTATATCAAAAGGTGGGTTTCGGATTGACAAGGTAAACCTTGTCCGGAAGGTAACACCTTGTGTGAATAGAATCTTCATATTCACACCTCCACTACAGTACCAAGGATCCGTTGTATGTGATAAGTTTTGACAGATCTAATTGTTAATATAACAGATCTAAGCTTTTAAAGTGCTACTTCATTATATCTGTTTAAATTGGCAAAAGCTTCCTAAAATTTCTTGTCACCCAATTCACCCCCCCTCTTGGGTGTCATTGATCGCGGGATTTCAGAGCATTCGTGACCCCTCTGGTTCAAGGTGCTCAGGCCTAGTTCCGTGCACTCACCCCCGGAAGCGTTACTAACTTTCGATAATTCGGACAACTATTCAAAGAAAGCTTCGCCGACATCGGCCCCCCGAGGACGATCGCGGGATTGCTAGCACTCAAGTAGGCGTAGGGGGAAAAGCTATTGGCCTATATCATCTGTTTTAGAGCGGAGGCCCTGTGCATCCCCCGCCTGGACATAGCCTCTGCCATCACCATGCTGACAGGAGGGACCCATGATGAAAGCCTCCGGAGAGAACTGGTGCTCCATCCCCCCTCCTCTCGCGTCGATCTGGTAACCTTAGCTCTGTGTCACAGAGTGTGAAGAAGTCCTCAATGCCTGTCGATATTCGATGAGTTCGGGGCGAGAGGGGGAGTAGAAGTGACCGTCCAAACAAGCCTCGAGTCAAGGGAAAAGGAGGAACCGAGAATGCGACCGTAGGGAGCCTCCACGTAAGTTCGAGCACTACACCCCTCTATCTACCCCGGTGTACGAAATATACCAAGAGATCAAGGATTTGGGCCTGCTCTGCCAACCCGAGCTGATGAAAGCTGACCCAGGACGCCATAGTAGTCGGAAGCACTGTCAGTTCCATAACGATCATAGCCATCATACTAGTGATTGTCAACAGCTTAAGGATGAGATCGAGAGTCTCGTCTGCCAAGGACACCTCTCCCAGTACGTGGCCGACTGACAGGAGGATCGCCGGGTCCTCCCAGAAGAAATTGACAACTGCCCCCGAGGGATCTATATTAACATCATCTCGGGGGATCAGCATCAGGAGGTGATAGCAGCCATCGGAGGAAACGTCACGCTGAGCGAGCTCGCTGAGCTTCTGAACCTCCCAATGCTCCTCCAAAAAATGACTAGCAGGCCTTGGTATTCTCCGACCGAGACCTAGAAGAGATGGGAAAAGATCCATCGAGGCTCTTCCCAATTTGAACCCCCCCCCTCTGTGGGTTCAATGGCTAGGCAACTTATCCCGAGGGAACACTAAGCCTACCTGTCACCCTCCGTACCCCTCCTAAAGTCGTCACGTTCATGGCAAACTTCGTGGTGATCAAAGGAATGTCGGCCTATAATGTCATTTTTGGTCGAGCTATTATCGGTCAAATAAAGGCAGTGCCCTCCACTTATCACCAAAAAATGAAGTTTCTCACTAAATACGGCCCAGGGGAAGTCTGAGGTAATCAGGCAATAGCTAGAAGGTGCTACGTAATCTCGGTGGAAGCTGTAAGGCCCGAGGGCAACAATAGGGGGCTTGGGGCCATTGAGGACAAGCCAACAGTAAGCATACCCGGTGGGGAGCTACTGTCAGTCTTCCTCAAAGATGACCCATCTCTCGAAGTAAAGATTGGAGCAAATTTATCGCCCGATATGCAGAATCAATATAAAGAATTTCATTCAGAGTACATCCATGTTTTTGCGTGGTCCGATGACGATCTCCCCAGTGTTCCCATGAAGATGATGATACATCACCTCAACCTCGACCCGACGATGAAACTAATCCAACAACGAAGAAGAAAGTACGCCCCAGAGAAGCAGGCGATCATCAAAGAGCATGTCAATAAGGGGAAGAAAACTAGGCTTTTTAGCCTGGTCCTTTACCCGACTTGGCTCGCTAATGTCGTCTTAGTCCCTAAAGCTTCAGGCAAGTGGCGGATGTGCGTGGACTTCACTGACCTTAATAAAGCCACTCTAAAAGATTGCTACATGTTACCAAGCATTGACCAACTGGTTGATTCAACCTCGGGTAACGAACTTCTTAGTTTCTTGGACGCTTATTTCAGATACCACCAGATCCAGATGAACCCCAAAGATATCGAGAAGACTGCCTTCATCACTGACTTGGGCGTATATGACGACGCGAAGAATGCACGTCGTTAATACGCTCGCGTATCAAATTTACAATATACCGAACTCACACACTTGAAAAGCTTGAACTTCGAGTAAAGTGGTGAAGACGGATCGATCCACAGGGAAACAAAACCTTTTAAATGGGCTGGATGAGCACTCATATGTATGAAAAGTTCAATTGGACATTCGTGTCCGTAGGTCGGGCCTGGAATTATTCCAATCCCCCCCCCCGGTCACGAGGCCTGGTCAGGCCTGATCTGAATGCGCCTAGGATCGATGCGTTCCCACATGCCATTGGGCATGACTTTGATGAAGCCTGATCCGTAAAGCCTCACGTCCTGCTCAGCCTGCTCTCTTGCCCGTGCCTGGATGGCCACATGGGTGATGCGGCCTTCGGGCCTATGCCTCAGCGCGTCTTGCATCTAGCTGCGCCTCTCTTGGCTTCCTGTTCGGTCTTGGCCTCATGGCACGGCTTGCAGATGGCCTGGAGGTTCACAGGATCATCGCTTCCGCCCTCTGCCTGAGGGGTGATGTGGTCTACCTCTACCGCCTCGGTGTACCGGCCAGTGCTGAGGCATGGCTGGCACAGGTACTTGTCCCGGTCCAGCACCTGCTGCCTGAGCCTGCGCCACGGTCTGCCGCCTCTACCCTGGCCGTAGTTGGCCTCTGGGGCTGGGGCGCCCTTTAGGGCTGATGGCAGGCGGGTGAGGCCTGAGCCTAGGGACTTGAGCCTAGGCATTGTCCAGCCTGCGCCAGAACTTCCAGGATGCATATGCGCCTGCAGGAGTACGGCCTTCGCCAATTCCCCATACAGCCCCAGCCAGACAGCACACCCAGCACTGGAGCTTTCTGCAATAGCTGATCCGCGGCTTCTCAGGTACCTCCGGAAGCCCTGCATATCGGTAGTAGTTCATGACCCCATCCCCATGCCTTGCCCCTTCTGGGGCGGACCTGGCACTTCCTCGGGGTTGTCGAACTCCCCGGCAGTGGCGCGGGCCAGAAGGTAGGCTGCGTCTGCGGCCCTTTCCTGAGCCTCAGCTATCCGGTTCAGCGCTTCCGCTACTTCCAGTAGTGCTGCCGCTGTCGGGTACTTCCTCACCCACTGGTCGGTTGGCTTGTCCAGCCGTCTCTTGATCTTGGGCATTCCTACTCTCCTCGCCTGAGAGTCCGATTACATTACCTACCGCCTCCGTTACCACTAGGGCGGCTCCAATGATGGAAGCCTGGAGGGCTTGGCGCTTGGCCTTCTTGGCTTCCAGCTTCTCCATCCACTTCTTACGCCGCTTGGCGCAGGCGCTACAGGCCATGGGAGCGCTCCTTATTGGCCTTCAGAGCGGCCTGACGTGCAGATTCGTAGGCGTCGACCAGGGCATTCCGCTCGTCGGTGTTCCCGTCTGCGTCGAAGGCGATTCGTACAAGATCCCGTTCATCCTCTGGGTGAAGTCCACCGGCTTCTTCTGGCTGAGTGCTGCCGGCAGCTCCGGAGGGACAGGACACAGGGAGCCACCTGTCGCGCAGGCGGTACTCAATGCGCTGAGAAGGAGAACGAGCAGCATCCGCCAGTTGGCGTTCCAGGGTTTCTTCACGGGTCTTGCTCCGCTTGAGCAGGTCTTCAGCCTGACGGTTTAGCTTGGCTTGCATGTCCTGCTCGGATGCGCGCTGGGCCTGAACCTTCTGGGTGGCGACCTGGTTCATGGCATCAAAATAGACGCCCTTACGCCACCAGTTCCATCCCCCGAAGACCAGTGCTGCCAGCAGCAGGATGGCCAGAACGCCTGCCACAGCCTGCCAGAGACGTAGAACCCCCTGGGTGACGAACAGTCGCGCCATGATTAGGCCGCGGGCTTGCGCTGGCTGATGAACTTGACCAGCAGGCCGACGCCACCCAGCGCGCGCACGGACCATTTCACGGCCTCGGGCATGGACTCATCGGCCAGCATCCCCAGGGAGGTGGCGCCCTGATAGAGGTCCGGGCCAGCCAGCACGGCTGCCAGAACCCAGGTGCTATAGGACTTCAGGACATCCTTGATGTGGGTGACGCCCTGTGGCGCCAGGCTGACCGCATTGGCCTTCCGCGGCGGGTCAATGATGATTGGATCGGTGCTGGGCATCGCTCTTTTCCTTGTCTCGCTTGGTTTCTTCGTCGATCTGCTTGCGCAGTTCGGGCAGCCTGCCCCAGATTCCAGACAGATAAGTCTGGTTCCGATCGTTTTCTTCCTTACGCTCGCTGAGGGTCACATCGATCCGGTTGAATTCACGGACGAGCCAGAGGCCCCCGACAATCCCGCCCACCGTCATGATGGCCAGCATCACCAGGCAGCAGGTTGCCGCCACCCAGACACCGACAGCGCCGGCATTCAGGGTCAGGTTGACATTGGAATTGCCCTGAACCGAGCCAGTGCCAGCCAGGGCCTTCAGGAGGCCGATTCCTTCGGCAAGGTCATCCCTGGATTCATTCACGCCTGTTTCCCCTGCAGTGTGGCCCGCTCCAGCACGGCAACGGTGGTATTCAGCTTATGAAGCTCCTCGCGCGTGGCGTCGACGCTTCCAGATAGCTTTCCCAAGGTATCGTTGATCTGCTGCAGGACTGCTTGCAGATGAGGGGCCTTAACATATTCCTCCAGAAGCTTCTCTCGGAGCTTCTGGACCTCATGGGCCACTTCCTCGTTTGCCATCTCCATCTTGGCCAGCCGGCCCCTGATGGCGCTTACCACGTAGCCCAGGGCGATGTTCCCGGTGGTCAGCAGCAGCCCCAGGACGCTCATGACGATCGTTGCGATCTGGAAGCCGGTCATGGGGCGATAGACCCGCCGGCAGCCGTGTAGGCGCTTAGGAGGGCTCCCAGCTTGTTCTCATGCTGCCCGTAGCCTGCCCCAGGGAGGCTGGCCCAGATGTTGGATACCTTGGCGATCGCGGCCCGGATATGGCCGGTCTTAATCAACTCCAGCGCCTTGCGCTCCCGGATCTGCTGAATGGCGATCTTGTCCTGGCTGACCGGGGAGAAGTCCTGAAGTCCCAGGAGCTTCTTGTAGGGATCAAAGTACCGGGCCAGCAGCTGGTAGCGGCCGGCCGCGGTCGACTGCAGCGATTTCGAGATCCTGACCAGCTTCCGGGGATGGTCCCGATAGCCGGCGAACAGGCTGCCGCCCACCAGAACGTCATAGCCCTCGTCACGGGTCGGCTGGCCTTCCCGGTCAGTGCCCTCAGACCAGGCCAGCATGTCCAGAAAGGCGACCACATTGGGGCTGCCAGCTTGCTCAGGGGTGATCCGGGCCATAGCAGCCTCCTGAATTGGCGACGCGGGTAGGGGTCGAACCTACAACCTTCGGTTTTGGAGACCGACGCTCTGCCGGATTGAGCTACCGGGTCAAGAGGTCCAGCCCGGGATTTGAACCCGGATCAAGGGATTGCCTCCCCTGCGATGCCATTACGCCAGCTGGGCCAGAAACGATCACGTCCGCCACCCCGTTGAACCGCCGGTCTGGTCAAAGCCAGCATTCCGGGGCCGAGATGGCGGACGCTAAGTGGAGCGGGTCGCCGGAATCGAACCGGCCTGTCCAGCTTGGAAGGCTGTCGCCTGAGCCGATCGGCCAGACCCGCGGAGGCAATTATGAACGTGGCGCTGAGACTAGGCTGGAAGTGCAAGATTGTCAACATTCCAGGAGCCGGTCTGGAAAAGGGCCATTCGGACCATGCCTGACCCCAGCTCTACATCGTTCAGATAGGTCCGGACGCTGAACCGCTTGATCCTATGCTTGGCTGCCAGCTCCAAGGCCTTGTCGAACCTCTCCACCTTACGCCTCATCGCCCCGCAGAAGTAGCCCCTCATGCAGCAGGCTATGCGGAGGTCGGCTCGGGCGATGTCGGTGACGATCAGCTCGATCTCCTCGGCCTCCTTGGTGAAGTCCGGAGTCCTGCAGGAAACCAGACCCTGACGAATCTGCATTTTGTAGAGGAAATTCATTGAGCCATAGCCGATTCCCGCATCCCCTCGATCAAGCGCGTATTGGATGCCCCATTGCTCAAGCCTGAGGCGGACAAGATCCTTGATGGTATCGACCTGGCTCATCCGAACATCCTCCCCTGTCTCTGAGCATCCTCGATGCGGCGGCAGGCAATGTCGAAATATTTCGGTTCGCGCTCAATGCCAATGAATGATCGCCCCAAGTTCATGCAGGCAACACCCGTGGTTCCGCTGCCCATGAATGGGTCTAGGATTGATTTAGCATCTGGAAGCCACTGAATCGACCAGTTCATGACGCGCTCGGGCTTTTGTGTTGGATGATCCTTTTCCTCACCAGACCAATGATGAGACAGGATGCGCGTTTGCTTCCCACTGTTTGTCCAGGCCAGCTCGCATTCAGAGAATGATCTACCATCATTGAGCTTATGCCACACCAAAATGTGATTGTTAACAGGGAGCTGGTCGGCGAAATAGTTTCCACCCCACACCACGTACAATGGTGAGAATTCGGGTATCCAGCGAATATCGGGAACACCGTCGTCCCAATCGCCGCAGCGATCAAAATCCTTCTTACCCTTGCCGAGCGTCATCTTGTTGGCGTTGATGCCATACGGCGGATCAGTAACTACAGCGTCCACCTTGGGCAGCGTCGGCAAGATGTCTCGACAGTCGCCTAAGTACAGAGTCGTGTTTCCTATCGTCTCGATCCTACTCATCTGTACTTCTCCAGGACTTCGGTATCGAATTCGAACTTCGGGAGTTTCCCATCCTGCTGGCACATGCCGCGCTGGCGTTCCTGCCACTTCTTGCAGTGGAAGTGATCGAACGTCACCTCACGGAATTTGCATAGGCAGCACAGGCCGAACTTCGCGCGGTCTGAGTCCATCCGCTTGCGCGTCCTCTTACCCTGCGCACGTTCTGTATATCGCTCTGGCGTTGTGAGTCCGAATTCATCGGCCATAACTCATCTGCTCCCCATAGAGGCCGATCAGCAGCGCTTCGCTCCTGCCATCGTCCTTCTTGCGCTTGAGGTAATGCTCCATATGTGGGAAGCGCGCGATGGCCAGTAGACGTGATCCATCTTTGGCAGCACCAATGAGTCCGAAGCGACGCTTCCAGACCGGAGGGTCGACTAGATCGTACTTGATGCAAAGGCATTCGAATGTCGCCTGGATCTTCCCGAATGTCTGGCCAAAGCGGAATCCACTGGTTCGGCCATCGGTAGGCATTGCCTTGACGCGCTCAATGCACGCGCTGAAGTAGGCGCCCGGATTCGCCTGCCGAACCTCTTGAATGATGATCTTCAAACCGGCCGCATCGACTTCGTTCCATTCTCCACGGAGCATAGTAGGCATGTCATAGACCGCAATCGGCTCTCCATCGCCGAAGACGCTCACGGCCCCGCGTAAGCCAGGATCTACGCCAAAGCTGATTCTAAGGCTCATGTAGTCAGTTCCTGATAGCGAACGCGGAGATCATCCTGGATGTCGGCGACGGTAGCTGATCCGCCATAGCACCCAATAAGATCAGCATCCGGCAGATCCTTTGCGCGACGATGCTCTCCTTTACGCTCAAACCTAACAACACCGTCTTTCGCCACATAAATCAGGAAAGGTGTCTTCCTGAGTTTGATGCGTGTCTTGATCTCTCCGGCCACATAGGCCAGATCACCGCTGAGAATGTTCATTACTGCCTCGCCTGCATGAGTCGTTGGATGGTGATGTTGAGCGCGTCTATTTCGTCCATCTTCATTACGGTCCACATGCGCTTTTGACCGTGGATCCCGTTGAATGAGCCTTGATGGCAATCGTCGCAGAGTGCCGCCGTGACATAGTGCTTCTGCTGCTTGATGTGGTGCGCTGTACTCGGTGGAGGCGCGTTGCATACCGAACAAGGCAGGGCCTTGATTGCAGCAAGATGCGCTGATTCTGCCGGCGTTATTGCCTTGTGGTTCTTGCTGCGCATCAGGTCGATCTCCTGTTTGATCCAGCCATGCTCCAGAACTCTGCTCGCACCTGACCAAGCATCACATGCGCGTAGGTCTTGCCGATGTGTTCGGTGATGCCGTCGAAAAGCTCTTGGAACCTATCCTGCGGCATAGAATCAAATTCCAGGCTCTCGGCCTGCTTGATGATGATCTTCCCGATGCCAGGAAGATTCAGCTCCATGTCCTCGCAGCAGATCCCGGATTCTCGCTGCAGCCGCTTCACTGCGTCATGCGAATTGAATTGTTCCCATCCTTCGACGTTCTCAACCATCAGCGTGCCGATCTTGTGGATCAAACGATGTTGCCATGCAGCGCGCGGCTGCTTTAGGTCTGCGCGGATCTCCTTGCCGATATGGAACTTGCGCTCACGCAGAAGGTTTGCATCGACATCGCTTGCCGGGACCAGCGCGCCGAACTCCTCGCCGGTCTTGGGATCGCAGAGCCTGCGCACGACTAGATAGACCGGCCTAGTCGCGCGCTTGCGCCTGATCTTCTTGGCAGCATCGGTCAAAGGCATTGCATCGCCTCCTCAGAAGCTAGGATGAACTCGGCTGCCGCTTGCGGGACGATGGCATTGCCGTAACCGCGCAGTCGTCCCACTCGGGCGGGTAGCCCATGAGCCAGCGGGAATGTGCCGGGTTCAACTGGCCGCCACTTTCCATCCCGGCAACCCCAGGTATCGCCCATTTCATGCTATTATGTTAGTTTTCCCTTTTGTTCTATAGCTACTACACCTTCCAGGTCTATTTGGGTTTCGTTTTCTTGTTGTCTACGTGGTTTTGCAGGTCAGCATCAGCACAACACGAGGCCCATCCCTTGTAGCCGGTCGGAAGGGGTGGAGGATCAAGTCCTACACCTTGGAATTTGGCAGAATTACATGGTCATCTTCTGTCCGTCTGAAAGGGTACACGGCCCAGATCAGACCGTGCAACGCCTTCCTACGGCCTTCCTTGGACTGTTCTGTCGCCAGACTAGTCCTCATCCCGCTTTTCTCCCAACGTTGAGAGCGACCTATCGAGTGACCGTGCCATCCATTGAGTGGTTCTTCCTAGACCATGTATGACTGCCAGTGCTACTTCTTAAGGCGAGTGTTTTCTCCCTTTCCAAGGTACATAGTACTCTTCGGTACCTCGAGTCTTGGTGGCGATCATGATCACGCACACACCTCTCCGCCCTTCTAGCTTCATTTTGCTTGTCTTTATCTCTGGATATAGAAAGGTAAGGGGAAAAGAAGAGAGGGGGGGAAAAAACATGTCAATATCCCATTTTTTGGCGATCACAGTGGGACGCCTAGTGCCCATCATGCTGTTGTTTTGCTGACCTGTGTTTTTATACTTGGTTAGGGCTTTCTAAGTTGTTTCAGGTTGTCATCTTGGCCACTGTGCGTTTCTGTTCCTATAGGTGTAAGCGGTTCTCCCAAGACCGCTCACGTATTCCCACGGGTTGACAATAGGCCGTGCCATCCCAGCTTTAGTTTCAGCTGTCCTCGTCGAACCGTTCATCAGTTTCCATAGTTTGTCAAAAGGTCGTGCATGTCTACTGGCTCAGGTACGTCACTGTTCTTTATACTCTTGTGGGTTTACTGAGTTTTTGCAGTCTGTTCAGGGCCATTCCACAGTTTGCACAATCGATCAATAGACCGTCTAGTCAGGTACGCATCTGTCTCTATAGTTCCACTCCGTTTCAGTTCCCTGTGTTTTTTAGTTTTTTTTACTACTCCCTGTAACAGCACGGTCCTGCCTGGGCCGTTTATCCCCCTGAGTAGTCTCCCATCAGACCGCGTTTTAGTGCTACAGTGCACCCGTGATTACCAGTTTGATTATTATTCCACATCATTTCATATTTGTTTGGTGCTACTTTGATCTCCCCTGATTGTCATTTGATTTTTGCATGATTATTGCCATACTTGTCATAATTGGTTGATTATTGTTTGTTAGATTTAGGCTAGATTTTGCATGCACTCCGGTGCGCATAGGATTCATTCATATTTTCTATACTAGTTGCATTCCTACCTTGGTAGGGGAGCCTCTCGTCTCCATATTCCTTGGAGCCGACTAGGTGACCTTACCAGGGACCTCCGTAAGTCCCCGTGAGCCATGGATTCCCACACGGACGTCGGACAGGTTGTACCTTACCACACCGAGTCTAGGATTGCATCCGTGAGAGAGTACCCTTTAGAGTCAACCAAGTCACCATTCCACCCTTGTTAGTCACCCCTGTGTTGAGAGAATTTCATTTAAATTAATCCACTAAGGTTCTAAAAGGGAGGATTTATAAAATTTATCGTGCATCATTCAAACTTGGTTGATCAATTGATTTCCCCTTCTCTCCTCTCTTTCTGTGTATGTGTGGTTGATAGTTTCTGTCTAGGATCTCATTAGGTGTTGTTCTTTTCTGTGTTAGAGTGTCTGTTGCATGTGGAGGTGCTTTACGCCCACAGGATCTTCTCCTAGGGGCAAATCCTCCTTCATTTCCTACATCAACCCATTGTTTGATTCTCCTTCCACCATGTCATCGTATGACTTTGCTCAGGCCCGTGAGGACTCTCTTCCTCAGGGATTCTTAGAGGACCCACCTAGGGTCACCTCTGTGCAGGGGAGAGAGGGGTCCACCCCTCCTCTCCCATCCACTGTTATTGAGGGTGCTCAACCCTCCCCTTCTAATTCTTCCTCACAAAACTCGGCCAATCAAATCCTTCACATGATGGCCCAGTAAGATCCAACTCAACTTAGCATCCTTCGTCAAGCTCTACAGGGGTCGGATGCCCCGTCTTTAGTTCCTTCCCATGGCGTGTCTACTGCCGCCACTCCATCTCCAATTGTTGGGTTAGGGGCCATTTCTCTTGCGCCCATCGATCTCACTCCGGTCCATCCCCGGACTCTCTGATTTCCCAGTTTGGAAGAGGGCCAGGCTTCTACCTCGGCCCATCAGGCTCTGGATAAGGGGAAAACCCAGATCCCCTTATCATCCTATTCTGATCCTTATACCACTATCTCTCCAGCGTTACAGGCCCTCGTGGCCCCGGTCGATTTTGCTCATCTTCAAGTAGGGGCTTCCCAGCTCACTCCTGCCGATATGGCCCCTTCTCTGGTCCATTATCCTTCCTACGGGCTTCCTCCTCCGTCGATTTATCCTTCGGCCCCTTACACCAGGACTGTTCTCCCAGTTTTGCCTCCTCCTTCCCGGGAATGAGAACTTCTCGATAAGTGGGCTACCATGCAGCAACAAATTGACCTCCTTCATAAATGGGTCAGCCCACAATCCCTCGCTGATATCCCCATTCCTAATTTCTGGGACATCTGCTTCCCATCTCAGTCTGAGCTCCCCATGTGCTGAAAGTACGACGGGAATGGCAGCCCATTCATTCATATAAGGGAGTTCTTGTACGAATCGGCATAGTTACAGCATGACGACCGTCTCATGGCGTATCTCTTCCACCAGTCATTGGACAGAGTTGCACTAGAATGGTTCTATACTCTGTCATTGGAGGAGGCAGAGAGCTTTAAGGTGGTTAAGGAGAAGTTTATCCAGAGATTTCAAGACCGGGTGGGCCTGGAATATTCCTTCACGGACTTAGTAGCCGAAAAGATGAAGGCTGATGAATATTTTGTAACTTATGCAGATAGATGGAGGCAGATGGCCTCCCATGTGCTCGGGCAAATTTTGGAAGAGGAGAAAGTAAAGTTGCTAATTTCAAATGCTACCCCTATGTTCCGGAACATTCTAGCAATGAATTTAGTCAAAACTTGGCTAATAAGGTGGTTATTTAATTTATTTAAATTCGGGTTGCTACAGTGCAGGCTGAGACGACCGTCGGCAAAGGAGGAAGAGGCAACACCGACATCGGCTACGATGACGAAACGATTGCGGCTCTAGTGACAAGGGCCGTCAGACTGCCCACTACTCCCAGCTCGACCTCGAAAGAGGGAAGCTCCATTGACAGTCTAGTCTTAACTAGCTCCTGGACCATCTCCAAGGCAACAATAGACTGCTCATCAGCTGGTAGATAAGACAACAAATCCAGTCAACAACCCCAGTACAGCAAATGCAGAGAGAGAAGAAGTTAACCTCTCTTATGGCGGCTTAGCACTTACCTGAGTCGCCTTGAGGTACCTCAGGCTCTTGCCCATCAGCAGAAGTGGGTAGTTCATCTCTAGTCATGGGAGGGACAAAGGCCCCTATAGTCCCCGCCATCTCTACATGTGAATACATGGTAATGTTAGTCTTTAAGTGAAGGCATTACTATGGATAGAGCATTATCAGTCCTAGGGTTCCTACCTAGCTGAATGCTCCCGAGAGCCTTCCACGACTCAAAGTGAGGGAATGCATCAGTGTTAGGGCCAGTCTCATCCATCATGCAGAGAACCTCATCAACGTCGATATCACACCCGATCTCATTGTCCAGCAAAGGGTCGGTCTCCAAGGGTGGCGAGAAAGCTACCTCTGCTCTAGCCTCCAGCGGAGCTACAAAGGTAGCCATACATACAAGGTTAGTCGACCACAACGACTAAACCGATAGAAGAAGATAGATTGAGTGTGGCACTTACTCAAAGCTAGATCTAGCTCGATGTGCTTGCCCTCTCTAGGCCCGCGAGAGGACTCTCTAGCCTTCACTGTACTAGTATCTACAAGAGGGCGCTTCTGCCTAGGCTGAGTATCCCCGCTTCCACTCCCAGTGGATGCTCCCATTGAGGAATGATCTTCCGCTATTGGGAAACCTGCCAAAGAAACAAACCAATGAATTATATCTCAGCAAAAGGCACAAAGGATAAAGGTAGAGACAATGCAATAAAGAATGTGTCTTACCTAAAGCCCCGAAGGGAGTCAGTGGGAGAGGAACCAACTACTTTGACTTCAACCCCAGCATGCCGGCAGCCCTTGCAACTACCTCCTTAATGTCTCTTAGTGTGTAGGTGCGCTCGATGTGAGAGAAGAACTCCACTGGCCCTGCCGACCCAATTGCGTGAGCGCTATGAGGCCTCTAGTCGGTGACGGCGGTATCAGTAAAACTCCCTTATGGGAGCACTTCGTCCAGGGTGGTACTCCTCCCTAAGCCACAGTTGGCTCAGAACTGGGTCCACCAAGTCCTCTGCGGCCCCGACCTCAACGTCCAAGCTCCTGCAGTAGCCGTAGGCCCCACTTGCACTAGGCTTAGGGGCTTAATGGTCCCACTGTAACCTGCCTCGACGATGAGGAAGCCCGACCGTCTCGGGGCCACTGCTGCTCAAGTCACTCCATGTCCCGATGGATCTGGGAAAAGTAGGAACTCAGGTACTTCGCATCCTGTGAAATGGGAGGTTGATGCTCCCGCAGAAGCCAACCCTCCTTAGCCTTTCGAATCGCCAAAGTCTTCTAGTGATATAGATGGTTGTGCTCAAACCACCACCAGGCATAGTGGACGTTGAACCTCCCCTAATGATGTAGTCTCGACGTCGGTAGCTTCTCTAGCTCCCCACAATAACTGAATTCCCACTAGGCCATCACCAACAAGTGACTATCTCTGCCCCTATACACCCGGCTCATCAATGGGAACTCCTGGTTCAGCGGGATTACCTAGTCGTACCCGAAGTTTCTCACAAATCGATGTGGGTAGTAGGGCTCTAGGATGCTGGTGCTAGATAGGTGTAGTGCTAAAGTCGTCAGCTGGGTACTGCTAATCACCCACACTGTGTAGACTGACGTGTCCAGCTCTCACTGGTGTGGCAGGGCACAAGTCACCCCATCACTCATCAGCACTAGAATCTGTCGAAAGCCTCTCGACCCGCAATCGAACGGAAGCCCGTCCTTGCCTCTGCCTGTCTAGTAGGACAAGGTCCTCCTAGCCCTCTCTATCTGATCCACTGCATCCCCGTCTGGCTGACCAGTGAAGCTAAAGAGTAAGGGGGATGTCAGGTTCACCATCGTTGCCCTCGTCACCAACCTGAGAAAAAGCAGACCGGCCCATACGCTGAGATAGTGGGTCGGCAGAAGCATACTCCTCTCTCGCTGTGCAGTGTGTACTGACAAGGCCCCCAGCCTGTGGTAGATGTTGGCCAAGGCCGCAAGAGCCAGCGCCAACCTCTGTCCCTCCGCCAGTAAACATGCGGGCCACAGTAGCTCTGCCAGTAAAAGGCTATCCTCTTTGTGGGGAACCACAAAAGTCGCCAGCCAATTTGCCAGATATGCAACCAAATAAGTGACATCTGGCAGCCCATGGGGATTCCACCCCCTTCTTGATGCATAAATGTATCGAGAGGAAGTCCAGAACTGCAACTTCACCTCTGTGTACTACTCCCATGGGGTCTGGTCTCGTGCAAACTCGTGGTAGAAGCAAAAGGGCTCGTTGTAGAAGTGACGGACCCACACCTTCAAAGGCACCCTCAGAGTATGTGCAATCTTTTCTCTCCCCATCAGGGCTAAGTCCCTCTAGGTCTTCAGTGAATACCGGTAGCTGTGTGACACCTGGTATCGCCCTAGCCCGTTAGTGTGACCACGGTGAAGATCACCTAGCACTACCTCCTCATAGCCCTCACCCCTGATCAATAGTCTTGATATCCAAAACAAAGATCGCAAGACCAGTGAGGTCTCCCCCTATGATGTCGCCACTGTGGTCCACCGGCGGTTGAAGCACTCTGCCAGTGCCAAAATAAGTCCCGTGTAGCAGGGGTACCCATATAGTGCTGTCGTCACTGCAAATCAGATCCCTATTCGGTCCAGAAGCATCATGCAGTGGTGAACCATGCCCATCAACCTCTCTGTCTCACCCTAGTGGTATCGGTGAGAGGAAATCATGATGTGTGAAAAGGGATGAACTATAGATCTGGGTCTGTCAAGGTATTTTTAACCCCATTTTTATGTTTTTTTTACTTACCTGGGAGCTTGACGGCTGGGTTTTGCTGGTGTCAGTCGTCCCCGCTCTTGTGGTTGTGAGGACGAAGGTGGGAGGCTAACCCCCACAAGTGCATGATGGTGACTGTGGGAGGGCCTAGTTGACCCTATCACTTCACTGGGAAGAGAGGCTGCAAGACTTGGCTGGTTTCGCCCTTCATCTGGGTAGGCCTATTTTATTGGTGGTGACTGGGGCGTGCACCTTTAGTTTGGATGGTGCACAACTCGTGCTCTGGCACGTAGTATAGCTTCATGTGTTTGCTATTAAGAGGCAGGAACAACTTGTTACCCTTGTGGTTGATGATCGTGTAAGGCCCACCCTCGTAAACATTGTGAATGATATATAGACCTCGCCAGTTAGGCTGTAGCTTTCCATTGGGGCACCCCGCCATGACTTCCTTTTCCTTGATCATAACGAGGTTGCCTTGCTTGAAGGCTCATTGTTTGACGAACTTGTCATAGGCTCGCGCCAGGTGGGCCTGGTATGCTTGCAGGTGTTTATAGGCCTCAAGTTGCTTGCCCTCTAGATCGGCAAGCTCTTCTAGCCTTCTTTGGTATTCATCTTCATCTGGGCCAACTTGGCCGGTGTGAATTGTCATGTGGTAAGAGACTAACTGGGTCTCGATGGGGATGACGACTTTTGCCTCATAAATGAGGGAGAATGGTGAGCATCCCGTAGGGGTCTTGTATAACTTTTGGTAGGCCTATACCTCAAAGACCTTCTCACCCCAGTCGTGTTTCTGGTGGCTAAAATTTTTAATCAGAACCTTGTAGAGGGTCTTGTTGAAGGCTTCAGCCAAGTCATCGGCCTGGGGGTTGCAGATCGAAGCGGCTCTCCAGTCGATGCGAAATTTGGCCACCAGTTGGTATATGGCCCTATTCTTGAATGGTGTTCCATTATTAGATACTATGCGACTGGGAGTACCAAGTCGGTAGATGATGTTGTGCCAGACAAATCTGGCAACCACTTTGCTGGTGACCTCCCACAGGGGAAGGGCCTCTTCCCAGTGAGAGAAGTAGTCGGTGGCAGCCAAGATGTACTTATGGCCCTTGGAGGATGGCGGGAAAGGGCCCACGATGTCCATGCCCCATTTGACGAATGGCTAGGTGGGAGCTATTGTAATTGGTGATCTACTCTGATACCAATAGATAGGGTTGGTGATCCGCTCTGATTACAAGTGTAAGGATTGGAACATGTATGGCTTAGATCCAGAGGGGGGGTGAATGGATCCCAGTGAAACTTTTTGTGAAATTAAAAATTAAATCTACTCTTATCGATCTAAAACAAATAGCAACGTTCTAATCACAGTGTGAACACTAGCAAATATCACTAGGATGAAGAAAGCAGCCAATCAACCAATTATAGTACTTTGCGGATGTTTGATCTAAGATCTCCTCACACAATAGGTGGCATTCTAGATAGGCCTGGCCTATCCTTCCTGACATGTCTTTTGATATACTATTTGGTTGTCAAATCGCTCAGATCATAAGAATGAAATTGAATTCAGAATTGAGACCAATCTATTAGCAGTCCTAATCATGCATCTACGCAGAGTAATAGATAGATAATCAATCACACACAGGACAAGAATTTTTAGGTGGTTCAGTCTCAACCTTAAGACCTACATCCACCCCACACTCAAACCTGAGTGTGGCTTCTGCTGACACATAGCTTGACTGCTGATCTACATCTTTGGGGATGAATTCCTACAACCACTAACTAACAGCTTGATCCGCTGGGCCTCACAGCTAGCTAATAACTGAGCACCACAGCTTGCTATTTGAGGAACAGATCCTCACCGCTGAGCATTACAGCTTGCTCCATTGACTTACAGCTTGAAAGATAATGATGAGAGAAAAACACAAACAACTGAAAATGAAAATCAGATATAGCAATAAAAATAATGTAGCTCAAAGATGAGCAAATGATTCTACATCTGATCTAGGAATCGTGACTGTAGCAGCTCTCACTTCTTCTCCTCTTCTCCTCTTCTATGATACTCTATTCTGGGACTCCTTTACTTTCCTGCAACACACTTTCTCACTTTCCAGCAATCTTCTCTCAGGCGCTCTCACTGCTTTCACTACTCTCAATTCTATTTTCTTCTCTACTAAACTCCACTGATCTTCTCTATTCTTCTCAATCATCGCTCTTTTTTTTTTGGTTACTCAACTTCAATCCTTTTCCTTCTATATAACCATCACTATTCTTTTCAGTGATCCCCCTTTATATATTGGTGAACTGGGTGTGTGGTCCCCGTAGGTTTCACTCCGGTGCGTGGAGGGAGAATTCCTGCCAATGCCTTGTCAGAAAAGTGGCTTGATATGTCCACGTGTCAGATCTAGTAGATGGGATGAGACCACATGACTGATAGATCCTGGAGAGCTGGTCACCTTGGATCACGTGTCTCATTAATTAGATTCTTGGATCACGTGCCCACTTAAGTCTCTACTGCTCTCAGTCCTTTAAGTGTTTGACTGAATTCCTATCAATAAGAAATAAGTCATTTTGTCAAACAACTTTTTAATCATTATTACTCAAGAGAATTCATACTTAGTTAATTTCACAAAGATATCAGATGCACAGATCAAATGAATGTAGAAGCCTTAACGTATGGACTTAATGCACAGACCTCATGACATGATTTCTACATGTGCATCAACCCTGGACTCTACATGTGCACAGACTTATATATGCAAAGACTCTTTATGCACACAGACACTAGACACTGCATGTATATAGACCTTGTAGAGCATGTTAAAGGATATGCATCAACCTGTAGAACATGCTACACTACATGCATCGACTTGATGTGCACAATACTTGCATGAGCATTGACCTTATGGAATGAGTGTAAGGATATGCATCGACCTTGCCTTACACAAGATGCATTGTGCATCGACCTCACTTTACACAAGGTGCAATGTGCATCGACCTTGCTTCACACAAGGTGCAATGTGCATCGACCTTACTTTTCACAAGGTATAATGTGCATCGACCTCTTTTTTTTCTTTTTTTCTTTTTTTAGGGGTAGAAACGCTTAAGGTAAAGCCCGTTTAACATATGAGACAACTCTTTTCCCTCAACGTTGACTAAACGATAGGCGTTCCCAGGACACACCTCTTTAACTACAAATGGACCCTCCCAATTGGGTTGCAGCTTAGACCTTGGACCTCTTGCTCGAATGAATTTACGTTTTAAAATCATGTTACCTACTTGAAAATTTCTTTCGATGACCTTCTTTTGAAAATATCACTAGACACGTTTTTGATAAACAGAAACATGATTGGCCGCGTTAAGCTTCTTTTCATCCAAGAGTTTCAGCTGGACTAGCAACGCCTCCCGACGCTCGTCGAAATTGAGTTTCTTATCTAGCTGCACTCTTAGGGAAGGGATCAAGATCTCATATGGGAGTACCGCCTCCATCCCATAGGTAAGAGCAAAAGAGGTTTGCCTAGTGGGAGTACGGACAGAGGTGCTATAAGCCCATAGAGCTTCTGCCAATCTATCGGCCCAATCAGTAAATTTGTGTGACTCGCATATTTTCTTGATAATTTTAAGAAGGGTTTTGTTAGTGGCCTCAGCTTGGCCATTGCCTTGGGGGTAGTATGGTGATGAATGATGCAATGATATGTTGAATTTCTTACAGAGGTCCCAGAGTTCTTGCGATACAAATTGAAGTCCATTATCGGTGACGATGTCGCTTGGCACTCCAAACCGCGAAATGATGTTCTTCATGATGAAGCGGCACACTGTGGTAGCTTGGATTTCTGCATATGCTTCAGCTTTTGCCCACTTGGTGAAGTACTCAATTGCGGTAAGAATAAAAGATTTCTACTTAGTCTGAGCATTAGGATCACCCAGCGGGCCAACAATATCAAAAGCCCACATGGAGAATGGCCAAGGAGCAGAAAGAGGATGGAGAGATGAAGCAGGAGCATGAATTTTGTCGGCATGGAGCTGGCACTGAAGACACCTATGAACATAGGTGGAACAATCTTCTTCTAGGGTTGGCCAGTAATAGCCCTACCTAAGAATCTTCTTTGCCAAAGCCTAACCATTAACGTGCCCTCCACATTCACTTGCGTGAGCTGCTTCGACAACTTTCCAAGCCTCATCATTGTCAAGACATCTCATGAGAACTCCACTTAGAACACGCCTATACAATTCCCCTGCAATAATCGTGTATCTCGAGGTGACTCTTCTGATGGCCTTGCGCTGCTCGGCGTTGGCCGTCTCTGGGAATGAACCATCCCTACAATATTGCTCTATCTCATGATACCATGGCAATTCCTCCCCATCCAAAATTTCCTCGAGCTCAGTTAAAGATACTTCTTTCAAATCTTCCTTCTCAGCCTTCTTCTCTACGGATTTCCTAAAGTTGTCGAACAACGGATCCTGAAGGGAAGGAACATCTAACCGCTGGACCACGATGGTCTTAGTGGAGCGACTGAGAGGGAAAGAAAGGGAAGAAGCCAGAGATGCAAGTGCATCGGCGAGAATATTTTGAGAACGAGGGGTATGAATATAGATCAGCTTATGGAATTACCTAGCCAAGAGGGTGACCAAATCTTGATAGGGTTTAAGCTTAGGGTCACAGGTGCGATAAGTTGAAAGAACTTGACGCAGCACCAACTGAGAGTCTCCTATGATATTCAGGTTTCGCGCGCCTAGGATGTAGGCATGCTTCAGTCCAGCAAGGAGAGCCTCATACTCAGCTATGTTATTGGAAGTAGAGAAAGAGAGTTGATAAGCAAGGGGAATGGTCACTCCCTCTGGGGTGAGGAGAATGGCACCGATCCCATAGCCCTGAGAATTGAGCACACCATTGAAGTGCAATGACCAGAAGGGGTGATGAGTAAGTACAGTAAGGTGTTCATCGGGAAACTCGTCCTGGATTGAATCAGTGCATAGGATAGGAGAATGAGCAAGATGTTCAGCAATAGCATATCCCTTGATTACTTTCTAAACGATGAAGGTAATATCAAATTGGGCGAGAAAGCTCTGCCAGCGAGCTAATCTGCTAAAAAGGACAGATTTTTCTAAGAGATATCGGATTGGGTCCATTCTAGAGATCAACTTAACCTCATGGGCAAGGAAATAATGTTTCAATTTCTGAGCTACCCATACCAATGCTGCACAGGTCTTCTCCATGGTTGTATACTTAGCCTCGGTAGGATTGAACAACCTAGAAAGATAATAGGCTGCCCTTTCCCTACCTTCATTGTCCACTTGCACCAGGACGGCTCTTAGGGAGTCCTCAATAACTGAAATGTATAATATCAAGGGTTTCCCAAGGATAGGGGGTTACAAAATCGGGGGATTGGACAAATAAACCTTAAGATCCTCATAGGCTTTTTGACATTGTTCATTCCATTCAAACTTGGCTCCTGCCTTCAACAGTTCATAGAATGGGCGGCACCTTTGTGAATGCTGAGATATAAATCTCTGAATAAATTACAAACGCCCAATCAAACCTCTAAGCTCAGTAATGTTCTTCGGCGGTGGCATGTCCATGATGGTATTTGCTTTATTTGGATCAATTTGAATCCGTCGTTTGCTAACTATGAACCCTAGTAATTTCTCCAATGCTACTCCAAACACACATTTCTTCGGATTCATTTTTAACTTATACTCCCTAGCCCTTTACAACACCTTAGCCAAGATGACGGGGTGTTCCTCTTTTGTTCTCGACTTCACCAAGATGTCATCCACGTAGGCCTCCATATATACATGCATCATGTCGTGGAAGATTGCCATCATCGCTCGTTGATATGTGGCACCTGCATTCTTCAATCCAAATGGCATGACCACGTAGCAATAGGTGCCCCAGGGCGTGGTGAACGAGATTTTCTCTTGATCTTCCAGAGCAAGACGGATCTGGTTGTATCTTGAGTAACCATCCATAAACGAGAGGGCTTCATACCTGGAGGTGTTGTCTACCAACACATCGATGTGAGAAAGTGGGAAATCATCTTTCGGACATGCCTTATTCAAGTCCCTAAAATCAAAGCAAATTTGGACTTTTCCATCCTTTTTCATTACAAGGACTATATTCGCCACCCCTAATAATATAGCTGAATATAAGGCTCTTCTGGTTAGACTTGAGGCCACCCATCCATATGGTGTCACCCAATTGTGAATTATAGGTGATAGTCAGCTTATCCTTCGCCAAGTGCTCATCAAATGTCGCACTCTTGACCCTAAACTCAAGCCTTATCAGAACTTACATTTTTCTATGCCAAGCTCTTCTCTAAGTTGATTTTTGTCCATGTTCCTCATAACAAAAATATTTTAGTTGATGCCATTGCTTCGCTAGCTTTGTACTTGACCTTTCTTCTTGACAAGCACTTCGAATCTATCATCATCCATAGGCATCTCACCCTGCCACTAAGGATGCCACGCTCCCTAGGGTTAAAGAAGAGCTGCTAAGGAAGGTTAAGGAAGGTGAGATCATTGACAATAAAGAGGTCATGCTATTGGATTTAGAGAAAGATTTGGCTAACGAGGAGAAACCATGATATTATGAAATTACAAAATATTGTAAAGATCAATCTTATTCCGAGGAAGCTACAACGGAAGAAAAGAGAGCCATAAGGAGAGTTGCTCAATGATGTACCCTAGTTGGAGGCGTGCTTTATAGGAGAGGCCTCACTGGTGTTATTCTTAGATGTCTTAATGATGATGAAGCATTGAAGGTTATCGAGGAGGCACATTCAGACTATGGTGGTCATGTGAATAGCCAGATGATAGCAAAGAAGATCCTTAGGCTAGACTTTTACTAGCCCACTCTAGAAGAAGACTACTCCATCTATATTCGAAGGTGTGTCAAGAGCCAGCTACACGCCGATAAAATTCACTCTCCTGCTTCTTCACTCCATCTTGTGTCCTCCCCATGGGCTTTCTCCATGTGGACTTTTAACATCGTAGGTCCCCTTGGTGATGCAAACCTCTTTATCAAGCAAAAGTCTTTCATCCTCACAACAATAGAGTGTTGGGTGCGTCAATAGGATCTAGAGGGGGGTGAATAGATCCTTTCAGAAATAATGCCCAATTAAAAACTAGTTCGGTCACTTAGTGAACTGCGGATTAAAGGAACACTTATGTTCCCGTGTAAGATATGTAGATCCAAAACAATGCAGTCCTTTACTGAAGATGATCACAGTACACGGAGTAGAAGATGGCTCATGCCAAGTAGTGTGTGTGATCACGGTGCTGAAGACACTAAAGCTCAAAGGCTATCCTTTTAAAAAATTGCACGCAAGTGCTTGAGTGCGTACAAGCGCCGAGCCAGCTAGAGTGTAGGTGTTTAGTGTGCAAACATAATAGAATGTGGGAAACTGAAATACGCAAGTACCTGTGAATGGGGATAGAAGAAAAGGATCAAATGCACAGGCACAAACCACTGCACACAATATTTTAAGGTGGTTCAGTCTGCAAACCCGCAGACCTACATCCACCCCTCACCAACCCCAGTGAGGCATTACTATGCTGTAAATGTAGCACGGAGACAAGTCCCCTACACACGCTATCACACAGCTTGACATGAGGAATAGCTCCTCACAAGGACACCGTCCTCATGGCACTACACTCAACACCACACAGGGATGTCCCCCCCCCCCCACACACACATGCTGCTATGCACAGCACACAGGGACAAGTCCCACGCAAGCTAATACACAGCTTCCCATGAGGAGCAAGCTCCTCACAAGAACACGGTGCTCACACTATAGTGCTGCAGCACACGGGGACAAGCCTCAAAGGAAAAAACAAAAATAAAGAAATAAACACACTGCAAGTGTAGCAAATCATGGGGACAAACCCCCAACAAACACATGGCTGCACAATAGCCTGTACCACTTTCAGTCTCTAAACAGAGCACCAGACACACTGCTGTAAACATAGCACAACACACTAAAGCAGTGTTGGTCGGGGGAAGGAATAAAGTGAGGAAGGGAAACATGGGAGTTCGATATATCTTGGGTATCCCCCTTCTTAGCCGGATTCCTCTTAAGGCAGTACCGGGCGCTCGCCTTTTACGGAGAGTCAAGGGGGGGATCAGATGGCACGAAAAATTTTTAAGATTGCTTAGTCAGAGTGCGGGCACGCCAGTCGATTTCTCGACAACCATCCATGGAACCGAAGGTCAATTGGAAATCGTCGCCAGAATGTGACACGTGGGCTCGGGAGGCCGGGCGACACGTGGAGAGAAGGGAGGTTCCATAAGTACGAGTGTGCAGGCGATTGTGCAGAATCATGTATTAGATGTCTTTCCCCACTGACTACAAGCAGTCAGTGTTTATTTACATCGAATTGAATCTGAACACCCGTATATCTGAAGCCATGGGTGGAGGGCTCGAGGCATTTCGTAGCTATAGGTTCACGTTCGACTGGTAAGTATAGTTTGCTAGAGTCAAGGGCACTGGACACACACTGGGTGGTGCGGAGGAGGGCCAGGACCTGGATACGAGCGCGAAGGCATGCATTCAGGTAGTAATATATTTTGTGAGAGCCATGTGGGCTTTACAAGTGGGCCGACGAGGCAGACTTAAAACTGGTGCAAGCCGCGGGACAATTCCGACATGTGGGTCGGTCCCCGGGTCAATGTGCGACAAGGCAGATATCTGTGTGTTTTTATAGAGGCTCTCCTCGAGGTGAGGGAAGTGCCCAATTCGACAAGGGAGGACTAGGCTGGCAACCGGAGGAGATGCTGGCTGACGATTGGGCAGGGGCAGAATGAGGCTCGAAATGAGCAGTCGGGTACGGATCCCAAGGGGGCGAGCATCTTCATACTGGGAAATCGAGGCCGATCTCGGGGATGTCATCTCTAGGCCAGGGTCTGGGTCACTCAAATTAGAGGTCAGAGTGATCGGTGGCCAACTCGAGGTGAGCGATGGGCACGTGGTTCCGTGACGGGGGTAGGTGCGATGTCAAGGTCGTCATACACGGGCAGTCTCGGGATGAGGGTATATTTGCCGTTATCATAACGCCTTGTGTGTAGCGGGGACGGACTTGGGTGAAATGGCTAAACACCATATGAGGGGAGTACGAGTGACATACCCTCGGCGTGTGTAAGCCATTTTGCAAGCCAACCGTACACACTAAGATCCTTGCATCCGTCCTTGCTTGCTGGTTGCAGATCCCCATCCATCACAATAAGAGGTTCAGGCATCTTCGGGTTTCCCTATATTGTGTTACCTCCGAAATGGTGGTAGTGTAGACATTTCACATCAGAAACATCAGCTGTGGATACACTTCACATTAGTTATTTCATGTGAACTTAGTATGGCAGTAGCATGAGTTGTACACAACTTTGTATGTGCCAGGGATCCAAAACTTGTGCTAAATTTCTTATTCCAGGTAGTATTGGTGTCACACTGCTCACCGAGGCATTTCAGAGTGTTAGGTGGTTTGAGATTGCAACTCTCAATAAGGTCGCCTTGCCCTAATGCCAGACTCAGTCCAGATGGTCCTTGGTGAATTATCCCCCACCGGATGGTCCAGCAAGTGGTGAAGGCGATCCAACTTTTCTTTGGACTTTATGAGGTTCTAAATCACCAGCCAATGTGAACTTGTTTCCTCGACTTCAGTCTCCCACTGATGATTGAGAAGGGTTATTTCTTGACATATGAGCCAAGATGGGTTGGAGGGCAAATACACCTTTTTGAAGCTTGTTATCCCCCATTACCAAATTCCATACAGGCAGTAGGGCCAGAAGAAGGTAACTTCAGTTCCCCTACCAAACTGAGGGAATTTCTATAACATGACATTGGGTTCGTATCCAGCATACAGTTGGAGGCCTTAAAGATAATTGATTCTACTGTCACAATTGCGTCATTTAATCCTTGCTCAATCCCTAATCTATTGCAGTTTGCCAACATTAAATTTCATTGCCAGTGAGACTAAGCTTGATAGTTGAAATCAGATACTCCAGGAGTATCGGAAAGTATGCATCTGACATAATATGGCAACTGCATTGTGCCATATAACCCTTGAGGCCCGTTGCAGAGCAACTACTTTTATGAGAAACACATGTCTGTTGAAGTACCGAACTTTAGGGAGAAATCCTGGGGCTCCTCATGTCCTTCCCCTCCTTTGCTTAATTTGTCTTTGCTTCTTTCCCACTCACACCATGATGATGACCTCCTGTGAATAGCCCTTTCCCCTTTTTTAGCTGGTGATGCCTTGGATGGTGAACTTAGATATCTGCTATGTCTCCATTTCTTTCCTTTTTTTTTGACATAATTTGACCACATCATGATTGTGCAACACACCCCTTGTTTTGAACAGACCGGAGTAGTTTGCAGGTAGCAGGCTCCTCATGCTACTTCCGGCATGGTCGCCCCCAACACCATTGTTAATGTCCACACCCTCTGAATAGCTGGAAGAAAGCATATTCTCTCTCCCCTTTTTTTAGGGCCACTTTATGACTGCTCTTCTTGCCTTCATCACATTTTTTTTTACCAGACTCAGCCTTTGGCACTCCAATGGCTAGAGATTCATATTTTGCGTATTTTGCCACGGATGAAGGTGCATCATTCTTCTCAATGTCCAGACCACTCTCACATTCTGTAGCGCGGAAAACATCCTTTGGATTTGAATAGACACACGCACAGCAAAGGAACCCAACTTCTGTAACAGCTCCAGGAAGGATGTTTATGTTTACAGCTTTACAATTTTCTTCACTGACTGATCAAAGAAGCTTTGATAACTTCCCAAGCAGAATTTGCAACACTCATAAATAATAAAAGCTATCTTCAAGGGGAGATGTCTCGTGTATGCTTGAAATGCCCATTTCTTCATTCACAATACCACTTGGTTCCAAGTGTTTGAATAGCTGCCATCGTTTCCAAAGCAAGGTAGGACCCAGATGCAACAAATGGAAGAAACAGTGATGGTTCCATATATAGCAAAAGTAATATGACAGGAGCAACTATTTCAGTAAGAGAGTCATCTCTTCTGTATCGACCATGATTAGTCATCTCCAGAATAATTTTGACAGAACAAACTCATTCTGGTTTGCCCGGACAGAACCTGTCCATCTGAGAGAAGGCTGGAACAACTTTCACTTGGCATGACTGATGTATTCTCGGATTGCATTTCTGCAAGGCCGGGTTCTATAGCGCAGTCTGGGACCAATTCAATTTCAGCAATAACAGTCTCTAGTAATGCCTCGGGTTTTCCTTGTCCTTGCTACTCGCAAACCTCATGGTTGATCATGGGAACATCTTCCTTTCTTGATTCGGCTAACCTGCTTTCTGGTTCCACCATATGTCTAAGCTCAGGACTTCTACGGGAATTTCCTGGCTTTAAAACTGATTCATAATTGGCAGGCAGTCGTGATTCTACCAGTTCATGATACCACAAAGCTTTCTGGTTGATGTCAGAAACATTATTCTCATACATGTCCTGAGGCATTTGGGAAACAGAAAGGACATAGCTACCACCTTGTCTTTCACATTGCCATCAAATGCATTGTTCTTTAGCTAATTCAGACATATCGCGAAGGCAAATTCTTGACCAGAGCATGGGGGTTTTACAAGTCAGAGCAGCTAGTTCATCTTTGCCGTCGTCCTGTCAAGTGACAACATTCTTCAGGTTGCCCGGGTGAGAAGAAACCTATTCTCATTCACAAAGACTCCCGACCCTCAGAAGCATAATCAACACGATTTGTTTTAGCATAGATGCGGGTACGCTACACTGCCCACAGCAATTCTCTTGAACTTCTCGTATTTGTGACATAAACTCTCCTTTTACAATGACCATTGTTTCGCAATGTTTCTGCCATTCTGCCAAAGAAAGCTACCCCTGCATCGGTTCTCAGGTGCCTCTTAAAGGTGTGCATAATTTAGGCTGGCAGCGGCCTTGGCAGTGGCGACGGTCATGCGTTCATGCATAGTTTTTTGTTTTATTTATCGGTGTTCTGGGCTTAAAGGTACGAAGTCTTTTATTTTTTTTATAGGTTGTAAATCTGACGGAATTTCAGCAGCACCTCTCTCGGACCCAAGATGATCGGGGAATAATGTGAGTGCGCGTTCACAAAGCGTGACCTCACTCTAATTTGAATGCATATAGATGTAATATGATTACACAATGAGTAATAGAGTGGCATGGTATAAGCAAGAGACCTTACTCTAATTTGCCTATTTATATATGCTCTCCAATCCAGACACTGTTTAAAAATTCTAGGAGTAGTTCCTCCCGGACATGATTTTGTCTGGATCAAACACAATGACTCGAAACTACATATCCAAGTTCATTTGGTCATGCAAGTAGGTAGATATTTGTCGAGGATCCAAATCATTTTTTTTATAAGCACCGACCAATCAGAGTCAGGGTCCAGTCGAGTGCACCATCCCCCAGAGGGGGACAATGATCTCACTCCCCCAGACTGACACTGTGGCCAAAAACTTTATTGAATTTGAATAACAGTACAAAATCATCGGGGCATACCCCTGGCAAACCTTCCAAAAATAGCCTAGAGAGGGAGAAGAAACAAGCCCAGACCTACTTATTTACAAATGCGAATAGCAGGTAAACCTACTTTGTCTACCCTCAAATCGCCCCTTGCTAGCCGAGGGAGCTTACTGACCCGAGTAAAGATGGAATTGTTGCGAATGTCACAGGCATAAGAGGCCAAAGCGTCAGTTACTTGATTTCCTTCTCTAAAAACATGCTGAACTGAACAGCCACTTTTGAGTATAAGGTAGAGAATTGCCTTCCACCAAGGGAGGATTGTCCAAATAGGAGCAATCCCCTTTCGGATAGCATCAACAAGCAGTGCACAGTCACTGTAAACTGTTGCCACCTGGAGACCACAATGCAAAGCTAGAGACAAGCCATCATGCATGGCCCTAGCTTCTACTAGCAGACTGCGCCCATGACCATAATTAAAAGCAAAACCTACTACAAGGTTTCCAGCTGGGTCCCGAATACAACCTCCTCCACCACTCATACCAGGATTGCCCTTAGAGGCCCCATCAACATGTAGAGAAAACTTGGATGATGACAAATTGCACCGGACAACAATTGGCAGTTTCTGAACCACCCTTGGACAGAATTGAAACTGAGCCAAATTGTATTTTTGTAGTGCAGTAGGAATCACTGAGGAGGAGACTTTTTCCAGGGAGATAGTAATTGCTTCACTGATTCTCCTTTTGATCCCACTCACATTGAGTCTAATATCATCATATCTTACTTTGCATCTGGTTTTCCATATCTCCCAAATCATAAGAATTACTACATACATTTTGACAAAGCTAGAGGCTGAAGTAACTCTTGTGCCTGCCACAATATTCTAGCTGCGAATGGTAATTTGTTCATTGAGATGGATCTTGGAACTAATAAGGGGAGCAACCCATGCCCATAAATCTGCAGCCAAGTCTCCCTTAATAAAGTGGTGGTTCATATCCTAAACAGTAGGAATGCACAACAACCGCACTTTGAGGCCAATTGAATGCCATACTCTGCCACCCTACTATCAACAGGCACTGCCCAGTGAATGAGTTTCCAGAAGAAATTAGCAGCCCTCAAAACAATGCTAAAATGACAGAGGTTGGCCCATGGACCCCTAAATGTACCTGTCAGCCTCAGGAGTTTGCTGACAGACTTGACAGATAAAGAGCCTCCTGAAGAGGCCATCCAAATACATGAATCCACCTCATCACAAAGTTGGATATTAGGAAAACATAGACTGTTAGGGAGCAGAGACCTGGCTTCATGGTTAGGGTCCAGCAGAACCTCCCTGACGGATAGCCTGGGCCTATTCAAAACCCTGCTTAAGTCTGCCTGTTGAACTATACTGATGAGAGGCCCTTGCCCTGTCCAGTTATCCTTCCAAAAGTCAGCTCTTACCCCATCACCAATAATCCACCTGGAATTTTCAATGATGAGTTTCCTGGCCTGTTGGAAAATGTTAGATGGCATGCCTACTGGAAAGGCCTTAGTACAATCAAAGAAGTTGGTTTTGATGAATCTACTCCGGGCATATGTGGACCATAAAGAGGAACCATGAATGATGTTCCACAAGTTCTTAGTAGCCAGCAAAACTTGGACCTGATGAAGGTCCCTTATAGAGAGACCCCCTTCCATTTTTGACTTAAGGAGGTTCTGCCAAGCAACCCAATGATCACGTAGCTGCCCTTCTGAATCCTGCCAGAAAAAGTTGGCACACATGTTGTCAATTGTATTGATGATAGCTTTAGGTATAAAACAAGCCGAGGCCAAAAAGATTGGCATGCTTCGGAGGACTGAGTTGATTAAGATTGCTCTCCCTGCCTGAGAAAGGAATTTAGAATGCCAGCCCTCCAGTTTCTTTTGAACCTTGTCCACAATAAATTTGAAATCAGAACATTTATACCTTCCCTTCTTAATGGGGACACCCAGATAGCTAAAACCAGAAGCTAGAAACTTGTAACCTGTCAAAGACTGAATGGACTGCTTAAGGGCTAAGGGGGCTTTCACAGAGACGGTGAAAGTACTTTTCCCGGAATTAACTTGTTGGCCAGAACTTAGCTCATACCTTTTAATGAACTGCTGAAAGCTTCTAATATTCTGTTTGCTGCCATTCAAAAATATGAGAGTGTCATCAGCATACAGTAGGTGAGACACTTGAGGTACATTCCTTGGCCCTTTAAATCCCTTCAAAGCTCCTGCCTGGAAACTGGCAGTGAGACCTCTGCTTAGCACCTCAGAGGATAGAATGAATAGGTAGGGAGCTAAGGGATCACCCTGCCGAATACCTCTACTAGATTTAAAGAATCCTGCCATTGACCCATTGAAGCTAACTGAAAATCGGCTGTTATAGAGAATCATACCAATAAGGGAAGTGAATCTGTTATTAAAACCAAACTTCTTCAAAACTGCAAGGATAAAGTCCCATTCCATTCTGTCGTAGGCCTTGGCCATATCTAACTTGAAGATTGCATTATGACCCCTTACTTTCCTATCAATATCTGTCATCATTTGTCTAGCCAGTGCAACATTGTCCAAAATAAAACGGCCCTTAACAAAAGCCGCTTGTTCCTTGGATATAATATTCGGGAGAATAGAAGCTAGCCTCTTGGAGATGATACAAGAAATAATTTTGTAGGACTAGTTGCATAGACTGATAGGACGAAAGTCATTAAATGACTTGGGGTCTTGCACCTTTGGAACTAGTGCTATCAGTGAGGAGGAGATACCTCTGGGAATTGGGAAACCCAAAAAGAAGCTTTGGGTTGCTGCAATAACATCCTTCCCAATGATATCCCAAGCTGCAGTATAGAATTCTCCTGAGAAGCCATCAGGCCCTGGAGAGCTTGAATTCTTTAGGGACCACACTATTGCCCGAACCTCTTCTTCATCTGGGATAGAATAGAGAACAGAATTCTGGTATTCAGAGATGGAATGTGGGATGCACTCCAGCAGAGTTGGGTCAACAGTATGCTCCTCAGAGGAGAAGAGTTCCCTAAAAAAATTCACTGCTTGTGACCGAAGGATATCTTGGTCCTCACACCATAACTCAGAATCATTCAGCTTTAGCCTTCTGATGAAGCCCCTCCTTCTATTGCACTGGGCAACAGTATGATAAAAAGTGGTATTCCTGTCCCCACTATTGATCTAGTCAATTTGGGATTTTTGATTCCAAAAAACTTCTTCCCTGTGGAGGGCCTGTCGCAGGGAAGTATTTGCTGCATTTAAAAAGCTTCTGTTTTCAGGAGAAGGAACCTGGTCAAAAGCTAACAGCTTTAATTCTACTTCCACTCCTGCTTGCCTGGCATTTTGGGTCACATCACCAAACACATCTTTATTCCACTTTCGAAGGTAGATCTTGACTGCCTTAAGCTTGTTAGATAATCTGACCATTGCATTTGGATGATCCTGATTCAGGTTCCATGCCTGAGAAACAACTTGCAGGAAAGAATCATGAGAGGTCCACATTTTTTGGAAAATAAACCTGGAGGGTCCAGAGGAGAAATTATCACTTAACAGCAGTAATGGGGCATGATCTGAGGGACCCCTAGGCAGATGTTTTACTTGAAGATGTGGCATAGCTGACTGACAATGACTGTTGATAAAAATCCTACCTAATCTTGCTCTGATATTGGTTGACCTAGTTCTATTATTTGACCATGTCACACCCAACCCAATACAACCGGCATCCATTAACCCATCCGAGCCAACAAAGGCATTAAATTCAGTCATAGGAGCTATTGCTGGGACTGCCCCACCCATCTTCTCTGAAGGCCTCATCACACAATTGAAGTCACCACCAACTACCCATGGAACTGAAACAGTAGTAGCCAGAGAGAGTAATTCATTGAATAGATCCAATCTAAGATGCGAGTCACAAGAAGCATAAACAATAGAAAAAAAAGTAGAGATAACATTCCCAATTTTCAAACCTAGGGTGACTTGCTGGGCTGAAGAGGAAATTACCTCTAAATTGCAACTGTCATGCTAGAATAACCAAATTTTAGGATCATCGAGAGAGTTAACTGCACACTTGGTCAAATTAATAAACCTTCCTAACTTCTGAGCTTTATTGGCCGCTATCATTGGTTCACTGATTGCCACCAGCAAAGGCTTATTGCTATACACTAATCTCTTAAGACTTTCCTTGGAACCAGAGTTCCCCACTCCCCTTATATTCCATATTAATATGGGACTAATCATGGGAAGAACTTCTTTGGTCCTCTGTAGATATTGCTCTTGATCTTGTCTCCATACACCCAATACACCCTGCTTTTTCCACACGCCTGACTGCTCTTTCCTTTCTTATACCAAAAGACTGCATCAGAGAATTGTCCAGTTTTGCCTGAACTGCCACAGCATTTCCAACTTCTTGGACCTTCCGCATGTCTACTTCCTCCTTAGTTTGTAAAGTCTGACAACACAAAATCCTAATTTCAACTGCCACTGATTCCTCCAAGACTGAAGCAGATGAATTAGAAGCACTAACAACACCACTTTCTGCCAGGTTGCCTTGTCCCTTGAACAATTTCATATGATCTTCTGAGCCACCTTTTTCAGAAATAACATAATTTTGGTGTGAAGGAAGCTCTTCACCATCAGGCTGATCAGGAACTGGATCTAAAGTGAACCCTCCCAATTTTTGTACCATACTAGATGTTATTGATTTAGGGAGAACCTCAGAGTCTGACAGTGCTTTAGTGTTTATCCTGTCCACAAAATCTGGACCTATATTCAGCTGATTGCTTTCTTTTTCCAGTCTGCCTTTTGAACGTATAGAATTGGGAATCCTGCCAGAACCCACTCCATCAGGCTGATGACATATTTTAGCAACCTGCTTTTCAGCAATAAGGCGTTCATTGGTATTTCCTGCAAGTTCTTGACTGGAAGTAGACGACTCAGATATCACCACCTGATGAGGGATTGGAACAGAATTCACCCTGTCTAGTGTCATTGGCCCCTGAGCAGATTCTTCCTGGTTTTAAACTTCAGGATTGATACTATCCTGCTCCTGCAATTCCACTGCCTGTAGCAATACGTCAAACTTATTATCAACAGCCACATTTGGTCAAACAGCTAGGGGGCCTACAGGCCGGGGCCTAAAGACTGGCCGGGGATTCTTTATAGCCTGATCTTGAGCAGCAAGAGTACGACTAGGCCTTCCCATCTTCCTTTTGCATTCTTCTCCAGAGTGGCCTAATTTGTGGCAGGAAGAATAGAGTGTGGGAACACGGTGGTAATTGACCGTCTGTCAGAAACCCGTACCATCCAGGTCTATCCATACCCACTCCCTGCGAGTAGCTGATAAGTCCATCTCAATGCAAACCAGAGCTTCTGACATATCAGTCATAGCTGAGGATCGCTCATGAATTCGCAGCACCGTTCCAAAATTGCCAGCAATAGAACGCAAACAATCTTGATGATACAGATTCGCCGGTAACGCTGGGAAATCGATCTAGATAGGCACCGTCGGTGGATCAGCGTCGAAGTTAAAATCTACTGTCCAACAGAAAAAGTGAAACAGGTAACCTTTTATATACAAATTCATCTGAATAAGAAGCTTTATAAAATCTGCCTTACAATCAAACCGAAAGAGAAGATGCCGTGGGGTCAATTTATTGATGATAAAATCAGATGAGATCGCTAGCCGCTACATTAGGTAGCTCTTGATCTCGGGGAACGCTGGCCGACCATATGAACACTTGGCCACAATTGCGAAAGACAAGAGGTGAAGAGATGCCTGGATATCGGCCTTGGAGAAGAAAATCGCAGGCTCGCCCCGATCTGGGAACACCGGTTCCTTGATCAGAATTGTAGTGGACGGCCTCTGTTTGGACTCCATCAAAGCCTGCGCAAAGGTCCGCCGGGGAACTGCTTGGGAAGATGAAGAAGCTACATCCAGAGACACTAAAAGACTCCCCGCCATCACCGGGGGAACCCCCGTCGCACCGGCCATGGCCGGCAGGGAGGGGGACATGCCGATAGAGAAGGAAAGAAACACTGGCAGGAAAAGTCGAAAAACCAGAGCTTCTCTCTCTAAAAAACAACCCTCTTCAATCATCCATCAAAAATCAGAAGTTGAAAATCAAAAGATAGATGTGAGAACAAATAATGATCATAGAAATTCAGTAGCAAGCAAGAAAATCAAAAATGAAAAGAAAATATGGATTCCAAAGAAATACCAACAAAGCCATGTAGTTAAACACACTGCCTCCACCCTCGGGGGGACAACAATACACTGGCAACCTCGGTCCCGAGCTAAGGCTAGTGTGAGAGACCTTGCCCACGCATAGGGCAGCATACATGCCCATCTGTCGAAAGGGCCACGACAACACTGTCGGTACCTCAACCTTCATCGGGTCTGCTACTCAGCATGCACAACATGGCCAGATGCATCCACTGATGTCTTATACTGTGCCAAGGCCTCATATGCACCCACACTACTCACACCTCATCCCAAGAGGAGTAGAGGAGACATTCACGCACACCACACCCTTGGACTGGATAGGGTCCGTGCCTCTGCGCCCAACAGCAGGGCCGTGTCCAGCTACCTGACACGGGGTACATGCCACTGCATCTATCAGCCATGTACACTTAACCCAACCAAGGTACGTATGCTCAGGAGGTCCCGCCTCTAACAAGGAGCTTCGTGCACATTGGGCAGTCTCACCCCGTCCAACCTGATTGGCCACTCGGATATTTCACAACCTCGTGGAGTCCCACCGAGCTGTCACATCTGCGGTCCTACAAGAAGCTACCTTAAAACACGGTCGGTCACGATTTCATGGAAACCTCAAGAAGGGCGTGTACACACACGTGAGCCACCGTGAACCCTGGTACAACTCTAAGGGGTATTAAAGAGATAACCCCAAATCGGATAACAGGCGAGTGGGCATCATCCCACTAACTCAAACAAAACCACCCAACTGTGATCACATAACTCACATGGTAAAGGACTCGCCATGGGCCCATAAGCCACATGGAAAATCATGCCATAAACGCACTGCTAAAACCCTTCAACGGGAACCCATGAATCCCTCCAACCACATGAATTTATCCTCGGGTGACCGCTGCCCTCACAAGGCCGAAATAGGCCATATTCCATGGGTTTTGGTAAGTAAAATACCAAGCTTTGAATCCAGGGCGAGAAACCACACTTCCGGGGCTGAACCGGCCATAAAAACCATGAAACAGGGGAGTTCGATCGACCAGCCAATCCTGGTCAGTCGACCAATTCTCCCAAGGGTGAAAGTCCCTTGATCAGGTCGACCTGCTACTCTCAATAGGTCAACACAGCTCTGGTCGGTCGACCGAACTAGGGGGTTTAGTTGATCGAACCTAGTGCAGAACCTCCTTTTCAATAGCAGCCAAAACGGTCGACCAATTGGTCGACTGATTCTAGCGACCAATGGACGGGGGACCCCTCCGGGGCCCCGTTCCACGCCCGACTCGCCTCCGAAGTGAGCGAGAATCTTGGGGAACCATTCCCCGACCTCAAACACATCAAATGGGGCCCATTGGGTCATGCAATGGCAATTGAAACTATAGATTTGACGCTCACCCCGAAGCATGCTCAATTTTCCCTAAAATAAGAACAAAACCCGCTCTTAGCCTCGCCACAGCCCAAAACCATGGGGAAAATGTGGGAAAGCACTCCCCAACATCTAGTCTACCACCACGCTAAAAATCATCACCTAGAAGGGCAAAAACGTCACTCGTGTAGCACCCTCAAATATAGCTAAGTTGTACTCTATATCACCGAGGTACTTTTTGAAGTATCGACTCAGTTCTTGTTAAGAACTCCGAAGTTAAGCGTGCTCTATGAGGAGTAGTATTGGGATGGGTGACCTACCCGGGAAGTCCTCCATTTTGGAGCCGATCACCCTTAAAAAGGGACAAAACTGTGAGGTCAGTAGACCAAAGCGGACAATACCTCGATGGTATAGAGTACGGGGAGTGACACTTTAGCCCACCCTCTTCTAGTCTAGATAATTTTTCTTCCTCTTCTAGTCTAGCTCTAGTTTCCACTCTTCTCATTCACAGAAATCCACCACAGAGTGTAGCCATTCCCTCCAAATTTTAAAATTTTATCACTAATGATGACGAGATTGGTGAGCTAACCCAATATGTCATGTTTTCAGATTATGATACTCTCAGGTTTGAAGATGCAATCAAGGAAGAAAAGTGAAGAAATGCAATGAAAGAAGAGATCAATAGTACTGTTAAAAAAATAACACATGAGAATTAACTAAACTCCTAAAAGATCAAGAAGCCATCAACGTCAAGTGGGTATACAAAATAAAGCTTAAGAAAGATTGGATCCATTGACCACCAGAAAGCAAGACTCGTGGTAAAAGACTACAAGCAAAAGCCAGGTGTTGATTATCATGAGGTGTTTGATCCTGCTGCAAGATTGGAGTCTGTACGACTCCTAGTTGTTTTGGCAGTCCAAAAATAATGAAAATTTTATCACATGGATGTGAAGTCCACTTTTTTAAACGAATTTCTAGACAAAGAAGTGTATGTGGAGCAACCTCTCGGCTTCATGCATAAGGGTCATGAAAATAAAGTCTACAGACTGAGAAAGACACTTTATGACTTGAAACAAACTCCACGGGCATGGTACACTCGTATTGATTCTTATTTTTAGCAACATGATTTTGTTAAATGCCCATATGAACATGCTCTTTATATCCAACACTGAAGTCATGTCAGAACTTTATTTGTTTCTTTATATGTTGATGATTTAATTGGAGATGATGATGGCATGGTGGATGCGTTTAAAAGAGGCATGGTGAAAGAGTTTGAGATGACTGATATGGGACTTATGCCCTATTATCTTAGAATTGAGGTGTCTCAAATTAAGTGAGAAATTTTTATTTCTCAGAGAAAGTACGCATGTGAAATACTTGACGGGTTCAAGATGGCTGAATGTAAACCAATTGTTACTCCTATTGAGATTGGTTTAAAGATGTGTAAAAAGGGAGATGAAAAATTAGTAGATCCCACATTCTTCAAGCAACTTGTGGGAAGCCGTTGGTATTTGACTACTACAAAGGCCTAATATTACTTATGGTGTTGGTTTGATTAGTAGATATATGGAGAAGCCGACTTAGATTCACTTACAAGTACCAAAGAGAACTTTACATTGGAAAGAACTCGCTCTTTCATGGAAAAAGTAAGCATATTGAAGTTAGGTTTCACTGAGTTGATCAAGAACAAACAGGTGGAGTTACTTTATTGTGGGCGGCAGTCCAGGATTCAAACGGTATCGGGTTTCTCCCGACACCTGGATCTTGAGTCGTTACAGTTGGTATCAGAGCCGTGGTTGTGGAAGTACATGGGAATTCGAGATATTGTAGTGATCAGAGTCTGTACAGTCAGCAACTGGTATAGGGTTTTATGTTTGATTTTCACTCGATTTCTCGCTTGAGAGCGTGAGTGCACGGCGTTGGTGCTGTGGAAGCGGTCACAATTCTCATTAGAGTGCCGGTGTGGGGTCTGAGGACCGAGAGCGTTCTCCCCCAGCGATGGTGGCCCCGGTTGTGCTGCGTTGGGCAGAGGTTGCTGGCAGGTGCGAGTTCGCGGTGCTGCGTTCGAGGAACTTGCAGCGAGGTCAGGTGGCTCACGAGGATTACTCGTGGTTAAGTGGCCGTGAATGTGGTCTGAGGGAGATGTTATCGGGCTGGACACCCCAGCTTAAGGTTTATCCAGCCCCTGTGGCATTGAGATAATGGTTTGAGGAGGCAGAGGAGGCGCTCTGGTCGAGATGTACTCGGATGAGCAGAGGATTTTCTTGGTGAGCTACTAATTATCGAGCCTGATTTTCTCGTCATGCTCTGTGGCGTCAGAAATGATGGGTCGGTCCTGAGTATTTTCACAAATTTCGAGGCAGGATTGGACAGAGTTGTCTTAGTAAGCTCTTTGTCCTACGCTTCTGCGTGTGAGTGAGCTGTGTTAGGATTGGTTCGAGATCGTATGGTAGTGGCGAGTTCAGGACTCGAGGATGAGCATTAGCAAGTGCCGGATATGGTTCATGCTGTGGCTCTTAGCATGGTGGTCCGCGCGGTGGCAGCTCGAGAATGGGTTGGTGTTGGCACGGACAGATTCGAGGGAATGATGTCCGATAGCTAGAGACGTAGCGGCCTTCGAGCCTGGCAGTTTATGGCTTTTTCACTCCTTGATAAGCGTTTTGGCATGTTAATGGTTTCGATATCAGAGAAAGGCGTCGGTAAGGAGCGTGTGACAACGGCTAGCTCAACCGCTGTAGTAGAGTGTGGCTGGCGATCAGTAGGGCCAGTGCTCGAAGCTTGGTGAATCGCAGTTCGGGGAATTGAGATGGTGGTGCATCGTGAGATGCTGCGAATGTGGTCCGACGAAACACTTGGCGAGTGTTGTCAGAGGAGTTGACCTGATGGTGGTATCGATTTTGCTGGAAGGAGCGGTTCCCAACGTACGCGAGGTCTGAGGTCAGGTCATGCGTGGAGTTTTATCCCGAGTTGTCGGAGGCATGATTGAGTTCTCCTTGGTCGGAGAGGATTGTGCTTTTGTCAAGCTTTGTCATCTTGCATCGCGTGATCAGATGGGTTGGCCTCCCTTCTGTGCCATGAGGTCCGTGCGAGACGCATCCTGTGTTTTGACAGTGTGGCTGTCTGTGAGAAGCGATGCCCATCCCCTTGTGCGTATGGGTGTTGGCGCTGCTCGGGAAAGATGAGTGCCAGTTGGGCGGTGCTTTTGAGAACTCGTGGCTGACGTTGCGATTTCTGATGCGTTGTGGATCGGAGCCTGCAGAGTTGCAGAGGAATGCCAGATTTAGGGAGAGAATCTGTGCTTGGGGTTTGAGGTAATGGAGCTTTCCTCACCCTATTTTCTGGTGTTGGCCAGCCGAGTTGAAGATTGTCGGGATGGTGAGTTCCGAGTCGTTGTGATGGTTCTGCGTGTGAATCAGAGTGCGCAGCGGAAGCCTGGTGGGCCCATAGCCCACAGGTTCAGGATCGTAGCATTGGATGCTACGGTGGATTTTTTTTCTGAGGATGAGTAGAGGGTTGGAGAATTGGTTCCTCAGTATGAGATTGTCTCCGACTTTGTGAGACGTATTGTTTCCATGCCATTGCTTGATATATTGTGGTTTGTGGCACTGGCATGGTGCAGAATTGGGAAAATATGTGGCCAAGTGTGTCGCGGGAGTACCCTTATCATTCGTTGGAAGTCGTGTAAAGCGCTGGGGTTAGACTGGATAGGGTTGTCGAGATATAGCCTGACAGAGCAAGGACATGATGGTCAGAGTCGGTAGCATGGTGCCCGACTTGTGTTGGAAGTTGTGTCCTCGGAGGAGACCATGGCTCTTGAAAAGTGATCTCTGAGAGATTATGGGTCCTTGTTGGTAGCTGTGAGTGGCTGGTAAGGCTGGCCGAGTGGTCGACCGTGGCAAGGTCTGTATTGTTAAGGCGACCTGTGTGCCTTGGTCGCGACATTGTCGGCCGAGCTGTTGTGGTGGCAGGCAACACTGGTCTATTCTGGAGATAGGTGCCGTGAATTATTCAGGTTGTGTCATGTGGCTCTGTGGCGAGAGTGGAGCCAAGGATTGGTAGGCGTCCATTTAGAGTAATTGAGATGAGATGGGATTCGATTGGGTAATGGGCGAAGCCCTTGTATGGGGGTCCTTGGGGGACGTTGACGTTAGATGGTGATCCCAGGTCTGCAACTCGCATGGGATTTCCCTGTAAGTTTGAGTCGAGTGAAGTAAGGACTGAGGATTGTGAAATCCTGTCATTTGGTTTCACCGTGCTGTACTGATGGTCTGTGGAAGAGTCGACGGATGGCCTGTCAAGATTTGGAATTTGTTGGTTGTATCTGGTGAGGGACTAGAAAGGAAGGAAGAAGCTGAGTGAGTTAAGGTTCCCCGTTGACGAGTGTCTGGTGACCAGTGATTGGTCTTTCACAGACAGAAGATGCTGGTTGTTGGGGCTTGAGAATGGTGAGGACCGTGTGCTAGTGAGGCCTGGTGTAACGACCCAGAGCTCAGGGTATCGATAACCCGATACAAGTATCGGACTACCACTACCAAGAACTGGGGACGCCACCCAGGAGGCTGATGAGGCCCCGAAGGGTTAGTGGGATTGTCGAGGGATTACATTAGAAATTAGAATTCGCAGCGCGCAATGTTAATTTTTGGCATCGATTAATTAAAATAAGACAGAAGTAATTTAGAATATCAGAGTGGTATTTATATAAACTAGTCCAGATTTACAACATCGATGAATATACAAGTCCCACAGAAAGAAAAGACAACTACAACTACACGGGGCGTGCATATCTCTGCATCCACTGTTCGAGTGTGTGCATCATGATTTCAAGTCTGTTGGGCTATTGCCAGTGTTTCTAGTCTCAATTGGAGGCAAGGGACTCACATAGTTCCTAGCGTAATCTCTGGCACTCTAGTGAGGAACATTTATATTTTGTGTTTCTACTTTTCGCCTATAACAGGGGCACGCCATAGCCACTGTCTCACTTGTTTGCTCGATCTGAGAACTGATTCAGGCTGATCCCAGCAACGTTCTAGCCCCATAGAGCATGCTAACTTGTTTAAACTCACCCTGGCATCAGCCCTGAGCTTCCCCTCTTCCTCTTCTCTGTTCATAAAATCTAGCATATTTGTCTTGATCCGACGTGTGCACACCCTGCCAGATCACCATATTTCTCCTATTTCTCACGCTGGATTACCGTGTCAACCCACCTTTTCACTTGCCACCGAATCACACCCATACCAGCTACTAGATCAACCTGTGGCCGCTGGATGACTCACACTCCCCTTGGCCGTCATTCAACTCCTCTTCACATAAACCCATCTCCAGCTGCCGTAACATACCCGTGCCCACCGGATCACCACATTTCTCCCCTCAACGCGCCAACTCCACCCCTCTCCTTTTCTCTCGCCAGTTCACCCTCAACATCCCCCCTGGCCGCCGTATCAGAGGCCATCTTGCTTCCTGTGTGGCCGCCAGTTCATGGGCATTCCCCCTTTACATGCCTGCTGCCTCACAGGTGTTTCCCTCTTGCATGGCCGCAGGATGGAGGAATATGTCCCCTCTGCTCTTGCTACCAGACCAGTGGGGATGATCCCTTTTACTGTCATCAGTTCCCCATTCTTCTAAACCCTTTGGCCACCGAATTAAGAAGGAATGCCCCTTAGCCGCCAGATCATGGGATCTCTTCCCATTTGCCTTGTGCCAACGGATCCTCATCATTGTCCCCTTTGGCTCGATCATCGTGTCCCTCTTTTCTCACCCTATGGTTGCAGGATCAGAGTGCCATTGAATCACCTCTGACAGGTCAGGTCCCAAGGCCACAGTAACAGGGGATTATACCCCTAACATCATATTTTACTTTTATACATGTTTGGACCTCTTGGGTTTTCTGATTACCCCATTGGGTCATGGGGGTTCGCCACCAATCTCGATGTGATCTCTGATGACCTCGCTAGGGGAATAGTGAATAAACCACCTTGACGATGAACAAAGCCCCGTGGCTTTTCGACCCTTGGTCTACAGGCTGTCATCCTGACATGCCTGTCATTTACGGATTTCGTCTCAACTTGCTGTGGACAGGTCCCTTATACACCCCCCCCATATGTTCTGGGACAAGGGAAGATGGTGCTAGAATTTTTGTAGAACTCTATGTTTTATCTTCTATCGAGTTTTCTCGACCTTCCATTCAGCTTCCAGCCCTTACGGAAGTAACGGCCTCATGGCCTCACGGCTACCCAACAAACGGAATAAATTGCCATTCCGGCATACATCATCCCAGCGATATACAAGTCCGCCTGAACGTTGTCATGCTAGGTCTATCTCGTGGACACATATGCATGTGATAAGGAATGGATGAGCTACTGATCTAGAAGGGGGGTGAATAGATCAACCCCTAATTACACACACACAGTAGTAATCAAAATGCAGAATGAAAAAATCTGCTGTGAACTAAGCTTCAAAGTCTATCTGAATGAGCACCTGGGAGATATAATAAAGAATGACAATCATCCACATTGAACTCCAATGATGTTGATCAGCCAACACAGTATGGTACTAGGTGAAGGTTCAATTCAAGAATCTCCTGGCGTAATTGTCAGTTTTTTAGATAGGTGTAACCTATCCTTCCGACTAAGCCTTTTAATATACCATTGAGTTATCGATCAATATGTAGATATAAGATAGAGAAACTACCGAGCAACTCAAGACAATGCAGACTCATGTCAATTCCAGATGAATTAGCACACATAGTTTCAAGAATCAATCAACAACTAAGTTCAGTACTGGGCGGAGGTTCGATCTAGGATCTCCTCACGCAAGAGGTGACATTCTGGATAGACTTAACCTATCTTTCCAATCACGTCTTTCTATATACTCTTTGGTTGATGACAAATTCACTTCATAAGAATGGGAATATCAAAAATATCATATGCCTGAAGAATGTTCTTAGACATACATCTAAACAAAGCAATGAAGAATTAAGCAATCACACAGTGGACACAATAGTTTTTAAGGTGGTTCGATCTCAATCTTGAGATCTACGCCCACCCGTCACTCAATCGAGTGAGGCTTCCGCTGACAAACAACTTGTCAATCTGCTGATCTACAGCTTCGGGGATGAAATCCCTACAAATTACTGAGCTTCACAGCTTGCTGAACCCGCTGAGCTTTAGGACTTGCTGTTAGAGGATCAAGTCCTCGCCGCTGCCTCATAGCTTGGATTGCTGATTACACAGGTTGCAGAAACTCAAAATGAACTGAAAGAAATGAAGGAAAAATAATGACAGAAAGAAAAGATGTAGCTCTTACTCTAGAGCAATTCGACTCTGGATCTGATCCAGAAATCGAGATAACATAGCTTCTTCTCGAGCTTCTTCTTCTTCTTCTGATACTCTGTTTTCTCTCTCTCTCTCTTTTTTGTAATAGCTCTCTTTCTCTTAGACTCTCCTCAACTTAGAGACTCTCACTCTCAGCCCAGCAGTAGCTCTCGCAAATCTCCTCCTGCTTCTCCTCAAACTTTCTCTTCCCTTGCAGCACTCTGTCTCCTTGTTATTGAGCTCGAACGCTCGATCCCTATTTATCCCCACGAATGCGAATCTTATGGTCCCCATAGAATTTCAAATTGGGTGTGTGGAAGGAATGCTTCCACCCAAGAAATTCTTATAAAAGGTGTAGTTTGAGGGTCCACGTGTAAGGTGCAGACGGAAAGTTATTTCACATGGCAGATTCTTCAGTTGAGCTGCTAGCCTTGGATCACATGTCAGATAAGTTATTTTCTTGAATCATGTGACCAATTTGGTCTTCGTCAATCTCTGCACTTCAGGTGTTTGCTTAGGTTGCAGAGATGATATATATATGTAATGCGTATAGTAAGAGCATGACAAAAAATAGATTTAAATTAATCATTTTCTTTTTTACCCAACCCGTGGTCAATTAGGTTGATCAATCCCTATCATAGAAGGTGAGGGTTAACCCGGGAATGAGTGCGGGGTTAAAATGGCGCAAGGGAAATATTTCATTCAAATCCGACACGGTTGAGCGTAGGTATAGGCTAATACAGCGCGGGGTAGTGTAGGTAAAATGCTTAAACGGCGCGGGAGTGGATGGATGGGCTAAACCGGCGTGCCCTACCCGGGGTGCGCAGTATAAGGCCGCATCGGGTAGACACCATTTGAAATTTTATTGGGTTGAGTGTAGGGCTAATCCGGCGCAGGGGGGTACCGCGGCGTATTAGGGCACGTCGGATTAGGAGCGCGTTGGTTTAGGCCATTTTCTTGTATTTTTTAGTTTTACTTTGACTTATTGGAATGTTTGTGGATGTTTTGGATTGAATTGGGTTAATTAATTATTGAATTGAGATTCTAGATGCCTAGGAGGTGGGGTCGGAGCCCGTGCGAGGTTCATACTCGAGCACAGAGATTTGTTATTTCGAAAACATGCCTTATTAAGCCCAAAATTGTGAGGGTAATTTGTTAATTAGAACCTGGTAAAAATTGGGCAGCATCTCCCCATCCCCGGAGGATTACGGGGGAGAAGTAGAGACGTACTCACGTGATGGAGTAAGCCCCTTAGAGCCGGGTGGCACAACGGTGGCCGGCAGACCCAAGTAGATAGGAAACCCCGAGGGCACCATTCTTCCGTGAGTTGAAACATGATCGGATGAGATGACCAATGAGGGAGGGAAAACCCCGAGGGCTAGCCTATGAGGGGCACATGACCCACGGTCAAATCATGATCCAGAGGGACGAACGGTAGGGAGGGAAACCCCGAGGGCTAGCCTATGAGGGACATACAACCCGTGGCCACCATTGTTCCCCTTAAGGGACAATGGATTTTATGTTGGGCTATGAACCCTATTGTTGTTCACTTTCTGGCGGTCTACAGGGGCACATGTCATTGGAGGACATGATCCCTGTGACCCTATGGTGATTTAGGTATTTCCATAGGGCATGTTCCCCTCGCTAGAGCTTCAGAGCTGTTGTTCTCAACATAAAAAAAATGGCAATGTAACTTATGTGGAGAGTAAGAGGGGTATAGTAGCAGAACATTCGGGGAGTTGGCAAATTAGCACTCACAAGATCAGCAAGTTAATACCCACGGAGCTAATGGGTTAGTAGTTACGGAGTTAATGGGCTAGCATACAGATTAAGGGGGATCGAAATAGAGGGAGCAAATACTTGAACACTTGGCAGGTGATGAATGACCATCCCCGGCGGCCCAGCATATACATTATAGAGGTGGTCCCATTCTCTCTAGCTCATGAGTGAGTGCAGAGAGGTGTTAGGGAGGCCAATCCTGAAAAAGGGGGAGACGGAGATACACATACGAATGTGTCCCTGATAATGAAACCCGCAACAGGCATGTAGCATATTCGGCATAGCCATCATATTATAAGAGAACCCCGGGTAGGGGATACCATTTCTATAGCCCATGGCCATTCCAGGACGTATTTGGCTTCACGAAGTAAAACCCAAAGACTATGCATAGGAGACAGTTGAACATATGGATTCAAAAAGAAGGGAGGGGAAATATATATATAGAAGCATTGCCATGCTCAATATCATTCATTACATTGGCAGAAGAAAACTCGATGCTACACGTATTCGGCACGGCACGGCGTTGTCGCCCGGAGGTCGCCCACTAGTTACACAGAAGGGAGTAACACCCAATTACAAAAGAGAAAGAGGTAGGGAGACGGCGAGAGGGAGATGGGCTCATATCATCACCCCTTCCCCCCCACTCGTATTACATTAGAGGGAAAACAATAGGGGATAATTGGGAGAGATCACCGGAACCCACCTAAACTTCGCCACAGAAATAGAGTATCAGACGGTGAACTTCTTCTCCAGCTCCAGGTTTCTTCAGACAGACGGACAGGAAGGGTGGTGGCTCTCCGAGGCTCACTCTCAGAAAACCCCTACTTCCTCCCCAGGCTTCCCTCTCTCAGGCAATTAGCTGCCATACTTCTTCTTCTCCTCTCTTTCTTCGTATCTTTCCCTTCTGCTCTGCCCCCCCCTCCGTTCATTTTACATTTGGTCGAACCACTTGGTGTTATATAGACAGAGGCTCTCCCGGCGTGGAGGATGCGAGCCAGATAAAGCCCACCCAATGATTTTGGCACGCCGGATAAGGGGGCGCCAGAGAAGTGGGCGCGCCGGGGAAGGGGCACGTCGGATTAGTTCCATTCATTTGACGTGGGTCAGACAGTGGGTCCTGGGCTGGCTCTGGGAGTCACCATGATTTTTCATCTCGCCACAGTCTTGCAAAACCACAGTGAGAAGTCTTGATGAAGCTGTCAGGTCGTCATACGACCGTTTTCAGAACCCCGTGTACCTTTAGTTTGAACACGCGGGTTTTCTACTGACACGGCCTTCGGCACTATAGTTTGTGCTGTTGGCTTGGTTTGACTTGTGCTTGTGGCTTTCTCGGGGAGTTAAATACCACCTGGGGTACTTTCACCTTGACTGGGTGATCATTTGGTCGCTAACGGGCCCAATTTGCTGAGAAGTCGTACCCATGCTGGGCCATCCGGGTCTTCTACTGACGGAGCCTTCGGTCCCCTTATTCTGAAGGGCCAAGGGTGTTCTACCACCTCAGGAGGATCTTTCTCTCAGGTGGTGAGTCACCAGGTATACCCTTGTCCTTGGTCGGACAATGGATGTTGTTTATGTAGCATGGTTGAATCAATGTCGGTTCATTGGGCAGGCTTGCCAACACTACCGATTTGTTGTAAATTCTTTCGATTCTCTTGAGGTGAAGTCCCTGGTGTTCATACCGGATGACTTGTGGCTCTGGCAGCTCGAGAAGGCTTCGGTGTATCAGTTTCCTTCGGCTTCTTTACTTCAGTGAGCCGCATCATTCTTGCCTTTTAGGCTTGATCGCCATCGAGCATATTTTGAGTGCCAACAGGTCAAGTAATCTAATCACTCTAATGACACTCAAACATAGGTAAATGACTCATTAACCTAGATACATGACTCAAATAAAAGGGAGAATACAAGGATATGACTCTCATAAAATAAGAAAATACATCACATGACTCAAAATAGATAACTACACCATGCTAGATGCGTCCGAGGTGAGGGGAGGTGCCATGAGTGTGGGCAAGGGAGCCGATGTCCCCATCAGCTACGTTCACTGACCTCCCAAGGCTAGGCATCTAATGGGGCCATGGTGGGTTCATCCTATGTTTGTCGATTTATATTTCGCCTTTTTGGATCAAGCTTTCAATAATATCTTTGGATATATAACAGTCTTCAATGGCATGCCCCCTCTATTGATGGTAAGGGCAGAATTGAGGACCATCTTTCCATCTGGCGTCGCTCCACCTCTTGGGCTCCTAGAGGACAATCTTGTCACATTCGCGGGCCCATTTGAAGAGCACTTGAGTTCTCTCTTTAAGGAAGGAATATGGTTTCCTCATCTTGTCCCTCAACGAGGGCTACTGCTTGGCAGATGCGGCTGAAGAAGAGCTAGCTACCTCTCTCGCCTTCTGCCTTTGCTTTACAATGGTCTGAAAATTAGTGTCTTGTATTTATTTTTGCTTCGGCCGTCTCTCAGTCAGCTCATTCTCTTGACTTGATGTAGCCGCGGCTGGGCGATATTTTGCCAGAAAGACTTCAATGTCAGCCACCATATTATTCAGTCGACTGAAGGATTTGACTTCGAGGCCGACCATCCATAGCTAAATTTCTATCTTCAAATTGCACTTGCATATTTGGACAACATCTTCATAATTCGGCAGATGCTGGCATCTTTCGTAGAAATTCCCCCATCGTTGGACATAGTCCGGAGCGGACTTGTCCTCTCTTTGCTTGGTTTCATGTAATTCTGCCTTAGTGACTTCCTCCTCGGCTGACTCTGTTTGAACTACCTGCTCCATATTCGGCTCATTCATCGCCAGTGGAGCTATTAAATTCGGGTGTAGGTCGACCGGGCCCAAACCCATCTTTCTCATCTTTTTCTTCATTGTTTCGATTTCCTGGTGTAGCTTCATCATCAGAGCGATCGCAGGTTAGTAGAGGCCAGGGTTGGAGGTAGAAGCCCCAGGTTGATTCAGCCTTGTCGGCACAAAACATATTTCTTCATTTTCTTCTTCTTTCGGCATTCGACTTGTGTCGGATGATGCCGACAATGTATTGCAAGAGAGAGCGACACCCCTTCTCTTATTTCTTGACTTCTTTTTCTTCTTCCCATCTGTGGTCGGCACGTACCCCCACGATGGGTCATCTTGTGACTGCTGGTGTATAGACACAATGTTGATAGCTTTCTTGAAGTCGGGAAGCTCATGAGGGTGTGGAGGATCCACTCTGGATTCGCCCATCTGGAGCTCTCCCCTCTTGATCATGCCTTCGACAATGTCTTTAAATATGTAGCAGTCTTTGATAGAGTGCCCAAGCATTTAGTGATATGGGCAAAAGCGGGGGTCATCTTTTCTTCTAAGGTCACTCGGCCTTTTCGGCTCCGGCAAAGTGGCCTTGCTATATCTAGTGGCCCATTCAAACAAGAGCTGGGTCCTATCCTTAAAAAATGAATAAGACTTCATCATCTTGGCCCGTAAGGGAGGCCCTTCTTGTTGTTCGACAGGCCTAGTCGAAGGATGGTTGGCAACGCCTCTATCTTTATTTCTTTGCCACTCGAACACCCTGAGGTCAACCATATAAACTTCTTCGAGCACGGGCCGTTTAGCGACTAATTTCGTCTTCTAGGTTGAAGCCACCACATTATTCAATCAGTCGAAAGACTTGATTTCGATTCTGATCATCTTTTCGAGGATCCCCCGCTTCAAATTTTGTTTGCAGATTTGCACTATGTCTTCTTGGTGCAGCGACCGCCTGCATCTCATGCTGAGATGGCACCATGTTTTAATATATTCGAAAGTAGTTTCATCACTCCTCTGCTTGGAAGCATATAATTCAGCCATGGTTATTTCTCTCTCAGCAACATGAAACCACTCTCGAAACTTCCTTTGCATATCTAGCCAATCATTGATAGACCCGGCTGGTAAGTTTGAATACCACTCAAACGTGAGTCCCGTGAGGGAGGACCTGAGGAACTTGAGTTGGTAGGATTCGTCAGCTGGCAAGTTGCCCATTACATTAACGTAGTAAGCTATGTGCTCTTTCGGCAAACCTTATCCATTAAACTTCTCGAACTTCAGCGGCTTATTGACGCCAGGAGGTAACCTCTTGGCCGAATGATGGTCAGAGTAAGGGACCTTGTACACATCAAAAGTGGCATAATCATCGTTGCCTCTGTCGGCTAGTTTCTTTTCGATCATCTGTTCTATGATTATTTTATTCACCATCACCTGGTCGACCAGGCCTAGGCAAAAGTGGGCCTGCAGCATTTGCGACATCGCCACTGTTGCCTGAGGTGCTGTGGCAATCCCCTGGTATGGAATAACCAAGGGTTGTGTTGAAGTGGTATGTTATTGCTAGGAGGGAGTGCCCCATGTGTAATCAGGCACCAGCTGAGATGCGGCCACCTGTGGTGAAGCTTCGAGGGTTTGGCCATCATTTCCTGGTGTCTCGGGAGGGACTTCAGCCTATCTGGAGGTAGATGCTCATGCATTCTTTTCATTCAGTTACTTTTTCAATGTTTCAACCTCCTGTTGATACTCTTGTAACAACATTAGTAATGCAGGCTCATGCATGGTGGGGTTGAGAGTGACGCCTCTTTCCCCAGCTGGACTTTCTTCGGACGACGTGGATGGTCTCCCGCCATCGCCAACTACATTGACAGTGACGACCGTCATAGTCTTGTCCCGGTTGGTTTCTTCAATAGGGGTCCGCAGTGCCTCGCCAGCTTGAACTGGAGTTCGGGGCCAAGCACGCTTGGACACCCGGATATGCTTGAATCTAGTTGGCTTCGGGGCCAACCCCTCCTTTGATTTGGCTTCGAAGCGGTCCAGCTTTTCCTAGGCCAGCACTTGGAAGGAGTTATGTACTAGCACCGCTGAGATTGCCCTATCGGGCATGACTATTTCCTCTTTTTGTCACATTTTATTTAATTGCTCTGATTATTATGAATGATTATAACTGTTGTATTCTGATTTTTCGGATCGGGGTGTGACACTTTTGTGGTATCAGAGTCTAAGTTTTCTTAAGACCCTAGGTTTCCAGAAAGTGTCAGTAGAACCCGTGACATTGGTAAAGTCTAGAATCCAACCCAGTGAGATGGGGTGGAGACTCGGGTTAAGTTAATTAACAAACAAAACTCTAAAAATGAATTCGATAGAATGTTCTTAATTGTTCTCTCTTTGTTGTAGGAATTCTTTGCGATGGCAGCTGAGCACACTCAGTGGCGAGAGATGCAATGCACGGTTTAGGGCTTGACCCAGGCCTTACAGCAAGTAGTGCAAGGAGGCGTGCATCATGGAGCCGGTGATCTCCACCGAAATTTTTGAGGCTTAAATCCCCCACGATTCAGTGGTTCGTCAGATCCAGACGAGGCAGAACATTGTCTTAAGGAAATGGAATAGATTTTTTGGGTGATGTAGTGCAGCAACCAAGAGCGAGTCTTACTGGCTGCATTTCAGTTAGAGCGTAACGCTCATGCATGGTGGGAATCTGTAGAGCCCATGCTCGCAAGTGGTCAAGTGACTTGGGAGGAGTTCTGTGAACATTTTAATAGCAAGTATTTCTTAGATCATATGCAGGAGAAGAAGATGGCAGAGTTCACTTCACTGAGACAGAGGAATTTATCAGTTGCTGAGTACGAGGTGTAGTTCGCCAGATTATCCCGCTATGCGTCGCATTTGGTATCCACTGAGAAAATGAAGGCCAAGCGATTCTTAAATGGGCTGAAGCTTCAGTATATTAACCAGTTGGCACCAATGGAGATCCACACTTATGCCAAGATTGTGAGAAAAGCCTAAGTTCTCAAAGATACTATGGAGATGACAGAATGGATTCAAGGGAGAGATAAAAAGAGAGAATAGACAACCAACTCCAAAAATTTCAAGCCCACTAATGGCAAGAAGAGACCCAATGGTGGGCCGAGTTTGTCGAAAGATAAGAAGCTGAGAGAAGGAGATAAGAAGGCAGTAGGTTCGACTACCCAATCCAAAGTAGTTTGTAAGTATATATTGTGATCGACTGGGTCATAAGATGGAAGTGTGCTGGCGCAAGCTTGGCGCCTATTTGCATTGCAGAAGCAGGGACCACCGGATCCCTGAGTGTCCTCTTATTTCTGATCAAGCTACATCGGAGAAGTCACAAGGCAGTCAAAAGTGGTAGGGCAAGCTCCAAGCCTTTCAGGAAATCAAAACTAAACCCACCGAGGAGGGTGGATTGGTCGAAGGTACTCTTACTATTCTTTCTAAGCCAGCGTTCGTTCTTTTCGACACCGGCACTACTCATTCATTTATTTCTCAGAATTTTGCTAAGTCTATATCTGTGAAACCTGCATTGATGGATTCTCATTTAGTCATTTCAACCCCTTTTGGCTTGGTATCAGCTATCAAATATTATTATCCCTCTAGTGAGGTCCTAGTTAATGGTCAGAATTTATCAGCTAATATAGTATGTATAAAGATGAAGGATTATGATGTAATCCTAGGAGCGGATTGGTTAGGTAGATATGGAGCTCGTGTCCATTGTAAATCGGGCTCAGTGTCTTTCTCTGGGCACCCCGAGCCTTCCTTTTCTGGCTATAGGCACTCTAAGTTTGTGTCACTCATTTCGGCACTTTGGGCTGATACATTATTGAGGAAGGGGTGTCAGGCATTCTTTGCCTTGGTCTCTTTGACCGATAAGAAGGAGTTAGAGTTGAAAGACATTCCTGTTGTCCAAGACTTTCCTGATGTGTTTCCTGAGGATTTGCTAGGACTTCCTCCTAAGAGGGAGGTGATTTTCTCTATTGATCTAGTTCCTGGCACGACACTAGTCTCTAAGGCTCCGTATTATATGTCCCCCGCAGAGTTAAAGGAGTTAAAGGAGCAATTGCTGGAATTGCTAGAAAAAGGTTTCATTCGTCCGAGTACATCCCCGTGGGGAGCCCCAGTGCTTTTTGTGTGGAAGAAGGATGGTTCGTTGAGACTATGCATTGATTATCGTTAGTTGAACCAGCTTACTATCAAGAACAAGTACCCATTGTCAAGGATCGATGAGCTGTTTGATCAGATATCTAGAGTGTAATATTTCTCCAAGATTGACCTCCGATCGGGGTATCATCAATTGACAATCAAGGACAAGGATATCCTTAAGATAACTTTTCGAAGTAGGTATCGACATTTTGAATTTGTAGTAATGCCTTTTGGTCTAACGAATGCTCTTATAGCTTTCATGCAGCTGATGAACAATGTGTTTTGGCCCTACTTAGACCAATGGGTCGTGGTGTTTATCGACGACATTCTTATTTACTCTAAGAGCAAAGAAGAGCATGAGGAGCACTTGAGGATGGCATTACGAATATCAAGAGATCATCAGTTGTACATTAAGATTAGTAAGTGTGAGTTCTGGTGGCAAGAGGTGTCTTTTCTAGGCAACAACATTACGAATGACAATATTACAGTGGATCCCTCTAAGGTAGAGGTAGTAAGAAATTAGGATAGGCCGATGAATATGACTGAAGTTAGAAGTTTTCTACGCCTAGCAGGTTATTATCAGAGATTCATTAAGGATTTCTCCAAGATTACGGTACCCTTGACGAGGTTGACTTATAAAGAAAACTGATTCGAGTGGTCGGAAGAATGTGAAAGGAGCTTCTAGACACTGAAGGAATATTTGACCACTGCCCCTGTGCTGGCCTTACCTTCTGGAGAAGGAGGTTTTGAAGTATAAATAGATGCCTCGGGTATTGGCTTAGGCTGTGTCACACCCTGAGATATATGTACAATAGACGAATATCAAGAATGTGAATAGTCGGTGATACGCCTCAAGCTAACATTATAATTAGAGCGCTAATCATTCAACATAAGATGAATGGACACAATGTAATGTACTCAAAATTCCACTTTATTTAATAATAATCAAAGTTTTACAATAGAGACTAAGACTTGACTCCTTGACATGCTTGACTCAATAAAAAGAAAATTTTCATAGCCACGAGGGAGTCTCAGAAATATCTTTGAATTGGAGAACATTGCCTTATTGCCTTACTATTATTTTCCATGACTAAAACTGCAACATTGTACTGTGCATGTGAAAATTGCTTGTGTATTTGACAATCAAAAGAGCTCGACTACTCCATTAGCTTTGGCACTCTTATAGGTCATGCCGAGTGCATTTTCAATCAGGTGACATAAAATGTGAGCAGGGTTCCCTCATAATCTTATAGAATTATAAAAGAAAGTTTCACCTCACCTTCACTGTAAATAAGAATTACAATTACCCAAATGTCATCAGAGTATAGGACAGTTAGACGGAGTCAAAACTGGTCAAGTAGAATATCAACTTTCCATCCAACCTGGAATTAGAATTGGCTGGATCTTGATTGGCATCAGCAGGAATCTGATAAAGCTGGCCTGGGACCTGTTTAAAAAAACCAGTTTTAGGCCTAGGCCGGTTCCGGTGATGGTTCTGGTGTTTCAGGGCTGTTTGCCAAAAGACAGACACCAGAACCAGACCTGTCCTGGCCAGTTCCGTCTGGTTCATCCAGTTCCAGTCCAGGCAAAACCGGCCTGTTTGTTAAACCATGCCTAGAACCAGTAGGAAGGCCTTTTTTCATCTTTTTCATATGCTTTTGACACTTTCTGTAAACAGATTTGGTTGTTTTCCAGGCTAAACTAGAATCAGCGTGGACTGCTCTAATTTGAGTAATCTCAGAGTCAGTTTTTTCTGTTCATTGTTGCTAATAAAAGAATCATGGCATATATGGTTGGCACAAGGTTGGCTGGCTTGGTGGTCCGGTCTTACTCAGTCTGGTCCAGATATGAGTTGGATTGGGCCGAGTCAATATGTCTCAGCCTAAGAATTGCAATTGCCTAAGATGCATTATTATAAATGCCTAGCTACAAATGCTTAAGAATTATAAATGCCAAGGGGTCTTCACGACTCGGGCATTCTGGTGTGTATCTGGGCTCGGTCCAGCCTATATATGATCCAACTCGTACAAGTCAGATCAAGTCGGCCCGAGACAGTGAAGTTGGTAAAATCAGCTTCACATAATCTAGAAGTTTCACTAAATCTAAATCTAAAATTTTCTTCTTACTGGACCAGAAGGTTTACCGGCATTGCTTGAAGGATTTAAGATGTACCCTTTTCTACCTTTCCATTGTTTCTATAACTAATACCATGAATTCAATATGTCAATGTCTATCTAATGCATCCACGATACTCAATGTTTTGAATGCTAGTAAGAGGGATTTTGCATCTAGAAACATCAAAAGGTAAATTGTAGATTCTTTGTTCCCGTCAGTGTGTTTGGTATGGATTTTGGATGTTTGGATCTGAATAAAATTTTATGGTTGTCTGTTGACGTGATGTCGACCTCCTATTTATTGTTTCCTGAGTTTTGTGAAGCCAATTAGTAAGCAGAAAAGGTCTATCCTCTGAAAGATGACAAAATCTCAAGTATTCTTAATTAAGGCAAAAGTGAAATAATATAAAGTTATATGATGAAAGACACTGATAAAAATGACCTTAATATATAAAGAACCTTCAAGTGCAAGGACATGCAATGGTCATATAATCACTTCTAAATGAAATAGGGATATGATAAATGATGCATGGGGACATGTTTTTGAAAGTGGATGGTACCACAAATTGTATTAAATATAAAAGGAGGGATATAGAAGTACAGATGCAGCATGGGGACATGTATAAATCCAATTTTGAAATTAAAGCGTACTCATTTTGTTCAGCAATCAGACAATAGCATTAGTTTCCTGCTTTTTGTTTGCAGTATAACCATAGTAGTATTTAATTTGAACAGAATGAGCAGAATATTTATACATTTTTTTGTCATTTCCACATGATTTCGTTTATTTCTCTCATATCATCAGGTGTTGGATAAGATGCATGCTCGAGCTAGAGGACCTCGTGTAACGCTAACTAGACAACCAACTGAAGGAAGAAGTCGTGATGGAGGTACCATGATCTCTTCCTATCTTATTCTTTTGAAAGTTATTGTTTAACATTATACGAATGAACATGTCTTTTTTTCCCCTGAAATAAAAGGTGTTAAGATCTCTATCATATGTGGCCATTGTTAGGACTACGTCTAGGTGAAATGGAGCGAGACTGTTTGATAGCTTATGGAGCTAGTATGTTGATTTATGAACGCCTAATGCTATCTAGTGATCCATATCAAGTTCAGGTATTAATATTTTTTCCAAGTAGTTTCTCATTCTTTTTATCGCACATTAATTGTATCATTTATCAAAATTTAGATTCCAATTAAGTGTGTGGGACACTCCTCAGCCGTAGCAGTATAATGCGTGCCAATTAATTCTTTGAGGCATTCTTCATTGGCCATATTGCTTATATGATGTTGTAAAGTACTGACTACCAGGTTCCAGATATGCCTTTAGAGTGTTGTATATGGATTGCGCACTTAGTATATAGGACTTGAACATACATTATGCCCATACCTGGGTATGTCTGGGAGTCTCATTCATATATTCTGGGTTATTGCCCTCATTTATCGACAGAAGCTTTCATTGGTCGCTTTTCCATGTCATAAAATATTACCATCGTATTAGAACCGCTTCTCTTGTTTGGTTTCTCCCACACATTCGCAGGACCCGGCAAAAACGTCTTTGGTGCTGTGTCGACACAAGTTGACATGGACACCCGTGTCGGTGGCCCTAACTTCAGATGTCCCCTCATAGATTAGGTCAAGTCTATCCTACATCTCTTTTGCAGATTTGCAAGTGGATACTCTTGAGTACACGGTGGGGTGGATAGCGCACTGCATGATGTTCACGGCGCTCAAATTTGTTGAGGATTTCTTAACCCGGTCTGGTGTCCAGGTGTCATCTACTTCTAGTAAAACAAAAGGTCCTTTACTCACAACACGCCAAAGCAAGTGATCTTGGGCACGCAGAAAAAATTCCATTCGGTTCTTCCAATATAGATAATTCGTGCCATCGAAGAACGGTGACCTATTGATGGAGTGGCCCTCAGCTATGAAGCTCTGAGGGACATTCCCATCGGATCTCCCTGGGTCATTGGACCACATCTCTAGGGAACCTACTCTGATACCATCTGTTGGATGGTATGAGAGGATCTACAGGGGGGGTGAATAGATCCTACACTCACTTTTTTCGACCACTTTAAAACTTAAAAAATACTGAGAATAGAAAGGCTAGTTCAGACTCAAATCATAATAAACACCGAAGAGCTAACAGCTGAATGATGTGAGATGAGTTTAGAAAATTAGGAAAACCTATGAAGGTGGGATAAAAGAAATGGATAACATGCAACACACCACAACACAAGCAGCTTTTAAGGTGGTTCAGATGCTACCAAGCACTCCAACGTCCACCCCCGCAGTGAATCTTTCACTCTTTGGCCAAAAGAGACACACACACACGCTGGAAGTCCAGTAGAGACACGGGGACAACCCCCCCCCCCCCCACACACACACACGGGGATGAAATCCCACAAAGAAGGAACAAAGACAAAACAAGAAAAGAGAACACACACACACTGTAAATGCAGCTTACAAGTGACAACTCCCCACACACAAGCTAGTTTTGTAGATGAAGAAAGACAAAAGTGAAAGAAACAATGAACAAGAAGTAGAAAACAAGAAACAAGAAGAGGATGACTGGCTGCACTCTTTTCTCTTCTACCTCTCACTTCTTTTTCTGGAATCCCAGGACAAGCTCTTTCTGTATTCCTTTTTTCTTTCTGGTTCCCACGTCTATGCTCTTCTAGTCTCACAAGCAGCAATGGTAGCAACAACTCCATGCAAAAGAGGGGCATCCAATTTATAGCCTTAAGAGGTAGAGATTTTCCCTCTAAGACTTGGCAATTTGATTGGCTGGATTAAAGAAGAGAAGTTTGACCAAAAGACCCTACAGCATCTCAATCTCTTTGGCTGGCAAATAGAGAGGACATCCTTCTGTCCTGGAAGATTTTCTAGACCTAATACTGATTGGCTGGAGGCAAAAAGTAAGTTACCTTGAAAGGTGACCTTTCCCACATTTGTAACCTAACCAATCTTCTGTCCAAAAAGACTAAAATGGTAACCAATGATGACGAGGATAGTTGCCTGTCTTAGGAGCCTTTTCCAAGCCTCAAAAATCATATTTTTGGAGGTTTACGGTTACTATTTTTGGTTCCTGGAAGACCTGGTGTGTTTGATAGAAAAAGGCTAAAAAAAGCTTCTGGGAGTATCATGAGGTCGACCTCCTATCAGGGCGACGTTGACGCGGCCTTGGAGAACCGCATTTACAACTATTTCTGGGAGAAGCCTAAGGTCGACCTCTTGTGAAACTGTGGTTAACGCAGCTCACACTGACCGCTCTCTAGAATGCTAGTTGATGATCGTGTGGTCGACACTTCATGATGGTGAGGTCGACGTGGCTGTGAAGACTTGCTTGGAGGCTTGCTGGAGTGGAGCTGCGTTGACGCATTGGGCCCATGGCATCGATGCAGCGTGGCATGGCAGAACGTTCACGAAAAGGAGTCGACAATTGGAGTCCACACTTTTGACTTGGAAGCTTGAAGAGGTGAACGCGTCTGATGACGAGGTTGAGGCAGCCATGAAGAACAACATGTGTAACATTTTCTGTGAGGGTCTGAGGTCGACACTCTGAGAATCTGAGGTCGACACCACCCTTGTGACGAGCTTCTTCAACGGCTTCTGTGAGGACTTGAGGTCGACCTCCTAAAACTTTGAGGTCGACACGACTTTAGAGATACCATCGGACGGACCACTACTAGAGCTGGTGAGGTCAATGCAGTGAAGCATGAGGTCGACCTTCTTCACACCTAGTCATTCAAAAAGTGTTTCATGAGTTTCAAAAATAATTGGCAAATGACTTATAGTGAGACATCATCAAAACACAATTTACTTAACAGTGCATACCCCGTGTCAAGTAGCAGGACAAGGCCATGCTGTTGGGCACAAAGGCATAGGCCCTAGCCAGTCCCAGGGTGTGGGGTGCGTGTGTGTCTCCTCTGCTCCTCCCGAGATCGGGTGTGGGCAGTGTGCACCCATACGATACCTTGGCACAGTATAAGACGTCAGATGACTCATGTGGCCTTGTTGTGTATAGTTGAGCAACAAAACTTATGCCGGTGAAGGTTGAGTTACTGACAGGTTGTCGTGGCCCTTTCGACAGATGGGCTGGTGTCACCCTATGTGTAGGGCATGGTTCTCTCACTGGTCCTAGCTCGAGACTAAGGTTTACTAGTGTATGAATGCCCTCCCAAAGGTGGAGGTTGTGTGTGTGTGGCTGCGTGGCCTTGTCGGTGGTTCCATCAACAGGGAATGATTGTTACGATCATATCATCATGAGATTTTCTCTCAGTAGTAGGACCGTGGTTTTGCCATGGGTCAACGATCCCGACTAGTGGTCACGGTTTCCTTATTAGGAATTGGGCTAGCATAGAGGCTCTGTAGTTCCTTTGCTTATCATTCTTGTTATTTTGGCCGTTGTTGTGTCCTATTGTTATTCTATTGCTGTTGTTTATTCTTGGTACTATTGTAATTGCTCACCATTTTTATTGTGGTGGGGATCCGCGAGACCCCTACTAATCCAATGAGATGAGACTCACTCCCTGCTTTTTTAGGTGCAGTGCTTCTCCTTGAGGTGGTGTATCTCAGTCGAAGGACCTTTAGCCACCAGCTTGCTAGTGCCGGGGTGTTCCCCGTAGCAGTGTACGTTCACTTTTAGTTGACTGTACTTTGTAGTTATATTATATTATTCTAAAATGTAATTTTATTTATGTTAGATTAGTTGATTAATTCTATAAATTAATTTCATGTAATTATTTTGAATTTCAATACATTACCACAACACTCCATATAACCCTTCTGAGCTTTCTAGCTCATGGGTGGCGGCGTAGGATCCGAATGGTATCGGGTTTGACTCGATATCCAGATCTTGGGTCATTACATACTTACATTAGATATCATCCCAACTTGTTTGTCCTCAAACAATAGGCTAATCTACAGTAGACATGTGCTACGAACTGCAAAGAATCCCTTTATGATGGCACTATCTATGTGCTTAATTACATATCGATCAGTTTGTCAATTTATATCTGAAGCATCTTCAATAAAATTGAAGAAATCATTTGGGGATACATAACCCACAGTTGATGGGCAAACAGATAAACAATCATAATATTCTGATCACATAGGTAACAGTTTAGGATGCAATTCATATGATCCTAACCATGCATGATCTCTTTTAGCAATCCTTAACATTTTCATCTATCCAAAATAGTATTAAACTAACTATAAAGGAGAATAACATGCATTTAGTTAGTCATGTGCCTACTTGTACCAAGAGATCCTTAACCACCTCAGATTCCCATTTCTAGCTCCACTACCACCCAGAACTATTGCTAGGTGTTCTCCTCATGCCAGGGGTGATCGTCTGCTCCTAACATCACAAGGAAGCACTGTCTGCGTAGGTTTTGCCTCTAGGTAACAAGAATAACAACCTAAAACTCACTTTCTTGATCTTTTTCCTTCAACTACTCCTATGGTTCCTCTTCTTATGTTCATACTCGGGACATTCTGGGTAGATAAAGGAGTAATAAGAGGGATAACAGAGATTAAATAGACAGTTCTCCTGGCCAGTTAGTGGAGAATTATTTAATTTACTTCTACCTAAGATATTTGTCACCTGCCCCAACAGTTAACACCTGGTATACACCCCTACCTTACCTTGCTGACCTCTGGCATACACCCCTGCCTTACCTTACTGTCCTCTGGCATACACCCCTGCCTTACCTTACTGTCCTCTGGTATACACCCCTGCCTTAATTTATTGACCCTTGCCATCCATTTCTAATCCCCGCCGTATTTTTAGTCTTTGTAAGATAGCACTTTAGTCATTTTTAGGTTTTTAATATCCTAAGTTTAAGCCAACTCTCCTACGTTAGCTATCTGTTAACCCATGCAATATAGCACCTTACCCTATTGAGTAGTAAAATTTTAATTTTACTTGCTATTTAATTTTATTTTCCTCTTTTTTGACTTATTAAATGACATAATTAGTAAAAGTACTTAACACAAGATTTAAGGATAATTAGATTATCTTTCCAATGAGTCCAATCTAGACCTGATCCAACATTTTTACAAGTAAATAACCTTAATAAGGGTAAATTTTTAAAAGGCGTAGGAGGTGGCAATGCCACCACCAACTTTATTTCATGGGAGAAAAAACATTACATGCAAATGCTAGGCATTCCTAGCTTATCCATCTTGATAGCTCCCTGGACATCCCAAGGTAAGGAATGCCAATTAAAGAAAAAAGAGTTACAGCGAGGGAGGCAGGCAAAATTTGCAAGGTGGTCTGCAGCATGGTTAGCTTATCTGAACACATGGGTGATTTTTGCTGTGCCACACAGAGTTTTACTTTCTCAGACAATAGTGATAATCTTTCAAGGACAGGAGATATTATCCACTAACACATCAGCCAGCAACTTGGAGTCGAACTCAATCAGATCTACTTGGCAGGACAAAGACAACACATGAGTATATCTGAGTGCATCTAGTAGTGCTCTAGCTTTAGCCGTGAGACTGCTACAATTGCCGTAAAAGTGGGAGAAAGCAAAAATAATATCCCCATCATGATTTCTAATAATCCCGCCTCCACCTGAAAAGTTGTTTAATTTGCAGGCTCCATCAGAGTTAAGCTTCAGGGACTGGGTAGGAGGGTGGCACCAATGGATAATACGCTAGGGGTGCTGCAGTGAAGGAGCAGTTCGGATGCCAAAAGAGTTGAGCAAATTCCTTTTCTGGCCGTTAGTCTCCTGCATAGATGCTTGCGACATCACTAGCTTGACATGATCAATAATTTTGGCCTTGATAGTCTTCCCTGTACACAAAGAGCCCTCATATCTAACTTGATTTCGCGCCCTCCAAATCTCCCACAATGTAGCTCATATGGAAGTCTGGAGGAAAAGGCCGTGCAAAGAAGAGGTCCTACAACCCATTAAGATATGAGTGATGCTCTGAAAACAATTCGGATGACCAACGGGTTGGGCAACACCAAATTGTCCCAGGAAGTTCCAAAGTAGAACAGCCCATTACCCATATAGAAACAAATGGTCTGCACATTCTTGCATTGAGCTCAGGCAGCAAGCGCATTTGGAACACAGTTGAATTCCTAAGAGCGTGACTCTGTCATCAGTTGGCAGGCTGTTATGCAAAACTCTCTAAGCATGGATAGACCACTTGGTTGGGATGAAGGGAGACCACAGGCGCTTCCAATCAAATTGTGGAGAGGATAGCGCATGGATGATCTTATGAATTGAGGAGGTTGAGAAGAGACCATTAGAAGTAAGAGACCAAATGTGCATGTCTGTGGTATCAAGGAAAACCATTCTTGAGATCTTACTAGTAACATAGTTCGGAACAAAATCCGCAAGTAGCCTATGTTGTTCCAGCGTTAGGCTGGAGATGCCTTCTCTGACAGAGAGGGTGTTGGATAGTTGGCTTCTGATGTCCTCAGGGATACATGTAGATAATGGGCAATCCGCAAGCCAAATATCATGCCAAAAACTAGCCAAACCATTTCCCATGATCACCCTACTGTGTTGCAGAACAACCACTTTAGCCTTGAGCAAAACGTGATGAGCTAGACCTTTAATGGACTTCAGACTTGCAATTGTGAGGAGGCGGCCTTTGAGGTGCTTAGCTTTGAAATAAGTAGCCCACAAGGATGTGGTATGCAAGGCCCTCCAAAGCATCTTGACACACATCGCCAGTTGCATGGTCCGGAGAGAAAGAACACCCAAGCCACCATCATGCACCGGCTTCGTGATGGAACTCCAACCTTTCCAATGTCTTTTAGGTCCCTCCACCATGGAACCCCAAAAAAAACTTGCAAGAGCAGAGTCAATCAGTTTGTGAATTCCTTCATGGATTGGAGTAGTAGCCAAAGTATAGATGGGAATAGAAGTCAATACATGCTTGATTAGGATGAGTCAGCCTCCCTGGGATAGCCAGCTAGCTCTCCACCCTTGAAGTTTCTTATTAATTGTAGCAAGGATGCCTGAGAAGAAAACCTTTTTTGATCTACCTAAAATGAGAGGAATACCCTATCCCCGGGAGGGCAACCCAAGCTCTGCTGGCCCTTTACCAGCAAGGGTCTTGACCCATCACCTCTTCCTAGCATCATTTAATCACCCGGGGCTCGAGTGTGTGCGGCGGCCTTTCGGCCCGCTTAATCAACTTATTTGCTCTGTTAATGTGAATGCGGACTAGGTCCTAGGGTTGATTGTGTTTGCTGCCTTTTGCCCCACCTTGTGTCACATCAATTAGACTCCTCGTATTGTTAGAAACTTCAGGGTCGGCTTGGTGTGCAAGGCGCTTCTGGCGATGACAGAGGCCACGCTGGTAATGATGACCGACGTCTTGTCTTGTTCTGGGAGCGCGGGCTTCGAATGGTTACCTAGCGCGGCGGTAGGCACCTTTTCACCTGCCTCACAAAAGGTGGTGCCGACCCGTCGTGGGTGGTTATAAGGGTGACTGCATGGTCTCCCCGTAGTCTCCATCTATGTTTCGCCGGTCACCATGCTCATCGTAGGCATCTTCCACCCTTACCTGGTGAGGATTCTTTCATCCCTTGCGTTTCCCATCTTCCGTAGTCATGCCTCCACGTACAGGAGTCCCTCAAGTCAGTTCTTCTTCTTCCGAAGAAGCGCCTCGTGGTCGAGGTGGTGTGCCGAGCACTTCAAGTGCCGGTACTAGTCGACCTTGCTCTCCACCGCTAGTAGCGTATAGGGTGCTCCATGGCCTGTGGGGAGCTTTCCAGATTCCCCCCAAGTATGACATCATCTTCCCAGCTGTGGGTGACGACATAATGAATTACCCTTCCTACGGGATCATGGTCCCAGTGGCCTCCTTCCAGGCGGGCTTCCGCCTACCTATCCATCCCTTCATTGAGTCTATCCTCCATCATTATGGATGGCATCCTGGGGAAATAACCCTCAATTCCCATACCATCCTCTGTGGATTCGTCTACTCCTGCCATAGGGCATCGGTGGAGCCAGTCGATCTGTTCTGGCATTTCTTCCTTGTCCAGAGTTGCCCGGTCGACACCTATTTTACCTATTTCAAGGCTTGCACCCACCAGCATTTTATCCAAGTCTCTCGTACCGCATCCAACCGCAAGGGCTGGTCGGAGTGGTATGTGTATATTATCAAGTCGAGAGACCATAATGTCTCTGACAGGTGGATGCGTAGTGGCACCCGTCCCACCTATCGTGATGCGAGGCCCTCCCTCAGGGCGAAGCATCGTCGGAAGTTAAAGGAGATTAGCCGGTATCCTCTTGTTGATGTGGACTTCATTTTGACTCCGGTGCTGCTTCGGGAGCTGGGGTTGAGTCCTTCGTTACCGCAGGGTACTGGTCTTCTCCTTCCATGAGGCCACCTCGGTTGTGAGCGATACTTAGCCAACTCTTTTCTACTTTCAGGGGCGCCAGAGGTTCAGGGTTGGACCTGCTAGATCATCGAGCTGCTGCGGTGTGCTCCTCGCCCCGTGGATCACGTTGCTCCGAGGACCGGCCAGGTGTCTGTCCTCGCCCCCCAGGCCGATGTTACGTTTGCCCCAGGGAGGTTGCAGTACCCGATCCTGGTCAGCATCCCTCTAGTGCATTCGTCGGGGGCATCCACGGTGGGTGGAGGTACTAGCCCAAAGAGCAGCTCCCCCGAAGGCATTTCTAGTATGGTCAGTGAAGAGTGTGCCATGGCTGGTGGTAGCCGCACCTTCCTGAGTGAATTTGGCAGTGTTGGACACCTAGTGCCGGGCGAGGAAGAGAATGAGGTCTTCCACCCATGCTCGGAGTCGTGTCCTACCTCCTCCACCACCTGAGTTGCCTTCTTCCGAGGCTCCACCGCTGCCACTAGCTAGTGAGTCAGCAGTCGCTCCCTCCGTGTCAGTCCCCTTGGCATGGACAAGGCCAAAGCTCCAGCGACTGATGACGCCGATGTCTCCTCTCCGTCGGGATCTCCTCAGCGTAGCCAATCCTCACCGCTCGGGGACTTGACATCTAGGCTGGCCGAGATCGCCATGATCATCGATCTCATGGGGAGAAGCGTGGAGTGGTATGAGGAAACCAGTGAGTTCGGCCCTGGGGCCGAGAAGGAGCTGACGGTGGTGGTTTCGAGGAGTGCCTATATGGTCGTCAGTGCCTTTAGTCTGTGGAGGCATCATTTCTAGGGTCTCGCTCAGATGCTGAAGTCTAGCCAAGCTCTTCAGGCGGGGCTCAAGGAGCACCTAAAGTGGTCCGAGGCAGCCTACATCAAGCTCCATAGGCAGTCGGTCAAGCAAGGACTAGCCCTCGCTGGGATGGAATGTGACCGGGACTCCTTCTGGGAGTGAGCTAACACAGTCAGGGAGCGAGCGGCCAAGCTGGGGGCGGAGGTCCTAGCCATTGAGACCCGTGATCGGGAGGCCGAGGCAGAACTAGTGGTGCTACGCTCCTCGATGTCGACTGCAGGCGAGGAGGCGGTGGAGTGATTCTGCTCTTCTTCGGCCTACCGAGATGAGCTGACGGAAGTGGCCCTAGAGTTCTACGGGCCGGCTCACGACTGTGGCTTCCGGGAGGGCTGGAGTGCCACTGTGAAGGCCAACGCGGTGAGCTTTGGCAGTGTGGCACCGCCTCTTCTCCGTCCCTCGACCCCTTATGGCCCGGAGGCCGACGATGGTGAAGGGGAGCCTGACGTCGATGGTGCTGGTGTCGAGGAGTTTGCGCGGGAGCCAAGCACGGTCGAGCGAGCACCTGCGGACGTCTCGGCGGTAGGAGGTCAAGTGGTCAACTTGGATGAGGACTCGCCTCTTACAGGAGTCGTTGATGCACGTGAGCCCGGTGACACTGGGCACATGACGATGTACCCGGGGTGAACCCTTAGAAGTGTGCCCCTACTTGCTTATTTTCTTATTTCCTTATGCTTCTACCTAGGTGGCAGTTCCTCTTTTGTAAACTCTTTATTTTGGAATAGAAAACTTTCATTCGTTGCGTAAATCTCAAAACCTCTTCGCGTATTTCCCCCTTTTTGAACGGCTGTGAGATCCTCTGGGGATACGAAACGACACTTCCGAGGGGACTTTGAAAGGGTGCGACTTCCAGGATCCGTCGCTTCGATTTCTGGGGATTTACTTGGGACACGCGCTGACGAGCGTGACCCCAGCTAGTCCTTGTTGTGGTACTTGTTGCGTGTCTGAGTCTCACGCCCGGGGTGTTGTAGCTAGACACCTGTGACGCGGTGTAAGACGTCAGGGGATGCATCCGGTCGTACTTCTAGTGGGTGATGCTCCTGTCACGTGACGTGAGTTGTCGTGTCCCGGGTTTTCGTTTCTCGTCTGTGAGATGGGGTTTCGGGTATTATTTTCGAGAGCGTTTCTGTAGCCAAGGTCTAGGGTTTTCGGTGAGCGTCACAGAGGATTTTTCCTAGACGGCGTGGAATTCACGACAGCGAGGTTGTGATTGTGTTTCCAGACTGTGTAGTTTCGGCTTAGGCCCTGCTGTGAGGGCAGATTTTCACAACTGATGCGTCGTGTCATTTCCCTAGTAGCGTGATTAGGGCGGTTCGTGTCTAGTGGTCTCTCGATTGTGGAATCGAGATGTCGGGTGCGTGACTTGGTTGTCCCCCGACGGGAGACCGGTCATGTTTTTCGGTACAGTAGGAGTAGCTATAGAGCCGAGGTTTTGTCGGCCACCGTAGTTACTTTCATGCTTTCATAGCTAGCGTAGCTTTCCTTTCCGCCGTTGTTTTCTCAGTTGGGATTCCGCGGGATCCCTACTGAGCCAATGATAGGAGGCTCACCCTGGTTTTCAGGTGTGACGGTTCTTCCTCGAGGTTTGAGGGCATTGCGTGGAGGTTCTTAGTTGACAGCTCGCCAGGCCGAGTGTTCACCTAGCATGTGGTACATTTTGCTGCTTTAGACTGTACTTTTGTTGGACTGGACTCTGTTGTAGTTAGTTATTTATATGTGTTATCCTACTTTATTTTCTATTTCTATGTACACCACACCTATCCTTTAGCCCTTCCGAGTCTTCGGGCTCGTGGGCGGCGGGCCGAGGTTCGAGTTGCGCCGATTTCTTTCCGGTACTCAGATCCCGGGTCGTCACAGCTGGTATCAGAGCTATGGTTGTGGTGTATACATGGGAATTCAAGATATTACAATGATCAGAGTCCGTAAGGTCCAGTACAGTCGGCAGCTGGCATAGGGTTTTATATTTATTTTCTGCTTGGTTTCTCGCGTGAGAGCGTGAGGGCGCAGCGTTGCCGCTGTGTAAGTGGTTGCTGTTCTTGTCTGATTGCCGGCGTGGGGTCTAAGGACAGCGGTCGAGAGCTTCTCCTTCATCGATGGTGGCCCCAGTTATGTTGTGTTGGGCAGAGGTTACCGGTAGATGCATTGCTGCGGTGCTGTGTTCGAGAGATCTGCAACGAGGTCAGGTGGCTGGTGAGGATTGTTTGTGGTTAAGTGGCTGTGAGTATGCTCTGAAGGAGCTATTATTGGTGTTGACCACTCCAACTGAGGATTTATCCAGTCCCTGAGGCATTGAGATCGTGGTTCGAGGTGACAGAGCGGGCGCTCTGATCGAGATGCACTCGGATGAGCAGAGGATCTTCTTGGATTGGGGTGTGGTTGCCCTGGATTTGGTTTGAGATTGTGTGACAGTGGTGAGGTGGCGGCTCGAGGATGAACGTTGGCAGGTGTCGGCTATGGCTCGTGTTACGGCTCGAGGCATGGTGTGTTACGTTTCGAGGAGTCGCAGCGATGATGTATCGAGAGGTGTTGTGATCGTGGTCTGACAAGACACTTGGTGAGTGTGTCAGAGGTGTTGACCTGATGGAGGTAATGGTTTTTTGGTGCTGGAAGGTGTTGTTCCCAGCGTGTGCAAGGTTCGAGGTCAGGTCGAGCACGGGACCTTCCGTTGGTCGGAGGAGTATTGAGTTTTCTCATTAGTTGGAGGAGATCGTGTTGGGTTAAGGTTCATCGTCTTGCATCATGTGTCCGTATTGGTTGGCCTTTGTGTGCCATGAAGTCCGTGCGAGACGAATCCGGTGTTGGCAAGGTGGTTGCCAGTGAGAAGCGTTGCCCATTCCCTGATGTGTAAGGGTGTTGGCGCTGCTCCGGAAGGATGAGTGCCAGTTGGGCGGTGTTTGTGAGAATTTGCAGCTGGTGTTGTGATTTTCGAGGTGTTGTGGATCGGAGCCTGCGGAGTTGCAGAGGATTATCGGGGTGGAGGATCCCGAGTTGTCGTTGTGTTGGCTGCGCACGTGGATCTGAGTGCACAACGGAAGATCGTAGCGTTGGTTGCTACGGGCAGATTTTCGAGGATGTGTAGAGCATTGGAGGATTGGTTCCTCAGTGTGAGATTGTCTCGGTTGTGTGAGACGTGTTGTTTCCGTGTCGTTACTTGAGGCATTGTGATTTGTGGCATGGGCTGGATGGAGAATTGGGGAAAACGTGCTGGCGAGGTTGTCGCATGAGTATGCCGTTTCTGTGTTGGAAGCTGTATCCTTGGGTGAGATTATGTTTTTGGAGAAGTGATCTCTGACAAGATTATGGATCCCGGTTGGTTACCGTGAGCGGCTGGTGAGGTTGGCCGAGTAATCGACCATGGTAAGAAGTGTGTTGCCTGGGGGCCCGGCTGCATTGGTCGTGGCATTATTGACCAGCTTGCTGTAGTAGCAGGCGGCACTTGTTAGTTTTGGAGAAGTGTGTCATGGATCGTGAGAGGTTGTGTCCTGAGACTCTATGATGAGAGTAGAATCTGGATTGGCAGGCGTCCGCTTAGAGTAATTCAGATGAGATAGGATTCGATTGGACAATGGACGGTGCCTGTGTGTGTGGTCTCTGAAGAGACATTGACATTGGATATGGTGATCCCTAGTCTGTGTCCAGCAGGGGAGGATTTTTCGGTGTGTAACGTCGAGTGACGTGTGGACCGAGGGGAGATCTTGTCATGTGGTTTCACCGTGCTCCCTTGAGAGGGTGGAATTGGCGTGAGATTTTGGATCGAACGTGGTGTTAGTCTATGGGAGAGTCAGCGGATGGCCTATCGTGATTTGGAGTGTGCTTGTTGGGCCAGTGGAGGTTTCCCGTTGACACATATTTGGTGACCCGTGGATGATCTTTTACAGACAGAAGATGCTGGTTGTTGGGGCTCGAGAGTGGCGAGAGCCATGTGCCAGCGAGGCCTTGGGTGGCTGATTATGTGTGTTATTTGTGTGGTTTGATTGTATTCGTTATATGGTCGTGTGGGAACGGAGAGATTGAGAGAATTGGTTAAACAGTTTTCAAATTGCTAATTAGTGTTTATCACATATTTTGTAAAAAGTCAAAAGTTTTCTTAAAATTTATAAAACACCCAATTCACCCCCCTCTTGGGTGTCATTGATCGCGGGACTTCAGCACTGTCAAAAGGAAACCCCTCCTCGTCCCTGCCAGGCAGGTAACACAGGGCTCTCCTAGCCCCCTCCAACTGTGTCGCAGCGTCCCCGTCTGGTTGGCCGGTGAAGCTAAATAGCAGAGGCACCACCCAATTCGCCACGATCCCTCGAGTCACCAACCAAGGGAATAGTAGACCAGCCCACATGCTGAGGTAGTGGGTCAGCAAAAGTAGACTCCTCTCACTTGGCACCGGATGCACTGCCAGTACTCCCAGCCCCTGGTACACATTGGCCAACACGGCAGGAGCCAGAGCCAGTCTCTGTCCCTCTTTCTGTAGGCATGCGGGCCACAACAACTCAACTCTCAGCAGGCCATCCTCCCCGTGCGAGACCACGAACATCGCCAACCAGTATGCCAAATAGGCTGCTAAGTGCGTCACCTCCGATAGCCCGTGGGGATTTCACCCCTCCTGCGGTGCATAAATGTACCTCATGTACGTCTAGAACCGTAGCTCTACCTCTGTGTACTCCTCCCATGGAGTCTGGTCCCTCGCAAACTCCTAGTAAAAGTAAAAGGGCCCATTGTAGAAGTGGCAGGCCAACACATTTAACGACACCCTTGGAGTCAGTGTAGCTCTCTCTCTCCCAGCCAAGGCTAAATCCCTCCAGGTCTTTAGTAGATATCGGTAGCTGTAAGGAACTCAGTATCGCCCCTGCCCATCGGTGTGGCTACGGTGGAGGTCATCCAGCACCACCTCCTTGTATCCCTCGTCGCTAATTGGCAGTCCTGAAATCTAGAACAGAGACCACAAGTCTAGTGAAGTCTCCCCCTAAGCCATCGCCACTATGTTCCACCGGTGGTTGAAGCGCTCTATCAATGCCTGTAAAAGCCTCGTGTAGTAGGGGTACCCATATAATGCTGCAGTCATGGCATATCTGATGTCGGCCCTATCCAGCAGCACCGGGTAGTGGTGTACTATCCCCATCAGCCACTCCATGGCCCTGTGATAGTACCGGCATGAAGGAATCACTGCCCAAAGGCTGTACCAACTGACAACTGTCTATCACAGAATCCCATCCAGAAGGCTGTGGTCATCATAGCCTTCCCCAGCATACTGCAGCCCGTACGGCTCCAGCACCAGCCTAGTATACCCTCTGTATCTATCCGATGATGGTCGTGTAAGTCCCAAGAAGCGGGACCCATCACTCCAACTTGAACCCCGAACTGGTCCGCTCTGCTGAAGAAACCCAGGTAGTCGGCACTAGGGAACTGGCACTACCTCTAGTAGTCTCCAGAAAACTCAGGAAGCCACAGAGAACGACCCCGTGCAGGCTGTCCCTACCTACCAAAATCACCCACTCGAGTCGGTGGCGTGCTCCAAAAACACGTGAGTCTCCCTCCTCCTTGCCGGGTGGGACGTCGCTCCGGATGAACTCGAAAAGGTGGCGGTCTAGGGGAAACTCCACTGAATAGCCTCCACTACGATCATAGGTGTAAAGCCCACCTACCTCTGAAATTCGGGCCAACTCTACGGCCCCAACTCTACTCGCCCCCTTGCCAACGGGGCCCTCAGCTACCATTGTGCACCCGAAGTCAAGCTGGTCCACGCCAACTGCGGTGATGACTGGCAGGCCCAGAGGAGGCATGGGCCGCTCAGTCCTCCGCACCCAGTAGTATTCTTCTTGGGTCACACACCTAGGGACTCACTTATCTCTGCCAAATCATGCTTTACATAGCTGTAAGATAAAGCACGAAGATGATCAGCACACCAAAAAGTCAACATATACAATGCAACAAAATTAAGGCACATGAAGTGTCAAAATACAACTACAACAACCCAGAATGAGGGGCTCACGGGCCGTACGCCCTCGTCTCCACCTCCTATGCACGCCCTGTGGGGGGCATTTGTTGTACCGGGATATTTTCCCAATGAAATGCTCAGAAATAAGGGTTCAGGAATTTTCTCGAACACCTTCAAGACATGGGCTACCCAGCCCTTCCTACAACCCAGTGAGCTCGACCCAGGGTCCTAACCAGTTAGTCGGGACATACGGCTACACCAGCAACTAATTGGGACCACACCCGACCGCTCAGTTGTGGGCTTTGCCCGCGCTCTACACGACCTCCTGGGCCAACCCGGGGGCTCCTCGACTACAAGCCATGCCACGTGGCACCTAGCAACAAGGCCGGGGTCTACCCCAAGACACCTTCTTCTAATCCCCCCAAGGTTCCCCATGGTCAAAGGAAGACTTAATGAAGTCAACCACAGGCTTTGGACGCCTACAGCGTACATGTATGGCTCACACGTGTGTGTCGGGCATTCTCCTGAACACCTTGTGGGCACATATATTCTGGCCTTTCTATAGTAAACCGCGGGCTGACTTATGACTCCAGCATACAAGCCGAGTTCTACAATGACCCCATAGTAAGTCGGGGCCACCCCCGACCCTCAGACACGTGGCGACGAGCCACTTATCCTTAGCTTTCGGGTCAACCTGAGGCTACCCTGCCAACTAGCTGTGTATTGTGGCACCCACCCCGCGGCCAAGCTCACGTGCCCAAAGTGCCTCTTCTCGGATCCCACGAGCTCATATCCTTAGCCCAAGGCCCATCCCAACGTCCCTCAGCCAGTTATCCAAGCCATTCGACAACCCGAGGTGTGTCGGGCATTTACCCGAACACCTTGCGAGCGGTAGCTAGGACTCAACAACAATAGCCCCTACGTGATGGGGTCATCACCATCCGATCCCGCACTCGAGGCCCATTTTCACGCCACGGGGACATCTAGTATGGTCTAATTACGTATCTTCAAGTCCAATGTAATTTTTATTTGAGTCATTTTGATGTAATTTTCTCTTTATTTGAGTCTAGAACCTAGGTTAATGAGTGACTGCCAGAGGGGCTAGATAGCCCATGTCTTGAAGGTGTTCAAGGAAATTCTCGAACTCTTATTTCTGGGCATTTCATTGGGAAATTATCCGAGTACAACAAATGCCCCCCACGGAGCATGCGTCAGAGGCGAAGACGAGGGCGTACGGCCCGTGAGCCCCTCTTTCTGAGTTTCTGTAGTTGTATTTTGACACTTCATGTGCCTTTTTCCTGTTGCATTGTATATGTTACTTTCTGGCGTGCCGACTATTCTTATGTGCTTCATTTTGCAGCTATGGCACGATTTGGCAGAGATGAGCGAGTCCCGAGGCGCGTGACTCGGGAGGAGGATCCCTGGGTACAGAGGACTGAGCGGCCCATGCTTCCATTGGGCCTGTCAGTTGTTACTATGATGAGTGTCTATCGACTTTACCTGGAATGTACTGCGATAGCTGAGGGTCCCGTCGGTGAGAGGGGGAGCGGGGTTGGGGCCGTGAAGTTAGCCTAAATTTCAGGAGCAGGCGGCTTGTACGCCTACGACTGCAGTGGAGGCTATCCTGTAGAGTTTCCCTTGGATCGCTACTTGTTTGAGTTCATTAGGAGCTATGTCCCTCCCGGTATGGAGGAGGGAGACTCACAGGTTGCTGGAGCCCGTCGCCGACTTGAGCGGGAGATTCTGGGTCCAGCTTCCTGGGACTTGCACGGCCATCACCGGACAGTGACAGAGGGCACGGCTGGCCTGGCGCTAGAGCCGTCTAGACTGCAGTACGCTGGAGAGGGGTACGACAACCACATCCTTTTAGATGGGATCATGCGGTAGACCACCGTCAACTGGTATGGCCGCTGGGCAGAGATTCCTTTGCATCGGTATCGTCAGGGAGTCACTGAGTGGCTAATGGGGATAGTGCACAACTACCGAGTGCTGCTGGACAGAGCGGGCATCAGATACGCTGTGACTGCGACACTGTACGCGTACCCATGTTACACAAGACTGTTGTAGGGACTATTGGAGTGGTTCAACTATCGGTGGAACACTGTAGCGACGACTGAGGGAGAGACCTCTCTTGACTTGTGGTCTTTGTTTCAGATCTCTGGGCTGTCGATCAGCAGCAAGGGATACGAGGAGGTCGTGCTGGACGACCTTCATCACAGCCACACCGACGGGCAGGGGCGGTACTGAGTTTCTCACAGCTATCGGTACCTTCTGAAGGCCTGGAGGGATTTAGCTCTGGCCGAGAGAGATAGAGCCGCACAGACTCCTAGGGTGTCGCTAAATGCGTAGGTGCGCCATTTCTACAACGGGCCCTTCTGCTTTTACTAGGAGTTTGCGAGAGACCAGACTCCGTGGGAGGAGTACATTGAGGTAGAGCTGCGGTTCAGGACGTATTCTAGGTACATTTATGCACCACAAGAGGGGTGGAACCCCCATAAGTTGCAGGACGTGGCACACTTGGTAGCTTATTTGGCTTACTGGTTAGTGACATTCGTGGTCCTGCACGGGGAGGATGGCCTGCTGAGGGCCGACCTACTATGGCCAGCATGCTTGCTGGCGGAGGGACGGTGATTGGCCCTGGCTCCTACTACACTAGCCGGTGTGTACCAGGGGCTGGGGGTACTGGCGGCGCATCCGGCGCCGCGAGAGAGGAGTGCTTCTGCCGACCCATTACCTCAGTGCATGGGTCGGTCTACTTTTTTCGAGGTTGGTGACTCGGGGAACTATGGCAAACCTGACGACGCCTTTGTTGTTCAGCTTCACCGGTCAGCCAGATAGAGATGCTGAGGCACAGCTAGAGGGGGCTAGGAGAGCCTTATGTTACCTGCTTGGTCGGGGCAAGGAGGGGTTACCCTTTGACTGTGTTACGAGGGATGCCCGCCTGGTCCTAGTGCCATCGTCTGGAGGGGCGACCAGTGCCCTCCCCTACCAGAGGGAGTCAGACGCGTCGCTGTACACGGGGTGGGTGATGAGCACCCGGCCTGCAATGTTGGTGCTACACCGGTCCGCGATAACTTCCTTGGAGCCGTACTACCCGCACAGGTTTGCGAGGAACTTCGGCTACGACCAGGGGATCCCGTCGAACCGGGAGTTTCCTTTGACGAGCTGGTAGTGCAGAGGCCGGGACACCCACTTGTTGGCAGCATGGTGGGATTTCTACTGCCGCAGGGTGCCGAAGCGGCTACCGATATCGAGATTGGGGCGTCGGGGCCGGTTCGACGTTCACTATGCCAGGTGGTGGTTCGAGCACAACCACCTGCACCGGCAGAAGGCCTCAGCGATCTGGAAGGCTGAGGAGGACCGTATTCTGAGGGAGGATCTGCCTCCCATCCCGTTGGACGATGGGTATTTGAGGACTCGTGTCACCCGGATCCACTGGGAGGTGGAGAGGCTAGCACAACAGTGGCCCAGGGGTGCTCGAGGCTTGTCACCTATGAGTCGAGGTAGCAGCAGGGCACTGAAGCCCCTGAAGCAGGCACAGGCAGTGGTAGCGGTGGCTGGAGTAGGGGCACCCCGACCGAGGGTGCCGAAGAGTTGGTGGGCCCAATTCCTGGCCAACTGCGACTTCAGGAAGAAGGGCTCGCTGGACAGGGTGCTCCCTGAGGGGAGCTTTACTAACACAGTGGTTGATGACTGGCGGCGGCATATCGGCCATGCGATCTGGTCGGCTAGACCCGTAGAGTTTGTGTCCTGCATTGAGTGTGCTCACACTCTGAGGGACGTTCGGGAGGCAGTTGCAAAGGCTGCCCGTGTGTTGGTGCTGAGGCGGGAGCAGCTAGTTCCTCTACCATTGACTCCTTTTGGGACCTCAGGTAAAACTCTCCCCTTAGCATGTTGTCTCACTTTTACTATTTTCTGGGGTTTGTAACTGAGAGGTTGTGTGTGTTATGTCCCTTGTGCTTTGATGATGGTGTGATGTGTGTTTTGATGATAGCAACATCATGAGTCACCATATAAGAATGCATGCATGATTGATCTTTGATTGAGTGCTTAATCTGATTGCTTTGATAATAATTTTAATCTGATTGCTTTGATAATGATTTTAACTGATGTGGGAGAGATTGTTATGCTTGATTATCCCTGTGCTTGGTAACCCTAAGACCTAAGACCTTGCACAGACTTGTGCAACGAGTGTAGTCCAACCAGTTTGACGTGAACTGAGATCTACATGGACCTTGGCCTTAGACGATTAGACCTGCACTGACTAAAAACAATGTATGCACAAATGCAGGCTTAACCGATGCAGATGCAATCATTCAATCATCAAGACCACAGATGCAATAGTTCAATCATGCAGACTCATGTGGTGACTTATGGTGTTGCTGTCATCAAAACATTATCAAAATACCAGATGCAATCATTCAATCATGCAGACTCATGTGGTGACTCATAATGTTGCTATCATCAAAATCATAGGGACATAACAAGGTTGACGTGGAAGACGCTAGTCCAGACAAAGCATCCTCTCGAGCATTCTCCTCTCTCGGTATGTAGACCATCTCAAAATGTGAGAACACCGTAGAAGCAGCTTTAGCCTTCTTGAGGTACTTGATCATTGCTGGCTTACGTGCTTCGAACTCCCCCTAGACTTGGTTGGTGACGAGCATGGAATCACTATATGCTCCCACACTAGTCGCCCCCAAGTGTTTTGCCATTCGTGGCCCTGAGAGGAGTGCTTCATATTTGGCCCCATTATTTCTAGTCAGGAAGCTAAAATGCATGGTGTATTGTAGCTCTATTCATTTTGACGATAATAGAACCAGTTCCACCCCACTGCCAGTGCCGCAGGACGATCCATCAACATATAGCTCCCATATGGGTCCCAAGGACTGCTCGGATGAGTTTTCTTCAGGTATTGTACACTCGATGACGAAGTCGGTGAGGGCCTAGGCCTTGATTGCAGTCCTCGGATGGAACTTGACGTCGAACTCACCCAATTCGATCGCCCACTTGACCAACCGTACTGATGTGTTAGGATTCTGGAGGATTTGTCGCAGAGGTTGCTCGGTGAGGATGACAATTGGGTGAGCCAAAAAGTACAGTAGCAGCTTGTGGGCGGCCGTGATCAGGGCCAAAGTGAACTTCTCCATCCGTGAGTACTGGAACACTGGCCCCTCTAATGCCCGACTTACATAGTAGACGGGCTTCATGACGTTACCCTCCTGCCACTCAAGCACTGTGCTCATCGTGCTCGGCGTCACCGATAGGTACAGGAGTAGCTGCTCTTCTTTTTACGAATTGGAAAGTACGGGAGGGGATGCTAGGTATTACTTTAGCTCCTCGAACGCCTGCTCGCATTCTTGATCCCATTCGATCTGCCATTTCTTCTCCCGCGCTCTGTAGGCTTGCTTGATTAGCTGGAAGAAGGGGAGGCATCTTTCTATCGCTCGAGATAGGAACTAGGTTAGGGCGATGATGTGGCCGGTGAGGCACTGTACGTCCCTCACCCACACGGGTCGCTTCATTTCTAGCACTGCTCAGATCTGGTCGGGATTTGCCTTTATTCTTCTATGGGTAATGAGGAATCCAAGGAACTTTTTTGACTTTACTCCAAACGTGCACTTGCTTGGGTTGAGCTTCATGCTTCTGAGTGTCTCGAATGTTTCCACGGGTCTTAGAGGTGCTCAGTCGCTTAAAGACTTTTAACGAGCATGTCATCGATGTAGACCTCCATTGATGTGACACCACTAAGGAATATGCAACAACTAGACCAAAGTTCCTTAGACCTACCACGCAAACACAAGCACTAGAGTGGAGAGCCATGTAACTCACCGAACCACCATTGCGCACATGATTCTCGGGGTGACTCGGTGATACCGAGTAGAGGTGGTGGAGCAAGACCCTTGTTGGTAGAGGGCCAGCAGGGCTAGAGTTGCCCTCCCAAGGGTGCGGTCCCCACTTTCAAGGGGCTGGCTTGGGCCCAAAGGGCACTCGGTCACTCTCTATCTCACACGATCCCACGGTGACCGCTCGTAGCTGGATGCTCCAGTGTCAGGCACTCTCTCACCATCAGTGGAGTAATTACATGGATAATAGATGAACAAGAACTGAAATAAGAGCAAGGGTTAGAGCTTACTTGGTCGGTTTGAAGACACCGACCCCATTCGGAGACGTGGGCGAGCGGGGAAGTGTGAGTTCCCCCGCACACTGCGCCGATGGAGCTTCTCCCTATTTTAATCAAATACATGCACTGCTCCTCACGTAGGAGGGTTGGACAAGGGGTGGGGAAGATGTAGATTACACACAAATACTACCTCCATGCAGGGAGGGGCGCTAAGTCGGCCAGGCGGGAAAGGGGAAACTTAAGCGTAATCGAGTCGGCGGTCATGGTGATTCTTCCCACCTTCTTGAACAGGGGATAGGCCATTGGAGTTGTCACTACTGTGGTCACTCACGATTTTTTCCAGAAGCAAAACTAGTGGATGAGTTTTCGTAACTGGGTCAGGATGAAGCCTGATTTTTACAGAATTCTCTGGTTGTTGGTGCCGGTCAAGGGCTAGTCGCGAGCAGGGCCCTAGACTTCTGGTTCTGTCCACAGGAGTACCTCAGTAGTGAGAAGATGAAGTTGCCATGAACACTCTCGAAGCCCAAACACTGCAGGACAAAAATAGTTATGAGCATGGTCGAGTCGTCTTTGAGCAGCACCCAGAAAGAATGCCAAAGGAGGTCGGGGTAGAGAGAAAGAACCTGTTCAGTGAATGGGTGTCTGTTCAGGCCCAGACTAGACTGAGCTGTGCACCTGGGGAAGAAAATTCGGAACTCTTGCTGACGGACTCCAAATCTCATTCTGCTTCCTGGGGATGACAGAGAACTGGTAGTGCTTTCCTCCAGCCAAATGGCGAACCAGAATCCTTACATATCTGATCGTAAGAGCTGCTAAAGTCATCTCTGGTTATCTGCCAGAGACAGTCGGCGCGGTCTGGCAAGGATGACTCTCCCGTTCAAATGGAGGTGGGACCACCTCGCCTGCGAAGCTGACTTGATGATCTTTCCATTGGTATAGTATATGCTACTAGAAAATTCGTGATGACAAGGAGGCGGCCTCTGGAACTCCGAGGTATGCTGCTGCCTGTGAACTGAACAGGGTATAGTGGTGGAAGGGGGTGATAGTGGGGAGATGAGGAGAGGGAAATGGGGTGGGAATGGGCTGGGGCATCACATTTAATACCTAAACATGCCACTAGAATTTAAAAGATGACGCTCATGGAGACGATTTCAAGCATTATAGATTAAAAGTAAACTAAATAGGAGCATGCACGAAAAATGAGGGAAAGGGCGTCGGACCACGGCGCATGGTACCGACGGTGTCCTAACGGGGCAAGGAGTTCATCTCCCTACTTGGATTACGACAAAAATAATGATTCGAGGCCAATCCGATGAGTGAGCGACGCGACACCTCCCGGCCCGACTCGGCTCCATGCTCTACGGATCGAGAGAAGATGGGCGTCAACATGATCCTCGCGACGCGACCAATCCAACGGTACCTCCCTTGCTTTGATCAGCGACCGTTTGGACTAAAAATCGAGAGAGGAACGAATTTTGAGAAATTAGCCAAAAAGAGATTTACACGAAAAATGATGAAAATGGCGGCGGATGGCAACGCATGTGGCGTCAACGGATTCCTGGTGAGACGAGGAATCCGTTCCCCTACCTTTTGCGTGGCGAAGATCGCGAATTGGTGCAGATCGGGTGACGGGGGCCCGCCGTCCTTCTGCTCACACGCGTCTCTACGCTCCACGATCTGAGGGATGAAGGGTACTGCGCGATCCTCGCATCGAGCCCGTCCCGTCGGTGCCTCCCACGCGTCGACCCGAGGCCGAATGGGCTACAAACCAAGTGAAAGGGGGAGAGAGGAGAGAGAACGTGTGAGGGAGAGAGAGTTTCGAGAGGAAGAGAGAGGGAGTGAAATGGCTTGGAAATTCGGTCAAGGCCAGATCTAGAGTAGTCAATTTTTTCTTTCTGGTACTAGATTGAAGGACTTCGAAAGAGCTTTCCAACGGTATCTCTTGAGTGTCGATCCGACGTCGGGAGTGATCACAGCAGTAATTCTCGCCGGGTCGCGCGCCTAAGAACAGAAGCAGTAGATCCGTGGGCACCCTTTCCGACCGGTGACGATCGGAGCCGCCCGGCCTCCGGCTGGCAAACCAGCGCACCGCCAACCCAGGGAGTGCCCCTCCAGGAGTCCCCACCACAGTGGTGCCACCTCGGTCCCACACGGCCCCACTGACCAGCACGTGGGCCCCACGGTCGCGAGTACGTGTGCCACCGAAGCTACACAAGAAGCTGCCCGTCAACCCGAACCCGTTACTCCCGGGTCCCACTGTATCGCCCTTTACCTCCCTGCGTGGAGTGGGCATAGAAATCACTGCTGTAATTAATTTCATTACTGTTCTGGGAGTATCAGTTTGGCCGGGGTCGTCTTCCCCACGCCGAGAGCGTGGAGGTATCATGTTTGCTCCTTTGACTCGGCATTTTGCTTTATTCGTATATATTTCATATGTCGTTGCTAGAGAGCATGCTAGGATCATAGCCTGCTTACTTTTTATATCACCGCTACTGTGAGAGAGAGTGAGACCATCCCGTGACCCGATCCGGGCACAAGAGAGAGCCGACCACCCGAGCTCACTGTCGGTTTCTCAACCATGCACATCCGTACGCTTCCCTCGTTAGGGGCGATCGCGAGTTTGCTTAGAGTCCAAGGATCACATATCCAATTGGAGTCGTGTCACGCGTCTGTCCCGCATCAGGCATGTTTCTGTTCTTGAAGCACCGTCAAAGTATAGCTACCAAGTGGCTTGTTGGACTTGGCCCACTTCTAGGGTCTCATCTTTCGGGAGCTCCGTGATCAGTGGAGAATTTTTATGCACCGAGTGCGCTATAAAGAAATCTACAATCGCCTGGCCTTTGATGGCCTTTTGTGGCACATAAAAAATGTCAAACTCCATGAGAATGACAGCCCATTTGCCTAGTCACCCTTTCAAGACTGGCTGAGAGAGTATATATTTGACTGAGTCAGCCCTGGATATTAGCTTGACTTCATGCGATAGCATGTAATGCCTCATCTTTTTGGATGCAAAGACCAGTGTAAGGTAGACTTTTTCAATTGGTTTATATTTTGCTTCAACCCCGACCAATCTTCGCCCGAGGTAGTAGAGGGCTTGTTATTTTCCTTCTTCATTGCTTTGGGCCAGCATTGCCCCAAGAGAGTATTCAGTGGTAGCTATGTACAGGATCAGCGACCGCCCTTTGATAGGTTCCCCAAGGACTGGCGGGGTGTTTAGGTATTCTTTCAATTGATTGAAAGCTTTTTGACATTTGTCGCTCCAGTGGAACGGGGTATCCTTCATCATTAATTTATGGAATGGCTGGCACCACCTAGACAAGCTGAAAATGAACCTACTGATGTAGGCTAACTGGCCTTGCAATGACTGTAATTCTATTAGGTTTCTAGGAGGAGGTAGCTCTTGAATAGCTTTGATTTTTGCAGGGTCTATTTCAATTCCCCTGTATTTAACGACGAAGCCCAAGAATTTTCCGCTGGAGACGCCAAAAGTGTACTTCATCGGGTTCATCTTCAGCTCATGTTGTCGCGGCCTTCCAAATATAATTTTGAGGTCCACCAGGTGGTCCTCTCTCTTCTTTGTTTTGACGACTAAGTCGTCAATATAGCATTCGACTTTACTGTAGAGAAATTCATCGAATATTTTTTTCATTGCCCTCTGGTAGGTGGCGCCAGCATTCTTAAGGTTGAAGGGCATCCGTTTGTAATGGAATATCCCTTTGGGCGACCGAAAAGTCGTGTGGATTTGGTCATGCTCTGCTATCCAGATTTGATTGTAGCCTAATGATCCATCCATAAATGACAAGGCCTCATGGCCAATAGTGACGTCAATCATTACTTCGGTGATGGGCACTAGAAAGTCATCCTTCGGGCAAGCTTTGCTCATGTTGCAGAAGTCCACACAAATCCTGATCTGCCCATTTTTCTTCTTCACTGGCACAATGTTGGCCAGCCATGTAGTGTATTGATTTTCAACCATGAAGTCAACATTTATGAGTTTGTCGACGTCCTTGCATACTTGGCTTATTAATTCTGGCCTCATTCACCGAGGTGACTACTTCATGGGCTCAGCATTAGGGTCAATGGCTAGGATACGCTGGGCAACTGCAGGACTGAGGCCTGGCATTTTTTTGTAATTCCAAGCAAAGGAGTCTCGAAATTCCCTTTTTTATGAAATAGAATTTTCAAGATGATAGTTTTTGATGAAGTGGATGCAGTCCAATGAAGAAGACAAGGATGTAATTGCATAGTAACCATAAGGTTGCGAGGAAGCTCAAGGAATTAAGAAAAGATAAGAAAAGACCAAGAAATGCTCACAACAAAGGTGTATTGACGCACAAGGTTTCATGCGTCGACGCATTGAAGCACCTCGAGCCCAGATTGACAAGCCACTGGTTGCTGCGTCGACCTATTCCCACTGACGAGTCAACCTCCCAACACCAGATAGAACCAAGTTTTTCAAGCTTTTTGAACTATGGAGTCAACTCAATATATATGTAGTGCGTCAACCTGATGGCGTTTGACAGAAGGATAAATTTCACATCTTGAACTGTCTGGTCGACCTGATTCAGCTTGTGTCGACTTGAGTTTGACTAACTTGCTCTTCTTCATTAATATCAGCCTTTTTCTGTGCTGCCTTCCTTCATTCTATATTCATTCAATTTCTGATTCTTTCTGCCAATATGCTTTAATCAAACCACAAATACTCCCCTTAAATGTTTGCATGGTATGCTCAATTAAACATGCAACCTTTTTCATCATGCTTGTGCACTATAAACAAAAGAAATGACATGCATTTTTACTTTAAATACAAGTTGACTGATGGTACCTGACAGAGAACTTAGATCCGAAGATCACCTCATACGTAGTGATAGTTTTCAGGCAGGCTTGACTTGCCCTTCCACGTGTCACCATTTTATATACCATTTAGTCAATGTTTATGATATGTAATGCATGACAAATAGAATGCAGCAACGATAACATGCAAACACAATCTCCCCCAGAATATGACCATCATCAAAAGAGCTATGCAATAATTCAGCAGAACACTACAAGGACACTCATAATTTCAGCCAACACACAATTATATCAAGCATGATCAGCAAAAGAGTTATTAAACTGCTTAAGCCCCATAATTTTGAGGTCTACACAGACCAAGCTCTCTTTTGAGAGATGAAAACTTGTCATTACATAGAGACTTGGTAAATATATCAAAAATTTGATTTTTTGTATCAACAAAGTGCAATTCAAAATTTTTCTTAATGACCTCATCTCTAATGAAGTGATGCCTAATTTCGAGATGCTTTGTCCTAGAGTGCTGGACTGGAACTTTTGCAAGGTTGATTACACTCATGTTATCACACAAAATCAGGACACATCCAATATCCATCAAGTAGTCTTGGAGTTGGTGTTTGATCCACAACACTTGAGTGTCACAACTCTCGACAGCGACATATTCTGCCTCTACGGTAGAGAGGGCAATCGAGTGTTGTTTCTTGGAACTCCAAGAGACCAAACACCCACCCAAAAATTGGTAATATCCACTCGTGCTCTTGCGATCCAGCTTGCATCCAATGTAGTCCGCATCTGAATAAGAAATGAGACGAAAATAACAAGATTACGGATACCACAATCCCAAATCTTGAGTCCCGACAAGATATCTAAAGATACGCTTGATGACAGTCAAGTGAGATTCTCTAGGACAAGCTTGAAATCGAGCACAAAGAAAACGCTAAACTGGATATCCGGTCTAGATGCAGTCAAATAGAGTAGTGAGCCAATCATACCTCTATACTTCTTTACATCCACAAGTTTATCTTTTTCATCCGCATCTAGTGATGTGTTGGTTCTCATAAGAGTTGCAATGGACTCACAATTTTCCATGTCAAACCTTTTTAGCAGCTCCTTGATATACTTGGCTTGACTTATGAAGCACCCCTCATCATTTTGACTGACCTGCAAATCGAGAAAAAATTGAAGTTCGCCCATTAAGCTCATCTCGAACTCACTAGTCATGAGGTTAGCAAAATCCTCGCACATTTCCACCATTATACTTTGTGATCTTGTGAAAGTAAGCGCTGTGATGACCCGGATCCTCCCGGATCCTTGTTATCGGGTCTCGGATCGATTTTCTCGGAGCTTCCGGCCCCGTTCTGTCTGGAATTTCGTTCCGGACATCTTTCGTGTTCGGATCGGCGCGATCCGGGGTCGTTTCGGGGGCCCGGAGGTGTTCCGCGGCTTTTCCCGCGTGATTTTCCGATTTCCGACCCGATTTCCCGGCAAATCCTTCGGCACGTCATTGCGGGCGAGTGTGGTCGTTCACCCTGGCGTGAGTGGTACCGTTGCGATCGATGCGTTCCGAGGATCGAGAAAACGTAATTTTTTATTTTTCAGTAATTTTCTGAATTTTGAGATTTTCTATAAATATCAACCCTTTTCTCCTTTTCTTTTTCATTTCTTCTTCTTCTCCTCTCTACTCTCCCAACGTGACCGCACCCTCCTCTCTCCCTCTCTCCCTCTCTCTCTCTCGTTCGATCGCGCGGCGAGCTCCCTCCGGCTGCAGACGGTGCAGGGCGATGGCGTGGCGACGACGGCGACAGTGAGGCGATCGTGGCGGCGTGAAAAGTGTGAGATTTCGTGGAGGAACGAGGGTTTCTAAAAGCTTCAATCGCGATTTCGGGATCGATTCGTCGGGGCCTTCACTCCATTGAGGTAGGGTGACGTTCCCTAGCTCCATGCCTTTCATTTTCGTGCTTTATAGGCCGCCGTGAGGCTGAGAGGGGGATTTTTGAGCGGGTTAGGGTAATTTCATGATTTAGGGAGTGATCGTCTGATCTAGTGTTTCGTCGCGTTTTTGGCCGATCTGAGGCTATAGATGCATGCTTAGGACCCCTGGGGAGCTTCCCCCTTGATTTCCCCCTCTCCGGTGGAGGTACGGGGGCGCAATTGTGATTTCTGGGTCGAGTTTGTCGTTTCGCCATCGGACCGTCATAGCGGTCCTTCCAGTGACTGTTATGAGCATAACGCCCCTGTGTGGGTGCGTTATGCTTTGTGAGTTTGCTGTGTGACCCTTGGGGGCATAGCGGTCTCGCGATAGACCGCCATGCCCAGCATGACGCCCCCGGACAGGCGCGTCATGGCTTGTGACCATTGGAGTCGACCGTTGGTTTGTGACCGTTGGGGCCTTGGTCATATAACGGCCCTCAATAGGTCCGTTATGTCACCATAGATGAGAATGCGCCCTAGGACTAGACTTAGTAGAGACAAGTCTAAAACTTGCTCTGATACCACTTGATGTGAAACGGCCCTATGATGGTATGAGATGCAATGACAATCCTTAGACCTAGATCAGCAAGCATAAAATGAAGGCAACGGACTCAGGTTGGATGAGAGTTTCCGGGCCAATGATGAGATGACTGTCGGCTTAGACAGAAGGTCATGACACCAAATGACTTAACTTAGGCGTAAGGCCATGACACCAAGGGATAACATTCATCGGCTTAGGCAAGGGGCCATGATACCGAACCACTTGGCCTAGACATAATATCATCATGCCAAGGTGAAATATTTACCGGCTTAGGCATAGAGCCATGACGGTGGACAACTTGGCCTAGACAATATGTCATGTTGCCAAGATAGAATATTTACTAGCTTAGGCGGAAGCCCATGACACCGGACAAGGATGTTTAATGGGTCAGACGTAAACTCATGACACTGTACAGCTTGGCTTAGGCGGAAGGTCATGACATCAAGATAGAATATTCACTGGCTTAAGTAGAAGGAGCCATGATGTCGGATAAAGATATTTAATGGCTTACACATAAAGTCATGACGCCATCCATACAGCTTGGCTTTGGCTGAAGGCCATGACGCCAAGATAGAAATGTTTGTCAGCTTAGGCGGAAGGAGCCATGACACCGGACAAAGATATTTTATGGCTTAGATGTAAAGTCTTGATGCCGTGCACCTTTGCTTAGGCGGAAGGCCATGACGCCAAGATAGAATATTTGTTAGCTTAGGCGGAATGAGCCATGACGTCAGACAATGATATTTAACGGCTTAGACGTAAAGTCATGACGTCGTGCACCATGGCTAAGGCGGAAGGGCATGATGTCAAGATAGAATATTTACCGACTTAGGCAGAAGGAGCCAGGACGTCAGACAAAGATATTTAACGGCTTAGTCGTAAAGTCATTACGTCGTGCACCTTGGCTTAGGCAGAAGGCCATGATGCCAAGATAGAATATTCACTGACTTAGGCATAAGAAGTCATGACATTGGACAATGATATTTAATGGCTTCAACGTAAACTCATGATGCCATGCACCTTGGCTTAGGCTGAAGATCATGACGCCAAGATAGAATATTTTTTGACTTTGGCGGAAGAAGCCATGATGCCGGACAAAGATATTTAACGGCTTAGACATAAAGTCATGATGCTGTGCACCTTGGCTTAGGCAGAAGGCTATGACGCCAAGGTAAAATATTCACCGGCTTAGGTAAAAGGACATGACGTCAAATAAAGATATTTAATGGCTTAGACGTAAAGTCATGACGCCATACAACTTGACTTAGGTGGAAAGCCATGATGTCAAGGTAAAGTATTTATCGGCTTAGACAGAAGGAGCCATGATGTTGGACAAGGGTAGTTTTGTTGGTTTACGTGCTAGCCTAGACGAAAGGTCATGATGCTGGCGATAGAAGGGGCCTTTTTACTCTTTTAACTGGATGGAAGGGCATAGCCAAGGTAAAAAGGATCTTTTTATTTCCTGGCTGGACGAAAGGCTTGAGCCAAAGGTGAAGGGGTCTTTTTGTTGTCTGGCTGGACAAAACATCTGAGCCAAAGGTAAAATGGTCCTTTTGTTCTATAGTTGGATGGAAGATTCAAGCCAAAGGTGAAAGAGTCTTTTTGTTGACTGGCTGGACAAAATGTCTGAGCCAAAGGTAAAAGGGTCTTTTTGTTGACTGTCTAGACAAAAGGTCTGAGCGAAAGGTAAAAGGATCTTTTTGTTGGTTGGTCGGACGGAAGGTTTGAACCAAAGGTGAAAGTGTCTTTTTGTTGACTGGTCAGATGGAAGGTCTTAGCTAAAGGTAAAAGGGTCTTTTTGTTACTAGTCGGATGGAAGGTCCGAGCCAAAGGTGAAATATGGATGTTGACCCAATGGGATGTCAGAGCCAACAAACCTTGCTTAGACGGTATGTCCAAGACAAGGGTAGAAGTAAACACTGCTGTCATCTCGATGTCATGTCAAAACCTACTAACCTGGGAGAGACATAGGGTCTGGGCCAGGGTAGAATATGGTTGTTGACTTATCAAAGTCAACCAACTTGGCAATGACGTGAGGCCTAGGCCAAGGCAGGAATATGGGGCACAGACGTTGCCCCGACGTCGTGTCAGAGTCAACAAACTTGGCAGAGATGTGAGGCCTGAGCCAAGGGCATAATATAGGATATAAATGTTGACCCGAGGTGATGTCGGAACCAACGAACTTGGCAGAGGCGTGAGGCCTAGGCCAAGGGCTGAAATTAGGATAGGTGTCGACCCGACACCATTCTGAAGTCAATGAACTTGGCGAAGGCGTGAGGCCTAAGCCAAGGGTAGAATATAACATGGGTGTTGACCTGACATCTTGTTGAAGCCAACGAACTTGACAGAGGCATGAAGCCTAAGCCAAGGGTAGAATATATGGTATAAATATTGACCCGACGTCATGTCGAAGTCAATGGGCCCTGCCCCGATAAGAGGTTTGGGGTGAGGGTAGACTAGGTTGTAGACGTAAGAGAGGCCCAGACCCAGGGTAAAATATCGATGTCAACCCGACAAGATGTCTGAGTCAACGAACCTTGCTCAGATGGGAGGTCTGAAACAAGGGTAGAATGTGTAGATGAAGTTGTCAACCCGATGTCGTGTCTAAGTTGACCAACTTGGTGAAGACGTGAGGTCTAAGCCAGGATAGAATATGGACATTGACCCGTGGAGATGTCGGGATCAACAAACCATGCCCAGATAGAAGGTCTGGGACAAAGCAAAGAGGTCTTTTTGTTAGTTTATTTGTTTGGATTGGCTGAGTTTATTGAACTTGTTAGGTTTATTGAGTTTATTAGGTTTATTGGTTTTGTTGAACTTGTTGGAATTATTGAGTCTATTGGTTGAGTTCATTGGGTTTATTGATTCATTGAGTTTGTTGAGCTTACTAGGTTTGTTGAACTTTTTCGATTCCATTGAGTTTATTGGTTTTATCGAGTTTATTGATTTATTGGGTTGATTGATTTTGCTTGGTTTATTGGGTCTGAAGACCCCTACAGTGGAGGACGAGGAGCAATCCCCGTTCTCTGACCATGTCTTGAAAGCCGAGATCTCCTCCAAGATCTCACTTCCAACCTTCAAGTCATACGACGGCCAGGGAGACCCGGCCGACCACTACGACAGTTTCGACGTCCTAATGACCCTGCATGGGGCGTCCGACGCCATCAAGTGCTGAGCGTTCGCAACCACCCTGGTCTAGGGCGCTCAGGCTTGGTTCCGGGGCCTCGCCCCCGGCAGCATTCGCGACTTCCGGCAGTTCGGGCGAGTGTTCAAGGAAATCTTCGCTGGCAACGGTCCTCCCCGGTCAGTAGCGGCACTATTGGCCCTTAAACAGGAACAGGGGGAGAAACTCCAGGCCTACATCAACCGATTTAAATCGGAAGCCCTGCATATACCCCGCCTGGATGTTGCCTCGGCCATCACCGCGCTGACCAGGGGCACCCGCGACGAGAACCTCCGGCGCGAGCTGGTCCTTCATCCCCCTACCTCCCTCGCCGAGTTAGTGACCCTGGCCCTGCGTCACGCAGAGTGCGAGGAAGTCCTCAGTGCTTGCCGCAGCACGATGGGCTCGGGACGGGAGGGGGACAAGAGGCGATTGTCCGAGCAAGGCTCTGGCTCTGGCTAAGGAAAGAGGCAGAATCGGGACGGAGACCACAAGGAGCCCTCTTGGAATTCGAGCAGTACACTCCCCTGACTGCCCCCGTCTACGGGATTTATGAAGATATCAAGGGCTTGAGCCTCCTCCGCCAACCCGAGCCTATGAAGGCAAAGCACCGCAACCGCCACAAGCATTGCCTATTTCATAGCGACCATAGGCACCAAATCGATGATTGTCATCAGCTCCAGGACGAGATCGAGCGTCTCGTCCGCCAGGGGCATTTATCCCAGTACGTGTCCGAGCAAAAGAAGGACACTGCCGCCCCCGAGGAAATCGACAATCTCCCTCGCGGAGTCCACATCAACGTCATTGCTGGCGACGCGGCATCAGGCGGAGACAGTAGCCGAGGGAGGAAGCGTCACGTCGAGCGGGCGAGCCGGGCCTCTGAGCCCCCCAAAGCCCCGCAAGCGAGCGAACAACAGGCCCTGGTGTTCTCCAACCAAGACCTGGAAGGGTTAACTACCCCGTACGATGACGCTCTCGTTGTATCAGCTATAATAAACTATTGTAACGTAGATAGGATCTTAGTTGACAATGGTAGCGCCCCTAATGCACTTTCATATGAATGTTTCCTTAAGATGGGTGAAAATCCATCTAGACTCCGCCTGATTCGAACCCCCCTTTGTTGGTTCAACGGCCAGGCAACCTATCCCGAGGGAGCCCTGAGCCTGCCAGTCACCATCGGCACCCCGTCCAAAACCGTCACTGTTATGGCAGACTTCATCGTGATTAAGGGAATGACGGCTTATAACGCCATCTTCGGCCGAGGTATCCTCAGCCGAGCGAAGGCGGTGCCCTCTACCTATCACCAGAAAATGAAGTTCCCCACCAAAAATGGTGTGGGGGAAGTCCGAGGTAACCAGACAATGGCTAGAAGGTGCTATATAATCTCGGTTGAAGTCATAAGGCCGGAAGGAAAAAATAAAGGGATTAGGGGAACCGAAGAGGGATCGATAACATCCGAGCCTGGCGACGAGTTACTAACGGTCTTCCTCAAAGGCGACCCGACCCTAGGAGTCAAGATTGGAGCCGACCTATCATCTAATGTTCAACAACAATATAAAAAGTTCCTTGCCGAGTATATCCAAGTCTTCGCATGGTCTGATGATCAACTCCCCGGGATCCCTGGGGAGATAGTGATGCACAAACTTAACCTCGATCCGACGGTGAAGCCTGTCTAGCAGCGCAGGAGAAAACACGCCCCGGAGAAGCAGACAGTCATCAAAGAGCAAATCATCAAGGGGAGAGAGACCGGCCTTTTTCGTCCGATCCTTTACCCGGCATGGCTTGCCAATGTCGTCCTAGTGCCGAAGGCTTCGGGGAGATGACGAATGTGCGTGGACTTCACCGACCTTAACAAGGTCACTCCCAAGGACTGTTACCCACTGCCGAGCATCGACCAGCTTGTCGACTCGACTTCCGGTAACGAGTTACTCAGTTTCCTAGACGCCTACTCTGGCTACCACCAGATTAGGATGGACCCAGAAGACGTTGAAAAGACCGCTTTCATCACCGACTTCGGCGTACATTGCTACACCCGAATGCCCTTCGGGTTGAAGAAGTGGACCCACTCCCAGAAGTGGATCCGGCCCTGGAAGAAGAGCCAACATCACCTCCCGTTGTCGATCTAGGAGGAGTAACATTAGGAGCTCCTGCTCAGCTAAGAAAAAAAATACTAAAGAATTAGTGGTCTTCAGTTCTTCATGTATCAATAGAGAGACAAGACTGAGTATGTTACCTAGAGCCCGACCACCTATGGTCCCCGCTACAAGTGGCGAGGGGGAGTTAGCTGTCACCAGTGTATAATCATCTGTGGTAGAGATCAACTCTTCAAAGGTGAAGTTAACATTCGACGCAGACTCGTCCAGAGGCATGTCCTCTCTTGCTGGGGGAGGAGAGATGCCTGCATCAGCCCTAGCTTCCGAGGGAGCTGCATTTAGCAAAGCAAAAATGTGTTTATGACACTGCACATATGCTCCAAAAACGGCAAGTATCTGGGTGTATTACTTACTGGATACAGCCTCAGTCGCGGGGGATTCCTCTTCAAGCCGAAGACGGGATGAAGACCTCACGTCTTCCTCCCCAGGACCCTCAGTGCGGGGCCTCTTTGCGGCGATAGTATCCCTCCCAGTCTCAGCATCGGGAGAGCCCTCCAATGGCTCGGCGTCGGCTACCCTAGCAGCCCCACTTGCAGTTGTCAAAGGGATATGTAAAAATACATGTTCCAGAAATATGAGGACGTATATGCATATTAAAGGTTGGTGAGGGAGATATTTGCCTGTAGCCTCAATTGGTTTCACGGGTTTCAGTATTATCTGCTCCGGCTTTACTCGGAGGACATGTGCGGCCGCCTTCACAATGACAAATATGGCAAGAGGAGTCGTCGCCATCTCCCCTCCTCTCCCTCTTGCTCTCTCTCTCTCTCTCCCTTGTTGGTCTCTCTGTCTCCATCTCAAGGGAGAAAGGCCTAAGAAAAAAGAAGGGGGTTTTGAGCATCGGTGGTTCGTGTTCGGGGGAAAGAATGGGTGGACGTCGTCACCGCGCGAGGATCCGTGTAGATCAACTCTAAAGGCCATACATCTGTGCGACTCGACGTTCGTGAAAATCGACATCGGACATTGCAGACAACATTATTCCACGCAAGGTAAAGATCTACAACCCACTATTCGGGGTTGGTAATTTTATTGCATCAACTAGAGAACGGTTCTAGGATTCCTAAAGGGGCCTGGGTTCATGTTGAAAAATATTTATTATCCGTTGTATTGTCTGAACTAGGCTGATCGAATCCTTACACTTTTTTCATGCCACCCTTGCCCCCTTTCCACTTCGTGGAAGGAGGTTATAGGGTTTAGTTGTTGATTCTGTGCGGGGTGCTCTGGCATTGGATTTTGGACAATTCCCATGTCCGGTTATGGTGCTTGAACTTGCTCTTGTTGGAATGGTTGTTGAACTTGCTAAATAGTTTGCTAAGCCTGCTGTGGTACCTACTGCCGAGGAGGTCTTCTTGCCTTCAATGTAGCAATAAACCTTCTCATTTCATCCCAATCGATACCACCTTGATCATTCATGTCATATATGTAATCTTTAAAGTGAAAGCAATGATCAATGTTGTGCCTAGGCTGCTGGTGGTAAACACAATACCGAGAGATATCCACATTTTGAGGCCAGACCAGCCTTTCTTTTGTCAAGGTGAGCGTGTTAGTGGCCATAAGTCCATTGAAGATATCTGGAAGGCTCTCGAGTAATGGAGGGTATTGGGCTCTTTTGGGGCCCATTGGTCTTCTTGGCTGCTGGGGGCCATAGTTGGCAGGAGGTGGCACTTGATGGTATTGCTGGGGAACTTGTTGATTCTATTGGATAGCTTGGTTTTGTGGAGGGGGATGGAAGGGTTGAGGAGGGTTGTTTGCTAGTGAAACTTAGTTGAGAGAGGAGGGCTGTTGTGGTTGTTGTGGGGGGTCTCAGGTTGTGACGGAAAGGTGCAGGATTACCTACCACGCCCACTTGCTACCGTGCTCTCGATAGTTCCACCATTATTACTCTTCTTCACCATCCTCGACTTTTGTTCAAACATGCCCATGATGGGTAAATCTTTCATTTGAGTTTGTATATATCGTGCCCTTTCATAAAGTTCCTCCATAGTGTTCAACTTGTTCATGGCCAGAATGTGATGGAACTACAGAGTAGCATTTGAAACAATCATCTTAACCTGCTCAGGTTCCGAAAGGGTATCTCTTAACTTCTCGGCCATGGACCTCCATCTATTGGCAAATTGAACGAAATCCTCCTCAGGCTTCATTTTCTCAACAACTAAATCTGTGACAAACAAAGAGGGACACACACGGTCTCTATACTTTTGTAGAAATTTTCTTTGGACAACATCAAAGTCATTGGCCTTGGTCGGTTCAAGAGAATAAAACCATTCAAGGGCGGGGCCATCAAGAGACCTTCTAAAAAGGTAAGCCAAAGATGCTTTATTGTTCTACCAGAAAGATGCATCATACATGAAATCTTTCAAATGAATGAATGGATTGCCCATTCCATTGTACCACCTAAAATTTGGCATCTCAGACGGAGGTAGATGGAAGACCCGCAATGTGGGGAGAGTAACCTCTAGAGTGTCCTTGGGGATAGAGACCTTCTTTAGTTGCTCCTCCATGGTAGCAATCTTTTGGAGGAGGAGGGTGTTGGTGACAGACTCAGCTGAGGCCGGATTGGTAGGGTGCGGATTTGGGACAGGCCTTCTCAAGAATTGAGGAGGTGGAGGATGTTGTGGCCTAACTACGGAATGGCTTGCCGGTTGGGCCGGCGCAACAATAATAGGAGTTTGTGGACGGGATGAAATTTTCTGTGAGACCGCCTGGTCATTAGTGGTGTTGGTTTGAAGGCCACCTGCGACCTGTGGAGGATTTGAAGAAGAAGAAGGGATAGACTTTCCTTTGAGAGTGGCTTGGACCGCTTGGTGTTGAGTATCGTCCATTTGGGACAAGACATTGATGAGTTGATTTAAATCAAAAGATGGGGAAGCTTCCTTAGATGTGGATTGAGTGACGGGTTGTGCTTGAGAGGAAGGCTCAACCACTTGGGTGGTGGTGTCTGCCACATAGACTTGAAGAGGAGGATATTGAGAATGAGAGGGAGTGTCATTTCCCTCATATTGAATAAAACATTGAGGCACCTGATAGGTTTGGTCAAATTGACCATCCTCATCACCATCATAGGAATACTCTTGGTTGGCCATATTGACAACTCTACCTGAGCAGAGCATCATGATTATGCTTGAGAATTAAATGGAACCAACACACAAATATGGCTAACAAGAAAGCACTCAAGCAAGTTATCAAACAAGTTGTGATGTTTACGGCAAGTTTTTAATGTTCCCTTGAGTTAGACAAAAGTGGATTTTAATGAAAGTGTTGGTTTTCTCCTCAACGTGGACCCTAGTTTCAATTTGAGTGTAATCTCCGGGTCAACTAGATTTTCTCTCTCTTTACAACGTGAGGGCTAGCTAAACTCCGGGGTGCTTCAAAAGGTACAATCAACTTGGCGTCTGTGAGGGAATCTCTGGGTGTCGAGACTTATGGAGGTCTTGGATAAGGAGATTCCAGTCCAAAGAGACGGAGTGCTCAATGGAGGGTCCTTCTACGTCCAAGAGGGGTGTGGGGGATCCTAGAAATGTAGAGAGAGGGGGTATCTCAACCAAATGCCCTGAAATGCAAGCTAGTACAGATAGGAACAATAGCAAGATAGATAAAAGCAATAATCAAAACCACACCACAAAAAAATAGCAGCAAATAGGAGGTTTTGTGGAATAGAAAGAAATGGCAGCCAGAACAGGGGTTGCTGAATCAGAAAACATCGACTGAAGGGCAGACGCTGATTCCATAACTGATGCCTCTCTGGAAAGGTGCTGTATCAAGTGAACAATAAAGAGGAAAAAATTATGCCTTAGTGTTAGACGCCAATCCAAGAAATGGCGCCTTTGTGGAGAGGCGCTCAATCAAGTGAATAGTAAATGAAAAGAATGGGTGGCTCTGTGAAAAGCCATTGTTTATGCGCGCCGGAAAAATCCCTTCTGTCTTTCCCTCGCAGCGGGGACGCACACTCGCCTTTTACGGAAGGTCGAGATAGGTCGACTTGGCATGCGGGGATTCCAGGGGTATTGAAAAGAGGGTGAGAAGAATGATAGAAATGCACTGGTAGGAGTGGCATATGGTTAATCGTTCTAGAAGACTGAGACAGAGATGGCTGGATGGAATGCGGGCGTGCCAGTCGAATTCTCGACGATCACCAGTGGAACCAAGTGTTTGACTAGGGATATGCCACCAGGGCACGGCACATAAGCATGAAATGTTGTGCGCCACATGGAGAAAAGGAGGTTCCACTGGTACGAGTGTAACGATTGTGGGAGCTCGTGTACTGGACGTCTTCCCCACCAACCACAAGCAATCGGTGTTTATTTTTCATTGGACGGAGCCTGAACACCTTTGTTTCTACTGCCGAATAGAAGTTAGGGAGCCGGGACGTCGGGAGGGCTTAGTCCGTACAACAGCGACAGGACAGCAGCAACATAGCAGGGATAACTAGGGGCAGAGAGACTGGTTCCGACGAGGATGGGGATATGTTCCCTGACTGAGCTACATAACTATGTGCCATGAAAGGCATTTATATGGGAGCATGAGAGCCCGATTACAAATGCTTGCAAGCCACGGGACAATTCTGTCATCTATGACGGTCCTCGGGTCATTGCATTATTGTGTGGGTAGTTTCGTATCCATACATGGTGTCCGTCAGAGGACATGTGACCCAGCATGATGCCGCTCGAGGGGCGTCACAATGTATTCCCGACATGAGACAGTGTCGAGGTCAGGGCAGTAGGGGTGCCGTAGGCACCGTTGTGTTGGAGCAGTTGGGCGTCACCAAGGCCGAGGCGATCGAATGGAGCAGGCACCACTTGTGGCTGGAGTGGTCGGGCGCTGTTGAGGTAGAGGTGGCCGAGCATTGTTGAGACGGGAGCGGTCGGACGGTGTAAGTCTCGCCCTAACTGGAGAGACCAAAAGTTGTTGAGCTTGAAATTACCGGGTGTCGTGGGCACTATTGCAACTAGAACCATTGAGGCCGTAGGCATCGCTTTGACTAGAGTAGTTTAGTGTCATTGGCACCATAATGACTGGAGCAATTGGGTGCCCTAAGCACCGCTGCGATTGGGGCGACCAGGCACCATTGAAACTGGGAGAGTTGGGTACCCTGGATATAGTCGCTAGAACGATTAGGTGCCATGAGCACCGCTGGGACTAGAGAGTCAGAGGGCTGCTGGAGTTGAAGTAGTTGGGCGTTACCGGGACTGGGCGGTCGGGTGCCGTGGGCACTATTGTAACTGGAGTTGTTGAGCGATCAGGTGCTACGGGCCCTGATGTGGCTGGAGTAGTTGACAATCCGGTGTCAGGGGCACCGTTGAGGCTGGAGTGGTTGGGCAGTCAGGTGCCGTTGGCACCGACGAGATTGGAGTTTTTGACCATCGTTGGGTCTAGGATAGCCTGGCATCGTCTGGACCCGGTAGTCGGGTGCCGGAGGCACCGTTGTGACCTGAGTGGGTGAGCGGTCGGGTGTCGGCTCCCGACATGACTGGAGTAACTGGAAATCGGGTGCCGTGGGGCACCGTTGAGACTAGAGGTAGCTGGGTAGCCAGGTGCCGAGGGCACTACTGTGACTTGAGTGGTTGAGCGATCGGGTACCGCATGCCTCAATGCGACTGGAGTATTTGGCAGTCGGGTACCGAGGGCCCCGATAAGACTGGGGTTGTCGAGTGGTCGGGCATCGCTGGCCCCGATGTAACTGGAGTAACTAGTAGTCGGGTGTCGGGGGCACCATTGTGACTAAGGTTATTGAGTGGTCGGGCACCGTGGTCCCCGATGCGACTGGAGTGACTGGCAGTCAGGTGCCGGGGGCCCCGATATGACTGGGGTTGTCGAGTGGTCGGGCGGCGCAGGCCCTGATGTAACTGGAATAACTGACAGTTGGGTGCAGGGGGCACCGTTGTGACTGAGGTTGTTAAGTGGTCAAGCGCTGCGGGCCCCAATGTGACCGGAGTGTCTGGCAGTCGGGTGCCAGGGGCACCGTTATGACTGGGGTTTTTGAGTGGTCTGGCATCGCGGGGCCCGATGTGACTGGAGTGACTGGGGTTGTTGAGCGGTCTGGCGCTGGGGGCACCGTTGTGACTGAGGTTGTTGAGGGCTCAAGAGACCTTGGCAGTCAGGCTCCGCTGAGACTGGCAGTCCGGTGAAGAGGGCACCATTGTGACTGAAGGAGCTGAGCAAGGTGAGACCTCGATAGTCATGCTAGAGGCCCGATATGACTGGCAGTCGGGTGCCGGGGACACCGTTGTGACTGAAGTGGATGCGATCGGGTCCTGAAGGCCCCGATGTGACTGGAGCAGCTGAGCAGCCGGGTGTCGGGGGCACCGTTATGACTGGCGTAACTGGGCAGTTGGGTGCCATGGGACCTCGGTGGTTGTGCTCGCGGCCCGCCTGGGACAGGCAGTCGGGTGCTGGGGGCACCGCTTTGACTGAAGGAGATGGGTTCCACGAGACCTCGATGGTCATGCTTAGGGCCCATTGACAAAGGCAGGGGCCTAACACTCCATCTTGCATCGAGACTTGTAAAGTATGCCCATTTTTCGGGTGATGACACTGAGGGCACGCTTATAGAGGTGACACCAAAGTGGCACATTATCATCGAGGTGGGGAACCAGACTGGGCGCTTTAATTAAGCAACGTCTAAGGGTGCACGACCATTGAAGCAGAGACTGGGTAGGACTCTTTCATGCAACAGCATCAGAGGTCATGCACAAATATCGAGGCAGGGCCGAGCAAGGTGCCCCCATCGAGCAACATCGGGGGCCATGCATGAGTATCAAGGTTGGGTCGGGTAGGATGTTCCCCTTAAGTGACATCTGGGACCGTGCATGACCATCGAGACATGATCGGGCGGAGTGCTTTCATCAAGTGACATTTGACGATGCACGATTATCAAGGCAGAAGCTCGAGCAGAGTGCTTTCATACAGCAGTGTGAGGGTCATATGTGATCGTCAGAATGATACCCAGATAGGGCATGTTCATCATTACTGGGGCCACACTTAAGGTGGGGTTTGTGTCTTGGCTAAAGGGCGGAGGGGGCGCAGTCATGCGGCATTCCCTCCGCGTAAGCCTAGTGAACACAAAACTAGCCAACCAAGCTCTTCATGCACCATTCATGGCCCGAGGGATGAGCTCCAAGCATCTTATGGCCCTTGGGCACCCATAGAGGGGTTTTATAGAGTTTGGAGAGCAATCACACGAGGCACAAGGATTTTTAGGTGGTTCGATTTTCACCTACATCTACACCACACTTAGCCCTGAGTGTGGATTCCACTGACACATAGCTTGAAATGCTGATCCACAGCTTTGGGGATAAATCCCTACAACTGCTGAGCAACAAAGCTCGCTATCAGCTGAGCACTACAGCTTGGCTATCCACTGGGCATTACAGCTTAGCTATCCGCTACCAAATAGCTTGATTGACCGCTGAGCATTACAGCTTAGCTACAAACAGCTTGGCTGACCGCTGAGCATTATAGCCTAGCTATCCGCTGCCAAACAGATTGAAGTGTAAAGATAAAAGAAAAGTACAAAGGAATGAAAACCAAGAACAGAATAGACAAGCAATTCAATGTAGCTCCAATGAGCAGAACTATCCCAGATCTGATCTGGGGATAGTTACTATAGCATGATCTCCTCACTCTCTTTCCCTTTCTTTGCTCTCTCTCTCTTTTCACTCAGACTTCCTCTGAAATTTCGATACTCTATTTTTCTTCTTCTCCTTCTTCTTCCTTCAACAAACTCTATCTTCCTCAGCACTATAACTCTTACTCTTCTCTCGAGCTCTCTCTCTTTTCTTCTGATCTATCTCCTTCACTCTCTACTCTGAATTCTTTTTCTCTGGCTATCTTCTCTTCTGTGTATTAAGCGACCTGGCCTCCTTATATAGGCTCGCGAGAGCTTGGCACGTGGGAAACACGTTCTCGCCTAAAAAGCTCCATCCAGAAGGTGCGCTGGAAGTTCACGTGTCAGGAGATGAAAGTGTGCTATCCACGTGGTAGAATCTTCGGATGAGACTTACCTTGGATCACGTGCCTATGGATAAAGGCCTCGAGCCACATGACCAAACTGAATGTAAGGCATGCTACCTTTCATATGTTCTATCTTGGGTCTTTCAGTGACTTAAGTCCCTGTCAATCAGAACAAAAGACATTTTATCAAACACTATGTCAGCATAGGTGAATATTCAATATCCATCGACCTATGAAAGTTGAGTCATGTCATAAGTAATAGAGTGGAAAAATAATTAGTGATGCTTAAATGAGATGCCTTAGCCTGTAGGAATAACCCGTGCAATATATCTGAATAAAAACATAAGTCTTAATGCATTATAGGTAGACCTTCATGAAGGTGCACCGACCTGTCTCAATGGTGAATGCAGAATGTGCATCAACCTTGATAAAGATGCACTGACTTAAAAGCTGCAGAGGTTAACAGACAAGCATCGACTTCCAAAATAAGCATCGACCTTAATTCTAACAGTGTAGGGTATGCACCGACTTCGTGGAGCAAGCTACAGTGTATGCACCTACCTGATTTGACATCATGCATGCATGTGCACTGACCTTATATGCAACGATGAATATGTGCTCTGACCTTAGTATGCAATAATGACAATGTGCACCGACCTTAATGTGCAACTGACTATTCATGTGCACTGACCTTCTGTGCAGTAGTAAACATGTGCATCGTCCTTAGTATGTGCAAGTGACTATATGCACCGACCTTACTATCGCTAACACATGTGCATCGACCTTACATGCTATATGCAAATGTGCATAGACCTTAGAAGGCAAGATGCAAAATGTGCTTCGACCTTAGAAGGCAAGATGCAAAATGTGCATCGACCTTACATGCTATCGCTAACACATGTGCATCGACCTTACATGCTATATGCAAATGTGCACAGACCTTAAGTATGCATAGACTTGTATGTGCATAGACCTAATGCATTATCAGACACAATGTGCTCTGACCCTGTGTATGATTAAGATAGATGTGCATCGACCTTAGTTAGACTAAGGGAAGATGTGCATTGACCTTAGTAAGACTAAAGGAAGATGTGCATCGACCTTAGTAAGACTAAGGTAAGATGTGCATCGACCTTAGTGTGACTAAAGTAAGATGTGCATCGACCTTAGTATGGCTAAGGCAAGATGTGCATTGACCTTAGTTAACTGAAGATCAAATGAGCATCGACCTTAGATGAGCTACAGTAAATGTGCACAGACCTGCATACGCAATAAGTACATACTAGCATCAACCTTAGTATGTGCTATAGTAAATGTGCACAGACCTACTTATGCAATAGGTACATACTAGCATCGACCTTAGTATGTGCTAAAGTGATGTGCACAGACCTGCATGTGCAATATGTACATGCTAGAATTGACCTACTTACACAGACAATATGTTCATGCATTGACTTAAGTGCATACTGACTGAAGTAAAGACATTAAAGTAACAGTGTTACCATAGTCAAAATAAAGTCAACACATGGTCAAAATAAAGTCAACACACTGTTGCCATCATTAAAACCAAACAACTAGACATCAAATCCAGAGGAGACACAACACAACTCATCTACTTACTGTTAAGAGGATTTTTTGTTATCTCATTGGTTCATTAGATGTCAGTCTATGGTATCCCTATGGTTGTGCATTAGATCTCATTACATATTCTGACGCTAATTACACGGGATGCAAAATTGATCGGAAGAATACCAGTAGAATTTGTCAGTTCTTGGGTGGTTATTTCATTTCATAGGCATCCAAGAAACAAAATTCGATGGCACTATCAATAGTCGAAGCTGAATACGTGACTGCCAGAAGTTGTTGTGCATAGGTACTCTGGATTAAATCTCAATTGCATGATTATAGTGTTCATCTCTCTCATATTCCCATTTTTGTGACAATACCAGTGCCATTAATCTCTCCAAAAACCCAATCCAACATTCTCGCACAAAGTATATAGAAGTTCATCATCATTTTCTTTGTGATCATGTTTCCAAACATGACATTGAGCTGAGATTTAGTGACACAATGCATCAATTAGCTGATATTTTTACCAAACCACTATGTTAAGATCTATTTATACCCTTCACAAAGAAATCGATATGTGCTCCATCAAAGCGCACACCATTTCTTGTGGTTTAAGTTAAAGACATCATCTTGGGGCAAAATGTATTATATTGGAAGTCTTGGATAGATTGCATGATGAAAAAAAGGAATTAAAAAAAACAAAAAGAGTGTCGAATAGGCCTTCTTCATTTTGTCCCGGAGTGAGGGGGCCTCTTTATTATCTCAGACTTTGACAGGCTGAGGGGCAACTGCCTTCTTGCCCTTATCCTTTTGCTGTTCAAATGCCTTAATATCAAGAGTGTTTGCTTCTTTATGAGCTTCACACCGCTCTGTTGCCTTACCTTTTTGTGTAGTGGCAGTGGTTGATGTAGGCACAGGCCGGGCCAGGAAAGCTTCTACCTCGGCCATGATATTGTTCAAGCGATCAAATGACCGAACTTCCATGCCAATCATCTTTTCCTACACCTCCCTCCTGATGTTCTGTTTACAAATTTGCACAGCGTCCTCCTGATGTGGGGGCCGCTTGCATCTCATCCCGAGGTTTCTCCACCTCTTAATATATTCAAGGGCTGTCTCATCTGCCCTTTACCTTGTTGAGTAGAGTTTAGCCACTGTGACCTCCCTCTCGGTGACATAGAATCTTTCTCTAAATTTCTTCTGCATGTCTGGCCAGTCGCTGATCGACCTGGCAGGGAGGCTGGAGTGCCACTCAAATGCGACCTCCATTAGCAAGGACCCAAAAAATTTAAGTAAGTATGACTCATCGGCAGCTAGATCGCCCATGATGGTCATATAGTAGGTGACGTGTTCCTTCGGGGCTCCCTTCCCGTTGAACTTGTCAAATTTAGGTGGCTTGCTGATCCAAGGAGGGAGCCGCCTCGTAGCATGATGTGGCAGGTATGGTACCCAATAGTTATCAAATGTGACGTAGTCGCCTTTGCTTCACTCGGCAAGCTTCAGCTCGATCATCCTTTCCACCATCAGCTTGTTTATGGCGGTTGGATTGACCGATTCTGGATAGAAGTGTGCTGGCTACAGATAGGGGGTGACCAAGGCGGTCGCCTGTGGAGGAGGACGCAGTAGCTAGGGTGTCTGGTGCACTTGCGACAGCACTAGTGACATCAACGGTTGTGATGGGCATTGCTGAGTTGTTGCCAAGCTTGGCTCTATCGGCTGGGGCAAGGTGCATAGTGGTGGGAAGTTGCTTGGATTGACGGCTCCCCGTGATGATTCTGCCTGCATCTCGAGTTGTTTAGAGGCCGAGCTTTGCTCCGTCTTCTCCACGAGCTGCTTCTTCAGGAACTCTATCTCCTACCGGTACTTTTGTAGTAGTATTGGCATCGATGGGTCCATAGCCGCTGTGCTGGGGATGGCTTCCGTTGTTTCCCCTGGCACACCTTCAGGTAGGATGTCCAGTAGTACATCTTCTTCTTCTGCCGTCACCACATTGGCAGTTAAAATGGTGAGTTCATCGTGTTGCAAGTGATGAGCCAGGGCTCACTCTCCCCTGGCCGTTGTCAGCATCTCTCTTGCGGCTTCCGCCCTTCGACTATTCGGTCCCGGCCTTCCAGCCAATCGAGCTAGCTCCTGAGGCTCCTCAGGTAGTCTTCCACATTGGCCGGACACCCCAGCCATATTGCAGGTGAAAATCTGCATACTTTTTCTTTGTTTATGAACCCTCCTTCTTGCATGGCCTGGGAAGGTTAACCTCCCAAACATCAAGAGTCTTCTTCTCTCCCCCTGTTGAGGAGTGGTTTCATCAGCTCCAACCTCTGAGCTGTCCTCATATCCATTGTCGTCCATTGACGACATCATTCTTCTTTCTTCTTCTTCTTCGACCGCCGTCGGTGGGCAATCTTCTTCTTCTGCCATGGCCACCTGCAACAGCCGTTGTTGGCCTAGTGAGGGGTTGCCCAAACCTCTAAAGTAATTCCTGACCATGCTGGTCACCTCTTCTTGCCCCCGCTCCCGATGTCGGGAAGGGGATAATCGTCGACCTCCCATCGGAGGGATGTAGGCTAGCCGAGCTCTTCCGACAGGTTGCTCGAACCTCCTCCCCAATGCGGGGACATCATCTTGTCGGGTACATGCCCTGAAACTTGCACGGCGCGGAGGATCTGCGACAACTTCTTCTGTTCTTGGGGCCAAGCCCCTTTCATTCTTCCCGTTCGACTCTGCAGGCTTGGAGTGGTGACAGACTTGTGCCTTGCGGCGAGTAGGTTGGATCTTTTTTGGGACCCATACTTGTTTGAATGTTCTCGGCCTTGGGGCCAGCTTCTTCTGGTCATGGCGACCGGCTTCTTCCTTTTTGTCCCTTCTTCCTGACAAGGCCTGGAAAGAGTTGTGGGTTGGCAAAGTAGCGACCCCCCAATCAGGAATTGCTTGGACCTCATGCCCGTCTTGGAATATTTGGACACCCCCAATCAGAACAGATTTCCCAGACACTGACAGCTATCTGGTTGTAGGAACAACAACTCTTCTGTGGGAATTCCTCTGGCATGGATTCTTGAGTTTGTTGCGGTAGGGGGGGCAAGCCCCCTGAGCCACATGGTGTCTGATGTAGCTAACCAGTTGGGTCTGACCTATTGTCAGACTCCTACAGCTTCGGGCATTGTGGGCCCTTGTCTTCATGGTAGCTCCTTGCTCTATCGGCTTCGGGAGCTCGACCTTCAATACGTCAGCGAAGGCTACCCCCTAGAAGTTGCGGAAGCCATCCACCACTGGAAAGGAACCGAAAATTGTCGGCACCACCAGGTACCCAGCAATAGCATGGCTGGCCGCGATCTTGGGGCCAAAGGTGAGTGCAGCAAATCCAGCAACCATCGTTACCTCCTGCCGTCACAGAACAAGCAAACGGTCAGCAGTTTTGGGGAGGGCCTCGGGGCCCATACATCTCGGCAAAGAGAAGAAAGGAGACTCCGGTCCCACCAGGCGTGCCAAGCATGTGGGAACATTATTATTCATTCATTTTATTTATTTATTTATTTATCAATCAATTAAATAATTAATTAATTAATTAATAATTAATTAACTAGTTGCTCACGCAGGCGTGCCAGTCACCAGGTGACAAGATTTATTATGCGCTCAATCTAACCCTATTGTGTCTCTATGGTTTTGATGATGACAATATTCATAAGTCACCCTTTGATATATAATCTTAGTACTTTCATGAGGCTGTTATGACTATTAATGTGTTTAAAATAAAAGTCAATGCAGGACAGTCAACTCAGGTCAAAGAGTTTCGGACCTGCTACAGTGTTAAGGGCCAGTTTTGGATCAGTACCGGCCGAAACCGATACGTTTCGGCCGAAACTGCCAACCATGCCCGTAATTATATCCTACCCCTCACTCTGATCACCGCACACACCGCGCCAGCCCACATGCTCCCGCCGCACGCGAACAAAAAGGATGGCACGCCCGGTGGGACATCTCCCGCCTTCCTTCTTTCTACTGAAGAGAAAGCTTGTGCCAGCCCTGAAGTCCTGGTGCCCCTTTCCTGTCCTTGCAGGAGAGGTAGAAGGAAAGCACCTACTCGCACTTCCCAACAGCTTCCAGTTCACCTTCCAGTTGCTGCATCACGCTCGATGACCGTCAGCGGCCGTCGCCTCTACTTGTCCGGCTCATCAACAACCATGGCGGCCGTCACCTATGGACCCATTGTCATCGCCACCCATGCGCGGGTGGGCTACCTGGCGGTGCCGATTGCTTTCGGTTGTTTCACCCTGGTCGTAAGATCACCCTACTTCTTGGGTGTGGTCCCTGTTCCACCGCCACCCTCAGCTCCCATCTCTCCTGGCGCCGTCAACGCGCCACACCCACCGCCAGTCTCAATGGCCAGACCGAGTGTCAGACTCAGGTCTCCCATTGTCGGCCTCTATAGGGGTTCTAGACCAGCTCCTGCCCTGGCTAACACTAGCCCCTGGGCCCAGTTCCGACCGTCTCCCGACGTGAGCTTCGCGCCCCGAGTCCCGGTCCCTACCACTACAATTTTCTCGAGCTTCCAACCCCGGGCCTCGGTTGAGTCTATAGCTAGTGTGGGTCTCCACTCTAAGGTGCCCAGCTCCTCAGCGCCTCACTCGAGGCATTAGCCCCAAGCCTTAGTCGAGCCAACTCCACGTGCAGGTCTCCTAACCCGGGGACGGGGCTCCCCAGTATCTCGTTCGAGCCTTCTGACCAAAATTTTTGAAGTGTAACCGCCTCACCTGGTGCATCAATCCTCGGTTTGAGGCTGCTCAACATGCAGATCGGGCATGCAACCCCGGGGTTTCCCACGAACGATGCCTAGCGTGAGTGATCCGCGTTAGGTTTCGCATCCCTCGACTCTGTCATGAGGGCTTGTTCCCCACAACTCGATGACGCGGACTTCCAATACGGGTCTGCCTCTATGGGATGTGGCGACCCTAGTGTGGATCAAAGGCCCCATATCCCACCTTTCGGTCCTGCCAGTCCCCGGTCTAGGCTCAAGGCCTAGGGTCACCGACATCCCGACACCCCCTGCAGTGCCAACTCTGAGTACAAGCACGTCATTGCGGGCAGCCGCAACACTGTTGTTGGCTCGGGTGAGGGCTTACACTCGAGCCACCCAGCCGTCAGCCTCCACTACGGACCTTGGGTCTTGGGGCCGATTCTAGTGTTGTCGATCGATGGCCTTGTGCCACCAGCAGTCACGGGCTGAGTTTTCTCGGTCTACCACCTTGGAGCAGAATCATCTTTGGCTCCCCTGAAGAAGCATCGTTAAGGCCGTAAAGGCAAGTGACCTACCGCTGCCACAAGTAATTCTGGAAAGACCATCCTTGTCGGCAATCTATGGATTCACCTGGATGGGGGCGAACCCATTATACCCCCAGAGCGGATCGTCTCTACAGTCCCTACTATTAACCGCTTTAACCTTCTGCATCGAACACAAGAAGATAAGGGGAAACTCAGAAGGGTAGACGCTCCCACAGCGGCCCAGAGACACCAGCGCCAGTTCGGTGTCTAAACTCTCGAGTCCCGTCGAAGAGGCCATGACAAGGGAGGCCAACAGTCTGACTTAAGAAGAATCTGGGTTACCCCAGAGGAAGCTCAAGCCGTCCGAAAGGTGCGTGGCAACCCCTTTCGGGCACTAGGGCACCGCACCAAGCAAGGCGCGACTGATTCTGCAGTCGCATCATCAAACGGTGCCCATCCATTCGATGCCTCACATTCAAATAGGCAAAGGTGGAGACGGGCTCGTTCTAGGCCCCACCAACTTTCAGCCCCGAGTTGATGTGACACCACTCCTTGGACCTAGCAAGCAAGCACGAACAGAATGATGGAATTACTCAAGCGGATTCACTCGCGTCACGCACACCCGGGTCCGTAGGTGGACCGACGATGACGGTGAGGGTCTGAGGTTGGACCTTAAGGTTTAAAGGGCTTGGCAAGTTTGGGAAGGACCCAAGGGGCCAGGGATACCTAAGTCAGTGGGCAGCCGGCACGCCGAGGGTGTGGGATGTAAGGTTTCTCTCGCAACTCACTCGCGGAGGTTACTCACGTAATTTGTAATATAGTCCGAGCACTCACTCGCTGACCGACGACACTAAGATTCAATACTAAGCAAGCAAAATTAATCCAGTAGAGAAGTGTGGTTTGGAGCTCACCTGATCGGCGTGAAGACGTTGATCCCGGCCGGAGACGGGGCGAGCGGGGAAGTGTGGGTTCCTCGCACACTGCGTCGATGAAGCTTCTCCCTGTTTAATAGATTACATGAACTACTCCACATGCAGGAGGGGAAACTAGGGGTGGGGAGATTATGGTTAAAATCAAACACTACCTCCACGCAGGGAGGGGTGCTAAGTCGGCCAGGCGGAGTAGGGAGGGTAGCTAAAGAGGAAGCCGATTGACCCCTTTGCCGGTTCTGCCCGCTTCTGTGACTGCTTGACAGGTAGTCGCTGTTGACACTGTCACGGGCTCTACCGGACTTGGAACTTGCTGAAACCAGTGCCAACTCTTTACTGATTGATCCAGGAGGGCTCCTGAATTTTTGTGGAACTTCCAGATGACGTCGAAGGCTAGGATAGGCTCTGGAAATGGACCACTCTGTTCTGCATCTGACTGATCCCAGAATGCTGTTGCAGGAAGACAGGGTCACCACAAATGCTCCCAGTGTCCGAATGTGGCAGGACTGGAACGGCAGCATTTGTGGTTGGATCCTATTCGAGCAGCAACCATAAAGAACGCCAGAGGAGGTCGGGGCAGAGAGATAGAGCTCATTGAGTGAAGGGATGTCTGTTCAGGTCCTGACTAGACTGATCTGCGTACCTGGGGGAGAAAAATTAGAACAGACTTGACAGGTGCGGCAGATGCAAATACACTGTTGGAGCCATAGAAGCCCACAAGGGAGAGAAAGGAGTCGTCCGGTGCTGACAGCATCGATCACTGACAGGGAGGCGAATAGCGGCACGATGGGTGAGGAGCAGGGGAATGGCAGTTGGTCACTGCGGGCCATGTTTTTTTTTGAAAGAGATGAAGAGGGAGAGAAAGAGAGAAGGAGGGAGGGAAGGGAGAGAGAGCGCGCGACAGCAGGGTGCGGGAGAGAGAATAGGAGCTGTCGATGGTGGTGCGGATGTCGGAGAGGAGGCCAGTGGTGGCCTGCACGACTCGGAGCAGCGATGGTCACTGGCAGGGGTCGACGGCGTCGACCAGCTGGGCTCCGCAGGTTGGTGGGTCGCTGCGGCAGGTGATGGTGGCACCGGGTTCACCGGTGGTTCTGCAGGCGACTAGCAACGGCACCCAGTGAGCCTCGACAGCAGGCGGTAGTGGAGGGCGACCAGTTGTCGCCGAGCGCTGGTAAGACGGGCCCGACCAAGGGCGGTCACGGCGTTGAGTAGCAAGACGGGCCAGCCTACAACGGTTGATGACGGCAACGCCAGTGGCGGCTCGGGGCACTGTTGGTGTAGGGCCGGGGTGGTTGTAGGGCTGTCTGCGGTCTGAGGCCACCGTGGCGGGCGGTGAGCCGGCGGATGGTGGACGTGCGAAGGCAGAAGAAGGGGGAGGAAGATGAACAGTGCGGGGGAAACAGTGGAACATGGCGATCCCGGCAACCAAGCTGGGAGGGAGAGGGAAACGCAGGGGGAAGTGGGGAGGGAGAGGGAAACGCAGGGGGAATGGGGGATAGAGTGAGAAAACGTGTAGGAAGTCTCCAGCTCGTGAGTGCTTTTAAAAAAAATTACTCCATACTTGTTTTTATTTTGAGGGAACTTTTCAAAGGATGAAACTTATTCTTTCACTTCAGGTCTCTTCTCAGATATCTTCTAGTCGTCTGTCTTTCCTTGATCTCAGAAGAAGGGTCATATATATCTTCAACCTGGGACCCACGAGCTCACGCACTAGGCATGTGGAGGGAACACTCCCGCCAAGAGAGTTCTGGAAACCCTTAGCCACGTGTCAGAATCTGAGCACTGTAGCTTTACATGTGGTAGTCCTTTGTCAGGGATGGTGTGCCTTAGATCATGTGCCCTCCTTGGATCATGTGCTTGGATCACATGTTTATTTTAGTTGAGACTTGAGCCGCACGATTTAACCCTCTGCAAACTTACGTTCCTGTTAGAAGTATAGAAGGCATTTCGTCAAACACATTGTAAGTGAAATTGAGCACAGACCACATAAGTGTGTATGCACATATGCACAGACCCTATAGTGCAATTGTGCAATTATGCACAGACCTTATAAATGCTAGTATAATGTGTGCACAGACCTTGGGTTGCTTATAGAGAGACATGCACAGACTTAACCTGAGTGCAGAGTTAAGAGTTGCACAGACTACATGTGTGCAAAGCAAGGAATGCGCAGACTCTTAACGCTATGCTCTAGTGATGTGCAATGAACCGACCCTATAAGCCATACCTCAAGTTGCACAGACTTTGCGTTGCGCAAAGAATAAAGTTGCATCGACTTCATTGCACGAAATGCCCAAATGCACAAACTTGATAAGGTGTATGAGCTGATGTGCACTGACCCTATTTTCGACAAGCTAAAGTGTACCGACCTTATAATTGCTAGCATGAAGTGATGCACTGACTTATTTGCGTGCAGCAATAAGAGATGCACCGACCTAATATGCAAACCAAGCAACGTTGCACAAACCTTAGACTCTGATCAGCAACATGTGCACCGACTTCATGTGTGGTAACACAGTATGTGCACCGACTTTATATGCAAACCACAAACACAAAGTACACTGGCCTTCTACTAAATGCACATGCTATAGAAATATGAACTGAGATAAATACTGAAGTGCACCGACTTGAGAAGTGAAGACAATACCTACACCAACCCAGCCTGCCTGATGCAAAGAATGCTCAGACCTACATGACATGAACTTAACACATATGCACGACGTAGGCCATAACACAAGAAAATATGCACCGAGTCAATGAGTCTAAAGACAGTATGCACAGACTTGCTTGTGTGCATGCAAGACAGATTGCACCGACTTATTATGCCTAGAACACAGCATGCACCGACTCATTTCTTATATGCGCTTATCTCAATAGTGATATGCATCGACTTTTTATGAATGAGATAGCCTAAGTGCACCGATCTATGTCCAGCTGTATGAACACTTGCACAAGCTTGTGCAACGAGTGTAGCCCAACCATATGCACATGAACGGGGATATGCATGGACCTAAGCCTTAGACAATTAAACCTACACTGACTTAAACAAGAAAGTGCACAGACCTCTACAGCATAGTGCAACGAGGTTTATGCATGAAACAATACATGCACCGATGCAGACTTAACTCATCTGGTGACTTAAAATGTTGCCATCATCAAAACATCATCAAAACCACATATGCAATCATTCAATCATGCAGACTCATATGGTGACTTATAATGTTGCTATCATCAAAACATCATTAAAGCACAGGGACACAACAATTGTTTACAGGATCAAGCCCCTACTGTTGCGCTAAAAGCTCGAGCTGGTAGCGAAGGTAGAACCGTATTTCCTTATGGCAGCGCAGAACCCCACACTATCGTGCTGTGGGCGGAGATGAGGGACCTCACACATGGACTCCATAATCCATGCGGCGGGTTGGGCTGTCAGGCACCGATGTACTACGTGGATCCCATAATCCACGTGGAGCAGCAAATGACAAGGGAGACACTGTAAAATCCAACATTTTCATCACCAAGGTCGCCCCAACAAAATGGAGTTGTAGAGAGAAAAAACAGAACCCTAATAGACATGACACAGACCATGTTAAGTGAGAACTCTCTACCAAGATATTTTTAGGCTGAGGCGATAAGTACAGTATGCTACATCATCAATAGGGCAATGGTAAGGCCTATTTTGAATAAAACTCCATATGAGCTTTACAAGGTTAAGAAACCAAACATCTCGCGATAGGCTTTCATCAGATATCGGTATGAATAACCGAGCGAGTATCTGCCTTCGCCATCAGAGCGATCTTTATCAGAGTCTTCCAAGCAGACTTCTTCATACGCCTCGCCATCAATAGGCAGGCCAGAAAGTTGCGATAAGCTCCAAAGGTCCAGAGAAGTCTCACCCTCTGCTGTGTAAAAAGTATTGAACTGAGGGCAAAACACTCCGAACATTTCGCAGCACAATCCTCGGGAAATGGGATAGCGGAACCTGGAGGCAAAGGCGCTATGATATACGCCGGCTCTGATCAGCAGAGGGGCGTATTCCTTCAGAACAAACTCTGTAGATTCTACTGCTCCTACCTGGAACAGATGTGCATCAGTGACCTTTGCGTCTCTGAACTAGCCAGCAGCCAGCTGATATTTGAATTGCACGGCCAGGTAGTTGAGCACGAAAGGCTCGTCCCTATATCCCCATTTCAGGGGTGCCAAAAATGAGCCATAGTCGGGTGTCTCCTTGTTTATGCGGCCAGTGGCAGTATCCCACCGAGTAGGGGTGAACTCTGGGGCCCGAGTCAACATTTTCTTTTCCAGCTCCAGCTCTGATATACCGAGGCTTGCGTGCCAGTAACGCTTCTCCCCGGGAAGATATATGGTTTTGCCGCGATAAATCGAGCCTTTCAGGCTATCTCTTTGAACAAGCATAGCTGCTTCAACCCCATGGGCTACCCAAGGATCTCTCATTTCTCCTACCGTGAAGGTCCGAATAAATGGCAACAGATGACGATCCTTTGGCAAGTCTGGGCGATATTCAGTGTCTCTTCGAAAGCACGTGCCCTCTATAGAAGAATAAACACGACTGGTCAACACCGTGTCTATCTTAGAGTCTGAAGAATCATCAACAACGGCAATCATTTGATAGCCGAAGTCCAAGCTGCCGACGTTCAGCCAGTTTACCAGGGCCCGAGACACGTCCAGTTGAGCAGAAGAACTCGCCTCGATAATCTCAGAAGCGGCAGCAGCAGAACAAGCAGCCATTTCAGTAGCTGTGATCTGGACAAATGTAAAATATGAGCTCCCGAGAAAGAAACCACCAAATTAAAGCTGAGTCTAAAGTTCTATGAAAATTTTGGCAGCATCTCCCCTTATTTGGAGTCTGCCCAAGAGTAAATAGGGAATCACCCACCAAGAGGGAGTGACCCCGAAAGTAAATGGGGACCGAATCCCGAGAGAAATAATCACCTCTGAAGAAACTTGCTGGAGAAGAAAGTGAAAGGGTGGAAACGATTCTCGGAGGAGCTGGTTCGCTCGCCGCTGCCGAGAGGTTGAGGAGAGAGGAGATTGAGGTTAAAATGAAAAAGAAAAAACCTCTCGACGCCTTAAATAGTAAACGGGAGAAGGAGGCTCTCGACGCGATGAAAGGTGCGCCGAGAACCCCCAGAGTAAAAGGCATGCCGAGAACCTACCACCAATCCCAGGCACGCCGAGAAGCTGCCACCAATCCCAGGCGCACCAAGAAGCTCTGCGCCGAGAAGCTCTACGCCGAGAAAGTACCCCGGGAGTATTAAAGCAAGATTTGAAAAAAAATTGAAAGAAATAAAAGAAATAGAAGAGAAAAGGGCATTCCAGTCAAGCTGTCAGAATGATGACTAAAGAGAACCAACGCTGAACGACTGGGAAATATCTTCAGATGATGCTAAATGATGCACCTGCAGGCACCGTGTCGCTTATCTTGCACTTACGCCACCCGCAGGTGGGGGGTATTTGTTGACGTCTGAAATATGAACAGGAATAAAAATGAGATCAAAGAGAAGAATTAGCCAGAAATGAAGATCCCACGGAGTCAGAACTGAAGAAGAGCCGTTACTACCAACACCATATCCAGCTGAAGCCCTTTATGGCTGGGCTGCTGTCTGGCATTGCCGTCATCCTAACGACATTGCTGATTAAACCATACCAACCTCTGTCCAGTCAACTGACCGATGAGACCAGCCTTCTGAAGGTTCTGACAGATGTGAGAAGTCAAATAAATACCAAGGCAGATGTGGCAATCAGCAAAGATGACAATACAATCTGATCAGTACAAAGAAGCTTAAATGTTGAAAAAAGCCCTAAATGGGCCCGAAAGACTTGGCACCGAATACCCTGCTAAGAGGCCCATCTAGTTTGCTGAGGCACGTCGGGAAGTGTCCTCTGCTGTGTGGCGAGCCGAGATTACCCAATCCGAGAGGGGGAAGGCTGGGCTTATAAAAACCCCTTTCCTCCGCTTACAAAAGAACAACAGGGAAATTAGCAAAAAAAGAGAGAAGAAAGAAAGGGGAGAAGAGAGAACACATAGCAAAAGAGAGGGAGAGAGCAACATAGAGAAAATCAGTGTGCGAAGAAGAAAGAAGAGTGAGCAAAGAAGAAGGCACAGGTGGGTGTATGGGGAGGGAGAGGAGTCAATGCTCCGCCCTCCCCCATCCTCTTTTATCCGCTTCCGTGCTTCACTTTATCTCTTTAGGTGTAACTTTTCTTTTTCTTCCTATCTGCGGGATGATTTCCTCTAGTTAATCGAGCGTTTGCAGTTCTCTAGGTATGATGTTCAGTTTACCTCTCCGTAAGCGATGAGATATACATAGTGGTATTGCTTGAGTGAATAAAAGAATTCTGGGATTCCTGTCCCTTTTCCCTTCAGGCAATTGCTGTTGTTGATTCCTCTTTCATTTTATTCGATTGATGTACGAACGGGCTAGAGCTTCTGTTGCTCAATTAGACAGCTGCTAAATGCATTTTTCCCTCGTGCTCCTGACTAGACATTGTTGCGGAACCCCAACCCTCGTCCATGGGTTATTGGGTTCTACAACTCTTCTGGTGCAAGCGAACACCCTATGTTCACCTGCGTGGATTTCCAGCCTCCTTCTAGGCCTCCTAGTCTGCTCTGAGGATCCGAGACAGCCTATCTCATGACCCCTCATCGCAGCTAGCCTCAAACAAACCAGCAGACCATTGCAGGGGCCTTAAACTCATGAGGAGCCCGATTCCCATCCCATTTCTACAAAACCATTCCCACTCGAGGTCAACCCACTAAAAACCCCCTAAAATTCGACAAGATTGGACTCGGCCTTAACAAGCTAGCCTTTCAGCTTCTCTATCCTACTCTCCAAGGCATAGATGCTGCAACGACACTCGTCGAGGGCTCTCTGGCGCTGCTCCTGGGTCCCCCTCCGCACCTCCAGGGCCCGCAAACATTCGTCCCTTTGGGTGTTGATGGCGGCAACTTCAGCAGGGGCCTGCGTCTCAAGGAACTCACGGCGGTTCACATATTTCAACAATAATAAGACCCATCATGACCATTCTCCTAGCGGGCAACCCATCATCTGTAGGGCCCTGGTCAGCTGCATGACCACAGTATGTACTCTCTGGTATGTGAAGGAGGGATTGGCAAACATCATGGCCCGCAGGGTCTGGCGGACCAGCAACTCCGAAGCAGCATGGCCTATTGAAGGCACGGCCGGCAGGTTGAATTCAACAATGCTATCCACGGCTGCCTAGAGCTCGATATCCACCATGGCCAATGAAGATGGGAGAGCCGAAGCCAAACTACTAGATCCTTCCACCTCAGAAGATAACTCCTGGCCCACCACCGCTAGGGGGGAAGGTGAGGCCGCGGCAGGGTCACTCGACGCTGCTATCATCAGGGGCTGCCCCACCTCCACCATCGAAATAGGGTCAAGACCCATCACCGCTCCCCGCACCATCGAAATCGAGACCACGACCTCGGCCGAAGAACAGATGGTCATCGGGACTAGGTCACGCATCTCGACAGAGATATCCGTCTCCTTCTCTACCTCCCCAGTAAGGTCCAAACCCACCGTCGCTTTACAGCTTGGCAGGGCGAGGGTCTTGCTCTCGATTGGGGAAGGAGCGTCAGGTGAAGAGGGACCGGATGTCGTCGTCAAGGGGTCTATAGCCCCTTCTGCCTGTGGTTCCTCCAGGGGAATGGTGATGTTCGCCAAGATGTCCCCCAAAAGTTGGGTTTCCTCCGACACGGCGAGCTTTTGAAGAGGCGAAAGAGGGACCATGAGCTTCGGGCTGGCCCTCGATTGTAGAAGAGGCACCAGGGGCTCCGCATCTGGCCCCAAAAGCAATTTCAGCCTGCCTGCCCCCATAGGACTGATGGGTCCCCTCCATTTGGGAATAGCCTTGTGAGCTCTGGCGACACGTGCGTCCGGAAGCTCTGCCTCTTCCTAAACATACAAGACAAAGTTAGTCACTCACGAGGCGAATTGCCCAAATCCTAAAGAGACAAAAGAGGAGCCCCGAGGCCCCCATACTTACCTCAACCATGAGAATTATGCCGCTTTCCAACGCTATCTCCCCCTCCTTCAGGGGCTCATTCGTCAGCACTGTAGTCTCCGTGGCCCCTTGGGGAGCATCATCCTGTTTGAGTCAAAGACAGATTAGCACCCCTGGGGAAGATTCGAGAAGGGAGAGCCTATGCTCACATTTATTTATGCCCTCACCTTTTGTGGCACCCCGGTCTCTGGCATGGGAATGACGGAAGTCCCGATAGCCGCCTCCTACCGTAGGACCTCGAGTAAGGATGCAAGCTTGTCCAAGTCGGTGTCGACTCCTTCTGGTCAGGTAGCCGGTGCACCTGGGAGGTCTATCTTTGCGGCCTCTAGTTGAGCTCGCTCCTGGAATTTAAGAAGGGGCAGAAGCAGGGTCAGTGAGCGGACTCTGAAGGAAACCCTGTAGAGGAAAGTTCACACTTACAAAGGCCTTCTCCACCAAGCTCAGGGAGCTGGCCAGCAAAGGGGACTTCAAGATTGGTTCGGGAGGCCTGGAATCCCTAGACATGCCCTCGTCGGAAGCCGTCTCATCGGAAGAGTAGTTGTAATCCACCTTCTCGCTCGACGATGACTTGGTGGGGGCAGGCACTTCCTCCATCGGCGAGGAGGCCCCCACCTCGAGGTCGACGATCGACGCATCCTCACGCGGGCTCGGCAAAGGTGATGTGCCAGACCTTAGCTTCTTCCTCGCATACGTGCGTGTCGCCGAGAGGTGCAGACGAGCCCCCAATGGTCTGATAACTGCTACACTGACATCTGCCACACAGGAGAAGAGGGGGACTATGTCATAGCCGATGGGTTCCTGAAATATGAAGGAAATCAGTTGAATTGACAAAGACGGCTACCCCCACCAACTTCTATAGTAGGAGGTGGCTCGTGGGCGGTCTCCTCGACGAGCGGCACTGCCTCAGGGACCACGGCTTCACCCACATCGGGGATGGTAGCAGGTGCCGACTCTTCCACGGTGGCTGAAACAAGATTAAGGATTCACGTGTGTAAGGACCTTGCCTCGGGAGGCAAATAAATCCTGAAGGACACCAACGCCTAAGGGATCTAACATGCAGGCTGACTCGACTCAGCCTGGGTGGCAGCGAACTCCTCGAAGGACAGGATCGAGGGCACCGGAGGGACGGTCGTGGAAGCAAAAGCTGCCTCTGCTTCACTTGTTGCCGCCTGGACACCTTAGCGACAGCCAACGTCTTCTTCACCGGTGACTTTGCCTGAGGTTTCTCCTTGGCCTTGGGCATGGGAGTCGTGGTCGGAGCCGATTTTGCAGCGACCATGGCTTCACCCGCACCGGAGATAGATACGGGTGTCGGCTCCTCCACAGCAGCTAAAAAAAAGAGAAAAAAGTAGGAAAAAGAAAAGGGGGGGCACATGTGTAAGGGCCTCGTTCAGCGATGCAAATAAGTCCTAAAGAATCCCGACGGCTAGAGAGCCTAACCTGTGGGCTGACTCGGCTCAGCCTGAACAGCTGTAAATTCCTCGAAAGATGGGATTGAAGGCACCGGAGTGACGATTGTCGAAGTCGAAGTAGCCTCTGTCCTCCTTCGCTTTGCCTCCTATCGCCCGGCTACCTTAGCAGCCGCCAGCACCACCTTCACAGGTGATTTCGCCTGGGACCTCTTTGCGGCCTTGGATAGAGGAGTCGTGGTCGGAGCCAGTGGTGCCGTCTCAAAGTGAGGGGGCTACTGAACGAGCTGCAGAAGATTCCGATACATCGTCATTTGGGTGCTGTCGGGGTGATCTATTAGAGAGAAAGAGAAGAGGAAAGAAGAAAGGAAGGAGATCTGATCAGCGTCCGGTACTCTGAGGCGCAGAAGTGTCCCTGAGGTAGTCGGGCTCCCTTATCATCAGGGCGAGGTTATAGTGGGGCCCTCATGCCCTTGAGGCTGGTGTAGGCAAGGCCTGCGAGTGCTGGTGCTAGGGCATCATGGTCAAGGATGTCGAGGACTTGGTGGACCCAGTTCTGAGTCGACTGTGACTTTGGGAAGAAGGGTTCCCTAGATAGGGTGCTCCTAGAGGGGAGCTTTGCCGACACTACTATCAGTGACTGGAGGTGCCATATACTCATGCGATTGGGTTTGTCGAACCGGTGGAGTTCGTTTCTCACATTGAGCGCACTGATACACTGTGAGATATTAGGGTAGTTGCGAAAGCTACCTGAGTGTTGGGATTGAAGCTGGAGCAACTGGTCCCTTTTCCATCGACTCCCTTCTGGGCTTCAGGTAAAGTGCATTTGCTATTGCATTGCCTTAACCTTACTCCATTGTTAATTTGGCTGAGATGTCGTTTGCTGACGTATTCCTTTGACAGATTCCCCAGCAGGGGAAGATCCTTCCTCCACGGGGGCATCCCCAGAGAGTGGTGACGGGCCCATTCAGCCTAAGCGGAAGCGCCCTCGTGTGGATGCAGGGGCAGCGGAGATCGGGGAGCCCTCTCACGACCCCAGGACAAACGAGCATGTCGAGGTTGAGACTGCTTTAAGTGAGTGCCATGCCCAACCCTTCATCTTTGGCTGGTTTAGTGGTTATGGTTAACTGACCTTAGGTCGCTTGGCTGGCTTTTGTAGCTCCGCAGGACACTGGGGCAGAGGTGGCTTTCACACCTTCCCAGGAGACCGGTCCCTTGTTGGACGACGAGATCGAGTTTGAGATCGACGTTGATGAAGTCCTTCACGTGATGGATGAGATCGGCCCCAACATCGAGGCATTCCCTAACTTTGAGTCTTGGAAGGCTCTCGACGATCGTCGACCGAGTAGGGTCTCCTAGGATTGGTGAAGTTCTATCCATGGTTATGCTTGTTTTTGTAGGCTGACCTTACCATATATTCTTTCATCGGGATGGCAGGAACATCGGGGGACATCGCCCCTCCCGAGATGAGGGATGAGGTGCCCTCCCTTGCTGAGGCGCGGGGTCCGATGGCAACCCAGGATGGCTTAGGTTAGCACGGATTTGTCATAGGAGAAATTCGTTGCTTCTTTCCCTCGGTCTATTATACCGTAATTGTTGACTATCCCTATTATTTTGTTGCCCAGGTGAGGATCCTGTCGCTACCCTGGAGATCGTGCAGGAGCTAGTTAGTGCTAGACTATCGGTGGAGCTCCCATCTTTCGAGGGTAACCCAGGAGTGGCTGGTAGCCTGACTGCCCTTATTGCTGGGGGCGTATCTAGGTCGCTACCACCGCTGCCAATCGAGCCGCCCCTCCCTACTTTGCCAGCCATTGTCTTGGCTTGCACGGTGGGGCTAGTTGGGTCTTCGACCATGGGACCCTCAGGTATGTGACTGGGAGCTTAGACACTTGTGGTGAGCTTTTTTGTATCACCTGGTAGCGCTAAGCTTTTCTTGGTGTTGGTCACAAATACTTCATCCCCTCTGGAGGAGGGAGAGCTTCCTCGTGACACAGCTGGAGCCACAGGGGGAGAGCCTACAACGGTGACTCCAACTGGAGTAGATGAACAGATCATCGACATAGAGGGGATCTCTGAGGGGAGTGCCCCAACCGCTGAGCTTTTTGTTTAAAGCCTATGGCTGGACTATTTTCTTTATGTGAGATCAGGTTGTATGCTGACCTCATTACTTTGTTGGTTTGCAGGGGCTTCTAGCTTCACCACCTCTGGAGACTCATCGAAGACTGCTTCAGACTCCTCAGGCAGCGGTAGCTTTGTCATGGAGACAGAGGAGAGTTCAGGCTCCTCTTCTTCTGGGGCCCCATCTGCTGAGGGGATGGAGATCGAGACTACTTCTGCAAGTGTGCGTGGCTCTTTTCTCTTTAGCATTTGCTTGTAGTATCTGACAGAATATTGATGCTTTAGTCTTTTAAGTAGCGCCAATGGTGGAGGAGGAGTGCGTGCCAACTCCTTATGTGAGTGGCCAAGAGGAGCTTCCCACCCCGCCTATAGCTGCTAGAGGGGATCAGGATATGGTGGAGGGCTCCTTGGTTGTTGAGGAGTCGTTGCCTTCCCCGACCCCGGCGAGTGACGCCACAGGTGTGGGAGGGTTTATCCTGAGTAAGGGTTGGAAGTTTTATCAGGTTTTCCACCTTATTTATCATGGAAAGTTTTGTTGTATCTCTGTGGTTTTGATGATAGCAAACACCATGATGATTCATATTGTTGACACCCATTTATGGCCAATAAGTTGGGTCATCCCCTTACTCATCTTAATGATGCTCCAAGTTATCCACCTTTGAGGTCTCTTTCATGGGTCATTACCTCCTTGGTTGGGTCTGGTTCCTCATCCTTTTCCACTCGATGAAGTTTAGCAAACTCTTCATTTCATTTGCCACTCAATGGTCTCTGACGCATCAGTATTAGACCATTACAATCATATAACGCATCTACATCTGACCGTTATGCAACTCAATAGTCTTCCCCCACTGTCTCACCCCACCGTCTCATCTTCCATCTCTTCTGTCGTCTTATTTCTGTAATGCATCTCTCTTGGCGCGTCATCATGGTATAATGCACCTACATATGACCGTTACATAACCAAGGTCAGTGTCTTCCCCATCGTCTCATCTTCTGTCTCATCTACCGTCTTTATTCTCTGATGGACCTTCGTCCATCTGTCACCTTTACCAAACGCCCCTTTGTTAGTCCGTTACGCCTTCTAGAGTCCTCTTTTCGAAAACTTTGCCCGTTCGTCTTATCTCTTATTGGATAAGGTTGTGTAACGGACCAGTCTTGGCGTGTTACCTCATTGTGATAGTCTATCGGGCAACCGTTACATCAATCTGAAGTGTTCTAGCAGAACTACTCTTTCTCTGCTACTCCGCAGCTGAATTAAGAGTTTGATCTGGTGATTTCTCCCTCAAATCTCATCCTTAGAACCTTTTGTTTGTTTCTATGGACTCTTGGGAGTATTATCTTCAAGAGTCAAAATTGGACTGATCAGCCACAGACAAATCTCCAATGCCATGTTCAAAAGAAGAAAGAACTTTGTTTACAGTGACTATATTGGTGGTATCAATATCCAGCACATTCTATTGACTACTCCCATGTCCCATATCAGCATTTCTACCCACATCACCTTCAGTTGTTGCCACCTGGGCAAGATCTTTACCTACCTTGATCGGATCCCCTGATGATTTTGGTGTGTCTGCCACAGTAGCACCACGGTCACTTTGAGAAGCTCCAATGCCAACACCCAAACTAATTATACCCTTCCCCTTAGGTTGTTGCCTAGCCAAATTTCCATCAGAAATGGTGTTAAGAACCTGTCCCTGACCACTATGTTTCTTCTTGGAAATAAACTTGTCCAACAGAATTTGGGATGAAGGGAGCTCTGTAACTTGAACTTGCTGTGAGGTAAAGGGGAATTTGGCACTAGCAGAGTTCTGAAAGTCCACAACCACACAATCATTCTCATCCGAGGCACTAGCTAGTAAAGTAGCGACATTCAGTTGATCATCAAATGTCTGGATATGAGTCTTTGGCTCCTCTGACTCCCCCTGCCCTGAACTATCTTTTCCCTGAAGAGCATTAAACATGTTGTTCATTGAAGTTTCCTGTCGAACAGCTCGTGGACTTAATGCCCTGGGCATAAACACCTTCCTACCTTGCATTTGCTCAACACCTTTCCGAGGTTGATGGATTACCAAATTGCCCAATTTCCTTTTACACTCAGCTTCCAGGTGACCAAGTTTGTGACACAACACACATAAATTTGGAACTCTATGATAATTCACTGGCTGCCAAAAACCTTTTCCATCCAAATCAATCCACAGTCTTTCCATTGATCCAGTTCTACACAAGCAAGCACCTCTGATGTGTCAGTCATTGCTATGGTTTTGTCATGGATCCTCAGCACCTGACCGAAATTACCAGCAATGGATCTCATACAGTCTTCATGATAAAGATTTACAGGTAGTGCTGGAAAGCCCAGCCAAACCAGAGCAGATGCAGGGTCCGCAGCGAAATCAAAATCTGGCTTCCATCTAAAAAATCTAAACAGATATCCCATTATGTAAAGATTCTTCTGGAGTAAAAGTTTCAAAAAATCATCTTCACACCCAAGCCGAATAAGTATATGTCTTTGGTTTAATCTGTTGATAACAAAATTTGAGGATAGAGCCATCCTCTGTGTTAAGCAGGTTTTAATCTCAGGGAATGCTGGCCTGTCATATGAACATTTAGCTATGATGGCATAGCTCAGGCTCTGTAGGGAAGCTTGGATATCAGCCTTGGAGAAGAAAACAGCCAGATCACCTTGATCTGTGAAGCTCGGCACCTTCAGCAGAAACACCGTCTTGGCTTTATGATGCGTTGCCAGCAACGTGTGTGCATACGTCTGACGAGGAACCATGGGCTGTGAAGATGGAGAGGCACCTTCATGAATTTTTCTAGAGCAGGGATCGGGGGGGCTCACCCCCCTCTCCATTCATGGCCGGCGAAGCTCAAGAACAGCTAACAGTAAGAGGAGAACCCCGGCGGCACCAAAAGAAGGAGTGAATACCGACTTTGCATGGACTTGGGTATCATGCTTTGTGGCTTCGTTCCCCATGATGTTCTTCTCTCTCTCTTGTTCAACTCTATGTTCACTGTAGCTAGTTTTGATTGGAGCTTAGACTAGACCGAGCTTGACTTGTTGACCTTGATTGATGTTGACTTTCACTTGGATCAACATTGACTTTAGTCAATCTTGAAGATAAAGTTGGCTGGATTCTCTTAACAAGAGTTGACATTGACTAATGTTGACTTTGACTTGGGTCAACATTGACTTTAGTTAATCTTGAAGATAAAGTTGGCTGGAGTCTCTTAATAAGAGTTGACTTTGACCAAGTCAACATTGACTGGTCCACTTTGCATTGAGTCAACTCTTGCTTTCAAACGAAATCTTCATGACGTCTTCTTCTTCTCCTTTCCAGCTTCTCAGCCTAGTCATTTATTTTGCACCCTTACTCAGCCATTTGTTCTCCTTATCGCCTATTTGTCGTTGAAGACCACCTATTTGTCACCAATATTCGTGTTAGCCATCGCCTTAGTTGCTCTTCCATTAGCCTTGCCTTCCTCTACTGTCAAAGAGCTTCTAGTAGCTCTTACGTCAACTCATCAACAGAGTGGCGTCGACGCAGCTAGCTCATTTCTTCATGTTTTCAGCTTATTTTTCATTTGTCACTGTTGTCAAGCTATTTGTCACCCTTAAGCCGTATTTGTGACCCGTATGAGTCATTTTACACTCTTAGCTGTAGGGCTCTTCCAGGTGACCCGATAGGCTGAATTCTTGGCATATAGCTAACCTTTTGAACTGCTAGCTTACTTTTCACACTCTTAGCCAATCCTTTATTCAAAACTGATCTTGTCTTCACAAAACTCATGAAGATACATGTATTTATGAAGAACATGATTTCATCAAAACTTATTAAAGGCTCATGCATGAATCTTCATCAAATCTGACTTCACATAGATTATCCATGTATAAAGTATACATGACTTATAGCTTTGACATCATCAAAACATAGGGACACAATATTCTCCCCATTTTTGATGATGGCAACACTATGAGTCATTACAATCAAATCAACATGAAGATCAATGTGACAGTCATGAACATGCAATACAAAACATGCATCATCACCTACACAATTAATGACTCACAAACTATTCCCCCCCTTTGACATCATCAAATTAAATAGTTTGAGAGCACATATGGAATATGGAGATGAATTGAGCAAGAAGGCTTTGAAGGGAATCAGCTTGAACTTACTCCCTTTTTGACACATGATCAGTACAAAGTAGGAAGATCAAAGAGAGAGCACAAAGGCAAGCAAACAGGATTGATTTTCAGATAAGTAATTTCAGTAGATAAGAATGAAAGAGTTCTCGATCTGATACTAATCTCATAAATAATAAATGATTAATTTTTAGACTCTTCCATTATAAATGGCTTATGATCAGTTCCTTATTTAATTGCATGGTTCAAATCTAATAAGTTCGGAGTTTGCCATCTTCTACAAGATTCTCATGGGATGAGTAATCATGAATAAACACCATCATCAAAGACATATGCAAGCATAAAACCATATGCAAGCATGCATGAAGTTCTTTCACATACACACACAATATTTTGTTATCATCAAAATCAAAATCAAGAGGGAGCACAACGAACCCAACACAATAGCTGACTTCAACCAGAAGTGCGAGGTACCCATGGGAGTCGCAGAGTTTGACCTTTCCCTCGGTAACTTCACAACCAAGGTCTAGTTTCATGTGATCAACTCCAACACTTCCTATAAGGCACTGCTCGACCAGCCCTGGCTACACCAAAATAGGGTGCTGCCATCCACCCTGCATCAATGCATCAAGTACCCCTGCGAGGGGAAAGAGGCCAGAATCTTCGCCGACCTCCACCCTTTTGAGGTGTTTGAGTGCCACCTATCAGATGCCAATCTGTACCTGGAGAAGTCGAAGCAAGCTCCCCAAGTCGCTCCAGACAAAGGGAAGAAGAGGGTGGATTCTGATAGCTGGTTTCCTCCGCCACCCCCAGGCTATGTGGCTCCCCCACATGTGTCACTCGTTTTGGGAGAAGAAGGGGTATTCAAGGTTGCTCCCCCCTTTCCATTTATTCTACACCAGGGGCACCATACCTCGAAGACCTGCTGGAGGACGTCAGAGTCCCGCCCGGGATCACCAAGCTTGTAGCGGAAGTTGACAGCCAAGCAGCCGAGCCATTGAGGACTTTTGAAGTGCCTAACCTCGAAGGTCCATCCACAATCTTCTATGTAGCTGGGGAAAAGCCAGTCAGAGAGGACGACGATTGCTGACTCCCCGATGAGCTGCATGACCCACATGTCCCGATTATGGGACTTCCCAACATGACTGACCGTGTAGTGGGACTGGCTAGAAAACAAGGGATGTCCCTTTACCAGCCCTCCAGCCGGAAGGAAATATTCAAAAGAATGTGGAACCCGCCGAACCTGGATCGGAGGCTGTTGCAAATTACCAAGCACCCAGGTTTGGGCTTCTCGATGGAGGACCATTACGAAGCCGACGTGATATCAATTTTGGCTCCGTCCGGCGACGACTCTGCCGAAGCTGCAGATCTGCGGGAAGTCCGCCGCAATAAACATCTTATGCCTCCGGCTGAGGAAGTGCAGGATGAAGAAGTGTTCCTTTGGAACCCTCCTCGCCGTAGGTGCACGGGGAAAATCTCCCCCTCTTCTGAGGGGTCGACTTCAAAAGACCACAACACTGGGGCACCCTCGCCCCCGCCTGTTGGCGAAGCAAGGAGCAGCGATACGGGCCGTGCTCCGGGTTTTTCCCGATACGACCCCGTTATGTTCGCTCTATATCAGAGACAACAACGGGAGATTGAGATACTGAAAGCACGGTTAGTCGAAATAACAACACTCGTGTCCAGTTTTATCCAAGGCTCTCTCCGCTTGCGAGATGAAGATACGCCTCAGTCTCCCGACACCTCTATGCATTCAAGGAGGGAGGCGAGGAATATAGCCAGCCCCTCAGCTAGATGGCTAACTGGACGAGGTCACACACTACAGGAGAAGCTGTAGAAGCCCTACTCTTTCCCGAGAGAGAAGACTCGGGGGATTTTTGACTGGACCTGTCACTATGGCAAAGTCTCCCTCCCGAAGTCCAAGAGGCCTCAGGATCTCCGAAGAAGTGGTGACCCCTTGTTCTGCCCCTATCACCAGATATTGGGTCACCCTATCGAAAGACTGTTTCGTCTTCAAAGATATCGCTCAGGACCTGATTGACAGGGATGAGCTCAGAATGGGAGATTACGTGGTGGCCCCGCCACGCCCCCATGTTACGAGCAGTCCCAAAAGGGGAATATATACAATATCAGTCCAGTACCAGGCTCCTGAAGATGCAGCAGAAAATGAACACCCTTGGCCGTCAGTGGCGGAGCAGCCCCGAGCATGGCCAGCAACCGCTTCGGCCCTCGTTGAAGCTATCTATGACGACTACTTAGAAGATCCCGGAGCGGCCCTATGCCTCCCCGCGCCAGGGAGCCCCTCGGGCCCGCCGACCGCAACCCCAAGCGAGTGTGAAGCAAATGCGGCCTCTGCACCCAGTGAGGCCGAACAAGAAGAGGTATATGGCGTTCTCGAAGTCGAGGATGGCGAAGATCAAGATTTTGTCGACCTGCTGTCAACACCCCCGAAAATTGAAGATGGTGGTTAGGCTACCGTCGACGAGCTTATTGAAACCAACCTCGGCGCGGAATGTGACCCCAGGCCAACCTTTCTGAGTGCCCTCATACCCCCACAGTAGATGGAGCAATATGTAAAGCTACTGCAAGAGTTCCGAGACTGCTTTGCTTGGAGCTATAAAGAAATGCCCGACCTCAGCCCCGGCGTAACTCAGCACACTTTGGCTATTAATCCTAATACGGAGCCAGTGAAGCAATCCCCCCAGCGCATGAGACCGAAATTGATAAACCAGATCTGCAAAGAAGTCGACAAACTCATAGATGCCGATTTTGTAGCTGAAAACCAGTACACTACTTGGTTGGCCAACATTGTGCCTGTGAAGAAGAAGAATGGACAGATCAGGATTTGCGTAGACTTCCGCGACCTGAATAAAGCCTGTCCAAAGGATGACTTCCCGGTGCCCATCACCGAGGTGATGATCGATGTAACTACTGGCCATGAGGCCTTGTCCTTTATGGATGGATCGTCCGGCTACAACCAGATATGGATAGCTGAGCACGACCGAATTCATACGGCCTTCCGGTCGCCTAAAGGGATATTCCACTATAAAAGGATGCCTTTCGGCCTCAAGAACGCTGGCGCCACGTACCAGCGGGCAATGACCAAGATATTCGACGAGCTGCTGTATAGCAAAGTTGAATGCTACATTTTGATGATTTGGTCGTCAAAACGAAGAAAAGGGGTGATCATTTGAGCGACCTCAGAGTCGTCTTCGAAAGGCTCCGGCAGTATGAATTGAAAATGAACCCGATGAAGTGTGCCTTCGGCGTCTCTAGCGGGACGTTCCTCGGCTTCATCGTCCGACACAGGGGGATCGAGATTGACCCCTTTAAGTACTTTTGGCCGGGGTATGTCCCGTGTAGTTGTACAGTTGGACTTTTGTTTCAGTGTTAGACTTATGGTTATTGTGGATCTGGACTGTTATGTATATTTACCACTCTGATATATTTAAATTACTTCCGCATTAAAGTTCAAATTCTTACTTTAATTAATATTGAGCGTGTAATTTTCATTCGTTATGCATCCCCTCGACAAACTCCTCCAACCCTTACGGGGCCTCATCGGCCTCTTGGGTGGCTTCCCCGAGTTCTTGGTATTGATTTACCAGTATCTGAATCTCCGGGTCGTTACAGTTGGTATCAGAGCGGAGTTGAGGTTGTATGTAAGGGATCAAAATTGCACCAGTCTAGAACAAGTCCATGTGTCTACTAGTGCTGGCTTAGGTTATTTTTCGTGATGACTTATGATTTTTCTGTTGTTGTGTGTCTCCATTTAGATTAAAATGCCGCCTAGAAGAAGAGCGCGTGTTCCAAGGGAGAAAAGTGGTACCTCTCCTCCTCCAGTAAATGTTCCAGGGCAAGTCCAAGTTGATCCTGCTCCTGGTGATGATGTGCCTCCAGGTGGGCGTGGTAGAGCATTGAAGGAGTTTCTTCTATTCCACACACCAACATATGAAGGGCAAGCAGATCCAGATGCAGCGAGAGTGTGGATGGATGCAACTGAATGTGTGTTCCATTCCATGGAATGCATTGAAGATGAAAAAGAGATGCTGGCTACATTCTAATTGCATGGAGCAGCACTCGCATGGTGGACCATGGAGTGGAAAGTGACTTTCAGGTCTCGTCCTCTTCGTCAAATAACTTGGAAGGAATTTGTCACATCGTTTGAGCGTACATACAGTCCAGCATATCTCAGAGTGGACAAGATGTATCAATTCATGGAATTGGCTCAAAGCGATACGACAGTTTTGCAATATCGGAACAAGTTCATGGAATTGGGTCGATATGCACCTCACATTCTTGCTGATGAAGGTTTAAAAACTAAGCAATTTCTGCATGGGTTGAAGGCAGAGTTAAGGCAGCCTCTGATTGCAACCAGGGAGGCAGAAATGGATGTGGCATATCAGGCAGTTGCAACATTAGAGCTAGATATGGAAAGATCTTGAGGGCGAACCCAAGTGGAGCCAGTTTAGCAGAGTGTACAACATTAGCAGGTCAGTCAGCCGAGCATGACAGGAGTCCCATCTTCTGTTCTTGCTGCTAGTGGCACTTCTTTTACAAAGTCCAAGTTTAAATGGATGTTCAAAAAGTCCAAGAACCAGTATGACCGTCAAGCATCTTTTGGTACCGTGCAACAAGTAGCACCCTCTTCTTTCCAACGACAGGGATCTGTAGCAAGTCAGTCGAGACCGTGTCTGAGGTGTGGTGGAAGTCATCCGAGTAGACCTTATTCAATGCCCGTGGTATGTTTTCGTTGTGATCAGGTTGGGCACATGGTTCGTGATGGTCCTCAAAGGCCGAAGCAGCCTATGCAGTTTTCTCAGTTTTCACAGCCACAGTTCAAACCTCCTCCACCACCACAATCTCAGTAATATTCTGAAGCTTCAGTGTCTTCATCTCAGTAATCTACTGCAGCTGGCAAGAAACAAAAAGGGAAGGTTATGCATATGACTCGTGCTGAAGCTGTGGCATCCCATCTGGGGCAATTCGAACGGGCCGATATCGGCGGCCAACTCACCCGGCACTCACCCCAAACCTGTGGGTAACTCAGCGATGCCGAGTGGAGGATGTGAGGGCTGGTCCCTTGCTGGTAGAGGGCCCGCAAGACCAGAGGCTCTCCCAAAGGGTATGACTAGTCCAATCCTAGAGGCCGACCCGGTGCCGAGGGCACAGCTAACACTCACTCCCACGGTGGTCACTCGAAGTCCGGGACTTGCGAGATCGGGCACTCTCTCTCACTAGCCAGCGTAGCTATGAGCTAATATTGAATGAAAAGCACTGTAATTAGAGCAAGGGAAAGAGTGCTTACTTGACCGATTTGAAGAAACCAGTCCTGATCAGAGACTTGGGCGCGCGGGGAAGCGTGGGGCTTACCCACGCCGTGGCGCAGAAGCTTCAACCTGCTCAAGTGATTACATCACTATGCCTCGCACAGGAGGGGGATCTTGGGGTGAGGGTTAATTGATTACAACCAAAAATATCTCCGCGCAGGGAGGGGCCTTCAGCCGGCCAAGCGGGGAGGGGAAAGATGAAGATAAGAGCTTCACACAACGTTGGAGTCGTTTCTGTCCCCTCTCAGGAACAGAGGATAGATAGTCGATGCAGGAATTCTTGTGGGTGCTCCCGGACTCCTTTGACAGCAGGACCAGGGCCAAAACTTCGTGGGTTGGCCCAGAAGGGTATTGGAATTTTGGCAGGAGCTGAGGAAGTTATCGCTGGTCGTGGTGGAGCTGGAAGCAGGGACTCTGTTCTTTGGCTTGGACTATCTCAGCACTACAATGTCTGGAAGATGAAGCCACCACGAACAACCCCGAGCTCCGAATTGATCCCGGTCAGTGGCGTTGGAACCGTTGACGAGCTGCCTTCGAAACGAAACCCACGGGGGTTCTAGCCAATGTCAGAGTAGGCCGGTGCAGTCTAGTGAGTGATAGGGTGTCTGATCAATCCCAGAGGGGATAGAGCAGCACACTGAGAGGAGAAAATTTGGAAGTTGTTGCTCCGGTCACCGAATGGAGTCCCGCTTCTTGGAGACGGAAGAAGACTCATCGTAGAAGGCCTAGGCCAAGCTCCATCTTCAGATCTTCAAGTGACTGGTCGTGGAAGCTTATGCAAGAAGCCTCAGGTTGCTGGCCGGACCTCTTCTGTGCAGTTGGAGTAGATCGCTTCCCCCGGACAGCCACGAATTCAAAAGAGGACAAGATGACCTCTGATGCGAAGAAAACTCGGAGACGCTACCTTCGGTACCTCTTGCACCTCTTGATTTGCCCAGATGATGTCGCATCTCCCTCTGCAATCTTTAGATTCTCTGCACTATGAACTAGTAGGCTGTGTGCTGCTCCCAAAGATGCAAGGAAAGGGGTGGGGATGGGATTAATGGTGGGGGAGAGTGATGAATTGGCCCGACCGGCTACTTGGGACATCGATAAATGATGCGAAGGAATTGATCCGAATCATTGGTAAAAAATGGGTGTCAACAGCCTTGTCTTCCCGCATTCGACGCAAGAGACTAAAGTGGTTGGTAGTAGGGACCAGAGAGACGATCCGTTCTGGAGGTATGATGGGTTCTCCCCCGTCTAGGCAAATCCGTAAGTCCCTGACAAGAATGGTCTTGCCGGACTTACTGGTGGTAGCAGCGGGTCGCTTGCCCTTACGACTGCGGTGCTGCTCCTTCTGGGGAGCCGAAGATGATTCTGCTCCGAGGTGGTAGACCGAGAAAACCCAGCCTACGGGTGCTGGTGGCACAGGGCCATTCATCAGGAATGCCGGAAGGGGCCCCCAAGACGCGAGGTCTATAGTGAAGGCCGACGACTAGGTGGCTCGAGTGTAGGCCTTTGCCCGAGCCGACAGTAGTGTTGCGGATGCTCGCAGCGATGTGCTTGCACCCAGAGTTGTCACTGCAGGGGGTACCGGGGTGCCGGTGACCTGAGGCCTTGAGCCTGAACTGGGAGCTGGCAGGACTGGAAGGCGCGATAGAGGGTGCTCAGTCCATACCGTGGTCGTCGCATCCCACAAAGGCAGACCCGTGCTGGGGATCGACGTTGTCAGGTTGCGAGAGGGATGCCCCCGAGGTAGAGCCGAGGGATCCAGGACCTGACGGGGACCACTCATACCAGACATCGTCTGTAGGAAACCCCAGAGTTGTACGTCCAGTCTAGATGCTAGGAGGCCTCGTACCAGGGGTTGGGGCCCCAGGCGAGGCCGTCGCTCTTCTGAGATTCGGGTCAAGGAGCCCGAACGGAGTGCTGGGGAGCCCTACCCCCGGGCTAGGAGGCCCGTGTCGGGAGCTGTCTCGGTGGGAGCTCGAGGTTGACAGCCCGAGTAGAGTGCTGAGGAGCCAGACACCCTGGGGTGGAGGCCCACACCGGATGTTAGCTTGGCCGGGGCTCGGGGCTGGGGGCCCGAGCGAATTGCAGGACTTGGGACCGGAACTCGGGACGTGAGGTTTACGTCGGGAGCTGGTCGAGACTGGGCCTGGGGACTGATGTTTGCCCGGGCTAGGACTGGTCTGGGACCCCTATGGGCATCGGTGGCAGGAGAGCCGAGCCTGACGCTCAGCCTGGTTGTCAAGACTGGCGGCTGGTGTGGTGCATTGGTGGTGCTAGGGGAGACAGGAGCTGGGGGTGGCGGTGGAGCCGCCACGGGGACCACACCCAAGAAGTAGGGAGATCTGACGACTGGGGCAAAGCTACCGAAAGTGGTCGGCACTGCCAAGTATCCTACACGTGCGTGAGTGGCGATGACGATGGGACCGTAGGTGACGACTGCCATAGTTGTTGAAGTCCTGGATGAGTAGAGGCGACGGCTGCGGGCGATCGTCGAACACGATCTAGCAACCGGGAGATGAATTGGAAGCTACTGGGATGTGCAAACAGGTGCTTTTCTACTACCTCTCCTGTAAAGACAGGAAAAGGGCACCCAAACTTCAGGGCTGGCACAGGCTTTTGCTTCAGCAAAGAGAAGGAAGGCGGGAGACATCCCACCAGACATGCCATCCTTTTTGTTTCACCTCGGGGGTTCGCTGGATGTCACCAGCGGGTTCGGGGCAGTGTGTGCGGTGACCGGAGTGAGGGGTAGGATATAGCCACGGGAGAGATGCCGAAAGATAATGGGCCTCGGGCACCCCCTCTCGTGACCGTATCCATCTCAAAGTGGCACCGAGCACTCACCTGTTACGGAGAGTCGAGGGGAGACCGAGTGACACGGGAGGTTTTCGGGTTAAGGGGAAACGTGGCTGGGATGTGGGCGTGCCAGTCGATTTCTCGACAATCACCCCTGGAACTGAATATTTAACTGGGGATGCATCGCTAGGGCGCGGCATGTGGACTCAGGGGGTGAGCGACACATGGAGGGAAGAACAGTTTCATGGGTGTGAGTGCGCAGGCGACTGTGGGGAGTCATGTACAGGACGTCTTTCCCCACCGATCACAAGCAGTCAGTGTTTATTTACATCGGATTGAATCTGAAGACCTTCGTTCCATGTCAAAGAGGAGTCCGTATTCTTGAAGCCTGGGGTGAAGAGTTGAGAGCACTTTGTAGCTATAGGTTCATCTTAGACCGGGTAGTGTTGGCTGGCGGTAAAGGGTGCTGGAGGTTCACGCTAGGTGACATAAAGGGTTGCTGGAGGCTCGAACGTGGATGCGAGAGCATACGTCCAACTGGCGGTGTAACACTGAGATGTATATATTTTTACAGGCGGGCTGTGGTGGCTAGGGTACAACAGGTGCCTGCCACGAGACAATTCCGACGTGCTAGCCAGTCCCCGGGTCGATGCGTGACATATGAACACACGTGTGTTTTATAGAAGGTTCCTCCCGTGACGTGGGCCATGGCTACAGTGCCGAACAGGGGCTTGTGACTGGCTGGGCGACTGAGGGGATACGTCGATCCAGTGTCCAGGCGAGGGTCGATCACGGCTCAAGTTGAGCAGTCGAACGTGGCCTCATCACTGAGAAGGAGCAAGACGTCATGGCACGTGCACGGTCGTGGTTGACGGGTACGTGAGGGGCGATCCCGGCATAAGGGGACGTCTACCATTGTCGTAGTGTCTCACATGTGGCGGGTGTGGACTTGTATGTTACGGCTAGTTAGCACGTGAGGGAAGTGCGAACGGCATACCCTCGGCGTGCCAAGCCAACGAACAAGTCACCCACAAATAATCCTCCTTAGCTCGTTGTAGGGAGCAGCTCGAAGCCTTGGAGCTGTTGGATGCTGGCGTTCTGTGTTAAGTGCTGAGTGCTCGATTTTTTACCCCTTGAGCTCCTAAGGGATTTTTATAGGAAAAGTTGAAGGATCACAAGGGGTTTACGGGGACTAGCTTGAGGCGGTAAAGCTGGTCGGCATAAACCCCCTCCCCTGGATGGGGTTTACACGGGTTGGCTTGAGGGGGTGAAGCTAGTCCGCGTAAACCCCCCTACGGAGGGTGTTCTGGGTCACAGAGGAGGCTGGAGGGGGTTTACGCAGACCAGGATCGAGGCGCTGGAGATCTTCTCGACTGATCCAGGAATCATTAGAAGGTGGACAATCCTGCCAGCAGACAAGGTAGCACTGGTACACTCTGCTCCGTATAGCTGCCACTTGCTCATCCAGTATTCTCTTAATTTACTCGCGCGGTGCTCTCAAGACTATTGGATGCATAGGGGTGGGCTCACTCTCAATGGGAGGAGAAGGTTCGAAAGGGTCACTAGGAATCGCTGTGGGTTCCTTGTAGGCCACTAGGTCTGCCACATTAAAGGTAGAGCTAATTTGAGAGGTAAGTCCACAACATATGTATTGGAGCCAATCTTTCGCAGTATTGGGAAGAGACCATCATTAGGGGCTTGCAACTTCTTAACGGCTCCCGAGGGGAGTCGTTCGGGTCGAACTCGTACCATAACCAAGTCACCTTCTTGAAACTCATGGTAACGCCTATGCGAATCAGCCAATCGTTTGTAGGTCTCATTACTGAGGTTGATTTGCTTGCTAATTGACTCATGCAGACTTTTGACATGCTGTGCAAATTTCTCGGCTGACTTGGAAGTTCTAAACTCGAAGGGGAGAAAAATGAGATCCACTGGTTTCCTAGGTTTGTATCCATGTACGACCTCAAATGGACTCATACCTATGGACCTATTGACAGAGCTATTATATGCAAATTTGACTCTGGGCAAGAGAAGATCCCAATTGCCAGAATGATCCCCTACAAGACACCTCAATAGATTTCCCAAACTCCTATTGATGGCCTCTATTTTCCCATCAGTTTGTGGGTGATAGGCAGTGGAGAATTTGAGCTTAGTGCTAACAAGGTGCCAAAGTGTCTTCCAAAAGTAACTAATAAACCGGACATCTCGGTCAGACACTATAGTTTGGGGGAGACCATGTAGACGCACGACTTCATTAAAGAAAATGTGGGCTACTCTAGATGCAAAAGATGTTTTAAAATATGCAATGAAATGGGCCATCTTAGAGAACCGATCAACTACAACAAAGATGGAGTCATGTTTGTGAGCAGTACGAGGTAAACCAAGGATGAAATCCATGTTCACGTCAACCCACGGTCTACCAGGAATGGGGAGAGGAGTGTAGAGACCAGTGTTTTATTTGACCAGTTTGGCCATGATGCATGTCCGACACTGGGCGACAATTTTGACCACATCTTTCTTCAGGCTAGGCCAATAAAAGTACTCCTCCACAGAATGGATGGTCTTGTTTCATTCAAAATGACCACAAGACCTCTAACATGCATTTTCCATATCAGAAAGTCCCGTACAGAAGTCTTCGGGACACAGAGTTATTGTCCTCGAAAAAGAAAACCATCTTGGAGTAGATAGTCAGCAAATGTTGTCGAGGATCCAGCAGACAGGGCAGAGTAGGCAGGGCCAAAATCTGGACACTCTCCACAGAGTTACTTCATGCGGTCAAATCCGGTGATCTCTACCCGAACAGTGGAGAGAAGGGAGACCATTTGACTCAAGACGTCGGCTACCTTATTCTCACTTCCAACCTCATGTTTTAGGACAAAGGTGAAGGACTGGAGAAATTCTACCCATCGACTATGCCTAGGGTTTAAGCCCTTCTGAAAGTTAAGGAATTTCAAGGTCTCGTGGTCTGAATACAAGACAAACTCTTGAGGTAAGAGATAATGTCTCCAGTGTTTGAGAGCTTGGACTACGGCATAGAACTCCTTATCGTAGGTGGAGTAACGAAACTTTGCATCAGAAAACTTCTCATTGAAATAAGTCACAGGGTGACTTTCCTGACTAAGCACTCCTCCTATACCTACGCCAGATGCATCACAGGATATCTCAAAGACTTTAGAAAAGTCTGGCAGGCGAAGGACAGGGGCTTTGGTCATGAGCTCCTTTATGACAAGAAAAGCCTGGGAGGCGGCTTTAGTCCACTCAAAATTTCCTTTACAGATGCAATCCGTAATGGGTGCCATAATGGTGCTAAATCCATGAATGAAGCATATGTAGAAAGTGGCTAGCCTATGGAAACTGCGAACATCATGGACGTTCTGGGGCTCGGGCCAGTCTACTAAGGCTCGGACCTTGAATTGGTCCACAGACACTCCTTGACTAGATACCACAAACCCGCGAAAAGTGACCCAGTCTGTCATGAATTCACATTTGTTGAGGTTGACAAATAGGGTTTCTCTCCTCAGAGTCTTGCAGACTTCCCTCAAATGGTGAATGTGGTCCTGAGGGTTGTGGCTATAGATGAGAATACCGTCAAAGTAGATGACAACAAAGCAACAAATGAGAGGATGAAGGACTTTCATCATAAGCCTCAGGAAAGTGCTGGGGGCATTGGATAGCCCAAATGACATGATGAGCCATTCAGATAAACCTTCTTTTATTTTGAAGGCTGTCTTCCACTCATCTCCTGGTCAGATACGGACCTGGTGGTAGTCACTTTTCAAGTAAATCTTAGAAAAGATGGTGGCCCCACTTATCTTGTCAAGCATGTCATCAAGACGGGAAAACCTATACTTGACAGAGATTTTGTTGATGGCGCGGCTGTCAACACACATCCGTCAAGTGCCATCTTTCTTAGGTATGAGTAAGGCAGGGACAGCACATGGGCTCTTGCTCACCTTGAGGAAACCCTTTTGAATAAGGTCTTCAACAATCCTTTGGAGCTCAGCATGCTCTTTGGGGTTTAGTCGATAATGGGGAAGGTTGGTTAGGGTGGACCCAGGGACAAGGTCAATGGCATGTTGCACATCATGCATGGGAGGAAGTCTAGAGGGTAAGTCCTCGGGGAAGATGTCTTAGAAATCTTGTAGAATTTTCTGGACTTCAAGTGGGACTGAGATTTGAGACTCCTCGGGGGTGATGGTGATGACAACGGCCTAGACAGGGGCACCCTCGGCAACCTCCCTATTCAGCTCACGAACACCTATGAAGTTAAGGCGCCTAACTAGGTCAAGCTCAACCTTAGGGGCCTTAGGAATGGGTGTGACAGGTGTAGGAGAAGAGGGAATGAGAAGTTTCCCTTCATTGAGAGTTCAGGGTCTCTCTTGAACCTTGGGGGTTCCAGTGGGGGTGGAGGTCTTCAAATTATTCAATTATGATGCCATACTTGTGTAGCAATGCTATCTCTAAGGAACTCCCCCTCATGGATGTCACGTGATGTCACAGGCACGTTGGGGTCAACAATGACATCACCTACATCGTTAATGTCATTTGGGGCATTTAAAAGTAGTCTTGTAACACCTAAGATTTTTTAGATCAGAATATGTGGGTTTCGGAGCGCTTCCGTAGGTCCTGGATCGAGTTTGATAATTAAATTAGATTTTTGACTATCAGACCGTCGGATCCTCATGTAGGGTGAACCGTTGAGTTTTAGACTCCGGGACATTGCAAGTGCGTTGTGTATTTTTTGAGAATCGTGGGGGTTATCTTTTTCCCTATTTTTTATATTTTCTAAATCCCAAATTATTTTTCTATATAAACCCTTAACTATCCCCTCTCCCCCTCATTCTCACATTCTCTCCCTCTCTCCTCTCGTTTATCGCTTTCTCTCCCTCTCTTCTCCGAGCGGCTGACGGAGGTAGAGGCGAGTGAGGCGGAGACAACGTGAGGGTGATAGGCAGAGAGGATGGAGCGAGGAACGAGGTGGTGGCACGGTGAGACTTCATCCACAGATTCGGGGCCTCGGCGGCGATTCAAGAGATGATTTTGCATGGAATCGCATCCTCAACGTGAAAAATCATCGGTGGAGATAGGGGGATGGATCCATAGCCTGTGTGTTCCCTTTTCTCATGGTTTATAGGCTGAGGTGAGGCTGAGAGTGGATTTCTTTCCATGTAGGGGCTAAAACGCATGTTTTCGGGTTGAGCAACGGATTCATCAATTTGGTGAGATTTTTGTGGTTTGAATGAGACCTCCTAGTGCTAAGGACGTTGGGGAAGAGTTTCCCCATATTTTTCCCATCACTCAGGGTGATTGGAGCGTGGATTAGATGATCTCACGTGGATTCACGAAGGTTCGAATCGTAACTGATATTGCGATCGGTTCCCCAATCATGTTTGTCTTCTAGATGCTGAATGTGGTGTGCCCAGACAATGCATTCATTTGAGAAGACTAGGGTAAGGCGGTCATGGACGCGATCGCGTGACCTACCGCATCCATGGCAAGTCATGACGCTCAGGTCAACCGCGACCACTTAATGCAGTCGACCCTTCAACCGCGTCCCCAGCCAGTCGACCGACCCATGCAGGGCCTGTTGACCGACTCCCACTGGTAGGTCGACTGACCCCAGGGGTAGGTCAACCGAACCTGGCCCTTTTCACCTGTTTTGGCCTCTGATCTACCCGATTGAGACTCTTTGGTCGTCCCTTGGCCTTGTGGATGTCTTGGACATCCCGTGGGGACTGAGACCATGTTTTTGGGTGTCTGAAAGAATCATTGTTCCTCGATTAGCATGCCTGTGTGGTTTTGGGGGTCCGAGTGACCCCACGAGTTCTAAGCTTTCTTGTTTCGCTAGATCTAGTTACCGTGTTGTGGACGTGTAAAATTACACGTCTATATGTCCCGACTAGTCTAGCATCAACAACAACTTCAACTGAAGAAGCTGCGGAGAAGATGGGCCATCTGGACTCTCCGAACAAACATGCACTACCGTGAAGCCGTCTCCGAAGTCATGACAGTGAAGAGGAACCAACTCCCGGAAAGCCCACAATGCATGGGCCCCGAAGAAAATCAAATAAGCCATGACTCGTGTTCATGACAGGCTTGAATGCGTCCCAACGACGTGCTTTTCAGCCCTCAACGGCATGCTCTAGTGCCCTTTTCAGTGGCACAACCCCCCCTTCAATGGCACGCTCGGTGGAGCTCTTCGCCGGCACGTCCCCCTCCCGAGCGTCTTCAGTGGCACGCCCATGGACGCCTCTAGCGGCACGCCCAGTGTGGCCCCCCATCGCCGGCACACATCCCACCTGGCTCCATCGTCGGCACGCCCCCTGGCCAGCATACATCTTCACCGGCACACCGGGGCTCGCTCCTGTCAGCGGCACACCTGCCCTAACATCTTCACCGGCACACCAGGGCTGGCCCCTGCCCTTAGTGGCACACTCAACCCATGCCCTCAGTGGCACACCCTGGCGGGTCTTCCCCGGCAAACCCCCGAGGTGCCCTCAGCTGCACACCCCCACGAAGCTCCAGCGGCACACTCCCTGTGTGCCCCCCTCGTCGGCACGCCTCTTCTGGGCTCCACAGTGGCACACCTCGTGCCCCTTTCAATGGCACGCTCCTGCCCAGCCCTCATCGGCATGCCTATGGTGCTCCCTCGTTGGCACACACCATGCCTTCTTTAGCGGCACGACCCCAGGCGCCTTTAATGGCACGCCCTGCGTGGGTCTTCACCGGCACACCCTGAGTGGGCCTTCACCGAGATGGCCTGCGGGTGTCTTCGACGGCACACACACGCTTGTATGGCACTTCAACGGTACATCCTGCTATCCCTTCCAGTGGCACACCCTGAAAGGGGTTTCTCCCTGGCATGCCTGTATGGCACTTCAACGGTGCGCCCTGGCGGCCCTTCAGCGGCATGCTGGTTGTGTCTTCCAATGGCACGCCCAAGCGTTTTCTTCACTGGCACCTGCGGCAAAATAAATCTCACGCCATCTCCCTATGGATTCTTGGCGCGCAGTGGCCCACCTGAGGTGTCGCTCGGAGAGGAAGGCACGCGGGCTACTCCTCTATCAACGAGGACAAGGGGAAGTCAAATCTCCATCAATGCGCCCTCCTTCCCGCCTCCACTGCTTGCGCTCGACACCCGCTACCGCTGGGATATAAAAGCCTCCTCTCCCCCGGCAAACAAAGAGACAGAGGGACAAGTAGAGATAGAAGGGCCACACAGAGAAGAAGAAGAAGAAGAAGAAGAAGAAGAAGAAGAAGAAGAAGAAGAAGAAGAAGAGAAGAAGGGAGCTCCGCCACAGGATTTCCCCCTTCCGACGACCACCAAAAGCGAGAGAGTAAGAAGAGAGAGAGATAGAGAGAGGGTTCTGCTGTAAGGGAGGGGGAAGAGCAGGGAGTCGTCGCCCCTGCTCGACCCTAACTCCCCATTTTCTTTCTTCGCCTCACCCTTCTTCCACCTCTCACTACTGTATCTCTTTTTCACAGTTCCTCCAACCCAAGACCCCCGCAACCACAACAACAATAACAACAGCCCTCTTTCCTCAACCAAGCCCCGCTCCAAGTAAATAACCCTCTTCAGATGTTCCGGCCACCTCCACAAAACCAAGCTTTGCCACAAACCCCGCAGGTTTCCCAACAATATCATCAGGTACCACCTCCCTCTAACTATGACCCTCAATAGCCAAGAAGACCCATGGGCCCCAGGAGAGCCCAATACCCTCCATTACCCGAGAGTCTCCTCAATATATTCAACGCCCTCATGGCCACCAACCTGCTCACCTTGCCGAAAGAAAGGTCGGCCTGGCCTCCTAATGTGGATACCTCTCGGTACTGTGTCTTCCATCGACAGCCCGGTCACAACATCGATCATTGCTTTCATTCCAAGGATTACATATATGATCTGAATGATCAGGGTAGTATTAATTGGGATGAAATAAGGTAGTTCATTGCAACTCTCAAAGCTCAAAGACCTCCTTGGCGGTAGCAAGCTCAGCAGTCGCCTCAACAGTAAGTTTAATAACCTCCTCCTCAGCAACAAGCTCCCGCACCACAATCAGACATGGGGATTGTCAACAATCCGCTACCTGACCACCCAGCGCCTAACCAACAGGTAAACCCTATTACCTCCTTCCATGAAGTGGAGAGAGGATAAGGGTGGAATGAAGAGAATGCCTCTGTCGGGGCCGTCAACCAAGTTTCAAACCAACTACCACGCTTGTTGAGAACAACTATCCCACCAACGCCTTCCCCTCAACCTTCACGTCCCCTCTTGCACACCGCTAACCAAGTTCCACCCCCCCATTACCAATCCACCATCATCCAGGCCACTCCTTATTCGCCTTCCACCTTCCCACACACCACTGTAAACCCCTTCTCCCTCCACGAACCCCTTGCCGTCTAGGCCCCTCCTCACACGTCCCTCACTAGCTCCCGCTCCTCATCCCGCAACAATTAACCCTTTCCCAACAAAACCCCTTTTGCTTCAACCATCACCATCACCTCACGTAAATTCGACACCCCCATTTAGGCCCCTCCTCATTTGGCCTATACCCATTTCAACCACCCAGGCGCCGCCTGCCCCTGCCAACCCTTCTACTGCTGGACTCTCGCTACCCACCACCATAATTTCCACCAATTTTAGCCAGCAAGGCCCCTTATAAGGGCTCCCTCTCCAGTCGCTCCATCTCAAACACCCAATAACCCCGACATACCTTCTACCTCTACCAATCCCCAACCTACCCACAACCCGACAGAGGCGCGATCTTCACAAACCATAGTGCTCCGTAGTGGATGGATATTCCACCGTGTTTTTTCGCAGCAGGAGCAGGAGCCCTCACATGGACAAGAGGAGCAAGAGCAAGAACAAGAGTCCATACCGGGCACCCAATATGATTTGCTAAAGCATTTGGATAAAACACCAGTTAGTATCTCCATCTTAGAATTAATTAAGAGATCCACCACTCACCAAATGGCCTTGAAGCAGTATCTATAAAAGGTGATGGTTAATGAGGATATCCCAACTGAGTAGATTACTTTAGTCTTAACTCCGGTAGGTGAGCAACCGGCTATCATCTTTTATGAGCATGAATTAGCTCCACAACTAGCAAGGAAGTATGCTTTGTGCATTACTGTTGACATTAATAAGGTGGCCGTCAGCCAGTGTTTGATGGACACTGGTGCATCCATAAATGTGTTGCCTCCTACCACATTGAAAATGTGTGGCATTCCAGAGAGTGAGATACAGTCGTTTACCATCACAGTTACTACTTATGATAATACGAAGAAGTCGCCCATGGGCATGATCACTCTGAAGGTCGGGCTAGGTCTCGTGTCAGTTACAACAGATTTCCACATCCTAGATATGGATCCAACCTTTAATGGCATTCTGGGCCATCCATATATCCAAGTACTTGATGCCGTGCCCTCCACAAATCATCAATGTTTAAAGATTCCACATAAAGGGTGCGTCATCAAAGTCACTAGCATGCCCATCTTGCCATCAGTTGACATGCACTCTGCCACGTCAGTGCCTTCCATATGGCCAACCAACAAGCCTTTGTTATCTGTGTTGGATCTTGCCGACCCGCAGCATGATTTGTTAAGGCCTTATGTTTCAGCCTCTACATCGGCACCAATATCACCCCTACCTCCAGAAGAGAAGAAGAAGAAGAATATGAGGAAAACTCCGGGCTGGAACATTCTAATGGGAATGGGGTATAAATCTAGCGAAGGTCTGGGCGTCAACCTCCAAGGTAGGTTGAAGCCCATTAAAAGTCAAAAGCTCATTCCCCGAGATGGCCTAGGGTATAAAGGGTCAAATAGAGAAAAATCTGAGAAAAATGAAGAAGAGCCATGAACTACTATGAGTTCCACTCTCAAGATAGACAGGCGGCCACTCACATGGTCTTTATATACACATTTTGTGAAGGGGCCCATTGAACAGGTTGAAGAATAGACCACGGTCATCACTTCATTGCTGGATAATCAAGATGTGCATTCATGCCAATTTGCTCGCCACTTAGCACCTCTGATTACTTACAAAGCCTTGGAGTCTCTGAGGCCGTTCAAATGAAGAAAGATGGATGACCCTGAGTATGAATGGTATAGATGGTTCGACATGAATGACATTGCCTTAGCCTTGAGCCGCTTGTTTATGCTAACTGATCTGGAATGGTCGCTGCTTATTCATGAATTGATTGAGAAGCCAGTAGTGATCACAGACAAGAGACAACTGCTCAGCAATTACACGGACACGGGAGAGCCGGATGTGCCATTTTAAGAAGGCTTCACTATAGACCGACTGTGGGCCGGACTTTTCTTTGTCAACTCCCTCCACCCATCACTCATCACTTTCTAGTGTTCTAAACTTTTTACCTCCAACATCCCTAGACCACCCACGGTCTTGATCTCCATATCTCCTAATTTTCTGCAAAGATCCTCCATATCTTCCCTACTCATTGAGCAATTTTCTCAGCTCTACATCATGCCCTCGCTCGGGTAATATCTGATTCAGTCCTTTTCTGATCCCTCTATTTCAACACCGGGCGGACATGAGGGGCTTCGCACATGGACCCCATAATCCATGCGGCGGGTTGGGCTGTCAAGCACCGATGTCCCACATGGAACCCATAATCCATGTGAGACAACAATTCCCAAAGGGAGATGCTGGACCCCAAAATCCAACATTACCCATAGGGTTCAGGTCCTCGGACCCACCCTACCATCACCTAGTCACCACGGGAAAGGGGTGCGCTGCGAGATCGGTCCACCAACATCGAGTTCGTTATCATGTGCTTGTGCTTGCAAACTTAGGTCCGAGGTGCATTGGCCCAGTGGCTGCATTACCCCAGGTCATTTCACGTCAAATTGGTATCAGAGCAAGTCATTGGCTTATTCTCACAAGTCAAGTCCTAGGGCATTTGCATCCATTCACTCGTGCCTTTCTTTCCCCACCAAAACCATGTACCTCACCCGGCACCTCGATGACTACTTCTTTGTTAGACCGGAGTTACCCCATTTCAATGGATCTCACGGTCCACACATATATAAAATGGGTCCATGGACAAATATTTCCACCATCATTACATATCTGAGGATAGGAAGGCGCGTGTTGCTAAGGAGAGCCTCGATCCCCACGGCAAGGAAGAATGGCGTCATATTGTGGGCATAAGAGAGGATAGGAGGCAAGAGCCCATTGACACATAGGAGGATATGAAGGCTGAGCTTAAGAAGGTTTATGCACTCCTATCCTCCCCCTCCTACCCGAATCACCATAGCTCGAGGAGCACGAAAACTCCTCCGTTCCCACTCGCCCAGCCTAAGATCACCCTCATAGCCCAATCCCCATTGCTCCCTAACTATCCTACTCCGACCACTGGTTCTGCCCCTCCACTTGCCTCCATGAAGGGCACACTCCCCAATCCCAACCAGCCTAAAGGCCTTTAGCCATCACCACCGCTCCCTACTAATCCTACCCCAACCGCCACCTCCACTATAGCAACCCTAATAAATTGAAGGAATGGAAATCTTAAACAGATTAAAAGTAAATGAATAGTTAAGACCCAGAACACACACAAAACAACACATTTAAATGGGCCTTACATGAAAGGAAACCTAAATAGGCCAATCGAATAAATTATCTAGCAAACAGGGGAAGGGGCGCCCCTGGTTAGGGTGCCATTTCTCAAAGAGCGCCCCCTTGAGTGGGCGCTATATCCATCTGGATGGAAAGATAGAAATCGATCGGCTGTGTTCTGTTCGAACTGGGATGCTAGCTGCCATTCGGGAAGGTTTAGAACAAGTAGGTTTTAATCCAGAGAAAGTTTATGTGCCAATAGGATTCCTACGTAGAAAGTTTAAAACCCGCTAGAACTCTAACCCCATTAGATTTTTCTTCTGTATAAATAAACCCCTCCAGAACCCTGCAGAGCCTACTGCCTCTGGGTTTCTGCGTCATCGTCAACCTCTGCCGTCAGGAAGAACTACTTCTTCCTCTAGGTTTTGCTGCTGTCAAAGGTAATGGAAGAAGGAAAACTACTGATTTTCAGCTTCCGAGAAGAAGTTGTCTTCTTCTGCTGCTATTCTCTTTCTGTCCTCCTGCGGTTGTGCGTGAAGGAAGGATCCTCTAATTCTTCCTCTTCTTCTTTCTGCACCATCTGTCGTGAGTGCACGAAGGGGCAAGCTCTCTTCCACGATCATGGGCTGCTGCTGCTACTGCCCATATTATTCATCTACTGTCAGCTACTGTAGTTGCTGGTTCTTTTTTTCTGGTTGCCATCAAAGGATCGTCTTCCCGCAGTTTCAGTTCTGCTACTGCATATCTCATACTCTCTCCTCTGTTCGTCGCACAGATCAACCTACAAGGTAGGTGTTCTCAAGTTCTAAGTACAATCTAATAAATTCCATATCATATGCATGCATATAGGTCCTTTAGTATTGTTTTAGTGGTTATCCGTTGGAGTTTCTAGATTCTCAGAAAAAGGGCAACCCTGCTCAGGGCGCCCTATTGATAAAACGACTGTATGCACAGCCGTTATTCGCATAGTGATTAAATAATTACCCATGTTTAAAATTTAATAACTATGTAACATGATGTCCAATTTAATGCATGAGCATAGTTCTGGAATCCTGTTAATTTTCTCTACCTATCCATATATTCATTCCTACAAAATTCAGGGGCAGCAGGGGTGAATTTATTTTTGGGTTCTCTTATTATTATGGTGTGGGGACCAATATGGTGGCTGAGGCAAGAGCATTACTCGATGGGATGAGAATTTTGGTCAAAAGTGGACTTCCTATAGCTGTTATTTACTCTGATTCTAAGGCCATTATAACCATGATCCAGTCCACCAATCATCCACCGTGGAGAATATGCAAATGGTGGGATGAAATAAAAGAATTAGTCACAAAGAACAACTAGAATCTACAGCATATCTATAGGGAATGGAACTCAGTTGCGGATGCCTTAGCATCATTAGCTTGTTCCCACCAATCTAATAAAGACTTTAGATGCTGGCAAGACCTCCCTAGCAAAGTTCGTGGGCTTGCCACTGTGGATGTAGCTGGCCTCCCTAGCTGGAGGAGATAGAGATGTGTGATTGTTTGTCATTCTTTACTTCTTTTGTTTCATACTCAGGGGTATGCACCGTGGATTTTGTAAATGTTTCCTCCAATATCAATAAAATTTGGGCTGGGTACTATTGGTGGAATTACCACACATTGTGCAATCCTCTAATAGTTTATCCTTGGTCTCGTTTATATAAAAAAAATGAAATACATCATGAACTCTAGCCAATTGAGGAGGTAAAACTAGTCGATAAACCACTTCTCCAACCCTTGCAAGTATTTCAAAAGGGAGAAAAAAAACGTTAGGATAAGCTTGCCTTTGATGTCGAACCTATGAATACCACGACCAGGGGAAACCTTAAGAAACACATGGTCGCCTACTTAGAATTCTAGGTCACGCCTTTGATTATCAACATATGATTTCTGTCTATCTTGGGCCATCTTAAGTCTCTCTCGAATTAGCTTGACTTTCTTGGTAGTATCTCTTATTAATTCTGGAACTAGAAGTTCTCTTTCCCCAACTTCACTCTAGCAGATAGGTGTTATCAGAAAACCCTAAGCCTCCATGTAGGTTTTGAACATGTGGAGAATATGGGCTTCGGGATATTTAACTTTTTATGTGTTTATAAGGCCCACTGTTATTAAGCCCATTTATTTATTTAACCTATTAAGCCCCTTTTCTTCATCTTGGAGGCCCACTTCGTTGGGTTAAGGCTCATCTTACGATATATGGTTTTAGACCTTATTTTAATTATTTAAGAATTTATTATCTTTATTTTATTTAAGAAATTTTTTCCTATAATTTTTATCCGGGGTGCTACACTCCCATCATTCGGCCTTGGATGGTTTCTTAGTATTTAGTCGTGTCATGCTATTGTTTACAGTGGTTTACATGCGTACATATGCACATTCTTGAGATTCCTGCGAGACCACGGATGATAGTGTTATACAGTGGATTCCTGCAAGAGTGTGGAAGATCGTGCTTTATTATTACACTCACTTGAGGGCATTTCATGTCAAGTCAGGCGGGGGTAGCCTAGTGGCCTATCGTGGTTGGATCGGGTAAGACCGTCTAGTGTGTACGACGCTCCTTGTGTAGAGGCGAGACTACTTGAGCCTATGTATCTTGGTTAAGACAAGTGTACGTCACTGACAGGTGTAGGGACGTGTACCCCATGTTAGGTAGCAGGACACGGCCGTGCTTACGAGCACAGAGGCACTGTATCCTAGCCAGTCCCATGGTGTGTGGTGTTGGTGGGGACACCAGAGCCAACCGTCAATACCAGACGCACAACACGCCAACATCCTTGTGGCTGGGAGATAGTATGGAGTCTCCGTCAAAGTTTTGAGATTTTTCTGTATTTATTTTGAGTGTATTGGTATGTATTTGTATTTTTAGTTCTCATATGGGTCAAGTGTGTAAAATGGGCTAAAGCTTCATGTAAGGGGTCCAATTGCCAAATGGGGCTCAAAGACCTTTAGGAGCCCAATTGGGCCTTCCCTCCCTGGTGGGCCTCCATTCCTAGAGGGCCCAACATGGTGGCCCATGGTCAAGAGTCCAATAAGATGGCCCATGGTCAAGGGGACAATGGAGTTGCTATTGTTGACTAGGAGAGAGGGGCGCCCCCTCTCTTGTCCCCATGTAGGGGAAAGTTTAATATTTCTTAATCTCCCTTCCCCCTTTGACCAAGGGTATTAGAGGTAATTTGGCTAGGTCTAGGGTTTGAGTATATATTATCTCTTGTGTCATTTGTGCTGGAATTAATGAAGAATTTGATGAAAATATGCTATAGTGTCTTGGGTGCCCCCTCCCTTTCTCTCTCTTATTCTTGATGTTCTTCCCCTTCTCCTTCCTCTCCCTGTAATCTCCAGATCTGAATCCCTCTTCTATCATCTCTTCTGGTTACCGGAGATATTCACCACTACCGCCGTTCATGCCACCGATGAGCCACCGCGAGCCCTCCTTGGAGTTGCTGTCCAGACCTACTACTTGCTAGACAGCGACTGGATGCAAGATTTTTCCCTCCCAAATCCCAGATCTGATGGGGTTCAAATCTTCATAGTAGGTTCCCCATGTCACCCCCAATCTCCATAAAAATTCCCTTAAATTTAGAGCCTCATTTCAATTCCCTTTCCATTTAAGATCCCAGACCTACATAGATCTGCCTCTGTGTAGATCTATGAACCAGCAACCCCGTTCTTAACCCTTTTGGCCCCCCTTCCCCACTTTAGAACGGGGTGAGATTTGAACTAGAGATTTAGCCCACGAACCCCCATCTCCACAAATGTTTTCATGAATTTTGGAGCTCATTCCCCCCTCCTAAAAATTAATATGCAGGGTAGATCTAGTTCTACCTCTGTAGACCAGATCTGACCCCCCCTCCACCATGAAATCCATCTCGCCATCCAAGCCTCTTCCAAAATTCACCATAAAATTCTTGAACACCCATCATACCTCCCCTCTCATCCATAAAAATCCCAAGCCCCAGATCCATCGCCTTCCCCAGGTCAACCCAAGTTCAGTCAGACCTCCTATCAACACTATCTGTTCTAGATCTGTGAACCAGTCAGACTTAAATTCCACCACGTAAGGTTCTGCCCTCATAAAAAATCCCTTCTCAGTCTGGGATCGTAGATCTCGGAGATAGCTTCGCACCGGCGCCAACCCTACCTCATTCCTACATCTTCCCTGGCCGTGGCGACCGTTCTCATGGAGGTGCACAACTCTGTCCAAGACCAGAACAGCAAGGAAGGGTGACCGTAGGAATTCCTTGCAAAATATGCCGGAGGTGACTCAGCAATCGCCGCTCCCAAGGGTCGACCAGGGACCCCCCTACCGTCGTCCAGGTGGTCCGCAGCTGTCAGAAGCGTAGCGGAGATTGTCATCCCTTTGGAGGTCCTCAACCGCTACCCTATCAACCACCATTCTCAGAACTGGGATCGTTGCCCGCCGCCCACCCAAGCATCTCCAACTGCTACCCGTCAACCCGAGATTGGTGCTCTCAGACCCCACATGTCGCCTGTTACCTCCCTGCATGGAGTGGGCCTAGAATCAATTCTATAATTTAATATTTAATTCGGTACCAGGAGTCACGGATCTCGGTTGGGAAGTCTTCCCCATGCCCTATGTATGGAGGTACACCCGCCTCCCTCTTTTTCTACTTGCTTAGCTAGTATACGCTTTAGAACCCGTTGCATGTGCGTTAGTTAGGTTCCTAGCTAGTATACTTTAATCACTGCTGTGAGTAAGAGAGCGTGACCCATCTCGGGACTCGTTTCGAGCATGAGAGTGAGCTGACAACACCAGACTCAAGCCGGTTACTCAACCATGCCGACCGACACGTTTCCCTTGCTGGCGACGACCGTGAGTGAGTGCTTCTTTTTTGGGGCATGCTTGCCTCTTCTGGAACCACGTTAGGTGCCGAATCATGGCTATAGTCACTGGTTGCATCATCTAGAGTCCAAGGTTCGCACAAGTTCGTCGAGTCTCATTGTCGTCCTGCATCAAAGTGGTATCAGAGCGGGTTGAGTCTAGGGTCGTCTATGCCAAAAAAACCAAAAAAAATAAAAAGGTGTTTTGAGTTTAGTCGTCTTGTCTTAGGTTTGCCAAAGAAGTCAGCCTGGCGGTTGAGAGGCTCCAAGCCATCATTAACTGGCTTAAAGATTATGAACAGCCAGAGATTCGGCCTGTGGAGCTAAAAGAATTTGTTCCCTGGGAGGAGTTCAAATCTCTCGAGCTGACCCCCGAAGTGGAAGCCCGAGTAGAGCAAGAGCCTCCCCTATCGGGCGAGTCCCCTCGAGAGTAGCCACCGACTGTCACAGAAAAGAAGAAGAAAAAGAGAAGTGCCAGAGCTAAGAAGGGGAAGGGGGTCATCGCCGCCTGCAACACCCTCTCGGCGCTGTTCGACACTGCCTTCTCTTTGGAGGGGGAGGAGGACATAGTACCCTGCGACCCGCCAGAGGCGAATCAGGTCGAAGCATCCACCTCCTGACACGCCACCTGGTGAGGGAAGAAATGGTGGCACCCTCCTTAGGATGACCGCAATGTCATACTAAGAGGCGAACAACCCTACCAAGTCCCTGAGCCTGAGGTTCGAGATGCAGAGATTTCCCCACCATCAGGTCTTTATCCCAGGAAATCGAAAAGTCAGGGTGCTCCCTCCTTTGCCGAATTCCTTCGGGCCCGCACACGAAATCAGGAATGCCCGCAAGAACCCCGGCCAACCAAGAGGGCTGGCAGTCGCCTGGCTCCGTCTGCGAGTAACCTTCTGACCCCACCGGTGGTGGTCCCATCCCAACTAGCGGGAGAATTTGATGGCATCCCTAACCTTTCCAAATTTATGAAAGAGAAAGAGGAAATCCAGCAAGCCCCGCAGGCTCAGGTAGCTGTGTTGGAGCCGGCGGAGGAGTCACCTTCTTACCTGGCACCCCAGACCCAAGCGGGGGCAGACGCGGCAAGGCTGACGAAATGAAACTACTCAAGGTTCGGGATGTCGACCGGAATAGTCAAGCATCTTAAGAAGATCCCGGCTCAGTTTACCATCTGGGAGATGCTATCCCTGGATGAAGAGATGCGACAAGCCATCGTTGCCGTGCTTCAGATGCTAGCACGCCTTGAGGCATGCTTGGCGGAGATGTCCCTGGAGGTGGCCGTGGCCTTCGCAGAGGATGACATGCTCTTGCCCACCTGCAGTCATAACAGGCCTCTCTACATGAAGGGGCAGCTGAATGGGCAGCCTATCAATAGGGTCCTGATTGACCCAGGAGTAGCGGTCAACATACTCCCCTACCGGGTGTACCAGAAGGATTACTTCATTGTCCACCTGGTCAAAGTAAAGAATGTCAAGATTGCTGGCTTTAACAAGAAGTGCGAGGTGCACATGGGGGTTGCAGAGTTTGACTTGGCCTTCGGTGACTTCATTACCAAGGTCTAGTTCCACGTCATCAACTCCAACACCTCCTACAAGGCGTTGCTCGGGTGGCCTTGGCTGCACCAGAATAGAGTGGTGCCGTCTACCCTGCACCAATGAATCAAGTACCCCTGTGAGGGGAAAGAAGCCAGGATTTTTGCTGACCTCCACCCATTTGAGGTGTTCGAAAGTCACCTGTTAGATGCTAACCTGTATCTGGAAGAGACAAAGCAGACCTCTAAAGCTCCCCGGGACAAAGGGAAGAAGAAGATAAAGCCGGAAGGCTGGTTTCCTCTGCCACCCTCGGGCTATGTGGCTCCCCCGCATGTGCCGTTCATTGCAGAAGAAGAAGGGGTGTTTAGGGCTTTTCCCCTCGCCATCTACCCCACACCGGGGGCGCCTTGCCTTGAGAGCCTGCTAGAGGATGTCAGGGTCCCGCCAGAAATTATTAAGCCAATAACAGAGCTCGACTGCCAAGCAACCGAGCAGCTAAGGACCTTTGAGGTGCCGAATCCTGAAGGCCCACCCACTATTTTCTATGTGACCGGGGAACAGCCAGTCAGTTTTTGAAATTTCTCCAGTTTTGACTTTCTCTCTCCTTATCCCATTTTCCCTCCTCCCGTCCCTGGTTGGGGAGTTCTCCCGCGCGTGGCCGCCGGCCATGGCCGACAGTGGGAGAGGGAAAGGTCCTCCCCGCCGGCCAGGGCCTGTACGACCTGCTCCCTCGCAGGTGTCCTCTGCACGTCCTCTACCTACCTCGGTCGCCGTCACCTGCCGGGGGACCCCCGCTACTTGCCACGTTGGTACGACCCATGTCTCCTCCAGACCGTCAACGTCGGCATTTGCCCTCCTTGTGACGGAAGAGGAGTTCCCTCCGCTCCTGGGTGCGGGCCTCCCTCCTTCCACGACTCCGGTTGCTGCTGCGCCCTGCTCCTCCGTCGCTGAGCCGCCTGCCCCTGGTCTTGGAGCCTCCGTCTCGGAAGGGCTGGTCGCCGGACCTGCTGCCTGTGAGGAGGCGGCCCCTGCCGTCTCTGCTGCCGAGGTTCCCCCTCGGCCGGCGTCTGCTCCCGGCCCTCAGGGCCGCCCCCTGCGCCTTCAAGCCGCCGGTGACTTGCCGGTGGACCCAGCCGGCTCCAACCAGCCTAAAGCTCCACCATTTGCCCCTGTCAGCCCTCGTGCTGCTCAGCCCTGTGCTGGTGTGCCGTCCTCCGGCCCCCCGGCCAGGCTTCCACCACCATCTGCCGTGCCAGCTCCCTCTCCCTGGGCCCGTGTTGCTGAAGGCCCCCTCGCAGGCGGTTCACACCCCGCGCCAGGTCCCTCCTTTGCGCAAGTGGTCAGCCACTCCGTTGGCCTGCCGAAGCTTAGCATGGAGGTGCACGCCCCAGCCTTCTCAGACTCTGGAGAACCGGCGGCCTTTTTCTCCATCGATGAGGTTCAACAATCTTGTGCAGCTCTCCAGTTCTCCATCATTGCACGCACCCCGCGGGGACGGCCTGCCTTCGATGCTATCCGTTACCACCTAGCCCAAAGGTTCAAGTTCAACCAGGACTTTGTCATCAGCTCCTTAGATTCAAGACACCTTCTGCTGCGGTTCCAAAACCAGCATGATTACCTGCAAGTGCTGCTCAAAGAAAGCCTGTACATCCAGGGGAAGCCATTCCATTTCTTCAAATGGACCCTAGACTTCTCTAGAACAGCGGACTCGCCCATCGTCCCGGTTTGGCTGGAGCTGCCGGACCTCCCTGTCAACTTTTATCATGACATGAAAGAAAGGGCCTCGTGGCCGGTAGTTGCGTCGATCATCACTTCGGTGATGGGCACCAGGAAGTCATCCTTTGGGCATGCTTTGTTCAGGTCGCGAAAATCCACGCAAATCCTGATTTGCCCATTTTTCTTCTTCACCGGGACGATGTTAGCCAGCCAGGTGGTGTATTGGTTCTCTGCCACAAAGTCGACGTCTATGAACTTGTCAACCTCCTTGCAGATCTGTTTTATCAATTCCGGTCGCATGCGCTGAGGGGGTTGCTTTACAGGCTCCATCTTGGGGTCGATTGCCAATATATGTTGGGTCACTTAGGGACTGAGGTCGGGCATTTCTTTGTAGTTCCAAGCGAAGTAATCGCGGAACTCTTGTAGTAATTTTACATATTCCTCCCACTCTGGAGGGGGCATGAGGGCACTCAGGAAAGTCGGCCTGGGGTCATCTTCCGTGCCAAGATTAATTTTGATCAGCTCATCGACAGTAACCTGACCGCCATCTTCAATTTCCGGCGGGGCCAGCAGCAAGTCGACAAAGTCCTAATCTTCGCCGTCCTCAGCCTCGAGGACGCCGGAGGCCTCTTCTTGCTCGTCTCGACCCGGTGCCGAAGCGGCATTCACTTCGCATTCCCCTAGGACTGTAGCCGACGGGCCTGTGGGGTCTGCTAACGCGGGAGGACACAGGGCCACCCCAGAGTCCTCCAGGTAATCGTCATAGACGGCTTCGATTAGGGCTGAGGCCGCTGCATCTTCAAGGGCCTGGTGCTGGATGGATATAGTGTAGACTCCTCTCCTGGGGCTGCCTGCCATATGGGGACGCGGTGGGGCCACCACGTAATCTCCCATCCTTAGTTCATCCCTGTCAATCAGGTCTTGAGCTCTGTCTTTGAAGACGTAACAATCTTCAATAGGGTGACCGAGTATCTGGTGATAAGGATAGAACAGCGGGTCACCGCTTCTCCGAACATTCTGAGGCCTCTTGGACCTCGGGAGAGAGACCTTGCCGTAGTGACAAGCTCAATCAAAGATGCCTCGGGTCTTCTCTTTTGGGAAGGCGTAGGGCTTCTGTAGCTTCTCTTGTAGTGTAAGGCCTTGAACAGCCGGCCGTCTGACTGTAGGGCTTGCCATGTTCCTTGTCCTTCCTGCTGACTGGACGGAGGTATCAGGGCTGGTGGTTCGGGACCAGACCGCGTCTTCACCCCATGGGCAGAGGAAACCCCGGGTCAAGTCTACCACCAGTGCAGCTAATTCGGCCAATTGTGCCTTCAGCATCTCAATCTCCCATTGTTGCTGATGATATAAGGCGAACAAAATGGGATCATATCGGTGTGAGCCTGGAATCTGACCCGAGCCGCTGCTTCTTGCCTAGCTAACAGGCAGAGGTGAGGGGGGCCTGGTGACATGACCCTTCGAAGCTGATCCTTTGGAGGAGGGGGAGGTCCCTCTTGCACGTCCTCGGCGAAGGGGATCCCAGAGGAAGATTTCTTCGTCTAGCACTTCCTCAGGTGACAGTACGGATTGCTTCTTGCGGCGGGCTTCCTGTAAGGCGGCGGCTCCGACGGAGTCCCTGCCGAATGGAGTCGAGGCCGATATTGTGTCGACCTCGTAGTAATCTTCTACTGAGAAACTGATGTGACACCACTAGGGAAAGATGCAGCAATTAGACAATGGGTCCTTGGACCTATCCAGCAAACACGTTCAACCAGAAAAGTGAGGTCCTCGAAAGTGGCCGAACCACCGTTACACACACACAAACCCGGGGTGAGAGGTGGTGGATCAAGTCCCTAGCTGGTAGAGTGCCAGCAGGGCTTAGGTGTCCCTCCCAAGGGTACGAAGCCCATAATTCAAGGGCTAGCCGGGTGCCAATTGGGGCACTAGGTCCCTCTCTCTCACAACCCACAGTGACCGCTCAGAAGTGGAACACTCTAGGGTCGGGCGCTCTCTCTCTCGCTCAATAGAGAATTTCGTAGATATTATATGAACAAATAGTAGTGATTGAGCAAGGTTTAGAGCTCACCTGGTTGGTTTGAAGAAACCAACCCCGTTCGAAGATGAGGGCAAGCGGGGAGTGTGGGTTCCCCACACACTACACCGATGTAGCTTCCCCTGTTTAAAAATACATGCACTACTCCTCTCACAGGGGGGTTGGACAAGGGGTGGGGAATGTGGATTACAACAAAACTACCTCCACATAGGGAGGGGCACTAAGCCGGCCAGGCGGGGTGGGGAAGAGGACTACTAAGAATACCGAAATGGCTACTCGGCCGGTTCAGCCTGCTACAAGAACAATCAGACCGACAGTCACTGTTGATGCCGCCACGAGCTGCACCAGTCTTGGAATACGCCGAAACTAGTGCCAATCCTTTGCTGACTGACCCAGAAAAGCTCCTGAATTTTCGTGGGATCATTCGGCGTTGTCGCTGGTCATGGTTGGCTCAGGAATCGGGTCACTCCGTTCGGACTTAGACTGCTCTTAGGTCGCAGCAGCAGATAGACGATGCTGTCACGGACACTCCCATAGTCATAACGGTGTGGGACCAAGATGAACACATTCGTGGATGAATCTTCTTCGATCTCCATCTAGGAAGAGCACCAGGGGAGGTCGGAGTGGGGAGATAGAGGACGTGGAGTGGGGGGGTATCTGTACTAATTCTGAGTGGACTGACCTGCGCACTTGGGGGAGAAAAATTGGAACGGACAGCTCTGAAGTCCAAACGATGCTCCGCTGGCTGTCTTGGATAGAGGGCTGGTAGGGGATCGTCCCAGCCAAATGGTGCACCAAGGGGAGCTGGGGTTTGGATGTAGGAGCTTCTGCACCGGTGCTATAGTCTTCCCTCGGATGCCAGATACGCACTCTGACGAGAAAGGACATCCCGGACAGCTCCGAACTCGGATGAGGACAGGATCACCTCGCCGATGAAGCTTACTGGAAGAGCTTTCCAGCAATATAAGGTGGGCCACCTGGAACCCCAGACTGTAGTGGAGGCAGGCGCTACAACAGGTGGGGACTCCGCAGGGCTTCAGCAGTGCACAGCTAGTGGATAAGGGGTGAAGAGAAGGGGGTGTTTCGTTCATCCATTTTCACACACATCATGTGGCAATCCCAAAATAAAGTCCATGCTAACATCCTGCCATGGAGCATCCGTCACAAGAAGAGGCATATAGAGACCTGAGCTTTGCTTCTTCATTTTGGTCGTAGCAGATGTACGACAGGGCCACAATATGAGCAACATCACGCTTCAAGCTCGGCCAATAGAATCGGTGCTCAATAGCCTCGATAGTCTTATTCTGACCGATCTGGCTAGCTAGACCTCCCGCATGAAGTTTCATACTAGGAAATCGGCAACCAAAGTCCAGAGAACACAAAGCCTGTCTCCTCGAAAGAGATAACCCTCCTAAAGCACATAATCACTATAGTCTCTCGAGGGTCTGATCTGGAGAGTGGCAAAGATCTGACCAAAGTCAATGCAATCAACATAAGCCTCTCTCATCTTCTCAAGCCCTATAACCTCGGCACTCATGGTGGTCAACAGACAAGCACGCCGACTCAAGGCATCAACCACCTTATTCTCCACTCCAGCCTTATGTTTGAGCATAAAGGTGAACTGCTGGAGATACTCGAACCATCTCCTGTGACGTGCATTGAGCTTCTTTTGGACATGGAGGAACTTCAAGGCCTCATGATTAGAGTACTAGAGAAACTCCTGATGTGATAAGTAGTGCCTCCAATGCCTCAAAGTCTGAACAACTACATAGAATTCCTTATCGTAGGTAGAGTATCACAGTTTTGCGTCATTCAGCTTCTCACTAAAATGTGTAATCAAGTGAGACTCCTGACTCAACACTCCTCCGATACCTACACCCGACGCATCACACGAGACTTCAAACACCTTCGTGAAATCTGGTAATCGAAGGACCGGTGTCTGGGTCATATGCTCCTTGATATCCCTGAATGCAATAGCAGTGGCCTTCGTCAATACAAATGTGCCCTTCCTGATACAGTCCATGATTGAGGTAGTGGTGGAACTAAATATGCGGATGAAACGACGATAAAATGTCACGAGGCCATGGAAGTTGTGGATGTCATGGATCGTGCGGGGCTCTGACCACTCAACAATGGATCGAACTTTCTCCGGATCAATGGAGACCCCTGCACTAAACACAATAAAACCCAAGAAGGTAATCTATGGAGTCATAAAAGCACACTTATGTGGGTTTATGATGCGGGATGAATGTGACTCGGCTGGGCAATACAACCATAGACTCTAAATGTCGACTCAACTCATTTTGGACTGACACGACCAGCAACGACGTGGCCCATTGAGCTACCTCTGCTCAACACCAAGAGCTCCAAGGAAGAGGGACTACGTCAACAACAAGTGATGCAAGCCCACAATCATCCCAAGCGTGGGAAATGCGTGGATCCACGTAGTCAAGGGTGGTCAGCTCACTCTCGTGCATGGATCGAGTCACGGGACAGGTCACACACTCTCACTCACAGCGGTGAATGGTATTTAGCGAGTTAGAATCCTACCAATCACTCAAGCAATGGCTTCATGAACACATACATGACTAGCAAGTATGACAAAGGAGGGGTGGTATCCATACCTCCATGCTTGGGGCATGGGGAAGACTCCCGGCCAAGACTCGTAACTCCCTATACAAATAATTATAGGCCCAAATTTGATGCCCACTCCACACAGGGAGGTAAAAGACTACAATAGCAATCTAAGACACTGAGCTTAGGATGACGGGCAGCAAGCCAAAGGGGCTCTTCGGGGCGGAGACGGTTTGCTGGTCCGGTCCTGTTCTGTTCAGATCTACAAGGCAATAAGTTAGTGCGGCCAGTGGGACGGTGGCCTCTGGGTGTCTTTTGATTGTGGCAGTTGCCTGGGACATTGGAGAGGTGTCCCCTTTCGATCCCTGGAAGCGACGATCATTGGATCTCAGCCGAAGTGCCAATGGGAGATCCGAAACAGAGATCTATCCTGCAGCCCTGCAACTGGATAGATCTACGCAACCCAACGAAAATGGAAGCTATCGATAGATCCTCAATCGGATGGGGACAAAACCAATGCTGTTACAAAGGGAACTCGACGATCTACAACTTATAGGAAATTGGGATCCATCCATGATATCGATTCTCCTAGAAAATTTCTATAACAGGAACCTCATGCTGGTAGAGTGTGCCAGGCAGACTGTAACCGATCTGATGATGGACATTGACTGAGGGGAAAACGGGGATTTGGTTCATGGGGTGAATGTTGGTGAAAGAGGGGAATGAGGGGGTCATGCTCACCAAATTTGGTTGTGATCTGAGGAGGTTTAGGGGGTGGGAAAAATGATATGCGGGGTTCTGTCACGTAGATCTGCACACAGACAGACTACGTGAGGTGGGAAAATAATGGTGGGAAGCGGATCAAACGGAGGTGGATCGGGCTGAAAATTGTACTAGAGAGAGGGAAGAACGTGGGAAAGAGACTGTCAAAATTTGATGATGATCAAACAGTGGGATGGGGTGAACAAACCTACTCTTCCACTCTCTATCCTGCTGCACATAGTTCTGGACAGCAAGGGCCCAATGGTGGTTCCAGTGGTGGCGACGGTGACGGCGGTGCAGCTAAGCTTCTCCCTCAGAGGGGGACCTGATAGGAAGGACTTCACACCTTGGAGGAGCAACCTTCTCAGCTGCAAGGAGGGAAGAGGAGAGGGGTGCCCTAGGTAATTTTTGCACAAAATGATTCATTTCTTCATTAAAAATTGTACGAGAGAATATTTACATGGGCGTAGACCTTAGATATAAAAACATAAGGGCCCAAAGATCTAGGGCTAGGGAGGGGTACTTAGGGTATAGCAAAGTAATGGGGAGGAGGATCCACTAGGTACAAGAGAATAATGGGGAGGGGGATCCACTAGGGTACAAGCGTGTAATGGGGAGGGTAACCACTAGGGTACAAGAGAGTAATGGGGAGGTGGATCCACTAGTAATGGGGAGAGGACAGGTTGGGCTTGTTCACCATGGTCAAAGTGGACCATGGACCAACCCTAATGGTCTTTAAGTTAGGAAGCCCAATTTGAGAACAAACCCCCTAATGGACCTTATTGATTTACATTAACTCCAATAGCCCAACTAATCTCTCTCCACATCTCTCTTTTTCTCTCCCTCTCCCTCTCTCTTCTCACGTTCTCTCCTCTCTCCCTCTCTTCTCCGTGAGGCGGCCGACCGTGGTAGAGGCAGATGAGATGGGGACAACGTGGGATAGGCGAGGCGTGAGGACGGGTGAGGAACGAGGCGGTGGTGGCGCGAGGAAGCCATTCGCAGATTTTGGAACCTGGCAGTGCGTGGGAGCTTGAAATGGCATTTTCGGCGTGAGAAATCTTCGAAGGAGGTAGGGGGATGGTTCCCTAGCCTATGTACTTTATTTTCCCGTGATTTAAAGGCCGAGGCGAGGCCGAGAGGGTTTTATTTTACGCTGGGGATTGAATTCCATGATTTTAGGGTGAGTGTCAGATTCACCGTTTTGATTGTGTTTTTAGGGTTTAAATGGGCCTCTAGGAGGTCTAGAGGTTGGGGAATGATTTTCCCATGTTTTCCCCATCACCCGAGGGTGGTTGGGGCGTGGAATGGAGTTTTTAAGTGATGTTCGTATTTTGGGCTCGAAAGCAGGTAGCGGTCGTACCAGAGACCCCCTTCTTCACCGGAGGCTGAAGACGGTCTACTGGGGACTGATTCCTGGCACTGGAAGTCGATTCCAGGTCGCGATCTCGCGACTGACTACCACTTGGAGGTAGCGGTCAAGCTCAGACTGCCACCTGGGTGGGCCGACGTGTTGTTCTCTCCGGTTTCTCCACCAGGTAGCGGTCTCGAGGAGACTATCACCTGAGGTAGCGGTCCATAGGAGACCGCCACCTTGCTGTCAATATTGGCAATGTTCCGTTTGGGTCGTTTGGCTCCTGGTTGACCCAATTGTGACCCATTGGTCGATCTGTGACTCCATGGATGTCCAAAGCATCCCGTGAGTATTGTGGCCATGTTCTTGGGTGTCCGGGGGTACAGTGTTACCTCAATTAGCATGCCCATAGGTTTTGAGGGTCTGAGGGACCCCGTGTGTTATGGGCATTTATTTTACACTTGATTGAGTCATCGTGGATCCGTGTGAGTGCGGAGGGTAGTTCCCGCATGCCGTTAATTTTCTCGGGAAGTGATTTCCGTGTGGGCCATGCGCATGGCTCTTAGGCTGTGAGTTCAGTCACCCAACCTAGGGCTGGAGGTTTCTAGCCTTTCCCTTGGAAAGGGGATTAACTCAACGGCTTGTGAGCTACCTTGGTAATCGTTCTACCGTGGTTTCTAACCTAGGGATAGACCAGATTGACGGCATGGAGTCATCTCGTGCGACGGTCTTGACCCGAATCGCATAACTCAAGGACCGTTGGGTTTATTAGGTCTAGATGACTATCCCGAGTCTGGTGGCCCTGAGCCACCTGATACTCTATGTTACTCACGATGGGTGCATGCATGACTTTTGGTGTTCACGTCTAGTGACACCCACTAGTCGTAGCTTTCCTGTGCACGCTGGTGCGAACCCACTAGGGAGTGGTGGAGAGCTTTCCCAGTGTGATGATTTTTAGGCTGTTTTCGTAGGGCCCCTCATCTTTGCAGCCTGAGTCCGAGCTGGGGGGGAAATCAGCTAGAGGATCTGACCTAGAGCGCATGGTCTATGTGTGCACACGTGGTTGGGGGCGTCAGACCCGTGCTGATGAACGCGATCCCAACTAGTACTCATTCGTGGTACTTGGTGCGTGTCTGAGTTTCCACCTGAGGCATGCAGAGAGACACTGTGGCACGGTCTAAGTCATCAGTGGATGCATCCGGCCTTGCTTCTAGTGGGTAGGCACTCCCGTCACGTAACGTGAGATTCTCGTGACTCGAGTTTCAGTTTTTCATCTGTGAGATGTGGCTTTACGTATAGTTTTCGGGTGTTTTCCTGATGTAGAGGTCTAGGGTTTTCGGTACGCGTTACCGAGGGTCCTCCCTAGACAGTGTAGGATTCACGACGGCGAGGTCGTGATTGTGCTACCCAGACTACGCGGTCTTGCGTTGGGCCTTCGTCTAAGAAGACGGGCCTCCACGATAGAGGTGTCGTGATGGTTTACCAGGTAGCGTAGCTAGGGATTTCCCGCTAGTCCAGTGGTCACCCGACCGTGAGATCAAGGTGTGTTTCTGGTACCGTAGTGGTAGTTTCAAGAATCGAGGTCACATCCACTATCATGTTTTCTGTTACGGCTGTCCCTTCTATCGTTGTCATTGTCGTTCCTACTCCTGTTGTTATTGTTGCTCTTGTTAGCGCTGCTTTACTTTACTGCCATCGTTTTACAGTTTGGGTTCCGCAGGACTCCTACTGAGTCAGTGATAGGAGGCTCACCCCTACTTTTCAGATGTAACGGTTCCTCCTCAAGGTTCGGAGGTGCAGCGTGGAGGTTCGTCGTTGCCAGCTCACCGAGCCAAGTGCTCACTCAGCATTGAGTACGTTTCTTTCCATGTAGATTGTACCTTATTTGGACTAGACTCTGTAGTTTAATTGAAGATGTAATTTATTTCCTATCATTTAAATTGTTAATTATATATTGTTGCATGCTTTATCTCATATTTCAATGTACCTCCACACACCTTTTAGCCCTTCCAAGCCCTCTGCCTCGTGGGCGGCGTGCTAGGATTCGAATGGTATCAGATATTTTCTGGTATCTGGATCTTGGGTCATTACGGATACCCTCGGAGGACCCCGATAGGAACACCCTAAACACAGTCACCCCCATGACTGCGATCAGAACACGGTGCTCCAAGAGGTCGCGACCTGGCTTGACCTTTAGCTTACCTCATTTTACGTGCCAGACTCTGATCCAGCATGTTGCACTTGTTGATCATCTGAATCATCTCATTTCACATGTAATATTCTAAAATCTTATTTTTTAATTTTTAAAATCATGTTCTTGTCTTAAATTGTTATCAAGAAAGAAATGACTGCGTAAGGTCATAGCCAATATAGAGTTCTGAGGAATGAACCATTATAGGATGACAAGATAGATCTCATGAATGTAAGAGTTCAAGGACTGAACTCTGAACAAGAAGTACATATCACAAAACCCTCATAAATCAAGACATGTCGAGAAACCAGGTAAATGGCGCCCATCAGGATGCTGTCACCCTAGAGTATATCAAGAGGTGGAGGAACCTCAGCATGAGATGTAAACGGCCTCCCCACCAAGAAGATGCAGTTCAGATCTGCAAACAGAATCTAAAAAGAGAAGTGCTGGAAAAGATGATTGGCATCGACATCAGGTCATTTGACCATCTTAATAGTGTAGTGGCAGAAGTCGAGTCCTTTCTTGCCAAGCACTCTTCAGCCAGCATCCCTATAGCTCAGAAGGGCAAAGCTATTGATAGGTGACCAACCTCGAAAGAAGCAAACACTATTGATTTCAAAACCTTTGAGTGGTAGATGAAAAAGACTAAGGCACCAGCCACCCCTCCACTAGCCAAGCTTGATGACAAGAAAGAAGGTCCTTCATTAAGGGACAAAATGAAAAAGTTATATTCATTCCCAAAAGATAAAACTCGGGTCCTGTTTGAATGGGCTTATAAGTACAATAAAATAACACTGCCCGAGCCAAAGAGGCCCGTTGATGCTCAAAGACAAGATGACCCCTTGTTCTGTTTGTACCGCCAGATGCTGGGACATGCCATAGAGAACTGTTATGTGTTCAAAGATGTAATGGAAGGAAAGATAAAGAAAGGAGAAGTAGAATTGGGCAAGCACCAGGTTGACCCGTCGTGCCCTCATGAACCCCCAGTGCTTCGGCAACCTGTTAATATGGTGTCATTGAACCAATAGTTACTAGAAGAAGTGTTTGAGGCTAGCACTCAGTATACCTATGAGGCCTGTTTCCTCACACCTATTGCAGAACAAGCAGGATGGCAATCCGTGCCTACAAGAACAAGAAAAAGATCGCCAGCTCACGGAACTATAGGTGCTTATGTTCGGGGTGTCATTGTACGATCGGCTCCATCCTCGATGACTCCTGTTTGGCAAGTGACAGAATCGCCAGTAGTCATCTGAATCCCCACTCACAACCGCAGTAGACAAACTCCGCTGCCCACTGATAAAGAAATGAGTCCTGAGGTATGGCGCTTGCAAGCCTACATCAATGGACTTGATGAGTATGAACAGCCCAAGCTAACACCCCTGCTAGTAAGGGACCATGTACCATGGGAGCAGTTGGAGCAGCTGAACATTGAAGAACAAAATGAAAAGAAAGCAGAGGAAGTCAATGATGATCTGTTCTGGGGGCAGATGCCCGCCAAGTCGGATCGACAAAAGAAGAAAAGAATAAGAAACAAGAAAAGGGTAGCTACCTTACATTGTAACACCTTGTCGACATTATTTAGCCTGCCAGGAGAGAGTGAAGCAGAAGAATCAGGCAGTACACCGCTCAAAGCAAATCAGGCAGAAGCTTCAACTGCGGCTCATGCCACCCTGTCCAGGAAGAGATGGGGGTGCCTCCTGCCAGCAAACCACAACATTATTTTCAGGGGCGAGTATCCCTACCAGATATCGGAGCTTGAAATTAAGGGTAACAAGATTCCTCCTCCCCCAGGCCTTTACACATAAGAAAAAGGTGGTGACAGTATTCCCTCCTTCACTGAATTCCTATCCATGGTAAAGGGGAAGCAACCTGACCAAGGCATTAACCCCGAAATTGAAGACAACTACTTTTCATCCCCTTCTGCACCTCCGGTAAAGAATGGAGCAAAGATTGACCCTATCTGAGCTGAAACGATTCCCCAACAGGAAGGACTCTCTCAACATCCCCCTCAGGGAAATGAAGCCGCAGAAGAATGCTCATCACCAACAACACCACTCGACCCTCCAAGGCCTCAATGGGTGGAAGAAATACGATTGTCTAATGTCAGGGTGGGCAGTCAAATAATGAAGCTATTAAAGAAAGTTCCAACCAGATTTACTACATGGGAGATTTTATCTCTAAGTGAAGAGGCACGGCAAGCGATGATTGAAGCTTTGCAAACGCCAGCCCAATGTGAAGCATGCTTGGCAGAGTTCCAGTCGGAGCCAGTAATCACCTTTATAGAACATGATATGCTGATTCAAGGGGGTAACCACAACAGGCCACTGTACATGAGGGGGCATCTTAATTGCCAACCGCTGAATCAAATTTTAATAGACCCGGGGGCCGCAGTCAATATTCTCCCCTACCGCATCTACCAGAAATATTATTTTGATGTCCACCTCACAAAGGTGAGGGATATGAGAATTGCAAGCTTCAACCAGAAGTTTCAAGTTCCACTCGGAGTAGCAGAATTTAACCTTACACTGGGGGATCTCACTACAAAAGTGTAGTTCCACATAATTAATTACAACACTTCTTATAAGGCGCTGCTTGGCCGACCTTGGCAGCACGAACATCTGACAGTTCCTTCCCCACTCCACCAGTGCATCAAGTACTGCAAAAATGGAAAAGAGGAGAGGGTATTTGCTAATTTACACCCTTTTGAGGTCTTTGACTATCATCTACTCGATGCACCTCTCTATATGGAGGCATCACTGGAGCCAACAACGAAGGGGGCGCCTGTGAAGAAACAGAAAGAGAAGACTTCATCGGATGATTGGTTCCCACCACCGCCACCCGGCTATGTTGAATATCGAGAGGTCTCTCATATCTCCAGGACAGGGAACGTCTCCAAGGCTTCACCACCAGCCACCTATCCCGAGGGTAACGAAGTTGATATGAAAAAGATATTTGAATGTATTGAGGTGCCATCAGGGCTCTTTAAGCCCGTTTTAGACCACAAATGTCAAATGGTGGAATCATTGAAGACTATGGAAGTCCCTCGCTGCTATGAGCCACCCATAGTATTCTATGCTGGAGGACCTACTAGCAAGGATGATGATGACTGCATTGATAGGATAGGTGCGACGGATTCAGAAGGGGGGTTGAATGAATCCCCTTTAAAAAAATTTCGATCAACTAAAACTTCTAATCACGCCCAATTAAAACCAGTAAAAGTGCATAGAAGCGGAAGCAATTTGGGCAAGTGACTATAGTGAAATAGGTGCTCTCAGTAAAGGGTGAGTGGGTAACAAAAGAGCTAAATAACTGAAGTCTGCAGGATATGTTGTGCATCCCTTGAGTTTTGATGATGACATAAGTGGACAAAAGTTTGATTGATCACATATATTAAGTTGCACTGATTTCATTACTGAGAGGGGTTGAAATAACTAAATCAATCCATTCTGGTTCCATAGGTAATGGGTAGACAAACTTCTTGAAAATAAAAGAATGTGATGCACCAGTACCAAACAAGACATGTGCAGACTTGGAATAAATCTTTAATGTATCTTCCACCAGTCCACCTTCATCTTGTCCCACCTCTTGAAGAGCTTGGAGACGTGCTTGCTTCTTCATCGGGTGCTTCTCGTCTCCGGCTTGTTAGTTTAGCAGAGGGAAGTCAAGAATCTGATGATCACGGCTCCCGCAATGGAGACAAGCTCCTAATCTCCTCCAGCATTCTTCGGCTCTATGGCCGGCCTTGTCACAGTGTTTGCACACCTCTTTGGAAGGTGCGGCCGTAATGGAGAAAGGTTTGTTCTTCTTCTTGGGTTTCTTCTCTTGGGAAGAAGTACCTCCATCATTAGCTCTCTTCTTCTGAAAGGAGGGCTTGAATGTAATAGAGTTTGTAATAAGCTCCTTCTTGTCCTTCCCACGGATTCTGTCGGATAGCTCTGTGGCATCTTCTAATAGTTGAGCTCTACGAACGATCTCCGAGTAGACTTGGATGTCCATCGGTGCTAGTTGGGTGATATATTGAGGCTAAAGCCCATTAATAAACCTTCTAGCCTTCATCTTCTCGGTTCCTACCAAATGCGACGCATATCTAGAAAGACGGGAGAACTGGGCCTCATATTCGACCACGGATAATGTCCTTTGCTTCAAGGCGGTGAATTCCATAGCCTTCTTCTCTTGGACATAGTCTAAAAAATATTTATTATTAAAGTGGTCAACGAATTCATCCTACATGACTTGTTCTTCGGCTAATGTAGCTTCTACTGATTCCCACCAAAATCGGGCCTCCCGCTCTAACTGAAAAGTTGCCAGTAGGACTTTCTCTTCGTCCATGCACTACATGACATGAAAAATTCATTCAATCTCCCTAATCCAATGCTTGGCATCGTCAGGATCGGTCGAGCCAATGAACTTGGGAGAGTTCATGTTACGAAAGCTTCGGTGGAGGTCTCCTGCTCCACGATTAGCGCCGCCCTGTGCCACTTGTTGTAGTGTCTGAGTAAGACCCTGAACAGTGCGTTGCATCTCACGCCACTGAGCACGTTCGGCGGCCATGGTCCTACAAGATTTAAATAGCTATATTAATACGTGATTAACTAAGAGTCTAAGTCCCTAAGTTAACTTAACCCTTGGTTCTACCCAGTCTCACTAGGTAAAGGTTTAAACCTATCCTTGGACTTGGGTTCCTAGGAAATGAATATCCTAGGCTCTGATACCATAAAAACTATCACACCCCGAGCGCGGAAGGAACCCGATACACGTGATGAGTTTATATCAATCATGACAATCAGAGCATAAGTGTATTCAACACATAGACAGAGTGCGTAAATTGTAAGACAAACCAAATTCATAATAACTGTTTAAGAAAAATCCATTACATAACCTCACATAATTACTAAGGACACTTCTTGACTCAATAAGGAAAAATTACAATGATTGACTTAATAAAGTGGAAAAAGGACATGACTAGATAACGACATTAATAGTTGGAACGGCTCTACACTCTTCACTCTTGTTCATTCCCGTCTGAGTGAACCTCGTCATCGAAATTACCTAAAAAATAGGGAAAAACACTTGATGAGCGAATGCTCAATAGGGATTATATCTCAAGTACAAGCTTGCTTAAAGTAGTTACAAGTTACAGGAATGCAAGTATAGCTATGCATACACACAAAAATGACAAGAGCGAGAGAATATTGCAAGAGATAATAAAATGAACTAGCAAGATTTCAAGATTTCATGTAAACATACCAAGATGGTCAAGCATGTAAACATTCAAATCATGTCATGTGTATTGGCTATCATGTTATCAAGCAAGTAAATACCCATTCTGGGCCATGCTAGTCATGTCATGTCAAGTCAAGTATGAGTTTGTGGAATGTCAATCTAACAAGTCATGCACTTTGGTGCAATGTCACACCGTGATCAATATCCCTCCCATGGGCACAAGTACTTTCGGGTGCTCCTCCTAGGACCAGATCGGGCCCTATATGTACAAGCATTGAGTCATGTATTTTTAGACATCCACTATAGTTATAGCGAATATAGAGTTCCAATAAATAACCATTGTAGGATGATAAGGAAGATTTCACGAATGAAAGAGTTCAAGGGCTGAACTTTGAACAAGTAGGACTCATCATGAAAATCCTCATAAATCACGACTTGTCGAGAAACTAGGTAAATGGAACCCATTAAGCTGCCATGATTTACAGAAATAGTGCCCACACAAGTGGTCGCTTATTCTTATGAACAGTATATGCTGGATGAAAATAGCGCCCAAACTCAGGTCACTCTTCAAGATATAATGGCACTGGACAGGTCGCCAATTCCATCTGGCACCTAGGTCAGTGTCGCTGATTACTGACGGAGAACAAGTTTCTCAAAGAGGCTAAGAATAGCGCTCTAAGAGGGCTAATGCATCACGTTTCTTCAGAGTGACGTGATAAGATACGGTGTCATGGATTTTTGGGGTATAACCTGCTCGACGGTCTTGAGGGAATCCAAGGTTTCGTGTAGACTTATGGAGGTCTCTATGATGAAATCACCAGTCCAAAGGAAGAAATATCCCGTGGAGGGCTCAATCATCACCGAGAGTTAAGTGTGTAATCGAGGAAAATAAAACTGAAACCTCATCTACAGATGTGAGATCAGAGTGTCAAACGGGAACCCGCAATATGGGTTGACAATCACGGTTAAAACTGTAATCAGGTAAACTGTGCCCTAATAGAAGGTGCTAGTCATTTGTTTAGCGACTTTCTAGAAGGTCGTTCAATCAAGATTATACTAGAATAATTAGAATAATCAATTGTAACCTTCAAATTAGCGACAGGGTGTAGTGGCGTTCATTCTTCAAATGACGCCCTGATCTTGGTCATTGATTCAAAACTTTTAATATATTAACTATTTACTAGCTATCTTTCAATGTAGCACTCGTGTACGAGGGCGTTCATTCAAGATATAGCGACCAGGTACTTCAGGCTCAGACACTAAGACCATGGACGTCCAGAGGCTCGCGAGGGCTGAGAAAGGCTTCTCCTTCGATTGTGCCACAGGGGATTACATAATAGATTTCCTGAAGGACAGGCACCTGATCTGCTTCTTTAAGCAGATGCGATCTCGGGAGAAGCTGGAGCTGCGGACAGTGAGAGAAATGGAGCATGCAATTCTGCAAACTTAGGACAGCTTGTCACGCGTTGTCCCTAGAAGCATCTCGATGTATTTGGTGGGTGAGGCCCGCGAATGGGAGCCCGTGCTAGGGCTAGAAGTCGTGCTGCCGGTGGAGGACAAACTGCTGCGGACCCCTGGCTTCATTCCGGCCAAATGGGACATGGCCGCAGGACGTGTTCAGGGTACCGCTCTACTTTATTATTGGCTCTGTTGAAGCGGGGCTATAGACAGGAGCCATTCGTCCTGGACTGTTGGGCAATTAGGTTCAAGCATGAGCTGGCGCTAGGCTGGTTTGGAGAGCTGAAGCTCCAGGATGCACACAGCTTCAGGGAGGGGGCAGTGGAGTTCACGGAGTATGTACTATTCAACTACGCTCCGATCCTCATCCGGGCCGGCATATACCACAGCGTCTACGCCTCGCGGTATGGTTATCCCATCTCCAGGGGTCTCTGCTGCTGTATGATAGAAGTGTTCAGCGTGGAGACCAACACGTTTTACACAGCGGAGGGTGAGACATCCCTGGACCTATGGAGCCTCAGCCAGCTCAGTGGCTTGCCCATTGATGGGGAGCCCTATGAAGAAATCTGCCTCCCTGACATAATCAAGGATGAAACCAACAGGGACGGCTATTATTCCTTAGGTTATTCATATCGGTACTTAATGAAGGCGTACCGAGAACTATACCAGCTGGCGCATGGTGAGAAGTAGCCTTGCCGCGGGGACTGGAAGAGAGTCCAGATGACTTTATGGCTGTAATACTTCTATGACGGGGCGAAGAAGTACGAGGACTTTCCATGTGTCAGCACCATCGTTGCCCGCAAGAAGCGCACCAAGCCCAAGACGGATGTGAAGATCCCCTCCAAGGGGCGTTGGAGCGGGCCTAACCTAATGGCAGTCGACCCCTTGACGCACTGTGTGGCATATCTGACATACTGGTTGTGCTCATTTGCCGTGCCGTACGGGGATGAGACGGTGAATCCACCGGTCGTGATCTACCCTGCATGCCAGATGGCATGGGGGATCAGGCTATCTCTGTGCCCAGCTGCCCTCTGCTTAATATACAAAGTGCTAGGAGACATCAGTACCCACCAATTTTTGAGGCAGGCTCGGTACGTGTGCCCCCTACACTTCTTCAACGCCTGGGTTTACTCCTTGTTTCCAAAATTTGCCCCGCATGCTATTCAAGACTAGGGGCAAGTGCCAAGAATGCTGGAGTTTGCCAGTGCTGAGCCGGGCGTCACCTCCCAAAGACTTTACGACATTCGGGGCCGGCTAACGACAGTCCCTCAAGATATTGCAGGCACTATTCTTTTTTGGACACTGGCCGCGCACTCAAGCCCCCTGATGAACAATAAGAGGGAGTGCAAAGATGATCAGGTGGAGAAGTACGTTCATTCGATCAGCCAAGAAAATGTAGTCCGCCTGCTATTGGAGCCCAAGCTAAGGGATTGGGCGTTATCGATCCGTTCGGGCATGTTGGTGCTCAGGAAGGGAGAGACACTACTGCTTGAGCCATACTACCCCTTCCGCTTTGGCCGAAATTTTGGGTATGACCAGCATATCCCAGCATATAGTGCCCAGTTTAGCCTGGAGACGCGAAACCTACGAGGGGGCTTGACTGCCGAAACTACCAGGGCCTGGTGGGACTTTTTCCACCGATCAGATGCCGCTATCTTCTGGGTGCCAGCTCTCGGCCGCGTTCCCCGCGTAACGCCGGAGTACGTGAAGTGGTGGAATGCCAGGACAGCCTTCTATCGACAGTGCAAGACCGACTGTTGGGACAGGGTAGAAAGGAGGTTCCTGAGTCAACAGCCCGCACACACCCTTGACATCGATCCAGATCATCTCCTCCAGCTGTGGCACGGCAAGAGCAAGGATGTAGCCAACTATATGATCGCCCACAAGGCAGCTCGAGAGGCCAAGTCGGCCCCGCAGGTCAAATTGCCCTCAGTAGCGAAGGACAGCTTCAAGAAGACCCTGTGGGATCTCTGTCGCATCGGGACCGACCGTCTAGAGCTCATCAACTACTCGTTCCCAGCAAAGGAAGAAGGCACTCCGGCAAAGAGCTGGCACCCGGAGAGTGACCGAACCTGCCCGTATCGCATCTTCATAAGGAGGGAGGAGCGGAGGCCCGAGAGCTATAAGGACACCACCTGGCTATATGTCCTCCTCCGGGTGCATGGGCTGACGATCGAGGATCGACCAGTGGTCATCCTAGGCAAGCATCTACAAGTTGCCTATTATTATGCTGTTGGGTGGGGGATGGACCACATCAGCCTCTTCTGCCATCTCATCCAAGCCTTCCACTTGGCCTCAAGACATCCTGCAAAATAAAATTCTCATTTCGTTGTTTTGGGTACCCAAACCTTCTTGGGTCCCGAATGGTCAGTTACACCTCTAGTGGGTGCCTTCCACACTTCTTGGGCATACAAATTATCAAAGTGCATCAATTTACAGTCATCCATTCTATGCCCCAATTCACCGCAGTAATGACAAGAAGTGTTTCTCCCTTTGAAAGTGAGTTTATCATTCCATACTTTCATGCCATCCCTTTTCAACATGTAGCATTCATGCATAGAGTGACCATGTTTACCACAATAAAAGTAATGCACAGAAGTCATTTTCACATGTGGTCTTTTAGCATGAATATAAGAGTTCTCAAACCTATTTCTTCCATTTGAAAGCTTTCTTGCATCTTTGAATCCATTCTTTTTCTCGCATGCTCTCAATTCGTCAGATTTCATCAAAAGACAATCATGCATCATGTGACCAATTTTACCACAGTAAAAACATGAGATTTTCTTTGTGGAAGCATGTGTATATGCAACATGATTTTTCTTTTTCAGATTTTCACTTGATCTTTTTGTTTGTTCTTTTTCGACCGCAGTTACTGCCATGGCTTCCAGTTCTGCTGCTGCATCTACTGAAGCTGCTGTAGCGAGCTCGTCGGCCCAGCCAGACGTGGCTCGTGCTGTAGTGAACTGGCTAAATGTGAACACATTGGACTTCGGCTATAGCAAGATCGCCATTGTTGACGAGTCCTCTGACTCTAAGACCGACACGGTGTCCACGTCCCGGGTATATTCAGCGGCAGAAGGAACATGTTTTCAGCGGGGCGGAGGTTACCATCCAGACTTACCGAAGGATCGACACCTGATGCCGTTTATCAGGACCTTTACCGTGGGTGGCCTACGAGATCCTTGGTTAGCTCTCAATGTTGAGGACACTATGCTTGCTGAGCTGGATAGCCTTAAAGGCTCTATTTATCGTGGCAAGGTCATCTATCTACCTGGAGAGAAGCGTGACTGGGACGATGTTCTGGGCTTTTCATAGCTAGAGCCAGAAAAGAAGATGTTGACCTGAGCTCCGAACTTCACTCCAGCTCGGTGGGACAATGCCAGCGGCAGAGGTGATAAGGAAAAGTCTGGCTATGGCCTATTCTTGGCACCGCTGAAGTGGGGGTACCGTGACGAGCCATTTATGATGAACTGCTTGGCTGTGTAATTCAAGTATCAGCTAGCTGCTGGTTGGTTTGGTGATGCCAAGGTCACAAATGCTCATCTATTCCGGGTAGGAGCAGTGGAATTCACGGTATTTGTTCTGAAAGAGTATGCACCTCTACTGATCAGAGCTCGGGTGTACCACAGTGTCTATGCTTCCAGATTCCGTTATCCTATCTCCCGGGACTTGTTCTGCGGGATGTTCGAAGTGTTCTGCCCTCAATTCAATACCTTTTACATAGGAGAGGGCGAGACTTCTCTGGATCTTTGGAGTTTATCACAGCTCTCAGGACTGCCCATCGATGGTGAACCATATGAGGAAGTCTGCCTGGAAGATGCCGACAAGGATCGCTCTGACGGCGAAGGTAGATATTCACTTGGTTTCTCATACAGATATTTGATGAAAGCATATCGTTCTATCTGCCTTGCCTACAGCAGAGGATCTTCTAGGGGCTACCAACCCCGCGAGAAAAGTAGCAGACTTAAAGTCCGGGTTGGACAATGGATTCAGTTCTTCTTCGGGGGTCCACTCAAATATGCAGATTTTCCTTCAGTTGGGCCAGCTGCCAGCAAGCAGATAAGGGCTCCCCGGTACAAGTCAGCACTGCCGGCTTCACTGCGACGTACAGGCAGAGACGGTCCGAACCCAGCAGGGGTGGACCCCATCACACATTGTGCTGCTTATCTAACATTCTGGCTGTGCACTTTTGCTCTCCCCCAGGGGGATGAAATAATTATCAGGCCAGAGACTATATATCCAGCTTGTCAGATGGCCTGGGGATGAGGTTATCACTCTGCCCCGTGGCTCTTCGTTTAATTTATAAGTCTTTGGGGGATCTATACAAGCATCAAATCCCCCGTTCTTCGAGGACCGTAGGTCCTTTCCATTTCTTCAATGTCTGGGTGTGCAGTTTGTTTCCTAAGCTAGCTCCGAGAACTCTGCAGGCGGACACACTGTTCCCCAGAATGATTGAGTTTGCTAGTGCCGAGCCTGACTCCTTTTCAGATCAGCTGTTCAAAATGTAGGGCAGACTAATAAAGGTGCCAGTGGATGCAATCGGTAGTATTCATTTTTGGAGCTTGGCAGTAGGTTCGGCTCCGTTAGTTCATCCGCAGAGGGCAAGTAAGATGGAAGAGACCGAGACTTATGTGCACCCAATCTCTGGCATCAATGCTATCCGGTCTCTTCTTCAACCCGAGCTTGTTCAGTGGGCCATGGCTATCTGGCCCAGTGTTCTGGTTTACAGAAAAGGTGGCCTTCTTAATTTGGAGCCATATTATCCTTTTCGCTTCGGAAGAAACTTCGGTTATGACCAGCATATTCCCACATCTGTTGCTCAGCTTCCCTTGGATAGTCAGGCCAAGCATGGGTCCACCATTGTTGGTGACGGGCGGTTGTGGTGAGATTTCTTTCATCGCCAAGACGGCACAACTTTTAGGATCCCGACCATCTCCAACCGTGTTCCCCGAGTCACATCAGAATATATCAAATGGTGGAACACCCACACCAGCTTCTATAAGGGCAGCAGGAGCGCATTTTGGGATGTAGCCGAGCATTCCTTCTTGAAGTAGCAGACTGGGCCGGTATTTGATATTGATGAGGCCCACCTGAAGAAGCTCTATTCTCAGCATCCCAAGGAAGCGGAAGCTTATTTGGCCCAGCGCCGGGCCTTGAAGGAAGCAGGCTCTGAGCTGCCCACTCCTGTCTTTGCAGCCATAAATGAGGAAGCCTTTATGAAGGACCTGAGGCAGCTGTGTCACATGGGAAGCGCTCGCTTGGAGACACAACAGTATCCAATCCCTCCTGAAGAGCCGCTCCCAACGGCAGTTCCTTGGAAGGGTCCAATAGATAGGTTTCATCCATACAGGACGTTCGTGCGCAGGGCAGACCGCACGCAGACATATTACCAGCACACGTCCTGGCTTTTCGTTCTGTTGAATATTCATGGTCTATCTGTAGAGAGTCCCGCAGTCGAAATCTTGAGCAAACTATTATTCACCTCTTTTCATTATGTGGACGGCTGGGGTATGGACCATTTAGGTCTGTTTCATTGTCTAGATTTCCCTGGCCATGCAGACTTAGCAACCTTGGTAGAGAAGTGTCAAACTATCGGCGACGTCTGCTGGCTTATTAAGGAAGCTGCCTCTCGCTCAGAGGAGACGGCTTATCTGTATTGGCCCTTGTCTACCTTTTACGACGGCCCAGCTGGTATGACTTCTTCTCTTGGCTGTAGAGCTTTTTCATCCTGCTATTTTAATTCTGCATCTGTTAACTGATATTGCCTTTCTTTCGTCTTCAACAGATAGGCCTGCCATCAAGAAACAGGGACTGTATAGAAAGATCATTGCCCAGGCTGAAAAGCCTGATTATTTTACCATCCCTGCAGCAGCACCGACGACCACTCCTTTGCCTCCGGGCAAGAAGAGGAAGGGGCACCATCTTACATTCAAAAGAACACCTTGTTATTTAAGGATTTTATTACCATACATTTGACTCTAAGATACAAGTGTATAGAACATTTTGGGATTAGACAAGATGACACTAGGAAGGCAAAAAATAGGTATATCAAGGGTGGTGGTTAGAAATATCCTTCTATTGTACAATTGCAGGGGAGTTACTACTTAGAAGCATATGTGGACTTGAACTTCGTATTCTCCCCAAGACTTCCCAAGCCAATTAATTGAAGTGTACAGCCACATCATAGATATATCTGTATTCAAACTGTACATGAAATGCTTAACAACATGGCTGCATAGAGAACGAGGCAATAAAAATGGAAAAGAATCACCATCATTAATCTTCCTTGAGGGTATGTCACGTCCGGATGCGAAAATTTAAAACGCAGCAGTTTATATCAATCATGTCAATCTGAGCATTCATTGTCACAAGAGAGAAAATCATAGGGCCGACAATTAAACACAAAGTAAAGTAATGATTACACCCTACTTCTTGTGGACTTCTATTCTTTGACGTTCAAAAGAGAGAAAATTACATGACTCTGAAGTATCTGAGTTTAACGACTAATCTAAGACATCAACTAAGCATAACAAAAATATTGCTCTAGGATCACTCGTTCCCTTCCCCATCAGTACACACGTCCTCATCCGAACTACTTGAAAAGGATTGGGAAGTAGGGGTGAGCAAAAAGCTCAGTAGGACTTTATATCTCTATCATCAGACATAGTTAAAGTGATTAACCATTTTATCATGAATAATAACAATGCTGTAAAAGCAGCAATAATAAATAAAAGACATGCGATAAATAGATAAAAGAGGGACAAGTTTCCAAGTAAGGAACGAGCATGAATGTAACAAGAATTTTTCATGAGATTGGCCATAACAAGCACGCATGCCATGTCACGCAAGAATTTCTTGTAACTGAGTGTTGTAGAATGTCATAGACCAATCACGCTAGTCATGCACTTGGGTGCAATGCCACACCTTGTCATTACAAACTCCCCATGGCTCAAGTACTTTCGGACGCTCCTCCCAGGACCAGACCGGGTCCTTATGATGCGTTGGCATTGAAAGGTTGGATCAAAGATCCTAGTCTAGACATCCACCATATAAAATGGCCAAGAATTCCAAGGGGGTCAAGCTCATCGAACTTACTTCTAAGATCAAGGGATATTCCAATAGATGTCATGTGGAATGATTGGAATGTCCAAAAGAACATGGTCCAAGCAAGACTTGCAGTCCAAGGTCATCCTTGACATGACTGCCATCATAACAAAATCCACGAAAAATAGATTCAACTCGAGGTTAGCGGTCAATAATTGGGCCGCTAGACTATTTCTAATGGTCTATCCTTAGACCGCTAAGGGTCAAGAATAACCAGGCTTAAAAGGGAACCTAATAGGGTCCTTATTTCAGCCTGAGACAGTGGGTCCAAACCAGAGTTTAGCCCACGAACCCAATTTAAAATAGAGTGGATTGGGCCAGGTTATAGTTGACTGGGCTCAAGGAATATGACTAACCCAAGCCCATTACTTAACCAGGCCAAGAAGGGACTAACGGTCCAACCCTGGGCCGCTAATGGCTATTAGCGGTCTCATGTTGGGCCGCTAGGGGTTCAGACAGTCCAACTATTGGGCTGGTCCAAACACACATGAAATCAAGTCCGTAGGTTCAGGTTTTTAGGGTACAACCCATCCGGCATCCTGGTGGGAATCCCAGGCTCACGGGGACTTATGGAGGTCTCATAATAGTGGTCCTAGTCCGACGGAAGGAATATCTGGTGGAGAGTCTCAACTATTACAAGATTGAGGCTATATAAAATACGAAAAATGAGACGATGCGGTCAGTCAATCCCACCGGAGTGGCATGACTGTCAAACAATGATATTAAGATCATGATATAACAGTTTGCAATAGCATGGTTCAAAATTTGAAAGATTAATAACCAAGATTTTACCAAGTTTCATATGGTCATTTAACTTATGGTTTATTAAAGCAACTTTCTTGAAATTAATGTGGATAAACATTCCAAATCACAACACTAGACTAATATTGCATTTTACACTGTCACAGAACAAGATGTCATACTATAACTTGATAGATTTCTAGTTAAAAGGGTATGGAATAGAGTTTAAATCTCACTGTCAGAGGTACATAACGGTCTATATATGGCCCGCCAGAAGGAGTCTGACGGTTTATCGTAGGACCGCTAAGTACCAGAAAAATAGTTATACAAAAATTTTCATTATTTTGAAAAGGTAGGGTTTTGGTAGTCTATTGTGGGGCCTCCAGACGTTAGTAAACGATTTATCATGCGACCGCCAGGGTTCTAGCAGTCACTGGAAGGACTGTTAAAACAACCCGAGTCCTGCCGATGGCGAACGTCGATACATCATGATAAAAACTTCAATTTCATGCAATGAGGTGAACTAAAATTAGGGAAAATACTACAATTAGAAAGAGCACTAAAAATCGTAAAAGATGACATACTTTGATTACGGTTTAACGTGATTAAAGTAGACGTAAGACGAATTAACATGAAAGTTACCCTTTTTGTATACCTCAGAGTAAAATATGAAATTAAGACAACATAGTCTCTGGAATTTAGGCAATTAGATATCATTGGAAAGAGCGCTCTGAGATAAGCAAGATGGCATAATTTATTTGTTCTTTGAGCCTGAGAGACACGTACCTTTGGTCGATGGAAAAAGGGAAGAAGAAAGGGGTCGCTAGAACCCTAGAACACCGCCACTAGAATGCCCGAATCTGATCTCCTCTGGCCACGATCGAACGCGCCACCCGTCGTTAGTGCAAATAGGGTTCTAGAGGGTCAAAAGCCCTCAATTTATGGAGCCTATGGAGACTTCTAACAATCGAATTAGGGTAGAGAGTCTTAAGGGAAAAATTTGGTGAAAACTTCAGATAGGGTTCTAATCCGTCGCCACTGCCACCAATAGAACGGTCTAGGCTTAGGGTTTTCGAAGGGGAAATAAGGATCTACAATTGGGCTAAGGTTTGGCTCCAATTGTAGTGCAATTGTTTCTTGAGTCAAGATTGTAGTTTTCTTCTTATTTTGGTCAAATTATTTCAAGAATGTAATAAGGATGATTTTTGAAGGAATAAAGGATTGGGTTTATTGCTATCTCGCGCGCTCTATCTTTGTGTTGAATGCACTACGCTTTGATTGACATGAATGATGTAGGCTTGTCACGTACCTCCGGGTAATCTTTCGTACTCGGGGTGTGACAGGCGTTCTCGCATCTGTTTACCCTTTGCTGAGGTGTAGCTCGGGTTATCGGCGAAGAACATCTCTATTTTGGCAACCACCAAATTGAGCTAGTTGAAGCCTTTGATGTTGGTGCCGAGAAGTTTGTCACTAACCTCGGTCGCTAAGCCTCGGCGACATATGGTGATGGTGTCCTCCTGGACTGGTGGGTTGACACACCTCATGCTGAGCTCCCGCCATTTCTTGATGAAGTTGAGGGCGCTCTCGCCCTTCTTCTATCGAAGAGGGCAGAGTTAGGCTAGGGAGATCTTTCGCTCGGCCATCTGGAAACGATCGAGGAACTTCTTCTGGAGAACCGCCCAGTCGATGGCTGAGTTGGCCTTCAGGCGGGAATACTATTGGAAGGCCATTCCTTTAAGTGAGGTGGCGAAGTAGCGGAGGAGGTATGAGAGGAGGTATGACTCATCCAACGTGAGCTCGCCCATGGCCGTAACGTAGCAGGCCAAATGCTCATATGGAGATCCTTATCCATCAAATTTTTACAACTTCGGTGGCTTGGCGTACTCTGGAGGGAGCTTCTTTAGCTGGTGGTGTAGCGGGCAGGGGAAGATGTAGAGATCTATGGTTGCAACCCCTTCCCCAAACTGGGCGAGCTTGGTCTCAACGATCCACTCGATCATCTGGCGCTGTGCCATGAGGTTCTCTGGCACCGGCGTGTTGGATGGCTGTGGTTGAGCCTCGGCCAAGGGCGTGCCGAACCCAATAATTGTAGGGGTTCGAGCAGCTGCCGCTGAGGTGTTAGCACCATTTTGCCCATCTGGCAGGGCCGGAGCTTCCATTGAGGGCCTAGTGGGGGGTTGAGGACGAAGGTCACGTTCCTGAAGCAAGTCTTGCAGGAGGGCCTTCAACTGCTGGATCTCCTTTATAAGGGTCTCAAGAGTTACCTCTTGGACTTCACCGGCAGGAGGATCATTGTTGATCAGCTCCGCATTGACAGGGGCGGCATGCTCTTCAGCGGGAGTTTCTTCCACTCGTGTGGACACCTGAGGTCCGACAGAAGTGCCGATGTGGCCGACTGGAGCCGGTGGTGGAGGCGGATGATGAGGCCTCCTAAGGTGAGATATGGGTTAGTTCAGATCATCGGTCTGAACCTCAAGTTAGTGCCCGGTGGTATAACAAGCGAACACCCTGACGGCGTCGTTGAGGAGTCAGACCGCCCACCTTTTTTGGGAACTCTTCTTAGGGCAGACAGGCGTCCCCAGTCTATCGAAGACCGAGGTACGATGCAGAGGATTATCCATCGTGGCATCTGCCTGAGGGGGACTTAGGGCTGAATATTGGTGGGGCCCAAAATGAGCCCGTCTCTATTTTCGCCTACTTGTGTGAGAGGCGATGAGGTACTAGACGCCGTCAGATGACGTGGCTGTAGGTTTAGTTGCACCTTGCTTGGCGCGGGGCCTTAATGCCCGAAAGGGATTGCTGAGGTGCGCCTCCCAGACAGCTTGAGCTTCCTCTGGGGTAACCCAGATCCTTCTCAAGTCAGATTGCTGGTCTCCCTCGTCCTTACTCCTCCGACGGGACTTGGGAGTCTGGATGCCAAACCGGCGCTGGTGCTTTGGGGCCGTTGTCGAAGTGTTCGCCCGCTTAAGTTCTGCCTTGTCTTCCCGCGTTTGACGTAGGAGGCTAAAGTAGTTGGTGGTAGGGATCTTCAGGACGATCCGTTCTAGGGATATAATGGGTTTGCCCCCATCCAGGCGAATCCGTAAGTCCCTGACAAGAACGGTCTTGCTAGAGTTGCTGGTGATAGCAAACGGCTACGATGATGCTTCTTCTAGGGAGCCGAAGACGATTCCGCTCCAAGGTGGTAGGCTGAGAAAATCTAGCCTGCGGGTGCTGGCGGCACAAGGTCATTCATCAAGAATACCAGGACGGGCCCCCAAGATGCGAGGTCCGTAGTGAAGGCTGGCGGCGGGGAGGCTCGAGTGTAGGCCTTTGCCCGAGCCGACAGTAGCGTTGCGGATGCTCACAGTGATGTTCTTGCACCCGGAGTTGTCATTGCAGGGGGTACCGAGATGTCGGTGACCTGAGGCCTTGAGCCTGAACTGGAAGCTGGCAGGACCTGCTGGCGCGACAGAGGGTGCTCAGTCCGTACTGAGGTCGCCGCGTCCCCAAAAGGTGGACCCACACTGGGGATCGGCGTTGTCAGGTTGCGGGAGGGATGCTCCCGAGGTAGAGCCGAGGGATCCAGGGCCTGACGTGGACCACTCGTACCAGACGTCATCCGCGGGGAATCCTGGGGCTGTACATCGGGTCTAGATGCTAGGACGCCTCGTACCAGGGATTGGGGACCCAGGCGAGGTGGTCGCTCTTTTGGGGTTCGAGTTGGAAGGCCCGAACGGGGTGCTGGGGAGCCCTGCCCCCGAGCTAGGAGGCCTGTGTGGGGAGCTAGCTCGGTAGGAGCTCGGGGTTGACGGACCGAGCTGAGTGCTGAGAAGCTGAACACCCTGGGGTGGAGACCCACACCGGATGTCGACTTGGCTAGGGCTCGGGGTTGGAGACCCAAGCGAATTGCAGGACTTGGGACCGGAATCCGGGATGCAAGGTTGGCGTCAGGAGCTAGTCAAGACTGGGCCCAGGGACTGATGTCTACTGGGGCTAGGACTGGTCCGGAACCCCTACAGGCACCGGTGGCAGGAGAGCCGAGCCTGACGCTCGGCCTGGCTGTCAGGACCGGTGGTTGGTGTGGCGCATTGACGGCTCCAGGGGAGACCGGAATAGGCGGTGGCGGTGGAGCCACCACGGGGAACACACCCAAGAAGTAGGGGGATCCAATGACCGAGGCGAAGCTGCCGAAAGTGATCGACACTGCCAAGTAGCCCACCCATGCGTGGGTGGCGACGACGAAGGGACCGTAGGTAATGGCCGCCATAGTTGGTGAAATCCTGGATGAGCAGAGGCGACAGTCGCGGGTGGTCGTCAAACAGGATCCGACAACTGGGAGATGAATTGGAAGCCGCTGGAAAGTGCGCACAGGTGCTTTTCTGCTACCTCTCCTGCAAGGACAAGAAAAGGGCACCCAGACATCAGGTCTAGCATGGGCTTTCGCTTCAACAAAAAGAAGGAAGGCGGGAGACGTCCCACTGGGTGTGCCATCCTTTTTGTTCCACCCCGGGAGTTCGCTAGCGCGCGCGTGCATGCCGACGAGCCCATGGAGTGGTGTTTGCGGTGACCAGGGTGAGGGGTAGGATATAGCTACGGGGGAGATGCCGAAAGATAAGTGGCCTCGGGCACCCCCTCTCATGACCGTATCCGTCTCAAAGTGGCACTGTGCACTTGCCTTTTATAGAGAGTCGAGGGGAGACCGAGTGACACAGGGAGTTTTTGGGTAAAGGGGGAAACGTGGCTGGGATGCGGGCATGCTAGTCGACTTCTCGACAATCACCTGTGGAACCGAACGTTTAACTGGGGATGCGTCGCCAGGGCGCGGCACGTGGACTTAGGGGGTGACCGACACGTGGAGGGGAGGACGGTTCCATGGGTGCGAGTGCGTAGGCGATTGTGGGGAGTCACGTACAGGACGTCTTTCCCCACCGACCGCAAGCAGTCGGTGTTTATTTACATCCGATTGAATTCAAAGACCTTCGTTACATGCCGAAGTAGAGTTCATATTCCTGAAGCCCGGGATGAAGACCCGAGAGCACTTTGCAGCTGTAGGTTCATCTCAGACTGGGTTGTATTGGCTAGGGGTGAAGGGTGCTGGGGGTTCACGCTGGGTGACACAGAGGGTTGCTGGAGGGTTGCTGGAGGCCCGAACGTGGATGCGAGGGCATACGTCCAATTGGCGGTGTAACACTAAGATGTATATATTTTTTTACAGACGGGCCGTGGAGGCCAGGGTACAAGAGGTGCATGCCACGGGACAATTTCGACGTGCTAGTCAGTCCCCGGGTTGATGCATGATATGAATACATGTGTGTTTTATAGAAGATCCCCGCCCATGGCATGGGCCATGGCCCGGTGCTGAACGGGGGCTTAAGACTGGCTGGGTAACTGAGGGGATACGTCAATCTGGTATCCGGGCGAGGGTCGATCACAACTCAAGTTGAGCAGTCGACGTGGCCTTGTTACTGAGAGGGAGCAAGACATCATGACACGTGCATGGTCGTGGCTGACGGACACATGAGGGGCGATCCCCGCATGAGGGGGCGTCTACCCTTGTCGTAGCATCTCACATGTGGCAGGTGCGGACTTGTATGTTACGGCTTAGTTAACACGTGAGGGAAGTGCAAAGGACCTACCCTCAACGTGCTAAGCTGACTGACAAGTCACACTGATGAGATCATCGGTCGAGATTCAAGATTCAAGGTTGAGTTTGACAAGATCGGCAAATGGCTCCGGCAAAGAAATTATGAAATAGATATTTATGTTTGGTCGTCTTTTGTTAATTGGGCCACCTGTTTGGGCCCAATGAGTCATGTTTATGTTTTATAGGAATTATGTCCACAAATATCATGTAAGAGTCTTTTTTTTAATTGTGTCATTTAGTCTTCCCAAAAGAGTTATGAGGAGTAGAGAGTAGGTGTTAGGTGAGTTGTCTTTTGGTCTTCTTGAAGAGTCTATAAAATATATTGTACCCTCTCTTTTAAAAAAAGGAAGTGAAGTTAATTTTTGAAAAAAGATGTAGACCTTTACCCACCCACTTTTCTCTTCTCTCTTCCACTCCCTTCCCTCCCACGTTGTCACCTCTCCCTCCTCCCAGCCTTCCCACTTCGCAGGCGGCCCTCCCTCTAGCCCTCTCTTGGCTTCTCCCTCTTCCTAATTTGCTTTCCTCTTCTCCCTCTCAATCTCCCTGCTACCCTTTGGCTGTCGGCCTTCTCTTCCTTTTCCCCCTCTCCTTTGCTTCTACTCATAGGCCCACACACTGGTATCGGCCATTCTCCTGTACCCCCGAGACCTCACCTTGGAGCCCCTTCATCTCTCATTCAATCCCTCTCCCTCTTATCACTCTCCCACACACTTCTTTTCCCTGCTCATCTGAGAACCCAACACCCCCCGTCGCCATGCACGTAGCGGCACAATAACCCCTCCTCTCCTCCCACACCCCAACTTCTCTCCTGCACTCTCTCCCCTCACTTTCTCATGCAACGGAGCCCCTATTCTGAACAGGGGCCCAGTAGCTCCTTCACCCTCTCTCCTCTGCTCCCCCTTGTCTCTCTCTCTCTCTCTGGCATTCTCCTCTCCGCGTGACCCCTCTCCCGTCTCACTCTACTATGCACACATGTTGCCACCACTGGCCGTCCCTCTCTCCTTCTCCCATCCTCTGCTACGATCCCAGCCTGCACCAACCTGCCATGCGGACACTCCCACCCCCCCTACCACAGGAAGCAACCTACCACCCTCTGCTGCCTATCCCCACCACCCTATACCCTACCACCACTTCAACAGCCTCCACTGCCATGCACCGCCTCCTACACTACATGCAATACTACCCAACGCACCACCGGAGCTCACAGACCTATCGGAACAACGACAATTATGTGCTGGCCTATTCCCCTCACCACGGCCCTAGTGTGTAACATTGATGGGTGAACTCCTTCATCTCTTGCGGCGGTCCCTGCATGCAACCTTGCCACTGCCACCGTTCCCTCCACAGCGTGCAACATCGATGCTGCCACCGCCCACCTACACCGCCGCAGTCACCCTCATTCGTAGCCACACCTAACGGTTTCCCCCTCCTCCACGTAGCATGCATCCGCCAGCGAAGCCGGTCCCTCACCTCCCTCTCTGCCGCGAGCCCGACTCTACCATAGCCCTGCCTGTCGCAGTGCTGCCCTGACCTACTCCCCTGCACGTGAGCATGTCAGTGACATCCACTGCCCACGTCCATATCACTGCCATGCAGATCCAGGCCACCCTTAACCGACGCCCCCACCGTTCGACATGCCACCATCCTCAAGCCATGCAGGAACAGGGGCACCATAGGCCCTTCCGCTACCCACGGTAGGCGACAGTCCGCCACTGCCTGCACGTCACGAACATCTCTGAGAATCCTTCCCAGTCACGCATCACTAGCGGCGTCCCGTCCCCTCTCCAGCAATGCTAACATCGTGCCCCACCCCCTGTCGGTCGCCACCTACAGCATCGTCAAAGGGAGAGCCAATCCCCACCAGTAGTGCCCCTCCCCCTTCCCCAGCATCAACACCGCGCCCCCCTCCATGCGGCATGCAATCGCCATCATCGTTATTAAATACTGTGGTAAACAACGACTTTAAGGGAGTCGTCTATTAATTGACGCCTGGAATGAAGGCGTGTAAAACGGAAATAGCGCCTCAGGTCAGGTCGCTATTTCTCTGTGAATCAGAAATCTATAAAACGTAACAGAATCATGGTATCTACATGCATGCATGATCTTATTAGTTTAAAGTTTAATCTAGAACTTGAGAAATAGTCCTACCTCTTTTGATGCTAACCGGGTGATGGACTGGGTACTTTGGGAGAAGAAGACAACGATACTCTGCTCCAAACAGAGTAACAGCAACACACTAAGAGAAGACGACCATCGGTTCCTTCTTGCCGCAGCAACACGTAGGAGGAAGGAGAAGAAGAAGACAGAAGATCACGTCAAGAGAACAACGGCTCTCCTTGTTGTGGCTGCTTGCAACAGGAAGAAGAAAGCAGGAAGCAGTCGGCAGAGGGTCGATTAGCTTCTTCCTTCCCTTATCGTTCCTGTAGGAACACCATAAAGGAACGAGATAAGAAGAAGAAACTATATTTTTAGTAAAGAAACATCAACATGTTCCTTACCGTAGCTGGGCAATGATCGATGAACAGGAGGCTTAAGGGTAATGGCAGGGGTATTTATAGGGTAAAGAAACCTACAGGCTATTAATGTTCAATTGGGGCTGGGTTTCCTGGGAAGGAATCCTATTAGAATAGTTGTTTCCCCATCTTAATCCTTTCCCAACATAATTCTTACCCATCTAACACGTAGTTTCGTATTTTATCTCAACCTAGTTCCCTGTTCGAACTAAACACGGCAACCGGTTTCCATTTTACGATTCTTGGTGAAATAGCGCCTTATCTGGGGGCGCTATTTAATTGGCGACTTATTCTAGGATGTCATTTAGTAAATTGGTGCCTTTATGGAGAGTCTTCATTTTAATAATTGGCACCTTAACCAGGGGCGTTATTCACTTTCCTTATTCCAAATAGGAATCTTACCATTTAGTTGAAATGATTTGACGCCTTTAAAAGGGTCGTTAGTCGATTAAGTAACGCCTGTTCAAAGAGCCGCTATTTAATGAAATGGCGACTTGATGTAAGTCACTATTTATAATTTATTTAAAATTTTATTTTAAATATTCAGGGTTGCTACACAGCTCGTCCCACTGCTCCCGCTAGTCGCTCCTCTATGGAGGTGATTTGGGCACTCTGATTTACTGCACTCGAGCTGGAGGCTCCTCCCACTCCGGTCGCTACCACCCTCTGCAGGGCACGCTGCATCATTTTATAAGATTATCAGCCATCAACCACTCAACCTCAGGATTCATATCATAGCATTTAACAAGCATACCCGCCAGCGTACGTAGCTCAGACTGGGTCACCGCCAGCCGGGCCTCCAGGGTATGGAGCTGCATCTGCACATCTGCTGCCACTGCATCTTGTGAATCCTGCAGTTATCGCATGTTAGTTACACATTCATCATATAGCAACTGAAGCATATAGACATCAATGGCATGCATTCATACGTACCCCTCGAGGTCTCATCTGAGGTCGGTTGGCATAAGTCCTCTAGTAAGTTCAGAGGTGAGTGGTGTGGCTGGCCGCCTATGAGACAATCGGGGTGCCACCCCTCTGCCAGTCGGTGTACTGCTCTGGGAAGCGCAGTCGTCAGTCTGTCGCCACTGCGTGTCCTCGGGTCTTCCACTCGATCCCACGTGGCTCTACCACATTGATCCACTCCTGGTTTAGGCCAAGAGTCCTCATCACTAACCGAAGGCGCAGAGGCTCAATATCATTCAGGCAGTGGAGCCAAATCTCCCGACCAAACAAGTGCCAGCTTGATGCGACCCAGGGCTGGTCATCGTTAGTCATGCCCAAGTAGGGCCTCCACAGCACCTGCATTCCACGCATATCATAACATCATATCACAAACTCATCAATAGGAAATAAGTTAGATGCATAAACATAACATACGTACCAAGGGCGCTGGAAAGTCACGGATCTCCCGCCTCACCACCTGCAGCTCATAGGTGTGCGGGGCACCTGTCACGTAAGGAAGCCAGCGTCGGGCTAAAGGAACCGCCTCAGGGCGAAAGACTACAGTTCACCCCATGGTTATGTATAAGTGGCTCCAAATCTGCATTAGCATACCACAATCATATTAAGCATAAATAGAAGCATGAGCATAAGGCATAAGCATAAAGAAAGTTGCATACCTGAAGGAACGGTGTAAAACTGCTGACAGTCGTCTCCCTACTTGTCCCAGTGGACAGGTCAGCTAGTAGATGGGCTAGCATGGCAGCACCCCATGCATATCTACCCACCTAGTCCAGATCCTCAAGCAACCCAAGGAAACAACAGTTCATGTCGTCCCCCTTCGTCCCTAGCAACAATCTCCCCAACATCAGAAACAGGAACCTCCTCAGGTCCAGGTCTACTCTCTCTCTCTCTGAGTGGGGTCCACGCAAAAGGTAGCCCTGGCCCTCCTAGCCATCCGAACTGCAAACTCCTCGAGCGACTCCCTCATCCTCTCCCAAACCCAGAGCCTCTATCAACTCGGTCCTATCTACCATCCTGCAGTCTCGAGGCCCTTCTACCACTATTGATAAATCTAGGAGCCTGCAGGCCCGATCCTGGTAGTCAGGGTAAGTCACACCACTCACTGCCTCCCCGTCCACCCTCAGCCTAGTAATCCTCGCTACATCCTCTAGGCTAGGGACCATGTGTCCCCAGGGCATTAGAAATGCCCGGCTGCCTCTATCCTACCTCTCTCTCAGTACCTGGATAAGGACAAGATCCAAGCGAACTGGCTCGATGCTCAGGAAGGGGGCGAATCCCATCTCCCTCAATCTCTCTCTCTGGAACTCAGGAAGGCGGTGGTACGCTGCAAGCACTAACACCCAGGAAATGCTGGTCCTCATCACCCCCTACAAACACAAACAAACAAGGAAAAATCAGTACCTACAAATAGACATCATTTCTTTAAAAAAAATTGCGTCTAACCTGTTGGTCATTGTTTCTCTTTCTTCTAATTTCTTTAAACCTTAAGAGCTTAAATGATGCTCTGCATCAACAGGTTATCAGCTCGGGATTAGTTCTTTGCATTATTGCAAGATCAAGTGGTGAATTATCAAGCCATTCAAGAGAAGTTTCTTCAATAATTTCAAGACCAGGTTGGGCCCAAGTACTCTATAGTTGATCTGACCCATGAGAAGATGATGCCCGATGAGGAGTTCTCTACCTTCGCCGACTGCTGGCGTTACCTGGCCGTGCAAGTCTCGGGACATATTTCGGAGGGAGAGTAGATTAAAATGCTCATTTCTAATACAACACTCGAGTACCGCTTCATCTTAGACTTGATTGACATTACCTCCTAGCAACAATTGTATAGCCTAGCCCGCTTCATCTGCCAACAACTCCTACTTTCCCTTGACCCCGAGTCCCCTTCACCTTCTATGCCCACATACGCCTCCTACCCATCGTCTCCCATCAGTCAGGCCTCCACCACATATCCTTCCATGAGTAGGCCTTCTGCTCCCACATACCCATATACCCCCACATATCCTTCCATATATCAACTGTCCACGAGTCAGCCTTCCGCCTCTTCATACTCACACGCGTCTCCACTTCTGGTCAAGGAAACACCACACCCCGAGCAGGTGGATGCCGTCCACTATATACCTCCTCATCTCACTCCGCATATGCCTTTACCTAATCCTTCCCTTAGCCATGTGCCATTGCCTATGCAACGCCCACAACCATCTCCATTATCCTCTCATACCCCTCGGCATCCACATTGCCCAAAGTGGGCTCCTCATTCACCATTGCCAGAATCTTTTATAGATATTTTTAGGGCTTTGATGGCCGCTCACGCGTTGCAACTCCCTCTAGTTATGCCTTGCTGACCCACGGTCGGAGATTTGCTCCAATTTTACAATTTTCATCATCAACAGGGGCATTTGGTCGAGGGTTGCCCCGAGTTCCAAGAGTTTGTTTATGGTCTGAAAAATGATAAGAGGATTGATTGGGCTGTTATGCATGAAGTAATTTTGGATTTCCATAGCAAATAGCAGCAACAACAAGTGCCCCCCAGGCAGCTGCCCCCGTTTCAAGGTCAGGGGCACGCTTGTGATTTTTCAGTTCATGAAGCACCAGCTCCGCTACCTACTCCTTCCCCTATCCCGTCTCCTCCATCTATCCAAGCCTCTGCTCAGGCAAGTACCCCTCTTTCACCCTCCGTTTCCACCACCACCTCTATTCTCCATGCCGATCGACACGTCGTGTCGATACGTCAAAGAGCGCTACCATCTGCCATTTTCTCCACATCACCACAACTTTTACCCTCCTCACCTTCACCTTCCGTACCCCCATCAACCACATCAATAGTATTAGTGCATATTAGCCTTGAATGACATCACCCAAGGATCCCAATTCCACCACCACCATCTCCACTACCTTTGCCATCCCCTTCGCCATCGTTGTCTGAGCCCGAGCTGGCTGAACCCACACCTACACCTCCACTGTTGCCTTTACCTCCACCCAGGCCTATTATCACCACTATCCCTCTGCCACTCGCATTACCCTCCCCAACTGTAGCAACCTTGATAATTGAAGGAATAAAACAACCTTAAATGCATTAAAAAACTAAAACCAATGGTTAGGACCCAACCCATATACTTAAAGCTACTTATACATTTATACCGAATGGGCCTTACAAAAAGACCAAAACTAAATATCACCTTCTATAAAGGTGCCATTTTATAAATTAAAGACACCTCATGTGGGCGCCAATTCTATAAGTAATGACCCCTCTTAAGGCGCTATTTCTTAAATTGAAGACCACTACAAGAGACGCCATTTAATGAAATGACGACCCATGTTAGGGCGTCAATTCATCACGAAGAGTTCCACCAGAAATAAAAAGGTAAAAGACACCCCCTTGTTGGGCGCTATTTCACAAATTGAAGACTAGTGAGAGAGGCATCATTTCCATAAATAACGCCCCTCTCCTAGGTGTCAATTCCCTGCAACATTAAAATACGTGAGTTGTTGCAGTGTCATGTTCGAATTGGGAAGCGGATGCAATCTGGGTAAGAATAGTTTTGGGAAGGATTAATATGGGGAAGTTTAAATTCCAATAGGAATCTTCCATGGGAAATACTAATCCTGATCGAACTCCAAGCTTCGATTAGAACCTTTTCCCTATAAATACAAGCCCCGTCGATCGAGCAAGTCTATAGGTACTCCTCTTCGACATCGACCTGCTGCTGTTCTTCCTCCTCTGTCGCTTCTACCGTTGCAGATGAGAAGAAGGCTCTACTTCTTCCTATCTTCTGCCATCACGTGTGGAGGACAAGGTTGCTATGTTCTTCCATCCTACTACCAAAACTCTTGAAGGAAGTTAGGGCCTTCACTATCAAGGGGAGGTCATCGCAACTGCTGCTTCTTCCTCATACTGCAGATAGCTCGTGGAAGGGGAAAAGTCCTCGTTGCCCATCTTCTTCCCTGCTTCTTTCCGGTTAGGAGGAGATTAGCTGTTGTTGCTGCTATACTTCTGATCGTGGGTTGAGGAGGGTTATTCTTCCTCTGCTCCTGTTGTGAACATAGAGAGCTTGCCTCTCTAATTCTTCCTTCAACTGTTGCTTCTGCAATCATGAATCTGCTACTGTAAAGGAGAAGCCCATCTTCCTTTGAAAGAACTATTGTTGCTATCCCAGAACAGAGTATCAGAGATTCTATAGTTCATCTCCGTTCTACATTAGAATCCACCCAGAAAGGTAGGTTTTCTCAAGTCTTAGCCTAATTCAATAATGTATAAAGTTCATGCATGCATTTAGTCCCGTTGTACCATGTTTTACTATGATTTATAGCGTTCTGTATTAGTTTTGGAAGTTGCAATTAATTGGCGACCCTTCCAAGGGCGTCAGTTAATTGGCGACCCTTCCAAGGGCGTCAATTTGAAGTAACGACTGAGAGAACAGTCGTCATTCTATAGTAGCTTAATAAATCATCCATGTTTAAAATTTAATAACTGTAAACCATGTAATCTAAGTTAATGCATGAGTATACAGCTAGAATCCTGCTATTTTCCTTGATCTATACATGTCTCTAGTTTCTTGATTGGACATACTCCAGAAATCGTGTGTCTAGCTCACCCCACCCCCTCCACCACTGCCCCCTCAGCCCTCCAAGGGACCCCAGCCACGTCCTCCCACTCCCATAACCATCAGCCACCATTCCCTTGCATTGCAGCCCCCCCTTCTTGCTTCATTGGTCAACATAAGGTTGCAGCTCCAGTGGCAGGTCGCAGGCAGACAACAAGGGTCCTGGAAACTATAGCTTCTCAGGCACTTCCCCAACTCTTCTGGTGGCAAACCATATACCAATGGAAAGGTCGTCCAGAGGGCTTTCCAAGGGCGGTGGTTTCATCTTCGTCTGAGCTCTGAGCTGTCCGCGAGAGTGATTCTTTCCTGACTGTGCAAGGACTCTCAGGCAGCAGACCAGAGCCCTAGAAAAGTCTCCACCACAGTCACTCGCTGGCAGATCTGGGCGTGCAACTTGGCTGAGGGCATCTCCTTCCTGTCCTCTGTCATCCCCAAAAAGCGGAGCGACGTTCGGACCCCGACATCAAGAGTTCCAAATTTTCTTCCGAAGTCGCACCAGGTTGGTTCCCCTGTCCCTGAACGGACCATCTCCACCATTCTGGCCAGCGCGATCAGCCACGATGTCACCTGAGGTTGCCGTCAGTCCCATATGAAAGAAGGCTTGTCTGCGGTCATCACGGTAGCAGCCCCGCCTCAATCTGAGTTCAGGACTATCCGTGGCGCCTCCATCTTCCATACAGCAACACCCTGGGAGCGGCCAGCACCAGTTCTGTCCAGCACTATTCCAAGACCTGCACCAGCCGACGACCGTCTCAGGGTTAAGCCAGAAAAATTGAGCGTCTTCTCGGGCCAAGTTGGGGAGTTTTGGCTCTAGTCTCAGTCCGTTTGGAGTTCGGGAGTGTCCGTGGCAGTGTCCACTTCGACCGGCTATCCAGTGATTCCAGGGGCTAGTAGCACCGACAAGGAGCCCGACGCATCTAGTTTCTAACTCCATTCCCTCCCTCGCTTGGCCGGCTGAAGGCCCCTCCCTGCGTGGAGGTAGTTTTGGTTGTAAATTATTAACCCCCACCCCAAGAACCCCCTCCTGCGAGAGGAGTAGTGCTGTAACTATTACATTTCAGGTCAAGCGCCACCGACGCGGCGTGTGGGTGCGTACCCACGCCTCCCCGCTCGCCCTCGTCTCTGATCGGGATCGGTGTTTTCACACTGGTCAGGTAAGCGACTGCTACCCCTTGGCTGGTTACACGCTTTGCTGATTTCGTATTGTCTTGAATGCCCGTTGGATGGTGAGCCGAGAGTCGAACTTGCACACAACTTCTAGTGTGCCCACCGCGGAAAGCGAGAGAGTGCCACCCCAAACCCACATCCCAGGATGCTGGCCCCCACTTGAAGTTGGGAATCCCAGACCCTTAGGGGTCAGACTAAGCTAGCCAAGACCCTTAGAGTTTTTGGGTTCCACCTTGGATCCTCGTCATCATCGCCCGGTCACCTTCAGGGGATTGTGTGCGCCGTATGAGTGAGCCGTACACATAAGTTCGTGGTATTCCTTATATGCTTGCTAGTCTAAGTCCTTGGCTCGTCATTGCATCCAATAACATCTTAGGGCTGTGCCACATCACTTACACTCGAAAGGGACTAACACCGTGAACTTGCGACTGACTTGACTTGATGCATGCAGACTCTGAACAAATTGTACCAATAAAGGAAAAAGTAGACTCTATATCCTAGTCAGTCCTAATGCTATGTAGACCCATGCAATGGTGGACCAAGACATCCGAATGTGTGGCTATCATACATTTGATGTAACTGGAGGTTGGCGAACTGGGGGACTCCTAGACATCCTAGTATGAACCAGTCATGCATTGATGACCCTTTGGATTTGGGAGGTTTGGGAGGTTCAGGTGGGCCGGGGAAGCCGAATTCACTTTCTCCATTTCCCCAATGAACTGGCTCTTTGCTACGAGAGGAATGACTGACCCGTGGGGAAAGGGTGTGATAGTGAACCTTCTGGCCAAGGTGGATGGGAGGTGGTGGGTCACGAGGCTCCTTAGGGAAGGGATCGAAAGGATCAAAGAAAGTGTGACCTACCGTGATGGATTCCCATGGGAAAGGATCAAGAAAAGTTTGGGATCCGGTGATGTGGCTCTCTTTTGGCCCCGGGTGGAGATCCCCAATGAAAGCCAACTCCTCGTTAACTGAGGGGATCAAGGAAGTTGCTGGCTCTATAAGATAGGTGGACTTCTCTATGGGAGAGAAGGGGTCATAGGGGGAAAAGTGGTGGAGCTCGTCGGGTAGAAGCAAGAGCAAAATGAGCTCACTGGTGTATGGACCCACTGTGCAGACGAAGGTAATAGAACCCAAGGATGAGTATATGAAGCTAAGTCACCTAGGTGGGTCGGGTCTGAGAGCCAATATGCTGGTCAGCTCCATTTGCCTACTTAATCCCTTAAGCAGGTCATCCATGGTGTCCACGAAGTAAGAGGATTGGCAAGTGGTGCTAAAAGATGTGGTGGACACTACCTGTAAGGTTGGCTCTATGAGAGGGTAGCAAGGGATCGTGGTACCCGAAAATAAATCCTTCCTTAGCCAACTAGCTAATGGCTCTTCAATAATTACCTCACCCTTTAGGAGCACGAGGGGTTCCGTATGAAGTTCGACGGGTGAAGGCTGAGGTGAATCGTCTCCCTCGGATGGGGAGAGGACATCCTTCATGATGGGGTGAGGACTTGGGGACTCCGTAGATGGTGTCAGGTTAAGACTACCGGCTACGACCTCCTTAGGCTCGGGTAGGAGTCCGTCAATATGAGCACACGTCCTATCCATCCTATCCAACCGGTCTGAAAATATTTTCAATAGTTTGGCAAAGGTGCGGGTTGGAGTAGGAGCATCGTGGTGGACTTGCTCTTTGGCTCTCGGCCTAGTTGTGGACCTAGGCTTGGCTACATGCGGGGCTCTTTGTCCCTGACTATGACCCATTTGGTTGGAGGTGATTGGGTGGGGTCGGTTGGAGGTGACTGGGTGGGGAAGGTTAGAGGTGATTGGGTGGGACTGGTTGGAGGGGACTGGGTTGGGAAGGTAGACCCTCCTAAGCTCCTTCTTCATGTCCCCTCTCTCTCTTCTCTCACGCTCTCTCTTCTCACCCTCTCTTCTTCAGTGGCTGACGGAGCGAGGCGTGGACGACGCGGACAAGGAGGACGGCGGAGATGGGTCGAGGATCGGGGGACGGAGGCGCGGCAAAGCTCGACTGTGAGTTTGGGGTACTGCGGCATTCGTGCGGCATTTTCTTCGTGGATCGGTGTCCTCGACGCGTGAAATCTTTGGTGGAGGTAGGGGGATGGATCCTTGGCCATTGTACTTCCTTTCCCGTGATTTTGGTAGGCCGAGGTGAGCCGAGGGGGGTTTATTTCACGTTGGGGTCAAAATTCCATGTTTGGGGTGAGCGGTAGTTTTCGGCCGATTCGAGGCCCGATAGTGGTCTAAGTTGTGTTTTTAGGTTGTGGGAATGTCTGGGGATGAATTCCCCGTGTTTTCCCCTTCACCTGGGGGTGAATGGGACGTGGAACCGAGCTCATGGCGGAGCTCAGCCCGTCCACGGGTAGACGCAAGAGGCGGCCACCTCAGTGGCCGTCTGTGCCCTGGTCTGGGCGGCCATGACCCTAGCCACCCAGGTCACTTGGCGGCCCAAGGTCTGGCCGCCAAGGGGAGTGGGTGACAGTTTGGCCGCCCTTTGGGAGGCCCTGGACTGGGCGACCAATTTGATGGCCGTCCAGCCCTCTGGGCGGCCCAGGTGATGGCCGCCCAGCCCAGTGAGGTCTCGGGCCACCGTGTTTCATGTTGCCTTGTCCTGAGGTGTCCGTATGCAATACGAATGCGGGGGAGAAGTGTCCGAGTGTTTCTTCGTGATTCCGGAGGTGTCGTGTTACCTCGATTTGCATGCCCGTGTGTTTAGAGGGTCCAGGTGACCCTGCATGTGTATTCTGGGTTCCTGTGTTACGCTTGAGCGAGTGCCTGTGAGTCGATGCGAGTGCGGTGGGCCTTCCCCGCATGACGTGAGTTTCTTAGAAAGTGGTTTCCGAGTGGGCCAGACGTATGGCCTTGGACTGTGAGTCTAATTCTCCAGCCTGGGGCTAGAGGTCTCTTGAGTTCCCTCTATAAGGGAAGGGTCTCGGCAGTCGTGAACTGCCTCGTAAGTCATCGCACCATGGTTTCAGACCTAGGGATTAGGCCAGATTGACGGCGTTGTGCCATCACGTGCAGTGGTCTTGACCCTAGTCTCGTGACTCAAGGACCGTTGAGTCTGGTGGCTTCGAGCCACCTGTTACTTTTCATTACTCGCAATGGGTGCGTGCATAGTTTCAGTGTCCACATTCTGTGAGCCCCCATTGGTCGTAGCCTTCTTACGGCACGCGTGTACTGACCCACCTGGGAGTGGTGGAGCGGCTTACCCGAGAGAAACGATTTTTAGGCTGGTCATCGTTGGGCCCCCACGCGCAGCCTGAGTCCAGGCTTCGGGGGAAGAACCAGCTAGAGGATCTGACCTAGGGCATATGATCTGTGTGTGCACACTTGGCTGAGGGCAGCGGACCCATGCTGACGAGCGTGACCTCATCTAGTCCTTGTTCTGTGTTCCTGGTTACTGTACGGTGTCTCAGTCTCCGCCTGGGGCGTCGTAGCGAGACACCTGAGGCTGCAGACTAAGTCGTCAGTGGATGCATCCGGCCTTACTTCTGGTAGGTGGTACTCCCATCACGTGACGTGAGTTGTCGTGTCATAGGTTTCCATTTCCCGTCCGCGAGATGGGATTTTCGTGTGTAGTTCCGGGCATTCTCCCGGAGTTGAGGTCTAGAATTTTCGATGAGCGTCACCGAGGGTTTTTTCCTAGATGGCGTAGAGTTCACGACGGCAAGGTCGTGACTCTATTTACAGACCGCGTGATTTCAGTGGGCCTTTGTCTGTGAGGACAGGCCTCCACGATAGTGGCGTCGTGTCATTTTCCTGGGAGCGTGACTAGGGCAGTCGTAGTCTGGTGGTCCGTGTCTGGTTATTCCCGACCGTGAGATTGGGGTGTTGGGTTCCGTTCCGGTACAGTAGGAATAGCTATAGAGCTGAGGTTTTACCGGCCACCATGTTTACTGTTCTTGTTGTTGGTGTTGTTCTTGTAGTTGTGACTTTTCGTTACTGCCATTGTTTTCGGTTGGGGTTCCACGGGACCCCTACTGAGCTAGTGATAGGAGACTCACCCCTGATTTTCAGGTGCGGAGGTTCTTCCTCGAGGTTCGAGGGTGCTGCGTAGAGGTTCGTAACTGCCAGCTCGTCGGGCCGAGTGTTCACTTGGCATGTGGTACATTTTACTACTTTAGACTGTGCTTTCTATTAGACTGGACTCTATTGCAGCTAATTGTTTATTTCTGTTATTATATCTGTTGCCTTGCTTTATTTCCTATTTTTGTGTGCACCACACCTATCCTTTTAGCCCTTCTGAGACCTCCATCTCGTAGGCGGCGGGCCAGGATTCGAATGGTATCAGGTCATTCCCGGTATCCAGATCTTCGGTCGTTACATCGGCAGACATAGAAAAGGGGAGGACACACTCACATACATAGAGCTAGAGAGATCTACACGCACAGCAGTGATCGAACTCCAGATCACTCTAGCTTCCTTGCCTTAGAGAGAGACAACGAGTTCTCCATTGTTCTCCAAGCCCCGACCACGCCGCCGAGCACTCGCCATGTTGTCGAGTACTTGTTTCTCCCTCAAGACTCTCTTATCCTTCTCTCTCTACTCTCCTCTTTGCTCTTACACTTGCCTCTGACTTAAACATCATAGAGTTGTCCCTCGAGATCACTCTCAAGACTCCTTTTGACACGTTGTTTAGTGTCTGCATATTTTCTTGGGGTAGCCGGATGCTCTTCCCCCCAAACAAATCTTGAAAGTGTACTTCAAGGCGTAGGTAACAATTTCTAGTCTCTACAAATATCAGATGGTATGAGTGTGTCACGCCCCGAACAAGGTGGAAATATCAAGACATGAACAGTTATACAAGCGGGTCGATCAAGAGACTCAGATGATGAGTACGAACAACAAATAGACAAGATCAAATCTTTATTTCATAATCTGACATTTCCAACAAACATCCTTCAAGGACTTACAATACTATTCAAACTCGATACAGAAATAATTACTCGTGAAAAACTATCCCATCATTCTGATCGATGTTGCTCATCTTTTTTTTCGGGGTTTTATTCTTCACTTTTAGAATGGAAAGTTTTGACATCAAAAGCCTTCGTGGGGTGGCAAAGGTTGTTGGCACAGTTGTGTCATTGGCCGGTGTTACGACCATGACGTTGTATAAAGGTCCGGCAATCAGAAGTTTGTGGGGAGCTCTAATTCGCCCACAGGGAAGTGCCATCCATGAGAGCTGGGTGAAGGGATCAATCCTCACAGTGGCAAGCTGCATAACGTGGTCCATATGGTACATCATGCAGGTATATGCTGCAACCCTACCACAGAACAAATACAAGCAACACCATCTTAATTTGGATCTGACACCCCTTTCAACTAGTATCTGTTCCGAAAATGTTATTGAGGCGTAAATGAGGTACAATGTTCTAGTTGCACCCAAGGGTATCACTTACTCATTCAAGAAATTAAATAAGGGAAAATTAGCCCTTTTTGTTTCTTGATATCCATCCAAGATTAAGGCCAAGCAAACAGCAGGATGCCGGTGAGGTGAGAGTGACCAAAAAAAGCATGATACGAAGAACAACATTTCCTATATTTTAGTTAGCAGTGTTAGCATTTCGGCTGACTCCCTTATCACTGCAGGCGATAACATTAAAGAAGTATCCAGCACAACTCTCACTCACCACATGGATGAATGTCATCGGGAGCATACAATCCGCAGCTTTCACAGTAATCGTAGAGCATAAACCACAAGCATGGATTATTGGGCTCAACATTGACTTGTGGAGCACTGTGTATGCTGTAAGTAACAGATTGGAACCCCGTAGCCTTCCTGGCAAACAAACAACAGTCTCTGATACCAGAAAATCGAAAAATTATGCTGCAGGGGGTCGTCTGTTCCGGCTTAATAATCTTCATCCAACTGTGGTGTACCGAAGCAAAAGGACCTGTCTTTGTAACCATGTTCAATCCCCTCTCGACTGTCCTGGTGGCACTTTTAGCATACTTTGTTCTTGGGGAAAGGCTGTACATGGGAAGGTAAATAAGTCCTCTTCTGTCAAGAAATTTAGGGTTAATTTCCATGAACTGGATCACGCAATACATGCAAGAAAACAATAATCCTCCTCAACTCCTCAATGTGTATATGCCCTACAACCTTTTCTTGAAGTTCTAATTCATTTCCTTGGAACTTGCGCAGTATCATAGGAGCCATCGTTGTCATTATCGGTCTCTATTTGGTGCTGTGGGGCAAAGAAGAGGAGCAGGCGATCGACATCAAGGCTCAAGAGCCCCCTTATTTCAGTTACGGGGAAAATGGAGAACACCTAGGTACACACACATGTAATGTCAGGGAGAAAGAAAACATGAAGGAATCTCCAGAACTTCAAGACCGCAGTAGCACCGTCTGACGAGAGCAAAGAAACAAACAGTGGGCGCTTCAAGCCAACTCCACCACAGATGCTCGTAAACGTGCGTGTCACAGGCATCGGCTCACAATTTTTAGTTCTATTTATGAAATTATGCTAATTAGTTTGGAAACAATGCAAGAAGGCACCATCAAATGTGACACCAGTGTGCCATGCATTTTTATGTGATTTTTTCCAGAGTTCGCCGACTGGATGATCCGCATCGGATGGAATGATTCCTGATCCATTATGATACGTCCAAGTCATAACCAACGCGGCCCGACTTCTCTCTCTCTCTCTCTCTCTCTCTCTCACTATGATTCGACCCGACTCGACGGATCCTGAAAGTGATCTACAGCATATCAAATTTTTTCAGATTCGATACGAAACGCTTGAGTCAGCCTGAGTCGGACCGAGTCGACAAACCATGATTCTCACAACGTTGTAAAGGAACCTCTAAGACCGGGAAACAACGAGGAAATCAAGCGGATTTCATGCACCATACCCTATCCTGCTATCCCCACCCGTGTAATCCAAAGCAACAAGGAAAGAAGAGAAAAAACACACTTCAACTAATTGAGTATAATATTAATACTACAACCTTTATTGACATTATCAAGGTAGAATGGACTTTTATAAATCATCCTGTGACCTTCACGAGAAAATGATCATACGTACAGGTGGCCACCCATGTCAACGAAACCTTGGGTTCTCTCTCAAAGGACTAACCTTCCTAAACTCTTGAAGGGCAGGTTGTGCGCTTGAGCCATTGTTAGCAACAGTACTAAAAGGTCATGCTCCAGGAGCATTTTCGATTACAAGACGCGTGCCTCATTTTTAAGCTTGTCAAGAAGCTCATCAACAGAGGAAAGAATAAGACCAGCCTTTCTCTTGGGGGGTTCCGTCACTTGAACAATTTCCAAGTCTGACTTGATTTCCACCTGCAACTCCTCTGGAGTAACTTTCTTAATTGTCTTTGATTTTGCTTTCATGATGTTCGGAAGTGTTGCATATCTCGGCTGATTTAGCCTCAAATCCGTACTGCAGCAAACAAAATCATGATTCAGATAAATCAAGAGACATAAACGCTGACAGCATTACAGGAGGATGTGTTAATTCAAAGAAATCAACTAAGGTGCATCCTGTGGCTCAAAGAAACAAGGATTTTATATGCAATAAATTTCAGTTGAAACTTTGTCCAGTCTAATGTTTTAAAAATGCCCAGGCAGAGCAAGTCGGCTGACCCCCTTAACGTCTAGGCTGACTGCCTAGGTGGTGACATGGGTGGCTCAATTCTGAGGCACTTAATTTTGTAGTTCTTATTTCATATATCCAATGATAATACTATTAACTATAGACATCTCTCATTTAATTATATAAACATCATAATCTGATTAGTGAATTATAAATCTTAATTTGATGCATCTATGTTTTAAAGAATCATATCATTTGTATTTAAAGCAAACAAACATATGATGCAGAAGTGTACATAGACCCAAATTATAGAGCATTGGTCTCATTAGTCATAATATGGTCTACATGCCACATTCTTCTTCTAGAGGAACCAATATCCAATCAAGCATGGGTGACAAATGGGGGATCAAAAATGACAAAAAGTAATAAGACTACATTTTTATTGAGGAAGTATTGTAATAAAACTTGGAGTCTTCTTGATCAATAGAAGTATTTCTTTTCATAGCACCTATGTAATTGCTTAGTTTAACATATTGGTGTTATTTCTAGCTAGTTTCTGACTATACGTCCCGATATTTCGTGTTGGGGCGTGACACCTTCTCTGGCCTCCTGTCGATGTCAACCTTCATGCGACATTCCAGCCGCTATTCTAGCAAAACCAGTCCTAGTACATCCCGGATCTCCGTTATTGCACACTCATGTATTCTATGTATAGTTCAGCAACCCCAGTCACATTTGGCCAGGGTGATATATCCCTCGGTCTCACAGTCCCACAACTCCCGAAAACTTCGGGCAGGGGTAAAACCATGCCTGATTGCCTATAGTCTCTGATTTTTGGACATGTCCCTTAACAACATCCTGCTGTGGACAATGATCCCCAAAATAAAAAAAAAACAACATCAAAATGGGGTTAAAAATAGAGGTACCCCAGCGGCCTCAGTCATCTCCCGTCGCGGGACCACTGGGGGCAAAAATTTCCATCAACCCAGCTAAGGTGAAAACCCAGAAGGGTGCCTCAGGCAAAATCAGGTTACCCCTCGGTACGAAAACTCATAAGGGCATACCAAAAAAAGCTAAAGGGGGCCAGCTCTGGTGAAAACTCAAAAGGGCGGTAGAGCTGGTAAAGAGAAAAAAATCCTCTCCTTCTCTACTCCTCACCAACGAGGGTCTTCGACTGTGACATGTTGTCAACGGTGACCTCGGCATCACTCCTCAATGATGGTGACCATCACACTCTCCAAGGCCAGCCAACGTCAATTCTAGCATTGGCAGTTGGCTACCTGTCCTAATGGCCAATCTCCAGCTCCAGCATCGCGGCTATAACGCTTCCACAAGCCAGCCGCTCAGTTCCAGTACCGATTGCCAGCTCCATCACTGCGGCTTCAACACCTCCATAGGCCAGCCACTCAGGTCCAGTACTAGTTGCCAGTTCCAGCAAGGTGGCTACAACGCCTCCACAGGCCAGTCGCTCGGTTCCAGTGCCAGTTGCCTGTCCAACAGTCCAGCTATAGCATACCCATGAGCGAGTCACCTAGACCCATTACCAGCATCTAGCTCCAGCGTTTCGGCTACAACCTCATCATAGGTCAGCTGGCCAGCTCCAGTTCCCAACCCTAGCTTTCGGTTATGACGCCTCCCGGGGCCATTCAGCCAACCCAGCTCTAGTTTTTCAAGCCAATGTGAACTACATTGCCAGCTAACGACATCAAGACAGTCAATACCAAGCATCAACCTACAACTGAAACATGCCAGAATCAATTCCCAGCCTTAATCCCGTAGGCCCCCAAGTCCCAATGGGCCTACGCTAACCTTGCACAACACGGGTTTGCCCCTTCTTAACGGGCTGACCCCCAGCGCTTGGCCTTTTCTCCTATTTCCCAGTACCCAGCACTCAGCCCCCAGTATCCAAAATCCAGCCACACCTCTCCCATTTCCCAGTCCCCTACGTCAATACCCTAAAATAGGGTAAGCCCAGTCTCCTGCCCCCTACACCAGTACATAGTAGGAGAAAATCAAGCATGACTAACAGTAAGTTGTCGCCAATCTATGCTGATGTGACACCACTATGGGGGTGGCAGCCACAAGACCGAAGACCCCTCGGACCTAGCAAGCAAGCAATGCACGGACCGGTGACTTTACTCAAGCGGATCACCCGCTAAGCACACTCTCGTATCCGTAGGCAACCCGATAATGGTGGTGAGGGTCTGGGACAGAACCTCGCTGCTCCGAGGGGTGGGGGGTTGGCCAGCCTAAGATTGAACCCCTAAGGGGCTGGGATACCCAACTCCGTGGGCGGCCAGCACGTCGAGGGCGGTTGAGTGGTTGCTCTCACCTCACTCCGCGGTGGCCACTCAATTGATGGGAAATTTGGATCGGGAGCTCACTCACCATCTGACGGAGCTAAAAGGTAATACTAAATAAGCAATAGTAAACCAGCAAGGGATGTGGCCCTGAGCTCACCTGATCGGTGTGAATACACTGATCCCGGTCAGAGACGAGGCGGGCGGGGAAGCGTGGGTACGCGCCCGCACGCTACGCCAGTGTAGCTCTAACCTGAAAATTAGAGAAGTACAACACTATATCTCTCAACAGGAGGGGGATCTCGGGGTGAGATTTAATTGAAATTACATCCAAAACTATCTCCACACAAGGAGGGGTAGTCTGCCGGCCAGGCGGGGAAGGGGAAAGCCTAAGTGAAATCGAACAGGTGGACGTCGTTGGTTCTATCCGCTCTCTAGAATAGGGGACAGATAGTCGAGTTGACGTTGCTACAGTCGCTCCCAAATTTTTTCGATGATGAGACTAGTTGGAGAATCTTCGTGATTGAATCAGGGTGACGTTGAAATTTTGCTGAATTCCTTGGTCGCCGGTGCTGGTCAGGGACAGGCCGCACACAGGGTCCCTGAGTGTTGGTTCTGACAGCAAAGGTACCACAGCAGTAGGAAGAAGTGGCTGTCATGAGCACTCCTGACCTCTGAATTGAGCGTGGCTGGAGTCTCTGGAACCATTGACGAGTCTTCTTCCAAACGTGACCAGAAAGACCACTAGATGAGGTCTGAATAGAGAGATAGAGCCCGTTGAGTGAAGGGGTATCTCTTTAGGCCCTCATTGGACTGATCTGCGCACATGGGGGAGAAAATTCGGAACTCCTGATGACGAAGTTAAATTCTTGTTTCGCTTCCTGGGGATGACAGAGGACTAGTAGGGGAAGCTCTCAGCCAACTTTGACGTAGAGACTTGCAAGGGAGTGGCCGTGGTCAAACTTTCTTTGGGGCTCTAGTTCTTTGCCTGAGTGATCCGGCGCAGTCGGGGGAGAATGGATTCTCTGGGTAGCAAGGATGTCGGATGTTGGCGAGACCACATCAGCTGTGAAGCTGCCTTGACGAGCTTTCCATAGATGTATGGCACGCCACCTGAAGATGCGCGATGACACTGGGGTAGGCTCTACAATTAGAAACTAGATCTACTACCTGCGAACTGAACAAGGTATTGTGGTGGAAGGGGATGATAGTGGGAACATCATTGAGTTCACCCCTGCCGCCAAAGCCAGTAAAGAGGCCGGGATGAACGGCCCCGACAAGAAGCCAACAGATAAGCCGGCCACTCCATCCTTCTTGGAGCATATGAAGACACCCTTCTCCTTCAAGAAGGAACATACGAAGATGCTCTTCTACCTTCGCATGGCCCAGAAGATTGTCAAGTTGCCCGAAGTTCGCAAGCCGAACGAGGCCCAAAAGACCGACGATCCCACCTATTGCCCATATCATCGCATGCTGGGTCACCCAATCGAAGACTGCTACGTCTTCAAGACTCAGGCACAGAAGCTGATCTGAGACGGTCTCGTTCAAATGAAGAGTGGTCTCGTCGATCCTCCATAGCCACATACGTGGTCCAGGCCAGCTAAGATAGCATGTATGGTTCACTACTCAGTTAATGTGATCCACATGATGGCTATGTTCTCTCTCTCTGACGTCAAAGCACAAGATCCTGGCACCAACCAAGGCGAGCATTCGCTCTGGTATCCGGGGTGGAGGCCCTGGCATGATCACAGACCTCGCTCCTTCCCCAAGGAGAGGACCCGATGACTCTTCAATGTTCTCGTCGAGAGGGGGCAAATCCTACCCCGCGACCTGTCGGCACACTACACTTACTGGGACTTCAGTCACCCCCAGTACTACCCTTTCTATGCCCGAATCTGCCACGCGATCGAGTCCTGCGAGGAAGTTCAGTACCTCATCCAGGAACAGATCCGGTGGGAGCAGATCGATGCCGAGGGAAACTGCATGGCACTCGTCAGACTTTGACAAGCCGTCAAAGAAACCCTGAGCGTTTCTAGAGACACGCCAGAACAGCCAGACACCCCCCAGGAAAATGGGCATGGGCTTCCTTACCAGCATGTCCTAGAATGGCTCAAGTTCTAGACCGACAATCGGGAAGCTCTCGAGCGATTGCGAAGGCATAGGGAATAGGATGCCAGTCAAGAGATGGGGCTGAGTAATCTTTTGGTTAACGTCATCCATCCTCCTGCTACCCCGACCTCTCCTAACTCCCCGACATCACCGGTCAGCCAGCCGGCCCCTGCCACTTCGGTCATACAATGGCGGCCCTGGCAGGAGCTGGAGTCTCTTCCTTTCTCCAGAGAAGACACCGCCAGGCTCCTCTGAGTCCTTCTTGTCTGAGAGAATGTCCTGATGGGTGAGACGACGATGGGCTCCTCAAGTCCCTCTCGCTCTCCTCCAGCCCTACCTCTGTCTCCAGCATCCGGGGATAGGAAGGGAAAGCAACAATAAAGCGAGGTCCTGGCCCGACCATGCCATGTTCCTTTAGCCAGCGAGCTATCGGGTCCTCTCCGCCTGTCGTGCAACTCAGTCCAGACGATAGGGAAAACATCTTCGGAGCCTTCAGTTACGCCGGTCCACGGGTCGGGGCCACTGCCACACGGCCTACTCGACACGTGGAACCAGGGCAACTACCAGGGGGAGCAATACCCCAGGACACTGTTGGGCATCGCCCGACCCTGCTCCCAGTTAGACCGCAAAGGTAAGGCCAAGGAGCAGGATGCCAAGCACACTCCCCAGGCCGCTTCTCAACAAAGGCCCATCCACCACAGGTATGGAATCAAACCGCGCATACGTCTTCGGATGCCGGCCCCAGTACACCAGCTTAGTGGGAGATACCTCCCTCCCAGCCACCACGGATAAGGCATCAAACCGCGCATACGTCTTCGGACGTTGGCCCTAGTACATCAGCTCAGCAAGAGATACCTCCCTCCCAGCCACCGCGGGTAAGGCATCAAACCGTGTACGTGTCTTTGGATGCCAACCCCAGCATTCCAGCCTACCAGGAGCTACCACCCGAGGTCATCGAGCAGGCAATCAATGCCACCTTCCAAATACAACAATCGGAAGGTGCTTGGATGGAGATCTGGGCAAGGAGAAGCCGTCGGCCTCACCCTGCCAAGGCATCAGCTCGGCAATATCCCCATTGGGATCTATCAGCTCCAGTTCCAGTACCTCCTCCTCCCACTCCCCTGGAGGCAGCCATCGCCAAGAAATAGGAGAGGAATAGGAGGAAGAACCTCAAGCGGCAGCTCAAGAAGCAAGCCAAGCAAGCGGCTACCTTGCAACCCCCAGCAGAGCTAACGCCTCTCTAGAGGCTACAGAGGTTCATCAGCATCCTAGAGGAATACATCCCTCCTCGTCCTACCGGCCCTATCCCACTCGATAGCTACATCCCGTGGGAAGAAATGCAGAAATGAGCTCACCTTAGAAACTGGGTCCAGGAAATGATCCAGAAAGTTAAGAACAGTGAAATGCTCTTGGTCCCAGAAGAACTCTCTTTATTCTACAAGGACAAAGAGATCGCGGCAGAGCAGCTAGAAGAAATGTTTCACGGCTACACCTACAACATGGTGGCCATCCCACCTCCAGACAACATCAATGTCTCCCGGCGAGGCGAGCCAGTGGCCTCTTGAACCAGACAAAGGACCACCACCCCAATGGGGCTACAGCCAACTCCAGAACACATAGGCTGCGGTCGGGGTCATGGCCGTGGCCGCAGATGCGGTAGGGGTCGCGGGAGGATCCCCGAGCTACCTCTTCACCCATCTGCTTTCGACCCTGAGTGGGTCATCCTCTTCCGAGGAGAACAAGCCGCCCCAATCCCACCGGTGGATATTCGGGGGGAACCCAGCGTCTTCGATCTCGCTGGCTCAGAGGAGACTGATGCCAGCACTCCAGTTCAGGCACCAGCTCTGACCTCTCCTACAACACAAGTAGGGCCGTCCGACAAGGACGATCCAGCCCTCCAGCCATCCCCAAAAGGGTCTTCATTGGCGCCCCTCTTCCAATAGCCTATGGGTGGCCAGAGGCAGCCTGACCCCAGTGATAAAGCCATGGCGGTGCAGCTCCCTGATGAGGAGTAGCGTGACAGTCCACAGAAAACTTAGCCTGACATACGACCATCACTGGAGGATGCTCGAGCTCGAGCCGACCCAAAGGTCCTCTACCAGATGAAATGCTTCCCCGCCAGCATCACAATCTGGGAAGCCATTGCTTGGAGTAAAGAGTTGAGGAAAACGACTTCAAGAAAACTCTGCCGGACCTCTGCGGTGTCGGGGGTGAACGCTTAGACCTGATCAACTACCCATTTTCGGCAGAGGAGGAGGGCATCCCGACAAAGAGCTGGCGTTCAGAGGTCAACCCAACTTGCCTGTATCGCGCCTTCGTGCGGGCCGAGGAGCGGAGGCCTGAAAGCTACAAAGACACTACCTGGATGTATGTCCTTCTCCGGGTGCATGGGTTGAAGATCGAAGACCCGGGAAGGGCCATCTTGGGCAAACCACTGCACCTGGCCTACTATTATGCCGATGGCTGGGGGATGGATTATTTCAATCTGCTATGCCATCTGGGTGCCAAGAAGCATGGAGACTTAGCCGCCCTTGCCGACCTATGTCAGAAGGTTGGGGATGTGTGTTGGTTGGTTTGGGAGGCGGCCCGCCGGGACCAGGAGCCCTCCCTGACCTACTGGCCAGTCTCGCTTTGACTTTATACCGGCCCCCACGGTACATATTATCACGCACACATATTATATTTTCTTTGTCGGTCATTGCTGCGTCCTTCAGGGCGTTGGATAGTAACTAACTCCATGCTTCCTCTTCTCTTTTTTGCATCACAGACCACCCGGACAGTACCCAAATGGCGACGTACCGCAACTTGCTCCGACAAGCAGAGAAGCCGACATACTTCGAGGAGGCGTCAGTGGCCCCGACCACAACTCCTCTGCCTCCCCCCGCGAAGAGGCCCCGAGCGAGGTCGCCCGTGAAGAACGCTCTAGGCGAGGCGAAGGCCGCCGGGGGACGAGAGGCCAAGCGTCAGAAAGCGGAGGCCGCCCAACCCTCAAGGACCGTTCCTACGTCGCCCCCCATCCCGTCATTTGAAGAGTTTAAGGTTGGCCGGGCTGAACTGAGCCAACTGGCTGGTAAGATTTCTCTTGTTGCGATTGCCCTTCAAGCGGGTCTTATCTTTGTCCTAGTGCGGGACGCTCACACCCGGGTGCCTTTCATGTTTGTCAGCTAGGGAGGGGCCTCCGCCTTCACCGGTCCCCACTGCAGGTGAAGCATGGGCTGGGTCCGAGCCACCATCGACTCCCACCCGTTCGCCCGGGGCTGCTGGGGAGCCTCAAGAGAAGTCACCCGTGGAGGAGGCACTCACCGCCGCCAGGGTGACTACGCAACAGGAGGTCGAGCAGAGGAGGGCGGCGGTCCTCCGGGCGGCTTCAGCTTCACCTCCTCCGTCAATTCCTTCCTTCGCGAAGTTTGCTGTGCCTCGGGCCGAGCCGAGCTGTCTCGCAGGTAAGACTTTTAGATGTCAACCCCTTTCGGGGTCTGATCACCCCCTCGGGGAAATTCCTTGCTCATGCATGACATGCGTGTATCCTTTTCCAGCAGAAGCGAAGGAGGCAGGCTCTATGGAGTTCCTCGGCAAGGGGGTCAGCCCACAGGAACTGGAGTGGAGGAAGGCTGAAGCCAAGAAGCTCATGGCCGCATTAGTGGCTGCTCAGGCCGAGCCTAGCCAACCTACCAGTTAGAAATCCTCACTGACGGTCCCACCTAACATTTTCTCACCTTATGGGACATGATTTTTTTTCTTTTTAATAATATCAGCCTCTCCCTTCTTTTTAGTTCCTGCAGAGGAGCCGACGCCCACTTCTGCTTTGGACGTGGGAGGACCCGCTGCGCCCGAGGTTGCCCCCTCCGTAGAGGAGATGATCCCCAGCCCGCTTCCATCCACGGAGACTGAACAGGGTAATTCCTCTCACTGGCGTGGCTGACGTATCTTCTTTTACTTTTCGTTTGGAGCTGATGGACTTTCGTTTGACCCAAATGTCTCTTCGTTCGGTAGCTCCCCTCGCACCCCTTTCAGAGCGGATAGAAGCCCGGGAGATCTTCGAGCCAATGCTGATCTACATGAGGAGGAAGCCGAGGTCTGGGAAGTCGTCGTCTCCCAGTCCACGCAAAGAGGAGGTGGTCGGCTCCCCAGTGAGTGTCTCCCCTCCGAGAAGGGAGGAGCGTATCCCGGCCGAGTCCTCCTCGAGTGAGAAGGTAGATTACAACTACTCTTCTGACGAGGCGGCTTCGGGCGAGGATGTTATATGTGTGGGCTCGCTCATATGGGGCCCTCCCTTTGTAGCTAGTTTTCGACCCTCTATTTCTTATTCACCGGTTCATCTACAGGAGCAGACCCGACTGGGAACCATGGAAGCGCCTATCCCGGATGCACCGACAGAGCAACCCGAGGGCAGTGGCGCTGGTTTAGGGAAGCTGGCAGCCCTGTTCGAGGTTCTGCAGCAGGAGGTCACCGTAGAGACCACATCCACCGCCGACGAGGCCCTAGAAGAGGGAGAGATAGCACCAGAAGGCAGAATCGTTCTGGCGATGGAGGTAAAGCGAGGCCCCAGGGACCCTTCCTATGCCTCTTCAAAGCTCGGGCAGCTTGCCTTACTCGATGGAAGGCTAACCCTATTTTCTACGTTTCAGGAGGAGAAGGGGCTCCCCGAAGCGTGCACGACCAAGGCCCGGAAGGCCGTAGCCAAGCGGAGGGGGACAGCGGGCCCGTTGGAAGATGAGGAGCCGTGACTGCTATCGGCGACGGAGGTGGAGCGTATAGTATCATTCCTGCAGTCGGGGAGTGGGCTGAAGCTCATGGTCCCTCTCCCACCTCCTCGGCCGCTTATGACACCTGAGGAGGGCCAACTTCTGAAAGAGATGCTCGCGAGCCTCACGATTCATAGGGAGGAGGGGGCGTTATCAGAAGAGGCAACCGAGCCTTCAGCAGCAGTGCCTGAGCCGGCCCCGTTTCCCACCCTTCCTCCGACCGAGAGCAGGGAGGAGTAGCCCCTCGCGGTAGCGGGGCGAGGTGGTTTGGTTGTAGCTCCGATAGCCCCCTTGGCAATAGTCGGTCGGGGTTTATCTTTCGAAGCAGGAGGGCCCAGTGATCTAACCATGGTGCTCCCTTCTTCTTCGACCGTAGTAGATGCTGAGATATGGGCCACCGTAGACGGCGCGGTAGAGTTTAACCTCCCAGTGGTGCCATCGACTGGCCACGCCACTTCGGACGCACCAGTTCGGCCAATGCTGCAGGCGAAAAAATGTTCCTTTTTAAAAAGAAGAGAAAACAATCTTGAATATCTATATTCCGTGGCCAACAGACTGGCACGTCTGGCGGGACTTTTTCCGCCTTTCTTCTTTCTGTCAAGGAAATCCTCAAACCTTCTTCAAAGTTTTGATTGCCCCTCTTTCACTTACAGGACGGGAAGAGGAGGGCACATTTCTTTACGCACTTGAGAGCTCTTTGTGCATTTGCACGCCACTCCATTCATGCTACATACCACCACCAACAACAGTAGCAAGACAACGATGGCAGCTGTCACATACGGCCCCTAGGTCATCGCCAACCATGCCAGGTTCGGATACCTGGCAACTCCGCTCATCTTCGGTGACTTTCCACCAGTCGTCGGCTCACCCTTCTTTTTGGGCATCGTACCTATAGTTGAAGCCAACTCAGTCACGCCTACGACAACCACCGTCGAGACTCTCGGCCCTAGCAGCTGGCCGGGTCCGTCTAGTCAACAAGCCAACCGTCGAGAGTGTCAGGCCCTCGGCTTCAGCAACTAGCAGAGTTCGCTTGGTGAGTAAGCCAACCGTCGGGGGCGTAAGACCCTTGATTTCGACAATTGGCTAAGTCCGCTCAGTCGACAGATTAACCATCGGAGGTGTCAGGCCCTCTGCTCCAGCAGCCGACCGACTTCGCCCGGCCAACTCTTCATTGACCAAGGGCGTCTGGCCCTTCATCTCAACAACCGGCCGAGTCCGCTCGACTACCATGACAACGGCCGAAGGTGTCAAACCTTATGTTCCGACAAATGGCCAAGTTTTCTCAGTCAATCAAGTTGCTATCAACGCCGCTCTTGCTCAACGGGGGCGACACCGCCGCCGCAACAACACCAACTCCACTGCGGCCACCCTCAGAGGAACTGCTCCTGCACAACGGGGGCAGCGTCGCCGCCACAACGACGTCGTGCCTACGGCAAGCGTCGCCAGCACTACTCATGCCCGACAGGGGCAGCGTCATAGCCGCAAAGGCGTGAAGCCTACAGCAGCGACATCTCGCTCCTGTAAAACCATAATTGTCGGGGACCTTCACATCCGACTCGATGGGGGCAAGTCGATTATGCCTCGAGACCAGCATGTCCTAACTATCTCTACCTCCAACCGCTTCGAACTTCTCCGACAAGTTCCGGAGGATGGAGCGAAATTGAAGAAGTCTGTCGTATCGGCAGCAAAATAGAGTCCAATGCAACGACCCAAACCGCTAGCTCCCCGATCAAGGTCAAGGAGCAACCCAATTAAGGAGCACTAGCTCCGTCTGAAGAAAATATGGATCACCAAGGAGGAGACCAGAAACATCAAGCGAGCTAGGGCGGAAGGGCCCTTCCGCATGACTGATCTGCAACAAATGCAGAGTCCGGCAAGTATTGAGACCTCGGAGATAAATACGGAATCCGACAAGTATTGAGACCTCAGCATCCCCGAGGTCTGCAACTCAACCCCCACGTGGGCAGAAGCGCTGAGGAGCCGCCAAAAAGGTGCAGCCGACCTCTCCGTGGGCCAGTTCAATGCACACGGATGAGGATTGCTCAGCCCAAGCCTCCACGTCCCGAGTATCTGTGTTTGACATACTAGGGATGGCACACAAGCCTGGAAGACAACTGCCCAGGAAGAAGCAGGTGGTTCAGGTGACCAATGATGTTGTCAAAGTGTTCACCTGTTACACAACCTCTGTTGATAAACAGCCGGGGGACACCTCAGGAGAAATGAATCAGCCTCTCCAAACTTTGAGGAGGTCAAGGCCCGTCTCCCGAGTTCTTACACAGATGCAGCAGACGCCGGCTGTCGGAGCCTCTCAACCTGAGCCGGCGCGACAAGAAGAACACCAAGAAGATGTTCATAGTGTCGATGGGGATAGCAACCCCGAACACGAGGAAGATCTTGGAAGAGAGGCGCAAGCCCTCACGTTGGAAGAGCTCCGACGCGAAAATCAAGAGCTTAAGAACCTCTTGCAAGCATTACTGCGTAAAAAGGAGGTTCATGTTCAACCGCAAGCGGCACCCACTGGGATGGAACAACAGCCTCCTCCCATTGCAGTCACGGCCAACGCCTCTGTCACTGTTGCGAAGTTACCAGTGGCAGTGGAATTTGAAGTGCCGCAACATGAAGCCAATGCGCGGTCCTCTGTCACTCCTGTCGCAGAAAGCCTCATGGCGCAAAGGTAGATGATTGAGCGAATTGTGGAGGCAAAATTTGCTCAACATGGTGAGATTGTGGCTACCGTTGATTTGTACAGTGTGTCTTATCCCCTCCACCATCAGTTCAAGAATCTTTTGCATGATTGCTCAAAGGCAAACAAGAGCTCTACCCATGAGGAAAGTGGTCATCCCAGTCCACGGACACTAACAATCTATCTATCGTAGACCAAGACGGAGTCTCCCTCAAATTGGATCAAGTGAATTGAGCATTCACTAATCCAATATTGATGAGGTTGCCTGCTGAATAAACTCACAGAAGTCCTATATCTCCTCCGATTAGGGGTGAGCTCTCGTCTCCTCTGAAGCTGAAGTTACCGCATTGAAGTCACCGGCCACACACCATGGCCGCCCAGAAGCAAAGTGGTGCCCAAGCAGGTGCCCCCACAGACCACTCTTACCTTCCCTAGTTCGAGGGCCATACACCCTTGAAAAGTCCCAGGAGAAGCCGTCCCTCAGGCACCGAAAGTGAATGCTGATGGCCCACCGCCCAACCTGCTCGTCCTCCTCCACCTCCTCTACCTCGAAAGGGTTACACAACACCATAATCCCTCCTGCTCACCCTACTGCTGGAGAAGCCACCCCCTTCAGCAATCTACCACCTCTAATCACCCTCATCAACCCCTCATCATGTCCATTACATTTTGTCTCTTGCAAACAAAGTATGTCTACCTTACACCTCCTCACCAATTCCATTACCGTCCTCTTCTCCCCTCCCCCTAAACCCCTCACATTCCAAGAGACGGCCCTCATGGGGATTGTGGTACACCACCCGCACCGCCCTCCGTCCCCTGACCCCGCTAGGGGGGGGGGGGGGGGGGGGGGGGGGGGGGGGGGGGGGGGGGAGTGACCACTCAATGAGTGCTCGCTGGGCGGTAAGAGTGCTCGAAAGGAATCCTCTCTCCGTAGGTGGACAGTCGAGACCTCCTCAGTAGCAGGAAGACGCGTAGCTCTCTCTAGCCCGTTTCTTCTTAACTTCTCTGGGAGTTTCTTGGTGGAATTCACCGTATCCTCTGCTTGTCCGTCGAAATCCCTTTTATAGGGTGGTTGTCCTGGCTGCAAGGGCCGATCCCTTAGCAGGGAAGGTCGTGAGTCGTGGAGTAACATCTCCCTGTAATCGTGGGAGGTTATCCGTTGAGGGTCTATCCCTCCGGAGTTAGGCGGTTCCCTTGCGAGTCTTACGACACTCGTAAAGCATGCTCGCCCTTACTGGGGTAGGAATGTGGGACGTAATGTTCAATCGTCAGAGGGTCATCTGTCGGCCATTGCGCTAGGGTCGAAGCCCTTCCTTGTGCTAGCGACTCTGAGGACGGCCTGTGCTGGGCCATCCGTGACGGGCTGTGGCTGTTGAGGCCCAACAGGCGTGTCGCAGGCAGTGGGCCCGATTGGGCCTGGCGAAAATGGGCCTTATATGGGCTGAGCCGATTTTACCCTCCTCACTAGCCCCGCTACTCTCAGATGCCGAGCACTTTTTCGGGAACTGAGAGTCGAGTTCGAGAGAGTTTGTCGGAGGATGATCATGGGGATGGTCTCCTCGTATGGCTTTGAGCCGATAGATCCAGCCATATGCTTGGCGTGCAAGGCACCCCTGGCAGTGGCAGATGGCGTCGTTGTAACCATGACGTGAGCTACCTTGTTTGGGAGTGTAAGCGCGAATGGTCGCCTGAGTTCGGCAATCATACATTAATGGTGACCGGTGCCTTTTCGCCTTCTGTGCGCTTTCAAAGGGGTTATCCCGCTTCGGGGAGCTATAAGAACCATCATAGGGTTCCCTAGGAGCCTCACCTGCTCCCAGTGTTTGCCGCGGTCGTTAACTGTTCCTTCATCAACTTTCCTTTTCCTGGTGAGGGTTCCCTCTTCTCTTTGTCTCCTTTCTTTTGGAGCCATGCCACCTCGTAGGAGGACTCTCCGTGTTGGCCCTGCGTCTTCTACCGAGGAAGCAGAGACTGGTCGTGGTGGCGCTCCGAGCACTTCAGGCACGAGCCTTAGTCGTCCTCGTTCCCCGCCGTTGATTGCTTACAGAGTGGTCCATGGGCTGCGGGAGACCTTCCAGATCCTGTCCAATTTTGACATTATCTTCCCAACCGTTGACGATGACCTGTGGAGTCGCTCTCAGGGTGGCATCCAGGTGTCCATAGAGTCTTTTCGGGCTGGATTTCGCCTCCCCATCCACCATTTCTTTGAGTCTGTCCTTCACCATTACGGTCGATACCCAGGGGAACTTTCCCCCAATTCTTGGCCCATTCTTTGTGGGTTTGTCTTTGTCTGCAACCAGGCTTCGGTTGCACTAAACATCTTTCTCTTCTGGCAGGTCTACAGCCTCCAGTGTTGTCCTACCGATCTATCGTCCTTCTACTTCTGGGCCAAGAGTGACCGGACTCTTGTCCGCGTCACCACCGCGGTGTCCAACATCAAGCGCTGGGCGGAGATCTTCATCTTCATTACCAAAGTGGGAGGCAGTGGTATCCCTGGCGATTGGAGTTTCACCGCGGGCTCTCGTCCCCTTAGGGCAGATAAGCTACCCAAAGCCACAATTGAGGAGTCTAGGGCTATTAAAGCCCTCCTTCACTTCTCACTCCTTGATGTCGACGTCAAGCTAACTTCGGCGGTGCTATGGGAGCTGGGATTAAGCCCCCCATTGTCCTAGGGTACTAACTTTGTCGCTTGCCACTTTTTGTTAACCATTCATCGAGCTAATCTTCTCCATGTTGTCTTGCAGGAGCGCAGGAGTCGTCGGAGTTGCAGTACGAGACCGTAGAGTTGCCGCAGTGTGCTCCTCACCCTGTTGACCACATCGAACTGGGCACCAACCAGGTGATCATCGCCGTCCCCCAAGAAGCCATTGCCCTAGCTCCGAGGCGCCTGCCATATCAGCTTCCTACGGTGCTTCCGGCAGAGGGCTCAATAGCGCCGCCCGCGGCAAGCATCGAGTCAGGTACTCGGAGGGACATCTCTGAGATCACAGCGAGCACGGCTGAGATAGATTCCACAATGCCAGTCGGTCCACACATCCAGGTGGACCTGGACGATGTAGCGGAGTTGGACAGCTAGTGTCGTGAAAGGAAGAGGAAGAGGCCGACCGTCGAGGCGAGCCGTAAGGTCCCTACTCCCCCCCGGTCCATAACTCCGCCGGCATCGACGTCAGCTAAAGAGTCTGCTCCTTCTTAGACCCCACCAGCTCCTGTCCCTGTGGGGGATGCTCCTGATAAGGGTAAGGCTCCTGCCTGGGAGGGTGAGGCGCTCAGCGTGGAGGAGGTGAGGGCTCGCCTCCTGTCGCCCGCCATTTTCTCAGGCCCCCATTTCCTGCCACCAAAAGAACCTACCTTCTAGTCCGCTATTTGGGGAGAGGCAGCTACCTTCATGGGCAAGGCTATGCAACCATGGGATTGGATCGGGGAATTCGGCTTCGAGGACCATGATGAGCTTATCAACGTGGCGGTGAAGAACTTGGTCTAGGTTGCCAGGGCATTTGGCTTGTGGCGGTACCACTTCTCTGATGTTGTGCGAGAGCTAGAAGTCAGTGAGGTCGTGCGGAAGGGGCTGATGGCCCAGTGTGATAAGCTCCAAGGGCGACAAGCAGCGCACGAGGCCAAACTTGCTGAGCTCCGAGAGTAGCTCTAGTGACAAAAGGGAGCCTTGGCGGAGGTCGCATTGGACCGAGATGCTCTCCGCTCTCGGGCCCAGGCTTCTGAGGAGTCCCTCCGAGAGGGGACCAGGAGGGACAAGGCTGCTGATGCCCGAGCAGCCAAGCTCGGACTCCTGGTAGATGCCACAGAGGAGAGTGCTCAGGCGGCGTAGATGAAGTTTGATAATCTGCAGGCATCGATGACCACCATCGGGCTGGAGGCGGTGGCATGCTACCGCTCGTCTTCGAACTTTCGAGACAAGCAGAATGCAGCGACCCTCGATTTGTTATTTGCTGAGTTGTTCCACTTCCCATTTTACAGAATAGTGTTGAGTGCAGGGACTGGCAACCACTTACTATTAGTCATGCTTGATTTTCTCACTATGTACCGATGTAGGGGGCAGGAGATTGGGCTAATCCGATTTTCTGGCATTGGAACAGAGGGCTAGGTATGGGAGATGGTGTCACTGGACTTTGAATACTGGGAGCTCAGTGTTGGGTACTGGGAAGTAGGAGAAAAGACCAGGTGCTGGGGGTCAGCCCCTTAAAAAGGGGAAGACCTGTGTCATGTAAGGTTAGCGTAGGCCCGTCGGGGTGTGGCGACCTATGGCGTTAAGGCTGGGAATTGATTCTGGAGTGCCTCGGTTGTAGGTTGACGCCTAGGTATTGGCTATCTTTATGTCGTTAGCCGGCAACGTAGTTCACATTGGCTTGAAAAATTAGAGCTGGGCTGGCCGAATGGCCCTGGGAGGCATTACAACCGAAAGCTAGGATTGGGGACTGGAGCTAGTCGGCTGACCTGTGATGAGATTGTAGCTGATATGCTAGAGCTGGATGCTGGTACTGGGTCTGGGTGACTAGCCTTGGGTCTGGGTAACTGGCCTACAGACGTGCTGTAGCTGAACTACTGGACTGTCGACTGGCACTGGACCTGAGCAGCTAGCCTGCGGAGGTGTTGTAGCCACGGTACTGGAGCTGGCGACTAGTACTTGAACTGAGTGGCTGGCCTACGGAGGTGTTGTAGCCACGGTACTGAAGCTGGCGACTGGTACTAGAATGGAGCGGCTGGCCTGTGGAGGTGTTGTAGCCGTAATGCTGGGACTGGCAACTGGTACTGGAACTGAGCAGCTGGCCTGTGGAGGCGTTGTAGCCGTGATACTGGGACTGGTTGGCCGACCATTAAGGCAGGTAGCGAAACGTTGAAGCTAGGCTTGGTGTTGACCAGCCTTCGGGAGTGCAGTGGCCACTGCTGTTGTGGGGTGGTGCTAAGGTCATCATCGACAGGATGTCATGGTTGACGACCTTCATCAGTGAGGAGTAGAGAAGGAGAGAGTTCTCTCTTTTTTTTTCTCTTTACCAGTTCTACCGCCCTTTCAGGTTTTCGCCAGAGCTGGCTCCCTTTAGCTTTTTTCGGTATGCCCTTGCGGATTTTCACACCGAGGGGTCACTCGATTTTGCCTGAGGTGCCCTTCTAGGTTTTCACCTCAGCTGGGTTGATGGTAATTTTTGCCCCCAATGGTCCCGTAACGGGAACCTACCGAGGCCGCCAGGGTATCTCTATTTTTAACCCCATTTTGATGTTTTTTTTTGATTCCGGAGATCGTTGTTCGTAGCAGGATGCTGTTAAGGGACGTATCCGAAAATCAGAGAATGTAGGCAATCAGGCATGGCTTTACCCCCACCCGGGGCTTTTGCTAGTTATGGGACTGTGGGACCAAGGGATATACCACCCTGGCCAAATATGACTGGGGGTACTAGACTATGGAATATGGGAGTGCATAATGACGGAGACCTGGGATATACTGGAACTGGGTCTTGCTGGAGTAACGGCTGGAATGTCACAGAAAGACTGGAATTGACTGGAGACTGGAGAAGGTGATATGAGGGATGACTGGGAAGTGTCGGGCTACCGGTTTGGAGACGTGAATCGACTAGCGATCAGCGCGAGAGAGTCCCGCAGTCTGTCGGGAAGTAGGTGAAGACCACCCTGACTGGTGGGGGAAGAAAAATTTTCCCATTATCAACTCCAGCGCCCTTTCGGGTTTTCACCGGAGCCGACCCCCTTTAGCTTTTTTTGACGCACCCTTATGGGTTTTCACGTCAAGGGGTCTCCCAATTTTGCCTGAGGCACCCTTTCGGGATTTCACCTCAGTCGGGTTGTTGGCCTTTTTGCCCCCAATCTCCTCCTCGTGGAGGGGGATGACTGGGTCCGTCGAGACACCTCTATTTTTAGCCCCATTTTGTTATTTTTTTGTTATTTTTTTTATTTACTTACCTGAGAGCCTGATGGCTGGGCTGTGGTTGGGACGGCGGTGCCCTCGCTTATGTCATTGCGGGGACAAAGGCGGGAGACTAGCTCTCGAGAATGTCTGATGGTGATTCTGGGAGGGCTCAGCTGGCCTTATTGCTAGACTAGAGAGAAGAACCGGGAGAGGTGACTGGTTCGGTCTTCTGCGAGGTGAAGATTGGTTTGGCTGGCTGGGACTGGGAGTATATGCCTTAGTCAACATGGCGCGCGAACTCATGTTCTTGTGCATGATACAGCTTCATGTGCTTGCCATTGAGAGGCGGAAAGGGTTTGTGACCATTGTGGTCTACGACCGTGTAGGCCCCACCCTCATAGGCGTCGCAAATGATATATGGGACTCGCCAATTCGGCTGAAGCTTGCCACTGGAACGCCCTGTCATGACTTCTCTTTCTTTAATCATAAATAGGTCACCTTGCTTGATGGCTCGTTGCTTGACGAGCTTGTCGTAGGCTCGCGCCATGTAGGCTTGGTATATCTGCAGGTGTTTGTAGGCTTCGAGCCGCTTGCCTTCTAGATCAGCAAGCTCTTCCAGCCTTCTCTAGTATTCATTTTCATCAGAGCCGGCCAAGCCTGTGTGTACCGCTACGCGGTAAGATGCTAGCTGAATTTCGATGGGGATGATGGCTTCCGCTCCGTAGACGAGAGAGAACGGTAAACATCCTGTGGGGGTTTTGTAGACCGTCCGGTAGGCCCATAATGCCTTAGAGACCTTTTCGCCCCAGTCACGTTTCTGGTGGCTAACAATCTTAGCTAGGAGCTTACAGAGAGTCTTGTTGAAGCCCTCAGCCAAACCATTGGCCTGTGGGTTGTAGACCGAAGAAGTTCTCCAGTCAATGTGAAACTTGGCTGCGAACTGGTATACGGCCTTGTTCTTGAACGGCGTCCCGTTGTCGGAGGCTATGCGACTGGGAGTGCTGAATCGATAGATGATGTTATGTTGGACAAACTGGGCAACTACCTTGCTAGTGACTTCCCGTAGAGGAAGGGCTTCCGCCCAACGAGAGAAGTAGTCGGTGGTAGCCAGAATGTACTTATGGCCTTTGGAAGATGGTGGGAAAGGCCTCATGATGTCCATACCCCACTCAACAAATGGCCAGGTAGGGGTTGTGGGACGCAGTGGATTAGGAGGCCTTCTGGGTACTGGGCCAAAGGCTTGGCATTGATGGCATGTACGAGCATACTAGATTCAGTCTGCACACATGGTAGGCCAATAGAAGCCTTTAAGTTTGATGTTGTGCTTCATTCTGTCTCCGGCCTGATGTGCGCCGCACAGCCCAGAATGGACCTCGCGCATAATAGCTCGACCCTCTGCTGGGGAGACACATCTCAAGAGAATGGACTTGTCCTTCTCGTGGACGAGCCAGTATAGGGAGTCGCTAATCAACTCATAGGATGTTGCCTGGAGGAGTAGTCGGACCCTTTGAGCTCGGTCAAGGGGGAGCGACCCCCTCTTGAATTTGACGATGGGCTCACGCTAATGTTCTTCTTCTGGGGGAGTGTCCTGGTTGAAGTCTTGGACCTCGTAAACTTTGAGACCAGAGTTATTTTCGAGTGAGCTAGGCATCAGTCTTCTATGTTTGACTGTGATGTCAATTTCACCCTGAGGCGGTAGCTTGATGGCCGCAGCCAACTTTGCCAGGGCGTCTGCCTAGGCATTGTCACTTCTGGGAACGTGGTCTATTTTAAAGAAATAGAACTTCTGGGTTAGCTGGGTGATGACGGTGTGGTCTGGAACCAGATCTGATTTTCGCACGTCGTAGATACCGAGGACCTGTCGGACTATCAGTTGAGAAACTCCATAGGCTTTAAGGCATTTGACACCCATGTTGAGGGCCATCTGGAGTCTGATGATCAGGACTTCATATTTGGCTTCATTATTGGTCAGAGCCTTCATGAGGGTGTAGGAGTTGTACAAAACTCTGCCCTGAGGAGTCAGGAAGATAATTCCGGCACCTGTCGTAATGCCAGAGCTGAGGTTGCTCCAGGTAGTACCTCGAGAAGCGCCATCGAAGTATAACTCCCAGCAAGGTAGGCTGCCTGTGAGGGCGTCTTGTTGCCAGTAATGCAAGACATCTCTACTCTGTTCAGCCAGTTGTTGTTGTTGACGCGTAAGAGACTCCTCATCTGGAAGCTCCGCATTGAAGGGAGAATCATCCGGTACTGGATGGGCCGCCAAGAATTCAAGCATGCCCTACCCCTTGATCACTTTCCTAGGGACGTAGGTGATGCCGTACTCCATGAGCAGGAGAGCCCATTTCCCTAGTCGGCCTGAGAGGACGGGCTATCTGAGAAAGAACTTCAGGGGGTCGTGCTTGGCTATCAGCTCAACCCAATGGGACAGGAGGTAATGCCGCAACTTCTTGACAGCAAACACCAATGCCAAGCATACTTTCTCCATGGGGGAGTAGCGATACTCGACACCGATCAATTTCTGACTGAGGTAGTAGAGCGGCTGCTCTTTACCTTGTTCATTGACTTGCGTCAACAAAGCCCCCAACGAAGCATCCATGGTGGCAATGTAGAGTTTGAGGGGTTTACCCTTGATAGGCGCCCCCAGGATTGGAGGAGTGCGGAGGTACTCCTTGATCTGCTCGAAAGTTATCTGGCATTTCGAGTCCCATATGAAAGGGGCGTCTTTCTTCATTAGCTTACTAAAAGGCACGCATTGACCGGAGAGGTTGGAGATGAACCTCCGAATGTAGGTCAATCTGCCCTGAAGTGACCTGAGTTTAGCGGGGCTTTGATCTTGCTGGGATCCACCTCGATTCCTTGGTATCAGACAATGAAATTGAGAAACTTGCCGCTGGATACGCTGAAGGCGCATTTCATGGGGTTCATTTTGAGCCCATATTGCCAGAGACGCTCGAAGACTTGACGCAGATTGCGTAGGTGGTCTTCTTGCCTTCTGGTCTTGACAACGAGGTCATCGACATAGCATTCGACGATGTTGTGCAGCATCTCGTCAAAAATTTTGGTCATGGCCCTCTGGTAGGTAGCACCGACATTCTTCAAACCGAAGGGCATGCGCTTATAGTTGAAGATCCCTTTGGGAGATCTGAAGGCGGTGTGATTCTTGTCCCGGAGGGACATCCGGATCTGGTTGTAACCAGATGATCCGTCCATGAAGGGCAGAGCTTCATGTCCAGTGGTCATATCGACCATTGTTTCTGTGATTGGAACTGGGAAGTCGTCCTTCGGACAAGATTTATTGAGGTCTCAAAAGTCGATGCAAATGTGGACTTGACCATTTTTCTTTTTGACTGGGACAATATTGGCGAGCCAAACCGGGTAGATGCATGGCTCGATGAAGTCGACCTCCGCCCTCTTATTGACCTCGGCCGCAACTTGGAGTTCTAGCTCGTGGCGCATGCGCCGCTGGGGTTGTTTGACTGGCGTGGCTGAGGGCGATATGGCCAGGTCGTGCTCGGCAACGGAGGGACTTAACCCTCGCATCTCTTTGTATGTCCAGGTGAAGCAGTCTTTGTATTCGAGCAGGAGTTGCTTGTAGTCCCACCTCTCTGCCTCGGTGAGAAGAGCACTGAGGAATGTTGGCTGAGGGGCTTCATCTTTGCCCAGATTAATTTCGACAAGTTCATCGACGGTCACCTGGCCACCGTCCTCTAGCTCAGGAGGTGCTGGATAGAAGTCGACGAAATCTTCATCCTCGGTGTCGGCTTCGTACACTCGTGGGTCCTCGGAGCCAACAGTTGAAGCTGATGGGGCTGGGTGATTGTTGCTGCTAGACCCGGCTTGAAGTTGTCCCAGGTCATCTCTGTCGGGCCGACAGCTGTCGGTTGGCATCCCGGAGGCTTGGCTGGAGTTGTCTTCCAATGCCGATGATGCCTCATGGTCTTTGTTCCAGGGACCTTCCTCATGAGGAAAGTGTGGCAACCTAGGTTCTTCAATTGGCTGGGAGGCCACGGCGGTCTCCTCCATCTCAACATCCTTGTGGACGGACGAGGAAGCCTCATCAGGTGCTGGGACTGGGGTACTGGTTCTGGCAGGGAGTGAGATTAAAATACCCTCCCCCTCATCTCTCGAGCTGTCGAACTTGGTGTTGGTGACAACCGGGTCGACAACTGACTGCATCGGTCCCACGATGTGGACAGCATGGTAGACACAGAAGTCTAGGTCTTGGTCATAACCAAGACCTCTGGTATCCTTTTGGGAGAACGAGGGTTGCCCCCGAACTTGTGAGGGTGTCCAGAGATCGTGAAAATATCTCCGCTGCGCGGAGCCCTGCCACTGGGGAATATGCTGCTTGAGGCACATCTCCCGGATGCAAGGCGACAGGTCGTCCAGAATTTGGATGGCTTCAGGGGCATTGTCGGCTCGCCTGGACCAGCCGAAATCATCTTCTGGTGGGGCTGGAGGGACCATGTCTCCTTTGTGAAAAATGATACCCACGGCCACCACAAAGTCCATTAGGGACTGTGGATTTGAATGTGTTGGGCTCGACCCTGTCGCTGTCCACCTGATAGTCTGTGGGAAGCTCACCACCCGTAGATGAGTCCCCGTCGACCCGAAGGTGTTTGGGATGAAGTGTTGGGGAGTGTCCCCCCCTCCCCGATTTGTTGGGACAGAGCAAGCGGCGTTAACCTAAACTGGTGACCGAAACTTATCGGCAAGATGAAAGGGAATGCATTCACTTGTTTAATAGGATGGCACCCTCAGAGTGGACACGTTGATGTTTACAGGGAGAGGGGGTTTTCATTTACAGAGGAAGATAGCCAACATGCATATTGGGGACTTGACAGGGTGGCATTTATGAAGATGTGGGGGTTAGTTGATTAGCAGGTTAGCAAAGGGATTGTTGAGTTAGCATTCGAAAGGCAATGATGCTAGGAAACCATGCATTAAACTTATAGGGGCGGCCTCATCCCCTTCGGTTCATGATTAGGAACAGAAGGGAGACAAGAGAACGACCCCAGGATCAACCAGGGAGGCACACATACATACACCTCTGGCGATGAAACCCTCGACATAGTGATGGAAACCTGATACGATATTCCATTGGAAAGAAGCCCCGGGGACAGAGGGGGAGATTGCTGTAGCCCGTGGCATCCCAAGGGCACATCCAACGTCGAGGAAATAGGATTCGTATAAGGAGAAATGGAGGGTATAATGAGAAGAGGGAAGAGGCATTCATCGGACATCCGAAACACTCGAGCATTCGTACATACCATTAGACTGGAACAAGAAGTAATATGCAAATTACAGATGCGGCGTCGGCGTTGTCACACAGACGCCGTTTACATTAATCGCATGAAGAGGTTACGGGGGAAGAGAAAGAGAGACGGTGAAGGGGGAGACGGGCTCATGTCATCGCCTCTCCCACTCTCACCTATATTACAGTAGAGAAGAAATCGAAGGGGGGCAAATCGGCGGGAGAACCACGATGACCCACCTAAGAAAACGAAAGAGCAGGCAGCCTTCTTCTCCGACGTCGGGAGCTTCGGACAGAACCGAGGGCGGCCGCAGCTGGGGAAATCTCAGGAGAAAAATTTCTCCCCCACGGAAACCCTTCACCCTAACTGAGTGTGATTGGCTCTCTCTCTCTCTCTGTCTTCTTTCTTCGTATCGCTTCCCTCTCTCCTCTCTCTTCCCTTCGGATGAACCACAACCCTTTTTATAGAAGCCAGTTCCCCGGTGCCATAAAGGGCGCGCCGGGGAGACCACGTCAGGGAACAATCCCCTCTCTTGGCCTTTTTGCACGCCGGAAAGGGGGCACCGTTTCAAGGGCATGCTGATGGACCGTGTCGCCGTTTCCGCTTCATTCGCTCGCCGAATGTCAACCGATGAGTCCGGGAATGATTCTGAAAGTCACCATTCACGATTCTTCATGCCACGGCTCCTAAAAGACCTTGGCGGGGTATTGACGAAGCTCTCGGTTTGCCTTACGGCTTCAGTCCGGGCGCCGTATGTATTTGGCTCGAGCACGTGGGTCTTCCGCTGACACGACCTTCGGCACCATGACTTGTGCTTCTGGCTCGGTCTGACTCGTGCTCAGTGCTCCCGTGTGGGATGATGTTTCGCCTCGACCGGCGGTCATTTGACCTCTGACGGACTCACCTTCACAAGAAGCCAAACCCATGTCAGGTGACCGGGTCCTTCTGCTGCCAGAGCCTCCAGCTTCCTATTCTGAAGGGCCGATGGCGCTCTTCTTCCTCAGGAGAGTCTTCATTGGGGCGGAAAGCCACCGGGTAGACCACCATCCTTGGTCGAGCGGTGGCGTAGGGTAGCGACGCGACAGAATCGACACCGGATCATTGGGCAGGCTTGGTCGCACTGCCGGTTGATTGTGGAATCATCTCGACCTTCCTGAGGTGAAGTCCCCGACAGTCATTCCAGGTGACTCGGGGCTCTGGCAGCTTGAGAAGTCTTCAGCAGGTTACTCTTCACCGGCTTCTGTGCTTCGGTGGGCCGTATCATTGGTCTTTGCGGCTTGATCGTCGGTCGTCATATTTTGAGTGCCAACAAAGGTGCTGAGAAGAAAGTCCTCAACTCTCATGGGCAGCTCAAAAAAGAATGAATGAAGTCGGAAGTGATCTTTCTATGAATCTTTGAACCCAACATGAGGAAGTTGTAATGATGAAGAATCAATTTCTATCCGTCTCTGGCACACAAAGCCAGCTCTAAACCAACTTAAAGCTGGTTAGATATCTTCATACACAAAATTGATAGAAATGAAGCTTCACTTTGAAGAGGACCTTCAGAGCCAAAGATCAGAAATCCAAGAGGTCAAGGAAATTATAATGTCCAATTAAAATCTCCTCATAATTATGATTGCTTAATTACAAGGGATTGCAGCTCAGATATCCAGGCAACCATCTCAAGAAGCTGCACCTTCTAAACAAAACCAAGCCAGTCAGTCCAACACTTTGAAGCCTCCCTCTTCAGCCCCTTCTCCTCAAATTCCTTCCTCTCTTCCTACTCAATCATCTATTCATCCTCCAGTCTCGCCTCAAATGGCACCTCTTGCCTCAACTTAAGTCCCTCATGTTCTTCTCTCAATTTGTATAAGCATCACTGTTTACACATCCTCTTATTCTTCTATTCTAGAAGTAGCATCTATTCCTCCTACTACTACCACCTACCGAAGGAAACACAAGGTCTCTTCTATTTGTAGGATAACCATGCCCTCCGAAGGTATTTCATCTACACCTCCTCCTATTCAAGAACCTTCACCATCTAAGATCACTGTTCAAATTCCCGAGGTTAAAGAAGAAAGAGAAAACATTCATTCTCTTATAGCACGAGACCTTCAGGATGCTCTATCTGGAAGAAATGATCTCATTCCTATGACTAAGAGAAGAGCCAAGGTCCAAGCTCAACAAGCACCTAGAACTCCCTCTTGGTCTTCTGTGTCTATATATCATGAAACTGATCCAAGATCCAAATTATAATTTGTTCCTCTACTCAAAGATGATGATAAAAAATATCCTCTTTTCCAAATTTATTTCATGTCATCTCACTATCATATCATATCATAAGCATCCATGTACATGAGTAGCATCTGAGTACACTAGGCCTGTCCCTCACAGCCGTCACTGTCTCCCGTCCCCTCATGCCTCTTTGATGGCGGGGCCATCACAAAGCTAGCCTCCTCCCGGTGTCGACGGCGCTGCTCCACATCCTCGTTCCGTTAGTGGCCGGAGGAACTGGTGAAGTAACCACGGTATGAGCTATGGGTGCCATGTGTACCGTGTGTGCTGGCCCCGCTGCACTTTGACCTCCAGCTCAACTCCTTATACGCCCGCAGCTCCCCTCTCAGCTCTGATGCCTCTGTGTGGGCACAGTCCTGCTCCGCCCGAAGACGCTCTATCTCTGTGGCTCTGGACCAGAGTCACTCCAATTTCACCCGGAGGAGGACCGTCTTGATGACATCCACTAGATGGCTCCGCTCTGTCTCCTCCCAGAGATGGGCGACCTCATCCCGCTCTGCTCTCTGGCTCTGCTCCAGCTCCTCTCTAAGCCGGGTCAGCTTGGTCGTCTGCATGTACACAGATCATGGTTAGTTTACCGCATTACATAATATAATCAACTGGGAAAGCGTGGTATCTACTTACCCTCTCAGCAAGGGTAGCCTCGGCTGCCTTGGTCCGTGCCACCATCCTCGTAAACTCTGCGTCTCACTCGGCACGATCCGAGGGTGTCTGGGAGGAGGAGGAAGGAGCGTCAGCTCCCTGACGCTGGGCTCTCTCATCTTACTACATTTTAGAAGTTCAGGTCAGTCAACAGCATAAGCATATGCATATTAAGTATAAGGGTCAGTGAAGCTCACAAGGAGGTCCAGGGAGCGCCGGAGCTCGTCCCGCTCCTGGATAGTGGAGTGGAGGAGGCCATGGAGCTCGACGATCCATCCCTGGGGGTCAAACTACATATAGGAAGTCAAAGGTTAGTACATCATAATCATAAGCATAATAGAAAGCATAAGTTTAGAGTCTTACCAGTCGTCGAGGGCCACGGAAGACCTGGTCCCCGTAGCCCTGGGCGTAGGCCTTCAGGTAGGCCTCCTCACTCTCTGCTCAGGTGGCCACCACTCGCCCGAGTGTTGTTCAGTCCCGGATCTACTTGGCTGCTTGAGCAGTCCAGTCCATCTCCATCGCGAGTCCTTGCGGGTGTCGTCTGACCCGCTCCTCTGGCTTCTCAACTGCCGAGAACTCGACTGCTAGCTGGTGGACGCTGATCATCCTCATCACCAGTCTGTAGTAGAGGGGCTCCACCACATTCATGCAGTGGAGCCAGATGTCACGTCCGGCATAGGCTAGGGCCGCCACCACCCATGGCTAGCCCTCGTGCCCACCGAACCTGTCAGATAGGCAAAGTGCATCAGCATAAGCATATAGTTGTATTTTTATACAGAGTTTGAGTTTTAGATCTTACCGAGGCGTAAGGTAGTGTGTCTAGGTCATCCTGGATTACCTGGACCTGGCGTCGCAGGGATCCGACCTCCCGTGGTGCCATCCACTATCACATGATGGGCAGCCAGTCTGGGTAGGTCTCCTCTCCTCTCCCCAACCCAGGGAGGTGCACGTAGGCCCAAACTTGCATTGCATGTCATCAAGGGTCACCATATAGATTTCATATAGCAATTGCATAAGCATTTTAGAAACTTAAGTCGTACCTGGAGTAGGGGCGAGAACCCACCGAGCATTGTTCGTTGGCTGGTAGAGCTTAGTGTGTCGAAGAGGAAGGCGAGGACCGTCGCTCCCCAGGCGTACTCACCAACTCGATCGACGTCCTCGAGAAGAGGAAGTAGCCGACAGCTGACAACGTCCGCTCGGGTAGCGAAGAGGAGCCTCCTGAATAGTAGCATCAGGAAGCGTCTCAGCACCATGTTCACCTCTGGCCCCGCCGCAACTACTACCTGTGGTCGTACCTGGTCCACGAGCCGCTGCAGGTGCTGCTCCGGTAGCTCCCCCGGGGTGATCCCTGCTCCTCGTAGGCCGAGGCTCTCCTGCAACCTCACCCTCGTCAGTGTAGTCAACTGCCACTCTCGTCGCAGCAGCTCCAAGCCTAGCAACCTCTGAGCCAGCTCCCGATAGTCGGGGAAAGTCCTCCCGCTGACCGGCAGCCCGTGTATGCGTAATCCGGTGATGCGCGTGACATCCTCCAATGTCGAGACCATGTGGCCCCACGGAAGGAGGAACGTCTGGATTACTAGATCCCAGTGGTCGTGCAGGGCGTAGAGCAGCACCGTGTCGAGCCGCGTCACCTCCAAGCTCAGGAACTCCCTGAAGCCCATGGCTGCCAGGCGCTCCCTCTGAAAGTCTGGCAGGGCGAGGTATACTGCTTGGACTTGGAGGCAGGAGATCTGGTTCCTGCACTTTCCCTGCATGCATTTTAACCATTTGCATTAATCATACATCTCATAATAAACCATGCATTGCATTAAAAAAATGCACTTTTTCAAGGTAACGGTTTCCATTGGTTTGGTTTAGAGTTTTGTCGCGTCCCCCGTCGATTTCGATCGATCGGGAGGGGTTTCCGATTCTGGCCTCCGGAGTCACGAAACCCAGGTGACATAACGCGCCTGCCCCGATGTGTTATGGTCATTTAATGCACCCTTAGAGATGCGTTATGTGGTCCGTGTCTGAGTTTTCTGTAGATTTTCATGTTCGGGTGACTTTAACGCGCCCCTCTTGGTGCGTTATAGTCCTTTGTATTGAGTTAATGGTCCGTTGCCTTTAACGCCCCTATGGAGGTGCATTATATTCCGTGGTTTCCTGTGAATTTTAGTCATTCTGGTGGGTATAACGGCCCATGAGAGGTGTGTTATGTCCGTTATAACGCCCACCCCTGGTCCGTTATATCCCCTTATCTGTGCGGTGTACGTGTGTTGACTTTAACGCCTTTGATCTAGTGCGTTATAGTCCTGTGGCGCACCTGCCTTGGTGTGTTATAGTCCCATTTTCTGTGGATTCCCTGAGTTCTGTGAAGCATAGCGATCTTTCCCCGGTCCGTTATGGTGTGTAACGGGGCAGTTCCAGTCCGTTATACACCTGGAGATTTCAAAAGCTTGCATGCCCTTTCCTTCTGTTTCTCAAAAGCTTGAAAGTCCAATGTGTGGACTTCTGGTGGGATGGGCTTCTTTTCGACTTGCGTCGCCCTCTGGCTTGATGCGGCCGGGGTGGAAGAGTACTGGGCAAGGAATGCCTCGATCTCAGCCACCATCTTGTTCAGACGGTCGAAAGTCTTGACCTCCGTGCCAATCATCCTTTCGAGAATTTCCTTCTTTAAATTTTGCTTGCAAATTTGCACTACGTCCTCCTGATGCGGGGGGCGTCTACACCTCATACTGAGGTTTCTCCATCTTTTAATGAAGTTGAGTGTCGACTCATCGTTTCTCTGCCTCGTGGCATAGAGCTCCGCCACGGTAACCTCCCGTTCAGCAATGTGGAATCTCTCTTTGAACTTCTTTTGCATGTCGGGCCAATCGACAATGGACCCGGGTGGCAGGCTCGAATACCACTCAAAGGCAAGCCCAGTGAGCGTCGAGCCAAAGAACTTCAGGAGGTCAGCTTCATCAGCAGCCAAGTCCCCCATAACATTTACATAGTAGGTAATATGTTCTCTAGGGGGACCCTTGCCCATTAAACTTCTCAAACTTCGGTAGCTTGGTGATGCCAAACGGTAGCTTCTTCGTAGCATAATGAGCCAGATAGGGCACTCGGTAGACGTCAAATGGAATTTGATCCCTGTCGCCCCTTTCTGCTAGCTTCATGTCTATCATTTGTTCCAACATCAACCGACTGACTACTGTCGGGTCAACTGGGCTTGGATAGAAATGGGCGGGCTGCGCAGCCAGAGTTGTCAGCACAGTCGCCTGAGGGGCCATGGGAGACCCCTGGGGAGGTGAGATCTGCGGTGGGGCCAGTGCCAGGTACTGTGCTTATTGCAGGGACATGCCCCCAGGGAAGCTGGGGGTTGATGGGAATGCCGCAGCCGACAGAGTCACTTCAGAAGATTGCCCGTTGCCCCCAGGTGCTTCCAGTAGAACCTTGGCCTGCCCGAACGTCGAGGGTTGTATATTCCTGTCGTTCAGTTGTCTCTTCAGTGATTCGATGTCCCGCTGGAATTGTTGTATCATGTGCAGCATAGCATGGTCATTCACGGGGAGACTGGGCATGCCCCCTGTCTCTTCGGCCGGGGCATCCTCGGATGATGTAGAGGGTCCACCACTCGTGCCTCCAGTGGTGATCACATTGGCCGTCAGAGCCGCAGAAGGTTCTTCCGGGGAGGTCTCCACGGCACTTGTCTGTGCCACTTCGCCTGCCGCTCTTCCTCTTCTAGTGAGAGGACCGGGTCTGGCGGCGAATCTGGCCACCTCTTCAGGGTCGGTAGGTAGAGCTCTATACTGGCCAAGAACTCCTGCCATGTTGCAGGTGAAAATTCACCTGTTCTTGTTTCTCTTCGCCATCCTTCTCGACGGCTTATTTGGGAACACCAGTCTGTCGAAAACCGACCATCGGGGCGACGCTTCCTCCCGCACAGGGGACTGGCATCGTTCCTCCGACCGGTTCCTTGATTCTGCACTAGGCATAGGTTGGATTTCTTCTTCTTCTCGAAAGGCGGAGGCCACTGCCCCTAGCAGTCTCTGATGACCCATAGGGGTACTACCCAGGCCCCAGAGGTAGTTTCTCATGGCTTGCTCGATCCCTTCCCACTCTTGGTCGGGGAGAGCAACCGGTGATTGCGTGTCGATGGCGATAGCAGGATGAGTGTAAGTCGCGAACGCCAGGCGAGCAGCATGGTGACGACGCCTGTGACATTGGCGGTGAGCATTTTCGGGCAGCGTTGGTGCAGCAACTGCTGGTTGGCGGGTCGGGGTCGCCATCTCGCCCCTTTCGTCTCCTCGGGCCCTCCTCGGGCGAATGTAGCTTGGCCCTGCGTGGGCTAGTGCAGTGGGTTGGGCTTCCTTGGGAACCCATGCTTGCTTTAGTTTGGCCGGCCTATGGGATGGTACGTTCCTCGATGCCATAGCTGGGATGGCGGGCTCCTTCTCCTTCAGCTTCTCCAGTCCTTGGAAAGAATTATGGACTGGGACGACTGGTATTACGCGATCCGAAATCACCTCGGACCTTTACCCATTCAGATGGACTCGGATGGTCCCAACAGTCATGGACTACTCCGAGGTGGATATGCGACGCCCCGGAGTAGCAGCGGTGTTGTTCCTCTGGATCCTCCTTCGGTGAGATGCCGATCCTTGGTGAGACGAGCCGGTGTTTTGGTGCACATGGTGCACGTTGCAACTCAGCGTCTCTGTCGGGACGCCGTTGTTGTTCTTGGCCACAGCTTGGCCAGTAGTAGCTTCGGTGGCCCCCTGGGCGGGGGCGTCGGTCTTTGGCGAGTCAAACTCCTCCACGTCCAACATGTTGATGAAGGCTACTGCCAAAAAGTTGGGGAAGCCGATCGCGGGAGGGAAACTCCCGAAGTAGAGGGGGACGGCGAGGTAGCCATCCCTGATGTGGCTTTCGACGACCTGAGGGCCGAAGGTGACCGCCATTCCTTGTGCTAAAGTGTGACTTTCCTGCATTTGCAAAGATGAAGCAATTAGTATTACAAGAAGGGGGCCGTAGGGCCCCTAATTTTGGCAAGGAGATGAAGGGTGGATTAGTCTCACCGGGCGTGTCAGACTTGTGGACACACTTTTTGTCGACTCTATCGTTTGGTCGATCTATCGGTTTATTGAGGTGGGTTTATTTGGTTTATTAAGTGTGTGGGCGTGCCAGTCACGGAGGTGACGATTGATTTGGGCTTCATGAAAACCCATGGTGCGCTCTATCTGACTTCGTCAGGTGATTGTGTAGTTCCAGTCGGGACCAAATCCCGTCGTGCCATAAAGGTCATGATGTCATTTACATCCCCCATATGAGGGAACACCCTTGATTAATTACCGAAATTAGGGGCCCGGCAGCCAAAAGAATTAATACTAACTGTAAAGGAAAGAGCAGGAATAAATCACACTAAGGGTCGGGATGTGGGACGTCGGCCATATCGGTTACTCAAGGACCTTTTCATGTTCGGACAGAAGTCCGTGATGGAAATGCGGTGAAAATTGAGATAAATCTGTTCAAATGTCTGCCGAGTGACTGGAGGGCGTCATCCCCCTACAACCCTCAAGCCAATGGACTTGCAGAAGCTTTCAACAAAACGCTATGCACACTGCTGGCGAAGACTGTCAAGTTTAACAATAGGACTGGGAAGAAAGGATGTACGAAGCGCTTTGGGCCTATCGTACGGTTTATAAAACCCCAACCAGCTGCTCACCATTCTCCCTAGTATACGGGTCGGAAGCCGTGGTGCCGATTGAATTGGAAGTCCCTTCACTGCGAGTTGCCATTCAGCATGGGTTGGCCAGCAGCGAACAAACCAATATTGAAAGAAGATTGGAGGAGCTCGCCAAGCTCGAAGGAAAGTATCTCCGCGCACAACAAAACATCCAACTCTACCAGGCTCGCATAGCCCGTGCTTTCGATAAGTTGGTCAAAGGACGAGAATTCAAGAAAGTGGACCTAGTGATGGTCAAAAGAAGAGAAGTGATGGCCTCCAACCCCAATGGAAAGTTGGTTGAAAACTGGGTTGGACCATATGTCGTCCGCCAAGTATACGAAGGGGGTGCCTACGTCTTGGTAGATCACAAAGGAGTCATCCAGTTCTCTCCCCTTAATGGAAAACACATAAAGTTGTACCACACGGCTCAACCGGCATTCCCAGAATGACTGAAACCCTTATCTTGGCCCAGTGGCACTCCACCCTGGCCGAGCTACCCTTATCTTGGTCTAGTGACACTTCACCCTGATCGAGCTATCTTTATCTTAGTCTAGTGGCACTCCGCCCTGACCGAGCTATCTTATCTTGGTCTAGCGGCACTCTGCCCTGATCGAGCTACCCATATATTGGTCCAGTGGCACTCCGCCCTGATCGAGCTACCTCTATCTTGGTTCAGTGGCATTCCGTCCGGGCCGAGCTACCTCTATCTTGGTCTAGTGGCACTCCGCTCTGATCGAGTTACCTCTACCTTGGTCTAGCGACACTCCGCCCTGATCGAGCTACCTCTATCTTGGCCTAGTGGCACTCTGCCCTGGCCGAGCTACCTCTATCTTAGTCTAGTGGCACTCCGCCCTAATCGAGCTACCTCTATCTTGGTCTAGTGGCGCTCCACTCTGGCCGAGCTACCTCTATCTTGGTCTAGTGGCACTCCGCCCTGACCGAGCTACCTCTATCTTGGTCTAGTGGCACTCCGCCCTGGCCGAGCTACCTCTATCTTGGTCTAATGACACTCCGCCCTGATCGAGCTACCTCTATCTTGGTCTAGTGGCCCTCCGTCCTGACCGAGCTATCTCTATCTTAGTCTAGTGACACTCCGTCCTGATCGAGCTACCCTTATCTTGGTCTAGCGACACTCCGTCCTGATCGAGCTACCCATATCTTGGTCCAGCGACACTCTGCCCTGGTCGAGCTACCTCTATCTTGGTCTAGTGGCACTCCGCCCTAGTCGAGCTACCTCTATCTTGGTCTAGTGGTGCTCCGTCCTGGCTGAGCTACCTCAATCTTGGTCCAGTGGCACTCCGCCCTAGCCGAGCTACCCTTATCTTGGTCTAGTGGCACTCCGCCCTGACCGAGCTATCTTTATCTTAGTCTAGTGGCACTCCGCCCTGACTGAGCTATCTCTATCTTGGTTTAGTGGCACTCCGCCCTGATCGAGCTACCCTTATCTTGGTCTAGCGGCACTCCGCCCTGATCGAGCTACCCATATCTTGGTCCAGTGACACTCCGTCCTGATCGAGCTACCTCTATCTTGGTTCAGTGGCATTCCACCCTGGCTGAGCTACCTTTATCTTGGTCTAGTGGCACTCCGCCCTGATCGAGCTACCTCTATCTTGGTTAGCGACACTCCGTCCTGATCGAGTTACCTCTATCTTGGTCTAACGGCACTCCGTCCTGATCGAGCTACCTCTATCTTGGTCTAGTGGCACTCCGCCCTGGCCGAGCTACCTCTATCTTGGTCGCTCCGCCCTAGTCGAGCTACCTCTATCTTGGTCTAGTGGCACTCCGCCCTGGCCGAGCTACCTCTATGTTGGTCTAGTGGCGCTCCGCCCTGACTGAGCTACCTCTATCTTGGTCTAGTGACACTCCGCCCTGGTCGAGCTACCTCTATCTTAGTCTAGTGGCGCTCCGCCCTGGCCGAGCTATCTCTATCTTGGTCTAGTGGCACTCCGCCCTGATCGAGCTACCCTTATCTTGGTCTAGTGGCACTCTGCCCTGGTCGAGCTTCAAAAAAAAAAATAAACAATATCGCCATTCTGGGCCATACGTCTGAATCGGCGAAAATCTTTCTTTTGCGTTAGCGTTACCTTCCTACTAACGAATAAACCCCTCTTTTGGCGCAAGACTCCGTGTCCTAGCCAACTTTCATACAATATCGCCATTCCGAGCCTTACGTCCAAATCGGCGAAAATTCTTTCTTTGCATTAGCATTACCTTCCTGCTAATGAATAAATCCCTCTTTTAGCGTAAGACTCCGTGTCCTAGCCAACTTTCATACAATATCGCTATTCCAGGCCTGACGTCCGAATCGGCGAAAATTCTTTCTTTGCGTCAGCATTACCTTCTTGCTAACGAATAAATCCCTCTTCTAACGCAAGACTCTGTGTCCTAGCCAACTTTCGTATAATATTGTCATTGCAGGCCTTACGTCCGAATCGGCAGAAAACTCTTTCCTTGCGCTGGCATTATCCCCTTGCCAACGAATAAACCACTCCTCATCGGCGCGAGGCCTCGTGCCCCAGCCAATGGCTATCCACTGTCGTCGAGGGTCGGATGCCACATCTTGACCTGTCGACCGTCCTCTCCCAGTTGTTATACAAAAGAAAGAAAGAAAAAAGAAATAAAAAATAGGGTTAAAAATAGAGAGGCCCTGTCGGCCTTGTCCCTATAATTGGGCAAGGGCAAAAATGGCTATAACTCGGCTGCAGCGAAAACCCGAAAGGGCACTGCAGGAAAAATAGGGTACCCCGCCACGTGAAAATTCGAAAGGGCACGTGGGCAAAAACAAGAGGGGGCTGGCTTCTGCAAAAATCTGAAAGGGCGCTTAAGTTAGTAAAGTGGTAATTTGAAAGTTCCTCTTTACTCTCCTCCTAATGAAACTCCGGAGCAGGGGTGAGTCTCGTGTCACTGGCTCAGTAGGGGTCACGCGGATCCCCACTGGAAAACACACAGTAACACGCTGAAAACAGCAGGCAAGCAACAGTAAACAACAAGTAAGTAGTAAAGCAGGAAAGCTAAACTACAAAGCTGTAAAGGAAATAAAATAGGAAGTAGGAGTAGGGAACGAGCTAAGGAAGAGAGGGAGGAAGAAGCCGTACCAGACAATCGCCATCGAACTAACCTCGGTATCCTAAACTACTCCAAGCAAGGGCAGGAGGGTGACTCGGAGCTGACAGAGTCAGGAGTTGCTGAACTGCCGATGCAAGGAACCTGCAAAATAGACAAAAGAAACCTAGGAAAAGGCTAGACAGACGACCGACACGGACGACGGACAACACGACAAGGACGTCGTGCACACTGCCCCATACACAACTGGAATGTCGTGTAGGCGACAGACACTGACCTCGAGTACAGCCATAAAAGGGCTAACCCAAAAGGTCACGATGCACGAGAAATGCCGAGAGTCACACAACACGTGACTCGAAAGAGGAGCGGTCAGCTGCGTCCACTGACGACTTACACTGCACCACAACTCGCTCCACAAGTGCCTCGACTACCAGCCGATCATGGTCTACCACAGCTAAGGGCGAGTCGCAGGCCCACATGGAAACCACCACTGCAAGGACCAGTCAGGGTCACGCCCATCGACGTAAGTCCTAAGCCCCTGACCCCGTGTGCACACACTGTCTGTAGACCATTAAGCCAGGCCTATAACTAGTATTCTCCCCCGCGGACGCTATGATAAGGTCAGGAGCCCACGGAACTAGCTTAAAAATTGTGTCTCGTGAAAAGTGCCTCACTATAAGAGCCGTCACGCCAAAGTGTGCCGTAAGGCACCAACCAAAGAGGAGCCACAAAACCCGAAGACTCTGAAACACAAGTGCCGGAGTACAGACAAGCCATAGTACACACACCACGGCAGTACAGGAAACTACCGACCACTCTGGGCAAGGCAAACTAGACCTACAACTACAACGGTCCCTGAGTCCTATGACTCAGAGTCAGGATCGTCGCATACAGTGGAACAAAGCAGCCAATCGGTCTAATCCTAAGCCAGGGAAAACAACGCTCTGTGAGAACCAAAACACAGAGACCTGAGGGGACAATGAGAACCCTCAGCACACTTGGACACACGAATCGAGGTAAAACGGTACCTCGAGGAATCCAAAACCAATGTCTCAAATTGGACGAAGCCACCGAGACACAACAAGACTTCCTATCAACCACTAGGTAACCCCGGGTTGACCGAAACCAGACACGACACTGACACACCTACACATCCACCACCACAGTAGCACAAGCAAACAGAACCAACAGGGACAAGAGCGGCGGACGACGACAACACTCTGGGTAGAGCAATCTGACAGTCAACTGCTAGGGGAAACCCAGTAGTCAAGAGACAGCCACTATGCGACCAGAGACAAGGACAAAGGTAGCTTCTACATTGAGTCGTTAGGGTACTATCATAGTCTAGGAAAAGACCACAGCCAGTCACCTAAACCGACCAATCTAGACAACCACCGACAGACAGACACTGCCCTAAACAAGGACCTAAGACAGACGGACACACAACACAGAACCAACCGACGGTCATCACGGCAAACAGGACTATAACACACCAGCATAGGGGCGTTATACCGACATAACACACCAAGGGAGGGGCATTATGCCAGCCAGACCTGAAACCACATACAGATGATATAACGTACCAAAGGAGGGGCATTATATCAACATAACACACCAGAACATGTGTGTTATGCCCAATAGACCAACACAGTAACAAAACAAAGTATAACGGACCACAATAGGCACGTTATACAAGTATAACGCATGAGGGTAGGTGCGTTATACCCAACGGACACAAAAACATCAACCACAGACCAAGGGCACATAACGGACCAAGACCAATCCGTCATAGCCACAAAACGCACAGGGTGAGGCGCGTTATATCAACGGCCATACCCTATCAAACATCGGTCAATAGACCATAACGGATATGCACCTGGGCATTATATTGACCATAATGCACGGGGAGGAGTCCATTATGCTAACCGACTGACACGGCCTTCGAGGTGAACGCGGTCGTCAAGGGGACTGACAACGGCAGACGGCCTCAAAAATAACCCGACCATAATGCACCTAGACAGGGGCGTTATGCTCCACATAACGGACCAGTCTTGGTCCGTTATGCTCCAAGACCTCCAAAGATAGAAAATGATGAACGATGCATAACGGTCTATCGGGGGACCATTTACACATAACGGCCTCTGGTAGGACCATTATGCCAATCTGACGATGAAAATGGTGAAATGACCGAATCGGCCCGTTCCATGCCCCATGCACGCCGTAGTGCAGGGAAAATACATCCATTCGATGGGAAATTACTCCGAGAGTCCAAAAATACCACATGCACGCGGCGAAACGCATTAGATCGCGAGATCTGGGCGATTTTGACGAATCAACCCAAATCGAGTCATCGAGGTTCCCGGACTCCTACCGGCCCCAAATGACGACCAAGTGACACGAAACTGGTGAGGTTGGGATCCTGACATCCCAGCGGTCAGTTTGACACTAACTACATCACGAATGGTTGCCGTTTTTCAGCGAACCCTATAAACCTCAAAAACTACTGTTTATACTAAACTGGCTCGATCTCTCCCAATCGGCCACCAAACTATGCAAAACTGCAGGGAAAATGTGCAGAACACGGAGGGGGTCCATCTCCCTACCTCCACCGATGAAACCGCGCACCATGGGTGACTAATCCGTGCTGAAACGTCACCGTGAACTGAGCCGTTGACTTCGAATCCACTGTTTGGGATCACGCCCAAACCATGCCATTCCTCGCTCCACCACGCGTCTCATCAGCCTCCCGTGGTCACCACCTCACCCACGAGCCAGTCTGTCTGCAGTCGGACACCTCTGGGAGAGAGAACGAGGGAGAGAGAGAGTGAGAGCACGAGAGTGAGAGAGAGAGGGGGGGGGTTTAAGGGGGTTTTTAAAAAAAAGGTCACTACAGGCCCGAGATAAATTCCAAACAGATATGGGGGGGCATGAAATGTTCCAGTCACCACTAAGCCAAACACGGTCAAGTCTGGCCCAGATGCCATTAGCTCATTGCCCGTTGTACCAAGTGAATGGACCACCAAGGAAGCCAGCATCTTCAAGGCCAGCAATAGCCACATAGGCTTGGAAGTCAGTCATAGATAGGGAGAAGGCACACCTTCCCCCCTATTTTTCTGAAGGTAAAAGAATGCTGTTGAAGTCTCCCCCTACCAGATAAGGCTTATCACAGGTAGCAGTGAAATCAATAAGGTAAGACCATAGGATGCAGTGCTCTACCAGAGAGCAGTTGGCGTGCACGATAGTGAATAGGGCTGTGCACTCCATAGCAGAAGAGACAGAAATGGTAATATTCTGGTCAGAGTAGGTGACCATCGAGATGTCCAGTTGAGATTGCCAGAAGACCCAGATGTGTGCCTTCTCTAGGGAATTAGCTAGACAATGCTTCATGCAGAGCTTCCGACAATACTTGTCCAGCAAGGAGGTGGGCTATTTCAGTTAGAAGATGGCAACAAACTAAAGATTGAATTGGTGGATGAGCATCTTCAGCCTGCTGATGGATTGGGCATTGCCCAATCCTCTAATGTTCCATAGCATGGCCTTCATGAGAAGCTGGAAGCTTAAGCCCACCTGAAGCAAATCGGCGGTGGCTACCATGAGTAATCACACCCGGGCCCCTAGATGGGGTGGAGTGACTCTTCCCTACAAAGTTGGTGTGTGCCAAGATAGAGTGAGACCCAACGGAGGCTGGTTCCAACCCGGGAACAACTAGTGGCTGGACAACCAGAGGGAACTCAAGGGACTGTCCACCAGATGATGAAGGGGATCCAGTCCCCACCGGAGGTGAGGGAGCAGTAAAGGAGGGCGGTTGCTACGAGGAAGAAGAGGTAGAGGTTGGCGTGTCGAGATCAGGGGGAAGCCAGTGCCAGAGTGTGGGGGGTCCTGGCCGGGGTAGGAAGAAGCACCCTCAATGGCGATGGCCTCGGTGGTAATTGCAGCAACATGGGAAGAGTCGACCCTTAAGAGGGGGGATCGACCCTTCTCTCTCCCGATGAACTGGTGATGTCATCCAAGGCAGGCGAGCCTCCAGGATCGTCGGAGGTGGTTGCACGGCCGAGAGAGTAGGTAGCCTCATGGCCATTTAAAATAGAGGATGAGGGGGTTGGCTGGTCACCAAGGACACCAACCAGAGAAGAGGATCCAGCCTACAGAGGTGCATCCACTAGGGTCGAGGTAGCTGAAAGCTTGGGTAGGGGTGCCAACACTGCAGGCTCAACGGGGGGTTGGGACGCCGACTGGAAAGGCTCCAGTAAAGAGGAGGGGGTCTTTGGGTCTGAGGTAGATGGCAAGGCTTGGACCGCAGGGGGGACTAGCAGGCGAATAGGGGCAGTATCATCTGGCCTGGGAGAAGCAGAGGACTCCAGATGGCCAGCCGTTGGGGTCTCAGCTGGGGGCTTGCCAGCGACCATCATGGGAGGGCGTCCAAGTTGGCCTAGCCGAAGGACATGATCATCAGGAGGGCCATCAGGTGGTTTCTTACACTTGGCAGCTATGTGACCGAGGCGCTTGCAGGAGGAGCAATAGAGAGGAAGATTCTTGTACTCAATCGGTTGCCAGAATCTCTTAGCACTAAAGTTGATGAGAACCCGCATAAGGAGCAGCTTGGAGACGTCTAGCTGCACACAGACGCGGGCAGCCAACGACCGAGTGAAGCATCTTGTGTTGCGGTCGATCTGCAGGGTTGGACTGATGCTGCCAGCAATGGAGAGTAGCATTTCCTCATGGTAGAAGTTCACTGGCAGATCAACAGCTCTAGCCAGACAGGGATGAAGGGAGAGTCTACTGCCTTGGAGAAGTCAAGTGTCCGTTTGAAGAAGAAGAAGGGCTTGCCCTGGATGTGTAGGGTGTCCTTCAACAAAACTTGTAGGTAATCTTCTTGGTTGTGAAAGCGCAGCAGCAGGTGGTGAGGATCCAGCGAGCTAATGATGAAGTCCTATCGGAACCTGAAGCGTTGAGTAAGATGGTAGCGAATAGCTTTGAAAGGAGGACAGCCACAAGCAGTGCGGGTGATGATAGCGAACTGTAAAGACTTGCAAGATTGTTGAATCTCCTCCACAGAGAAGAAAGCTATCGGTTCCCCAGAGTCAGAGAAGGCTGGGGCATGGACCTCCATGTTGAGTTTAGGTAGAGCCACTAACTGAAGCACCACTTGGGTGAAGGAAGGCACTGCCGCTGAGGTGGAGGCTCCAGCAAAGGAAGCTTCAGGCATGCGTGTCCAAGGGGAAGGAGAAGGGGTCGTGGTGGTTGGCGGAGAGGTGGCTGGGTTGGAGGGAGGTCCAGTGGCAGCCTTACCAGGTGCGCCTAGCAGAGACGCATCCACGCCATTGGTGGGAGGAATGACCTCACCCGTAGCCAAAGCAGGAAGGGAGGGAGCGACAAGGAGGCCGATCTTCTAAGGATGAGGGCTTGACTGGGGAGACGGCAAAACAGGGCTTGAGCTGGGAGGTTCCCGGTGCGAAGGAGCATCAACTGTGGCCACGGTCGTGGGGTGGTCTGCAAGAGGGGGCGTAGACGCACCCGTCATGGAAGCTGCTGTTGCAGATGGAGCGAACGGCGGCACGGGAGGGGCGAACCCAGCTAGGGCAAGCGCACTGGGGTGAAGAACAACAGTCGGCAGAGGAGGTGAGGGGGGATCTCCAGCCGAACCATCAAAGGACTGACGATGGGGAGATGAGAAGCCTGCGGTAGGAAGAGGAGGGAACTCCTCAGGTCTAGGAATGACCGCAGATGGGGGGCCATCCGTAGACCTAGGCGACGGGGACATAGCACAGACCGTACCGATGTGGCTACCAGTGTGGGCCCCCATGCGAGAGATGGAGGTAGCCGTTGTGACGACCTGGGAGATCCGGATACCAATAAACTGATGTCATCGATTTACCGATACCAAGAACTCGGGGAAGCCACCCAAGAGGCTGATGAGGCCCCGTAAGGGTTAGGAAGTGTTGTTGAGAGTCATGAATTCCCCATTCCAATTGATTGCTCGGTTGCCATATAAGCCCGAACAGATTTACACCATGCCTTCTTGTGAAACCTAGTGATCAGTACACAAGCAAGACGGAGGAATCAATAGAGATTAGGAAGGAAAGGGGGAGTGAAGAACTACAAATCAGCTTAAACAAATCGAACACTTCTCCGTACGATCTCCTGCTGTTCCTTCCCTTCTCCTCTGAGGCTACTGCAAGTAGAATGCGAGGAAGGAGAGGACGGAGGCCCCGATCAGCGACCCCATCACGGGCGCCACCGCGAAGGAGCCGCTGGTGGGAGCCGGGGCCGGGGCAGCCGCATCACTGGCCAGGGCGGCGGTCGCCGAAGCGGCGGCGACAAGGGCGGCGCAGGCGATCTTCTTCATCTCCATTGCGGGCGTGGGTGACGGCCGGCGACGATACCACCCACCTCCGGTGTTGGCGAATGAGAAGATTTCCCGGCTTTATTGCTTTTGTCTTCTCCTCTTCTCGCTTGTAGGCCCGAGGAAGGAGATGGTGGCGGGGGTGCTGATATAGGGTGGCGAGGCCTGGCCGCGGGGCCCCGCCCGTTGCGAGCTACGGGGGATGTGGCGTACGAATAGGAGGGGGGAAGTTGGTGAGTGGCCGGCGACCTGTTACCGCACCCATGTGCGTGGATGGCCGGGAACGCCTGACGCCGTTAACGCCCTGACCGGGTCTCCCGATGGGGCCGCCGACCGGGTCTCCGCCACCGGATTCTTTCGCCGTCCTCGTGAAGGCAGCTGGCCTGCTCGAAACGCCCTAATAACAAGAATTATGCCCCCGCTTGTCAAGGCTTCCTAAATTGGGGCCCGAGGGGCGTCACAATGTCTCCCCGTTATGAGATAGTGTCGAGGTCGGGGTAGTAGGGGTGCGGTAGGCACCGTCGTGCTGGAGTGGTTGGGCGTCACCAAGGTCGAGGCGACTGAATGACGTAGGCACCACTTGTCACTGGGGCGGTTGGGCGCTGTTGAGAGTGGAACGGTTGGACGGTGTGAGCATCACCATGACTGGAGCGACCAAAGGCCATTAAGCTTGGAATCGTCGGGTGCCGTGGGCACAGGTGGGACTGGAGTTGTTGACCGTCATCGGAGCTAATCTGGACCCGACATTTGGATGCCAGGGGCACCGTTGCAACTGAGTTGTTGAGTGATCTGGTGCCGGAGGCCCCGATATGACTGGGATAGATAGCTGGCAGTCGGGTGACAGGGGCACCATTGTGACTGAGGTTGTTGAGTGGTCGGGTGCTGGGGGCACCGTTGCGACTGGGGTGGTTGGCAGTCAGGTGCCGGGGGCACCGTTGTGACTAAGTGGTCGAGTGATCGGGTGCGGCCCCCCCCGATGTGACTGGAGTGACTGGCAGTCAGGTGGTGGGGGTACTGTTGTGACTGAGTGGTCAAGCGATCGGGTGCAGGGCCCCCCGATGTGATTGGAGTGACTGGTAGTCAGGTGTCAGGGGCACCGTTGTGACTGAGCGGTTGAGCGATTGGGTGCCAGGGCCCCCGATGTGACTGGAGTGGCTGACAGTCGGGTGCCGAGGGCACCGTTATGAGTGAAGGAGCTGAGTGGTCGGGCGTCGCGGGCCCTGATGTGATTGGAGTGACTAGCAGTCGGGTGCCGGGGGCACCGTTGTGACTGAGTGGTCGAGCGATCGGGTGTCAGGGGCCCTGATGTGACTGGAGTGACTGGCAGTCGGGTGCCGGGGGCACCGTTGTGACTGAGTAAGCTGAGTGGTCAAGCGTCGCGGGCCCCGATGTGACTGGAGTGACTGACAGTCGGGTGTCGGGGGCACTGTTGTGACTGAGCGGTCGAGCGATCGGGTGCCGGGTCCCCCGATGTGACTGGAGTGACTGGCAGTCAGGTGTCGGGGGCACCATTGTAACTGAGTGGTAGAGTGATCGGGTGGGGGGGCCCTGATGTGACTGGAGTGGCTGGTAGTCGGGTGCCGGGGGCACCGTTATGACTAAAGGAGTTGAGTGATCGGGCGCCGCGGTCCCCGATGTGACTGGAGTGACTGGCAGTCGGGTACCGGAGGCACCGTTGTGACTGAGTGGTCACGCGATCGGGTGACGGGGGCCCCGATGTGACTGGAGTGACTGGTAATCGGGTGCCGGGGGCACCGTTGTGACTGAGTGAGCTGAGTGGTCGGGCGTCGTGGGCCCCGATGTGACTGGAGTGACTGCAGTCGAGTGCCAGGGGCACCGTTGTGACTGAGTGGTTGAGCGATTGGATGCCGCGGGCCCTGATGTGACTGGAGTGATTGGCAGTCGGATGCCGGGGGCACTATTGTGACTGAAGTAGATGGGCGCCGCGAGACCTTGATGGTCGTGCTCGGGGCCCGTTGACAGAGGTAGGGGCCTGACGCTTCATCTTGCGCCGGGACTTGTGAAGTATGCCCATTGTTCGGGTAACAGCACTGAGGGCATGCTTATCGAGGTGACACCAAAGTGGCACACGGTGATCGAGGCGGGGAACCAGGCTGGGTGCCTCGATTGAGCCGCGTACGACGGCACACGATCATTGAGATAGAGACTGGGTAGGAGCTCTCATCAAGCAATGACTGTGTCATGAACGAACATCGAGGTAGAGACAAGGCAGGGTGGCTCGATCGAGTAACTTTGGATAGTGCGCGCTCGTTGAGGTAGGGACTGGGTAGGGCGCTCTCATGAAGTGACATCTGGGTCATGCATGAATGCCAAGGCAAGGCTGAGCCAGGTGTTCCCGTAGAGCGACATTTGGGGGCACATGACTATCAAGGCAGGGCTCAGGCAAAGTGCTTTCGCCAAGCAAGATCTGGGGTCATGCATGATTATCGAGACAACATACGTTCATTACGACAAGGGGGACAGAAGTGGGTGTTTGGGCTAGACGTCGTATGAGGGATGCGCATGCGGCATGCCCTCGGCATAAGCCTAGTAAACACACGCACAAATCTCCCGGAGACGGGTGTTTGGTCTAGACGCCATATGAGGGATGCTTATGCGACATGCCCTCGGCGTGAGCCTAGCAAACACACACAATTCTCCTTAGCGCTAGGTCAAAATCAAGATCAAGAAATCTTATGTGGAATCACCTATCTGAAAAGTGTCATCCTTGTAGCCATCTACATGCCTGTCTTCATCAGTTTCACTAGAAACTTCACTAGATTGAACTACCGGCATTTTGTTCCATTGTTCCCTCAAAATAATTTCTAATTTCTTTATCAACTCAACATACCTCTTCCTCACATCAAGAATAGGATGCTTTACAATTATCGAAGCTATTCCCCCAAAGTACGCTTCCTTGTGGATCACTGTACACGCTTTGTTCTTCAAGAGGAGGTAAAAGATGTGGGGATGGTGCTCAAACACATTGTAGAACTTCTGCGATAGACTAAGATACTTCCTTAGGCTCAGGATCTTCCTCCTCTCTGCAGAATTATCCACAAAAAGGCTAAGCAACTACACTAACAAATAACATGGTGGAAGCACAATATACACTTGGTTCCACTCTGTTTTAAAGATGCCTAATTATGTCATGCAATTTGTTTAAAGGAAGAAGAAAAGAATGAGATGCATACCACCATAAAACATTCTTACAAACGTCTACAAATCTAGAAGCATATAAAAGTGGCTCGATTACTTTAAGATTTCCACAAATTCTGTAGTGTGCCATTCACAACTCTTACTATGTTGAACAAGGGGGAAAAAAATAGAAGCATCCATCCGTCAAAACACTGAAGAGGATTCGTATGATATAGCTTTTAGCAGGTCATTCATGACAACAAATCTTTGAAGATTTAGCTAGACAATACACAACAACTGTCACAGAAATGAAGGAAATGAACATAACATGATCTCATATTACAATGTCCTTTCCACAAAGGCTTGTGCAAAAGATAGTAGACGTTGCAGAACAGAGCTTGCATGACAGTGTTCAAAAAATACACACAGAAGAACACTCATGCAAACTCTACTGTACAATGTTTATTATCTTTTACACAAGAGTAACTCCGAGTGAGGTTTGCCAATGATAACCATTCGGAGCATTATTTGGCCACATTCTCATGACTAAACTGGAACCCATCTTCAACAATTGTAGCAATGATTGGATGGCAAATGCATGTATAGTTCTACCATAAAAATTACAGAAGATCAATCACTAATGTAGTTTAAATTACCATTGGTGTGAACAAATGTATTACATCAGTCAACCCCAAACTTGAACGTGCTACACAACTAAAATTGGGCCATGACCGGCTTTCCCCACTAAATCCGAATCTCAAATCGAGTCGTTTCTTTGATAAGGCAGGCAGGCAGGCACTTAGCATGTTATTCTCAAACTGCGTGTACTTGGACTCAGCTCGTAGACAAACCCAAAGGTAAACTATAGGGGAAAATGAAGAATCAGCACGTTAAGAAAATCCCTACATTAGGCATCCTCAGCACCCCAATTTAAGAAATACAGAGAAACATTATACAGTCCCAACTTCCTGATTCCTGGCAGTTAGAAATTTCCCCACTTTCTTGGCAGTGAAAGCAAGAGTCGTCGAATAGATCCACAATTCTCAGAAGAAACTCCACTCCACCATCAGCCAACAGAAAGGGGTATGTGCTTGCTCTGAATCAAGTACATTTACAATGCTAAAGGATGTCGAACAAAGCTTCACCTCTGAGGGGCGTGCGTTGATTCACATGGGTGACCAAGTAGACCCAAGAAGCTGTCCCAGAAAATTAGTCACCTGAGAGAATCAAAAGCACAGAATTTAATAATTGACGGAAACATCATTTTCAAATGTACCTAAATAACCAGAAGACAAAGATCCAGTAAGAGAACTTTTCAAGCAGCTATGGCATCTTGATGTACAAATGTTTTACAGAACCAATTGAAATCATAAAGCTGTTGACATCTTTTTAAACGCCCATATGTAGGCCTAGCAGTCAGCTCAGAGAAATATCTGAATTAGTGGAAGTATGCAGGCAACACAGGATTGTGTTCCAGTTCACAATTTGGCTGAGAGTTGCCCTACCAATAATCCACATGTGCTTGTGCCAACTTGCATCTTTCCTTCACGGTCTAATCTGTTTTCAATGCATAGTGGAATGTTTAAAGATAGAAGTTGCTATGTAGCCGAATAAACTGAAGCTATCCTGCACAGGTATCGGGCATGACCTTGTAGGAGGTTAAGGTCAAGTAGCTAGCCAGCATAAAACAATGACAGATCTTAAATTCTTCACTGGATCTACCCAACCCACATTCATGGTATGAGGCTTATAATGTGGAGGAAGATCTGAATAATGATCCACGGAAATTGTGTGCAAAAAATGTGGCAACAACAAGAGAATGCATCTCCAGTATCTTTGTATAATTATGGACATTTTCAAATGCCTCCATGACAAAACCTCTCAACCTCAATTTCTGTGAATGTATCATGCTTGCAGCGGTAAAATCATTTTCCGACAGATAAAAGGCAAATGATCTTATCCAAGTGTGGTGACTATATAGTATATATAACTACGTGGGCCTTCTACATTGGTGGCATCCTGCGACGACAGTAAAAAGTGAAATAATTTGATCATGCCAAACTAAAATTTAAGGAAATGTAAAGTGTAAGAAATGCCAACAAATAAACAAGAAAAGTAAACCAGGTGCTACCAACCTTCCTCTGAGGATCATGCAGAGATGGTTCGCTGCTTGTGTCATCTATCGTAATTTCCTCATTGATATTGATTGCATCACGTGAGCCACGGCAGGCATTTTTCTCTGCGGAAAGAATTTCAGTAAAAACTTTCTGTAATGCGTCTTTTGCAATCTTGTAAATCTCTACTGATGATGCTCCTTTTTCAGATAATTTGATGGCATCACGACAGAGATCACTGTATCTTGAAGTAATTGTTTCCTGACAACCACTTTGGAATTCAACAGGTCGATCATCCAAGAAAGCACCACCTTTTGCATTCTTTGTCCATCGTCGTAGGAAGTACTCTTCAGGTAGCATACGAAGATCCACCATCAAGAGGACCCCCAGGACATGTCTACATAAAATGCCAGCAAACTCAAACTTCCCACAGCTGCAACTCACAGACCCCTTAGAAACATTTAATGTGACAACATAGTTGTCCAGGGAATCTTCATCTCTTGCCACACTATATTTGCTAATTGTCCCATCTTTAATTTTGTAAGCATTGTAACCTAAAGACTCTACAAATTCTTCCTGGAATTTGTCAAACATTGTCCTTGTGTACACATCAGCTGCTTGCTTTTCTATTGGAGATGCAGTCTTCAGAATTCGCCTGGTACATGATGTTTCATAGTCCGCTTGCACTTCCTTCTCATATCTGCCTGCCATGGCTAGTTCAAACTGTGTTAGAAAGACTTTCAATGAAGTCTTGGTATTAAAATACTTCTTATAGAGATCATTCACAGTTTCCAACTTTTGGGTTGGAGAAACTTCTGCAAAGAATGTGTCTTTTAAGTACAATGGAATCCATCTTTGGCGAATATTGAACAATGCTTGCAGCCATGTGTTCTTCCTCAGGTCATACTTGTCGATGATGGACACCCAAGTTGTTTCAAAAGATCTGATTGTTTCAGACTCGATTACACATCTTTCCAATTCCTCTCTAAGAGAGGGATGAGCAGCATATGCATGGGCTAACTTTTGTTTGGTTCTACTTAAGATCAGCCACTTGCAAAAGCGATGACGGGTGTTTGGGAATACCTTGGCAATTGCTGCAGCCATGGCCCGGTTTTGGTCAGTAGTCAATGAAACTGGAGGTCGTCCTCCCATTGCCGTAAGCCAGGTCTCAAATAACCAAACAAAGGAAAACTCAGTCTCATCTATCAGTAAGGCACATCCAAATATAACTGGTTGCAGGTGGTGATTCACACCTGAAAATGTCACAAATGGCATCATATACTTGTTCTTCTTATATGTTGTGTCAAATGCAACAGCCTCACCAAAATAATTGTAAGCCATTCTCGCCTTGGCATCAACCCAGAATGCATTGGTGACACAACTATTATTGTCAACCTGTATGGCATAGAAGAATGCAGGGTTCTCAGCTTGCATTTTCTTAAAATAATCTAGAAGTCCTTGAGCATCTCCCCCTTCACCAAAGGCATTTTGTCGAAGCAGGGTAGTGGCATCAGATGCCACTATGGTTGCCTTCTCGGAGGTGTCAATAAAACCTCTTGCTCGAAGGTAACCAGCCCTGCTACAAGTCCCAAGCACATGAGTATGAGCTGTCTCAAGCTTGGAAACTACCCATCTATCTTTATCTCTGATAACCTCCATAAATGCCTTGCAACCCTCCCTCATAGATATCCTCTCACGTTTCCTTACACCTTCACCAGAGACCTTCTTCCGATATATCCCTTCCTTTGAGCAGACAAACCTTTTCATTATGAGCACCTCCTGAACGCCCTTGGAACGTCGAGACCTTCCAACCCGGAATGGAAATCCCACACGCCGAGCATAGTCATTATAGAAGTTTTTTGCAGCTTCATCAGATTCGAACTCCATGCCCAAGAATGGTTCGAGCTTTTGTTCCCCGCCAAATGGAACAATCTCTTTTCCAGGTGTCAGCTGAGGTGTTTCAATGAGACTGTTCACTGGTTCTTCAGATGGAGTGGGGTGGCACTCATCTTCACCCATGTGAGCATCGCCATCCTCTGTTGGACGATGATTGGCCTCCATTAAGAGGCGCTCCACGTAGTCATCATCCATTAGATCGTCACCCTCACTTCTGGCTCCCTCCATCATCAACCTCAGAAATCCAGTGCCTGCAGACATGGAACCTTTTCTAAGGTGTAAATAAGCTCCATACCTGGAACTGCAAACTGGGAACAGAAAAGAGCTTGCAATGGAGAAGTTGACATCCAAAATTCCGCAAGGAGTAGATGAATCACAATAAAGTGGGACCAGATAAGATCACAAAAATGATACTTTGGGGAAGGCTAGACTTTCTTGTCTTCCATCTTTTCTCTCACTATTTTGCTTTGGAAGCTTTAGATTTTTTTTTTCAAAGAAAAAAGGAGACATCACTTTCTCAGCAAAAAGATCACAAATTTGGGAAGAGATATACGGATTGTGTAGATTTGAAGCTGAAACACAAGTTCTCAAGATGAGTTTTATAATAAAATTCCCCCACACATTGAAGGAGCGATCCACAACAGCAGAACCAAGGAACACAACGCGAGTTGGCATGAAAGATAGGAATCACGCGAACAGCCTTATGAAACCCCAAGTTCCACAGAAACAACCTTAAATCGACGAAATCCTGCAAGTAAGCAGGCAAACACTACTTCCTGACGAGAGAAATGAAATCCGTCCCAGCTGGGGTGACCCTAAAAAACACGGATTCGGGTCGGAATGAAACGAATCTGAAAAAGAAACAGCAACACTGCGAGCCCATCAACGTGAAATTCGAGTATTAATCAGTATAAATCTCCACAGGAAACACCAAATTGTTCTATGGACAAACGAGAGAGAGAGAGAGAGAGAGAGAGGGCGAAGATATGCTTACTAGGCGGCCGGTGACCGGAGCTTGTAGCAGGTGAAAATCAACACGTCGGCGTCACGATAGGAGCGGGACGAGTGACAGAAACCCTAGCCCTGGAACGGCCGGCGCCGTGCTCGGCCGGCGGGGAGAGGGGACGCCATCCGGCGGGAGCCCTAATGTCACCGGGTGGTGATCCGATCCAACCCGGCGCACGGGGCCGGAGAGTGAGAAGAGTCACCTCACCGGCGGTAATCGAAAATGTCGCGGGAGTCGACGAGGGAGGCGGCGGGTGGAGCGGCGCAGAGCAAAGCAGAGGTCCCCTAATCCCACCGCCGTGGCTTGTCTAACCCGCCTTCCCTCCTAGCCAATTTTAACATAAAAAAATTAAATGGAAATTTAATTAGTACCTCTCTGCATCTGTGATATTATTTTCAGGTCCCCGAAAGACAAATACTTTTCACCCGCTACTGATTTATTTTTCAGTTATTGTCGTTAACGACAGTCAGCAGATGCTGACACATCAGCACTAACAAATTACGAATGCCCCATTGCATTATCACATTTCCCTGTGATGTTATAACTATATTACATTATCAGTGTGTGCTAATGTAATAAGATGTAAGTCCATACATATAAAATGATACAATTAAGACTATTGCATATACATTGGTTTATGCGCCTTTATTGAGTCGAAATACGTGAAAAATTACTCCACAATTATTTATTTATTTTGTCAAAGACACATGGAATATGCTTGAAATATTCATCTTGTAGGCTTGCAGGTGAAAAAGAAATCCATATTGTCCTTATCTACAATAAGTCATCAAGTTGTTTTGTTGCCGGCCTGTCAGTCGGATATTTTTTTACAAGTCTTGTTTCTCTCATGACAAATCGGTACGGGATGATCTGAACCGGTCATCTTGTCTCGTCTCAGTCACAAACTGAGATGGCCGGTCTGTGAGACGCAATCGAGACTCATTCCAGACTTATAAGCTTTCTTATGCTTTGGTTTGGAATCAAATAGGCCTCGTGTCCCACAAAAATCTTTGATTTTTACCTCTCGGTATGACCCCTGGGACAAACCCACGAATAGACCCGCCAGCACGGCAGCTCCCCAGGCGCACTACCCTACTCTCTCAGGATCTACCAGGAGCTCTAGGAAGCGACAATGGATGTTCTCTCCCTTCCAGCCCAGTAGCAGCCTCCCCAGTAGGAAGAGGAGAAATCTCCTCAGATCCATGTTTGACCTTCCCCAATTACTGGCATCTACGTAGTACATGACACGACACCCTCTTTTAGTCCTCTCCATGAATTCTTCCGAGGACTCATTATCATGCAGGCGGGTGTTAGTAAGCCCTAATGCCTCCATGATAGATGCCTTGGTTACTGAGCTATTCTTTCGATCATCTAAGTCCAACCCTAGTGGCTTCTGAGCTCTCTCTCGGTAATCAGAGTAGGTAACCCCAGTCACCGCCTCGCCATCTACTTTGAGGCTCGTAATTCAGACCACGTCTTATAGGCTGGGCACAATGTGCCCCCAAGGCATCAGGAAGGCCCGACTCATTGTGTCCCATCTTTCGCGTAATGCTTGGATGAGGGCGAGGTCAAGCTTGATTGGATGAATTCGGAGAAAGGCCCCAAACCCCATCGCGTCTAGCCGAGCCTTCTGAAAGTCTGGAAGACCCCGATATGTGCCCACCACTGACTCCCATGAAATGTGTGACCTCATTATACTCTGCGCATACACAAGAAGTGAGAAAGGGATGCATTATCAGAAGGAAGAGGGAGTACAGAGGAAGAAATGAAGGAGGATCCACTCACAAGTTGTGATTGGGTCCTCTCACTGAGATGCCCTTCCATGTCAGAAAGTCTTCCGGAGCTGTCGCTGGATTGACTTCTCTTCAAAGAGTGGGAAGATTCGCCGTCCATTCCGAAACTTAAGAAATCTTTGCTTTCTCCTCAGAAATTTTCACTCTTTGAGTTGGCTTCCACTACCCCTGGGAGAGTGAAAGGGTGACATATTTATAGGATTGGTGGAGGTCTGAGTCAAGATTGTCACAACTACCTCTAGCAGTGGCCCTTATAATGGGGGCACCTTCCTTTTAGTCTCATGTGTCACTTCACCATTTGCATAGGTAATAGATTTGGCATTGTGACATGATGACTCACTCCCTACATAGTTTAGGGGTTGCCTGTCGTATTGTAAAAAAGAAGAAACAAAGAGAAAAAAGAGAGAAAAGAAAAAATTTGGATGCTTTTATGGGAAGTTTGGAATGTTGCATGGGAAAAGGGGCTAGAAGCCGTCATTGCTAATTTTGACGATAGATTCCCGTTGAAAAGAATGGCCACGGTGAGATACGATCCTCCATTTCGGGGTTAGCATCATGTCCAACACGTCACATGGGAATAGCGTGAAAGAGAAGAGGCGTAGAGAAGAAGGAACATACAAGAGAAAACACTAGTGATAGGAAAACAAATCATTCCATTCATACATCTATATAAAATATCATGTACATCATGAGTGAAGAGGGTTGGTGCACAAGTATCTCTCTAACTCTCACCACCACCCTCCTAGTCGTCCCTCTCCTCTGTCTTGAGATGAGGATCCCTAGGGGGCCTCCTGGAGCTCTGCGAGGTGGTACTCGCCTCACCCTGTGGCGACTAACCAGCCTCAGTGGCACGATGTCGCTCCTCAGTCAAGGAGACTAGAAAGCTACCCATGGAGAAGGAACCAGACTGATGGAGTCATGCCCTGTGCTCCTTCACCCTGTGGTAGTGCTCCTCCCTGTCCTTCAGCCTCTACTCCGTGACTCAAAGGCCCAGCCGAAGCTCTATCATCTGGGCCTCTACAGCCCTCCTCTCCTCTCTCTCACTCTCTCTCTCTCCTCTCTCTCCCTCTCGACGTCCCTCCACACCACCTAGAGGGTGACCCTCAGCTCCACAACGTCTCGGGGCAGCTCCCCAACCTCCTGTCACTACTGCTCCTCCTCCAACTAGACTATCCTGGTGTCGCGCTCTGCCACCCGAGTGTCACGCTCCTCCTCGGCCCCGGCCACCCAGGTCAGTGCATCCCAGATCTCCACTACCTACCAAGGACCAATCATCTCACGAAATCAGTAAAAGAGAGGAAGTGTGTAATGGAGGTTCAAAGAAAATAAGTACTCACCCACGCTGTGAGCTTGCGATCGGCCTCCTCAGCACGAGCCACCGCACCGGCCCGCTGCTCCTAGAGGGAGGTGACCTCCAGAGGAGGAGCTTGGGACCTGGAAGATGCACCACCTACCATCCCCGCTGTCGCTGCCAGTTGGGCATGTTGAAACAAGGAAACAAACGATAGTTAGTGACTAAGCATCAGGAATCCAAGTAAATAAAAAAATAAAAAAACAAACAAAAAAAATGCATTGCATAAGCTTACCAGGATGTCCAGCTCCTGCCGAGTGATAGCCAGCTGCTGCCTGGCATCCGCCAACTGGGCCTGCAGGTCGGTGATGATGGCGTCACGAGCATCCTACATTCATGAGCATCTGGATTAGTGTCACATCCATATGCATACATTCATAAATAAAAATAAAATAAAATAATGTAATGCTCATTTCATACTTACCCCTGCTAGTCTCCCGAGCTGGAGACGCTCTGCGTGGGTCTCCCTGTAGTGCTACAGGTAGTCGACACTATCCTGCACGTGAGACACCACGGGTACACCACCCAGCTGCCAGTCCTGGAACTGGGCGGGGAAATGCACATGTCGATCCATGAGCTTCACCTTACCTTGGGTCTTCCACACGATGCACCTCGGCTGGTCCACGTCCACCCATTCCTAGGCAAGGCCCAGGGTTCTCATAGCCATCCTCAGTTGGAGTGGGTCAATCTCATTTAGGCAGTGGACCCAAACATCCCACCTGAAGTGAGGTCGACCAGCCTCGACCCAGGGCTGGCCTGTGTCATCCATGCCCAGGTTGGGCCTCTACACCACCTGCATTATCACACATGTCAGTTTCCACATTTTGTAAATAAAATAGATATACACCAAAAAAAATATGGCCTCATCAGCCTCTTGGGTGGCGTCCCCAGGTCTTGGTATCGGTTTACCGGTACCCGGATCTCTGGGTCGTTACAAAAAAGACCTGGTCGATTACGAGGGCAGTGACGTAGATGACACTGCTGAGCTATATGCGCATGGTCTGAAGAGGTTCGATGAGCCATCATCGGTCGTGGATGAACCTACGAAGGAAGTAAATCGGGGAATTAACGAGGATCCCAGGCCCATTATTATTGTCGCTAATCCCCCTCCAGAAGTCGAAGCTGATTTAATCAAGGTCCTAAGGGAGTACGGTGACTCTTTCGCCTGGTCTTACGAGGACATGCCGGGTCTTGACCCCTCCTTGGTGGAACAACAACTAGTGCTTAAACCAGGGGCAACACCCGTTAAAGAAAAACTAAGAAGATTTCACCCCCACATGGCCTACAAATTGCATAAGGCTAGGTTCATTAGAGTCGTCTTATATCCCTAGTGGGTGGCAAATATCGTCCCTGTCATCAAGAAGGATGGAAAGGTACCCATTTGTATTGATTTCAGGGATCTAAATAAAGCATGTCCAAAGGATGACTTCCCGCTACCTCACATAGATGTTTTGGTGGACAATACCGCCGAGTATGAAGCCTTATCATTTATGGATGGATACTCAGGTTACAACCAAATCCACCTCACTCCTGAAGATCAAGAGGAAACCTCCTTTACTGCGCCCTGGGGCATGTATTGTTATGTGGTGATGCCGTTCGGTCTGAAGAACACAGGTGCCACCTATCAAAGGGCTATGATGACTATTTTTCATGATATGAAGCACGTTTACATGGAAGTTTACGTGGATGACATCTTGGTGAAATCGAGAACAAAGGAAGAACACCCCTCTATTCTGGCTAAGGTGCTGTAGAGAGCTAGGGAGTATAAGCTAAAATTGAACCCAAAGAAATGTGTTTTTACAGTCTCTTCTGGGAAGTTGCTAGACTTTATAGCTAGTAAACGGGAGATACAGATAGATCCAAATAAAGCAAAGGCCATCATGGATATGGCTCCGCCTAAGAATATCACGAAACTTCGGGGACTGATTGGAAGATTATAATTCATTAGAAGATTCATATCCCAACATTCTCAGAGGTGCCGCCCGTTCTATGAATTACTAAAGGCGGAGGTCAAATCTGAATGGAACAAAGATTGTCACAAGGCCTATGAAGACTTGAAAGTCTATCTGTCTAATCCCCCAGTTTTGCAACCTCATGTCCCTGGGAAACCCCTCATCCTATACATTTTGGTCATTGAGGACTCCCTAGGAGCGGTATTAGCACAAGTGGATGATGAAGGCAAAGAGCGGGTAATTTTTTACCTCTCCAGGTTGTTTAACATGACAGAGGCCAAGTACACTACCATGGAGAAGACTTGTGCCACCTTAGTGTGGGTAGCTCAGAAGTTGAAGCGCTACTTTCTAGCCCACCCAGTTAGACTGATCTCTAGAATGGACCAGATTTGCTATCTCTTAGAAAAGCCTGTCCTTTCTAGTAGGTTACCTCGCTGGCAAAGTTTCCTCTCTCAGTTCGACATCACGTTCATCATTCAGAAGGCAATCAAAGGATATGCCATTGCTGAGCATCTCGCCCATCTTCCTATCCCCTGCATTGATTCCATTCAAAATGATTTATCTGATGAGCATCCCTCTGTCCTTACTCATCATCCCTTTTGGTCACTACATTTTGATGGTGAGCTCAATTCCCAAGGCCGAGGGATAGGTGCTGTTCTCCTCACTTCGGAAGGAGTGACGATTCCTTTTGCTTACCAGCTCTGGTTTCCTGCTACCAACAGCATCGCCGAGTATGAGGCTCTCCTGGCTGGATTGAAGAATGCCTACCTCCTAGGCACATGCAACTTGAAAATTGTAGGAGACTCCCAGCTCGTTCAGCGGCAGGTTCTGTCCACTTACTGCACTCATGACCCAAAGCTCAAGCCATATCAAGATTTGGTCATGCTCTTGGCTTGGCAATTCCACAAATTAATCTACATCCACACCCCTCGATCTCAGAACATTCATGCTGACGCGCTACCGTCACTTGCTTCCTCTTTATCTTTTCCTCTCGGTCAGAGTACTGAGACTATCATCGTTCAGAGACTGGACGCCCCCTCTCTTTAGGATCGTTGGTACGCCAACCTTAGGAGAGTTGTAGAGGTAAGGGTTGAGAATGAAGATTTAAAGGAAGTATCCTTAACAGAATTGGAAGAGATCTTGGAGGAAGAAGAATTGCCCTGGTATCATGAAATCGAGCTGTATTGCAGAAATAGATCATTCCCAGAAGGGGCAAATGCCGAGCAGCATAAGGCTATTAGAAGAGCCACCTCGAAGTACACTATCATTGCTGGAGAATTGTATAGGCGCGCTCTCAACGGAATGCTCATGAGATGCTTAGATGACGATGAAGCTTAAAAAGTGGCCGAGGCGGCCCATTCGAGTGAGTGTAGAGGTCATGTCAATGGTCAGGCTTTAGCGAAGAAAATCCTTAGGCAGGGTTACTATTGACCCACTCTAGAGGAAGATTGCTCCCTCTATGTCTGGAGGTGTCTTAAGTGCCAACTCCATGCTGACAAAATCTATGCTCCTGCTTCATCTCTTCACCCTCTCTCTGCTCCTTGGCCATTCTCCATGTGGGCTTTCGACGTTGTTGGCCAGCTTGATGATCTTAATTCTCAGACCAAACAAAAAACTTTCATCCTTACTGCAACTCAGTACTTCACCAAGTGGGATGAAGCCGAAGCATAAACGGAGATCAAAGCCACCACGGTGTGCCACTTCATTAGGAGGAACATCATTTCGCGATTCGGTGTGCCAAGCAGCATCGTCACCGACAACGGACCCCAGTTCGTCTCTCAAGAGCTCTAGGACCTATGTAAGAAGCTCAATATTTTATTGCATCATTCATCTCCATATTATCATCAAGGTAATGACCAAGTCGAAGCCACTAATAAAACCCTTCTCAGAATCATAAAGAAAATATGCGAATCTCACAAATTCTCTGATTGGCCTGAAAGATTAGTGGAAGCTCTATGGGCTTACCGCACCACGGCCTTGTCAGGGCCGTGCAAGCATAAATAATTTTGAACGTAGACGTAAAATTGAATGGCCCATTATCAGTCCATCCAACGAATGGAGTGGGCTAACTATGGCCGCTCAAGGGAAGGGCACCGTTGGAGTATAAATGGTCAGCTTTGAGACCGCCCAATAGTTACACGATCGGTCGATAGACAGTGTAGCCTCTAGACATTTCAAAAAAATAAAAACCATTCCTCTTCTCTTCCCCCTCCATCGTGACCGACGGAGGAGGAGCCCAACACCCCACTCTCCATCTCTCTCCCTCTTAATCTCTCCCACTCTCTCACCCTCTCATACTCTCTTCCCCCTATCCCCCTTTATGCGCCCGAAACACCAAGCCAGGCCCCTGAGAATGGCCAGTGAGGGAAGCCAAGTGCCGCCATTGGCGGCGGCCACAGAGGAGGCTGTCGTGCCGTTAAACTAGCCGGAGGAGGAACAAACGCCACCCCCGCGACCGAGGAGACACCCGTGATCATCGCTGGAGATCCCATGGCGGTGGATGAAGTCGGACCGGTGCCAGAGGAGGCAGAGGCACTGATGGCGAAGGCGGCGAAGGGACCCCGCCCGACTGAGGTAGGTCCCAAAAAACCCATTCCCATTCTCGTTTTCAGATCATGCATGTAGTTTTGGGAGGAGAATAGGGGTGCATGACCCCTTTAGGGCCGGTTGGGAGGCCTACGGGCCCTCACTGCTGGCGGGGAGGATCTTGACGCCGCCGGGCACGATGGTAACTAGATAGTTCACCCGGATCCACGCACCGAAACAATACGGTTCACATAGAACCGTTCACTACTAGTACGGCCCATGGGTGGCCTGCCAGGAGTAGTTGAACTGACGAGGGTAAGGGACCTAGCACGATTTGGGGAAAATCGTGGGAGACTAGGACAAGCTATTTCAGTCCGTTCAAAATATTATGCGTCGAGAACAGAATGGTCCACATCAGACCGTGGACTGAAACACTCTTTAAGGGTAGTCATGTAAGTGTAGAAGATGAGGGCTTGAGAGGTGAATGACACGGTCAGATATTGACCGTGCGTTCATTGAACGGCTAGGGAGTGGCCATTAATGTGTTGGGCACAGGGAAACTACACGGTCCGTATGGGGCCGTCCATTGGGTAGAGCGGTCCATGGGTGACCGTGGACCCCTAAATGAGTGGTATTGGAATTGTTAGGATCAAATCATTGAATGAGAAAAACGGCCCATATGTGGCCATTCATTGGAGCAGAGTGCACTTTTATTTCTTTTTCTTTCCATTTATTCAATTAATCAAATGCATGAAAAATGAATAACTAATGCAATTATCCTAAAATGTATGTAGGGGAAGCGTAGGACTAGGATCTCCTGGCTGCTGGTCCGAGGAGTGTACCTCGCACTGCCCGACTTCCAGCGGGAGAGACTAGCGGTGATGAGATTCGCCGAGTTCCTGAGCATTGAGGTCAGTCCACTTGACACGCCGCTACTCTATGCTCTACATGACAGCTGGGACCCAGTGAGTCGCACGTTCCTATTCTTGTGGGGCCACATGGTCCCCACGTTAGAGGACGTAGCGCGCATCATGGGCATATGCATACATGGGTCCCCGGTTAGCGGGAGGACTTACCCCGACTACCGGGAGATGGCCCGGGAGCTTCTTGGACTCGAGCTACTGCACCCGGAGTGCCAGTCCATGACGTTGACGTGGGTGACACTTCAAGATAGCCTGGCGCTGAGGGGAGCTGGGATAGCGACCGACGAGCTTCCTGAGCAGCATCTTCAGAGGCTCGTGGACCAGGCCTGATCGATGGTAACGACAGAGTCGGGACCAGAGGCAGACCGAGTTTTGTGAAGGTTCCTGATGTTGCTTTTCGGACATGGGCCATGTAGGCGACTACACGTGGGGAGTGGCGGTTCTCGCTTTCCTTTTTGACACCCTTAGCTCCACTAGCTGGCGCACGATGCTCGGCAGCTTATCACCTCTACTCCAGGTATGACTCTACCCTTAAACTAGTTATGCAATTCCTTTATGCCTCCTATATGTTGTTATATGCTGATGTTTGGTGAAATGCGATGCAGGTGTGGGCTTACATGTGACTATGTGGGCTAGGGAGAGGCGAGGAGACCCACCCCGAGTTGTTGTCGATTGCCAGATAGTGGACAGCCCCGCTAGAGATTGGAGCCCTTTGGAGATAGGTCTGAGGGATCCAGGATGACCTGGACACTCTACCTTACACCTCGGTAAGATTCTAAACTCAGACTCTTTAATTAATAGTAATTTATATGCTTATGATGCTAATGTTACTCTCTTATTCTGACAGGTTCGGTGGACACCCTACGAGGGCGAGGGGCACGAGGGCCAGCCGTAGGTAGTGGGGGCCCTCACCTTCTTGGGGTGCGACGTGTGGCTTCACTACATGAATGTAGTGGAGCCACTCCACTTGCGGCTGGTGATGAGGACGATCGGCGTCCTCCAACCAGCGGTCGAGTTCCCAGTGTCCGAGAATCCAGGGGAGCGCGTCGGGTGACACCCCCGCGGGATGGTGACAGTGCTAGACTGATGCGGGGCAGAATGAGGGCCCGACTCAAGGTGATGCAAACCTCGGACTCTAGATGGAGACATGACCAGCAACGCTTAGACACTAGAGATGCCTTGGCCAGACACTAAGAGTTCCTATGGGCTATATGCCGCCAATAGAAATGCAAGCTCACTCGTTGTCCGAAGCGAGGGATAGCGTGGATCCGCGCGGTTGAGAAACTGAAAGAGTCAAGGGTGGTCGGCTCACTTCTGTCCTTGGATCGAGTCATGGGACAAGTCACTCTCTCACTCATAGCGGTGACATGGACTCACGGGCTAGGATCCTATCACACTCACAGCGGCATATGACCATATACTAGCTATGCAAAATAACACCAAGAAGTTAGACCGTTACCTCCACGCTCCAGGCTTGGGGAAGACGACCCCGGCCAAATCCGTACTCCCAATTAACAAAGATTACAGGGGTACAAATATTTCGACCCACTCCACGCAGGGAGGTAATAGGTCACATGTGAGGCCCAATTAGCTTCTAGGTCATGTTTTTTTTTTCTAATCTTTCTTCTTGATATATGAGGAGGGTAAAATTGGTATGGCCCATATAAGACCCATCAATGGGCCCTTGATAGCCACGGCCCACAATGGATAGCTCAGGGTGGCCAGTCCTCGAATTCGCCAGCTCACACGGGGCATCAGCCCAGGCACAATGGACACCAGACAACCCTCCGAAGACCGAACGTTAACCCCTATGACATCAACCTCAACTCCACTAAAGGCGAGCATGCCTCACAGGCGTCGTAAGACTCGCTTGAGAATCGCCCGACTTAGGAGGATTGGACCGTCAACGAAAAACTCCCTACGATCATGGAGAGGCATTACCCCACTACTCGCGCCCTTCCCTGCTAAGGGACAGGCCCTTACCGCCAGGACAACCCCTATAAATGCACCTTCATCCATGAACAAGAGGGACACATTGGAACAAACCTATAGACACAGCGAGAGAGACTCCGACCCCCGAAGCCTTGAGAGTGGATTCTACGAAGTAGAGCTTCATTCATCTTCTGAGCACCCTTACTGCCCAGGGAGCACTCCCGAGCGCCCGCTGGATACGGCAAGCACTCCTATGGAAGATCAACCACCCCTCCAGGCTTGCTTAATTACCTCTCGGCTCTCTCTTTCTCCCCTCTGTTCCTCCTTAATCTTCATCCTCCAAGGTTCCAATGCAAGCATCAGAGGGTTGTCCTATGGGATAATGCCTAGGGTTCCTTCTGACGTCATTTCCCTGATGATTGTAGGCTTTTACGGGTGGGTGGATGATCTTTTCCCAACAAATAACTCTTAAAAGCGTGGTACGAGGACTAGGAACCATAATTTCGCATCTACACTTTTTGGCGCCGTCTGTGAGAACTCGATCAAAAAGCCATGGCATCCCATGGGGGCTACCACAACACCAGCAACCGAGGCCGAGGATCCCACCGGAGCCCTAATTCTTGCCGGGGATGGCAAGAAGTCCACCCAACCACGACGGGAAGTCACCACCGACGAACTCGACGAGAAGAACCATCAGCTCTAGGTCTTAACGGAGCTTTGTCAGGGCCTCCTCAACAAGCCAATGGGCAAGAGCACGTCCCAACAGAGCAACCTCAGAACGGGGGGGCTCCAACTGTAGCAGAATCTCGCAGATTCTGGGAAGCTTCTCATGCCTCCACCGCGCAGGCCTAGCGCCCGCACAGCTCACCTGCACAAAGGGCGTGCAGTCTACTCCATTACAATCTGAAAATGGCCCAGTGACTGTGTCGTTATGAAGAGATCGAGGGCAAGGCCCGACACTTGGACAACGTCTTGCTCGCTGCCAAGACCCATGGCCTTATCAATGAAGACGAGGACTTCCATGCACCCTTCTTCAGGGAGATCATGGAGGCCCCTATCCCACCAAAGTTCCAACTGCCATCCTTCACCCGTTATGATGGCACCATCGACCTGGCCGATCACATGCACAGCTTCAAGTCCAACCTGGTGTTTCATCGTGTCTCAAACGCTGTAAAGTGCATGGCCTTTGTCACTACTCTCTAGGAGAATGCCCGCATCGGGTTCGAGTGCCTATCGGCTAGGACCATCACCTTCTTCCAGCAGCTGAAGAAGTTGTTTAAGGAGAACTTTATCGGTTGTCAGAAGGAAGCCAAGTCTGTGGTGAGCTTGCTCGCTATCAGGCAAGGCCAGGAGGAGCCCCTCTGGGACTACATGACCCCCTTCCGAGTAGAGGCGCTCCGCATTCCTCACCTTGACGTTAGCATCGCTACCATCGCCCTAACATAGGGAACCCCAGACTCCATCCTCCAACGGTCGCTCAGAGTTGAAGCCCCAACGACCCTGATGAACCTCCTAGCCTTGGCACAAGAGCACGCCAGGTGCGAAGAGAACACTACAACCCTCGGTCGTGTGGTCGGAACAAGCTAGTTCGACCGTAAAAGATCTATCGACTCTCCTCGGGAGGGCAGAACAAGCGGGAGCGATGAGAGCGGGAATGTTGTGACCACTCATAAACCAAGGAAAGGGGCCAATACTGGCACTACACGCCCTTGACGGCCCTGTCCGACCAAATCCACATGGAGATCCATGAGGAACCCTTCCTCTAGTGGCCTCCTAAGATGAAGTCTGACCCGAGGACCATAAGCAAGAAGAGATACTGCCATTTCCACCTTGACCACAGACACGACAAGGCTGACTGCATCCAACTTAAAGATGCCATCGAGGACCTATCTGATGAGGACTCCTCGATAAGTTCGTCACCAAGGTCACAGAAAAGCGACAGCGTGACTGGACCCCACAACCGATCGACAACCTACCCAATGGGAAGGAGATTATGCTGATCGCTAGAAGGTCGACTTCGGGCGGGGACAGCTCCAGAAGACGCCAGTAGTATGCATCAACAATCAACACCATAGAGCAAGGTGGCAGCAGCCACCAGGAGACTGTCGCCTAGGAGCACCTAAAAGATCCAATAGTCTTCTCGGACGAAGACCTAGAAGGTGCAACCACTCCTCACTCTAATGCTCTGGTGCTCTCGATGACCATCAATCAATGTACCGTATGACAGATTCTCATTGATAATAGAAGCGGCCCCGATGTGATTTCTTACGATTGTTTGGTACTTATGGGTGTGGATTTGTGACGGGTAATGCCACTATATATACACACCTCTGTATGACTTTTCTGGCACAACCGTCCACCCGAAGGGACGTATTTCATTGCCAATCACGTTCGGGATCACACCAAGAGATGTGACATTCTTAACGGACTTCACCGTAGTACACAGAATGACCGAGTACAATGCTATCATAGGACGAGATATCCTCAACACCTTACAGGACGTCCCCTCATCATATCACCAAAATTTGAAGTTTCCTACTCCTCGCGGGGTGGGAGAAGTCTGAGGAGACTAAAGAGAGTCAAGGTAATGGGGGCATCCCTTGCCCCTCCACATTTTTTCAAGGCTCGGATTGTTCGTCGACATATGCCATTATGTTCGTCATGTATTTTTGAGTCTAGTCATGTAATTTTTATTTTATTTGAGTCATGAATGTGTAACTTTTTTCTACTCTTTCTTCTTCTTCTTTTGAGTACAAAATCGGTGCTGCAGTAGGGGAGGAGGGAGCTTTACACAACGGGTTGGTCATCTGTCAAGGTGGCTGCCCTGATGGCTGAACATCTGTCGGATTGAAGGCCCGATGGCTGAACATCTATCGGCTTGAAGTCCCGATGGCTGAACATCTGTCGGCTTGAAGCCCCGATGACTAAACATCTGCCAGATTGAAGCCCCAATGGCTGAACATATGTCGGCTTGGAGGCCCGATGGCTGAACATCTGTCAGATTGAAGCCTCGATGGCTGAACATCTGTCGGATTGAAGCCCCGATGGCTGAACATCTGCCAAATTGAAGCCCCGATGACTGAACGTCTTGTCGGTGTAACGCCCTGATGGGGGAGTATTCTTCCGGTTTAACACCTCGTTGGTAGAGTATTCTTTCAGTTTAACGCCCCGTTGGTGAAATATTCTTCGGCTCGAAGCCCCGACGACTGAATATTCTTCTGGTTTAACGCCCCGTTGGCGGAGCATTCTTCGGCTTGAAGCCCCAATGGCTGAGTATTCTTCAGCTTGAAACCCCGATGGCTGAGTATTCTTCTGGTTTAACGCCCCGTTGGCGGAGTATTCTTCTGGTTTAATGCCCCGTTGACGGAGTATTCTTCAGCTTGAAGCGCCGATGGCTGAGTATTCTTCGGCTTGAAGCCCCGATGGCTGAGTATTCTTCCAGTTTAACGCCCCGTTGGCGGAGTATTCTTCCGATTTAACGCCCCGTTGGTGGAGTATTCTTCGGCTTGAAGCCCCGATGGCTGAGTATTCTTCGGCTTGAAGCCCCGATGGCTAAGTATTCTTCCAGTTTAACGCCCCGTTGGCGGAGTATTCTTCGGCTTGAAGCCCCGATGGCTGAGTATTCTTCGGCTTGAAGCCCCGATGGCTGAGTATTCTTCCAGTTTAACACCCCGTTAGCGGAGTATTCTTCCGGTTTAACGCCCTGTTGGTGGAGTATTCTTCGACTTGAAGTCTCGATGGCTGAATGTCTTGTCGGTGTAACGCCCCGATGGCAGAATGTCTTGTCAGTTTGAAGCCCCGATGGTTGAGTGTCTTATTGGTGTAACGCCCCGATGGCGGAGTGCCTTGTCGGTTTGAAGCCCCGATGACTAAGTGTCTTGTCAGTGTAACGCCCTGATGGTGAAATGTCTTGTCAGTTTGAAGCCCCGATGATTGAGTGTCTTGTCGGTGTAATGCCCCGATGATAGATTGTCTTGTCGATTTGAAGCCCTGACGGTTGAGTGTCTTGTCGGTGTAACGCCCCGATGGCGGAATGTCTTGTCGACTTGAAGCCCCAATGGCTGAGTGTCTTGTCGGTGTAACACCCCGATGGCGGAGTACTCTTCAATTCGGACGAAAGGTCCTGACGTCAACTATGTGAGAGGCTTATTGGATGGACGGCCGAGGGCCGAAGGTGAAAGATCAGGTTTGCCTAGGAACCTTCTTTCCTTTCTTCTCTTCTCCCTTTGTATGAAGAGGCTGGTACGAAGACCACGTCTGTCTCGTGACTCTTCTTTCTCTTTCTCTCTTCTCCTTTTTTATGTGAGAGGCCGGTGCGAAGATCACGTCTGTCTTGTGACTCTTCTATTTCTTTCTCTCTTCTCTCTTTTTTGTGTGAGACGCGGGTGCGAAGACCACGTCTGCCTGATGACTCTTCTCTCTTTTTCTCTTCTCTTTTTTTGTGTGAGAGGCGGGTGCGAAGATCACGTCTGTCTTGTGACTCTTCTTTCTCTTTCTCTCTTCTCTTTTTTGTGTGAGAGGCGGGTCCAAAGACCACGTCTGTCTCGTGACTCTTCTCTCTTTTTCTCTTCTCCTTTTGTTCATCAACACCCCTGCACTGGGGCGTGCTTCTCTTAATGTGCCCCCAGGCTGGGGTATGGCACTTCTGTATCTGCCCCTTAGGGAGGAGGGTATGCCTCTTTGCTCCTGTGCCCCCAGGTGAGGTACATGCTTCGCAGCTTTTATGCCCCCATAGGGTGATATATTCTTCATCAAATACCCCTAAGCCGGGGTGGACTTCTCTTCATATGCCCGTGATCTGGGGTGCCGCTCTGTTTCATATGGCCCGAGAGCGGGGGTATGCGCTTCTTCAAATGCCCCTGAACCAAGGTGCATTCTTCTGCTTCTTATGCCCCCGTGATGGGGTATGTTCTTTACAGCTTCTATGCCCCCAGACGGGGTGTATCCTCCATGGCCTTTGCGCCCCCGTGGGGTGGTATATTCTTCATCAAGTGCCCCTGAGTCGGGGTATATTCTTCATGACTTTTATGGCCCCCGTAGGGTGGTATATTCCTTCTTCAAATACCCCCTGAACCAGGGTGCATTCTTCTCTTCCTTATGCTCCCGAGGCGGGATGTAACCTCTTCAAATGCCCCTAAGCCGGGGCGTAATCTCTTCACATGCCCCTAGGAGCAGGATATGCTCCTTCTTCAAGTACCCCTATGCCAGAGTGTATTATTCTCTTCCTATGCTCCCAAGGTGGGATGTAGCTTCTTCAAATGCCCCTTAAGCCGGGGTGCATTCTTCTCTTCCCATGCTCCCAAGGCGGGATGTAGCTTCTTTAGATGCCCCTAAGTCGGGGTGTAATCTCTTCATATGCCCCTGAGTCGGGGTGTAATTCTCAGCTTCTTCCACCCCCAAGGTGGGGTGTGATTCTTCTTCAAATACCCCTAAGTCGGGGTGCATTCTTCTCTTCCTCATGCTCCCGAGGTGGGATGTAGCTTTGTCTCGTATGCCCCTAGAACGGGGTGAAGTTTCCTGCTTCTTATGCCCCCATGGTGAGATGTATTTCTTGGCCTCATATGCCCCCAGATTGGGGTGAAGTTTCCTGCTTCTTTTGCCCCCAGACCGGGATGTATTTCTTGGCCTCATATGCCCCCATAGCGGAGTATGTTCTTTTGTGGCTTCTATGCCCTAGTGACGGGGTGTATGCTTCCTCTTCAGATGCCCCTAACCCAGAGTAGATTCTTCTGCTTCTTCTGCCCCAGAATGGGGTATATTTCTCTTCGTACTCCCCTAAGCCGATGAGAGCGGAGACGATATCTATGAGGGTTTCTGGCAAAGGAGGGTACTGGGCTCTTTTCGGAGCTGTGCGCTTATTGGTGTAGCCATTGGGTGGAGGGACATTGTGGTATTGCGGAGGTTGCTGGGGTTGTTGCAGAGCAGAGAAGGCATTTTGGGGAGCGACAAAGGTAAGTGGAGGGTTTTGTGGAGCGGAGAAGACAGGTGGAGGGTTCTGTGGAGTGGAGAACTGGTTGCAGGCATTTTGTGGGAAGCAGATCTGGGTAGACTTGTTAGGGAAGGGAAACGCAACGGCTTGCACCTGTTCGTTTGTCTGGACTCCTTTTATGACATGCCCCTGAGATTTTCTGTTGTATTTGGGCTTTTAGGCCTCAAAGAGTAAATGAATCGGGGAGTCCTTGAACTGTGTTTGGATAAAACGTGCCCAGCTATATAGTTGGTGCATATTAGCTATGTCATTCATTGCTAAGGTATTTTGGAAGGTCAGGGTAGCATTAGAAATCAATAGCTTGACCTTCTCTTCCTCCAGAATGTGGCCTAGCACTCGGGTGGCCATCTGTCTCCATCTATCTGCATATGTAGCAAACTCCTCATTTGGCTTCATTTTCTCGACCACTAAATCTGTGAATGAATATTCTGGGCCAACCCTATCTTGAAATCTCTGAATCAACTTGTCTTTCACTACCTTGAAACTCTCGGCATCTTCCAGCGACAGAGAGTAGAACCATTCTAGAGCAACCCCATCCAACGAGTGGCGATACAAATACGCCATAAGGCGATCATCATATTGGAATTGGGCCGACTCGTATAGAAAGTCCCTCACGTGAATGAAGGGATTGCTATTCCCATCATATTTGCGGTAAGTGGGGAGCTCAGATTGTGGAGGGAATCGGATGTTTTGAAAGCTAGGGACTGGAACATCCGCTAAAGATTGTGGGCCAACCCACTTCTGAAGGAAATCGAGTTGCTGTTGCATGGAGGCCCATTTGTCAAGTAATTCCTGCTCCCTAGATGGAGCAGGGTTAGTGAAAGAAGAAGGCCCAAGATGAGGGGCGGAAGGATAAACAGATGGAGGGGGAGGAGGCCCATAAGATGGATATTGGGCCGAAGGATGACCCAAACTAGCATGGACCTGGGCCGCCCCTTGATGAGGGCACATGAAGTCAGATGTGCTAACAAGAACTTGTGCCATTGATGGACTGGCTATATGCTGATCCGCTTGGATGGAAGGAGGGAGGATGGTCTTTCCCTTATCAAATGATTGCTGGGCCAAACCAAAAGACTGGCCCATTTCCTGACTAGAAAATCTAATGGTCCTGGGCTGTATTGGAGTGAGATCAATTGGAATGGGCTGAGTAGTGGGCCTATCAACCCTAGGCTGAGCAATAGAAGTGTTGGACAAGCCTTGTGTAATCGTGGGAGGTGGGGCATTGGACCCCTACTGATGTGGCACAGCCCAAGGATGAGAAGGTATGACTTATTGAACCTAAGACCTAGACCCGCAAGCATACAAAGAAGAAGTCAGACTCACGCTAGCGGCTCGCTCGCATGGCGCACACGATCTCCCGATGGTGACTGGGGGATGATGGCGAGGGTCCGAGGTGGGACCCAATCGATTTCTAAAGACCTAGTGGGCTTAGGCTGACCACTAAGGGCCTGGGGTTCCCAACTTCGTGGGTGGCTGGCACGCCGGGGCGTGGGTTGGGAGGCACTCACTCACCGTCCGCGGTGGGCACACTTAAGGTGGTGTGCGAGTCCAGGCTCTCGTCTGACCGACCGACGACAAGTAAAGACTATACTAGATAAGTAAAGATTGTAACCAGACAAAGGGGTATCAGATGCTCACCTGATCAATGTGAAAACACCGATCCCGACCAGAGACGAGGGCACGCCGGGAAGCGTGGGCATACGCCCGCACGCCGCGGCGATGGCACTTGACCTGAAAATAAGTGGGTTACAACACTACACCTCTCACAGGAGGGGGGATCTCGGGGTGGGGGTTAAGAGATTTACAACTAAATACTACCTTCACATAGGGAGGGGCTGCTAGCCGGCTAGGCAAGGAGGGGAAGTGAAGCTAGAAAATCGTCATGTCGAGTTCTGCCGATGCTGCCAGCTTCTGGAACCACCGGACAGACAGTCGAAGATGTCGCCGTCAGGGTCACCACCAAACTCCAAATGGGCTGAAACCAATGCAGAAAGTCTTGTACTTTACCCAGGAGGAAGCCTGAATTTTTTTGAATTCCCCTGATGATGTTGCTGGTCGGGGTAGGACCTGGAACAGGGCTGGACTGCTCTAGTTCTGGCTGCTTCAGCACCACTGCATCAGGAAGACAAGGTAACCCCGGGTGCTCCTGGGCTCTGATTCAGGCATGGATAGAGTCGTTGGATCCTTTGTCGAGTACTCTTCGAAACGGGACCTGCGGGTACACCAGAGGAAGTCAGAGTAGATTGGGAGAGCTCAAACAGTGGACAGGGGTCGGTTCAGTCCTGGAGGGGACAAAACTGCGCACCCTGGGGAGGAAATTAAGAACTCACTTGTCTAGGGTCCAATCGGGAAGCCGATTCTAGGTACTGGAAGGTGACTCATCGTAGAAGATCTCGTCCAAGCCCTGACTCCAAATCCTCAGATGGCCAGCCGTGGGAGCTTCTGCACACAGCTTCAGGTTGACAGTCTGGAGGAAGACGCACAGTCGGGGGAGATTGGCTCCATCAGGCAGCCACGATCTCTGAATGGGACAAGACCACTGCCGTTGTGAAGAAGACAGGGATACGCTTCTAACGGTACCTTTGGGCTTTCAGGGATGGTAGGATGCTGTCGTGGCTGGAGCTGCACGTGACTGGTTCTCTGCAGGTCCACAGCTGCGAGCAGGCCTCTAGTGTATCTCCAAGAGGACAAGGGAAGGGGGTGAAGGGATGATGCCAAATGGTGAAGGGGGTGGAGGAGGGACCAGAGGGGGATGTGTGGAGGGTGTGGAGGAGGGATAGGGTGTGTTGGAGGTGGAGGAAGAGGGAGGGGAGACAGGAAATGGGGCTGCTGGTTCTACCAAGGTGGAGAGGGTGATATGGCAAGAGCTAGAGCAGCTTTCACTAAAATAGGAGGAGGAAGCTGATAAAGCGTCAGACAAGGATAGCAGCTTGTTCTGGGGGCAAGCGTCAGCCAAAGGGAAGAATAAGAAAGGAAGGAAGAAAAGAAAGGCCGGCAAGGCCAAGAAGGAGCTGGTTTTCTCCTACAACACCCTCTCTGCTCTCTTTAATCTACCCGGTGAGGAAGATGAAGAGGAGATATGCTTTACACCCACTGCCGGGGCAAGGCAGGCCAAAGCCACAACCACTACACATACAACATGGTCAGGCCAGAAGTGGGGGTGTCAGCCACCTGCCAGTCACAATAGTATCTTCAGGGGAGAGAAGCCCTATAAGATACCCCCTCCGGAGGTCAGGGGAGTCCAAATCCCTCCTCTGTCAGGTCTATACAATGATAATGGGGGCAGCACTACCGCTCCCTCCTTCCAGGAATTCTTGAAAATGTCAAAGGGAAAGTAGTAATGTTAGGATGCCAACCCCATAGCTGGGGGTTTTCACCCGCAGCTCCAGCAGCCTTCCAGGGTTCCGAATGAAGATGAAGCTCACCCGATGGCAGCCAATGAGGGACAGCAAGAGGATGACACCAAGCAGAATGGTGTAGAATCAGAGTCCGATGAGGCAAGTCCATCAGAGGCCGCAGTTCAAAACCCCTCTAGGCCTAAATGGGCAGAAGAAATGAAGCTAGCTAATGTCCGGGCTGGAAGCAGAATAATGAAGCTACTCAAGAAACTCCCAGCAAGGTTCACCATCTGGAAAATCCTTTCTTTGAGTGAAGAGACCCGACAGGCGATCATCACTACTTTGCAGACGCCTGCTCAATATGAAGCATGCTTGGCTGAAACACTACCGGAGGCGAACGTGACCTTCCCACAGGAGGACATGTTGCTCCCTACTATCAGCCACAATAGGTCGCTATATATGAAAGGACATCTGAATGGTCAGGAGCTGAACAGAATCCTGGTAGACCCCGGGTCAACTGTCAACATCCTGCCATATAGGATATATCAGAGATCTTACTTTAATGTGTGCCTCGACAAAGTCAGAGATATGTGTATCACCGATTTCAACCAAAAGTGTGAAGTGCCACTAGGAGTAGCAGAATTCACACTCACTCTGGCAGATTTCACTACAAGAGTGTGATTTCATGTCATCGACTCCCACACCTCTTATAAAGCATTACTTGGCCGTCCCTGGCTGCATGATAATATGGTGGTGCCCTCCACACTCCACCAATGCATCAAGTACAACCTAGAAGGTAAGGAGGAGAGAATATTTGCAAACCTCCACCCGTTTGAAGTGTTTGAGTGCCACCTGATGGATGCTCCTCTATATGCAGAGCAGTCGCAGAAGACCTTCAAAACCAAGACCACCATCGGGGCATCAAAAAGCACCTCTTGCAAAGATTGGTTCCCACCACCGCCGCCCGGATATGTCGAACCCAAGATGGTCTCCCATATCACTGTCACCGGGGATGTGGGCAGAGCAGCACCTCCCACCACCTACCCTGAAGCCAGTGAAGCCAAGGTCAATCAGTAGCACGACCATATCGTGGTCTCAGATGGCCTTACCAAGCCAATTCTCAGCATCAATAATATCACTGTCGAGCCTTTCAAAGCTTGGCAGGTGGCGCAGTCTGATGACCCCAACACCTTATTTTACACGACCGAGGAACATCCTACACGGGAAGACATTAATTGTCATTTGCCCGAAGATATGGAGAATCTGTCAGTCCCGTTCAGGGGTTGGCGTTAACAACAAGTCAGATAGCCAAGATGATTCAGAAGTATCACATCCCTTCCGGCCAGCCTCGTAAGAAGAAGGAAGCATTTCAGAAGCTATGGTATCCCGGAAGCCTGGACAAAGAACTGAGACGTGTCTCTCAACACCCAGGGTTGTGCTTCACCCTGGAAGAATACTATTATAGTGGGCGCTACGAAGTGGACACCATCTCCACTTTGTACCCGACTGAAGACAACCCACTGAGGGTAACTTTCGATGAGTACCCAGCAGAGTCTGAGCATGTTGAACCAGCTCAACCAAGGGACTTGGAATCAGAAGCCATAACTCCTTGCCGGTGCTGGGAGCAAGTCTACCCCGAAGAAGCCACTCTTCATGCCAAATTTGACACAGTCAGTAGTAGCGAAGCCGAAGATGCTGAAGAAGTAGGGATGTCTCCCTCCAGTGGCGCTTCTCTAATAAGGATGTCAGCGCCCCTCATATTGATCAGCGAAGCTTCTACAAAAACTGATCAAGAGAGGCATGCTGCTAGAAAAGAAGAGGCCACCACCACCAAAGATGCGGTGATCAAAGGAGGCGGGGTACTCTTGCCTGCTACTACAAAGCTGTAGTGCTACACCAGCTCAGTAATAAATAGCCATCGGTCCTTTACGATTGCAAGCATAGGGGTTGAAGCTGCTAGCTCATCTCTAAAAATTACAATAGCAAATGAAAAGGTCGAGGTGCTCGAGATTGAAGATGATGTGTCAAATTTTTTCGACCTATGGCCTACGCCCCTATAAATAGATGATGGAGGCCAAGCCACAGTCGATGAGCTGATAGAAGTTAACCTGGGAGATGAGGATGACCCTAGGCCGACCTTCCTCAGTGCCCAGTTGTCTACTGAAGAACAGAAGCTATTCGTCCAGCTGCTACAAGAATACCGGGATTATTTCACTTGGACCTACATGGAAATGCCAGGACTCAGCCCTGCGATCTCACAACGTGAGTTAGCAATAAGCCTGAAGCCAAGCCGGTGAAGTAGCCACCACGGCGCATGAGGCCGGAGCTCATCACTCAAATATGCAAAGAAGTTGACAAACACATTGATGTGGGTTTTGTCGAAGAAAATCAATACACCATGTGGCTGGCTAATATTGTGCCCGTGAAGAAGAATGGGTAGATCCGGATATGTGTCGACTTTCGAGATCTGAATAAAAACATGCCCCAAAGATGACTTTCTGGTACCAATAACCAAGGTCATGGTTGATGCCACAACCGGCCACGAAGCCCTGTTATTTATGGATGGGTCATCCGACTGCAACCGATCCCACATTGCACCTAACACTTTTGATGTATTTCAAAGTTGTTTCATCATTCTTTTGCTTGGAAGCATATAATTCGGCCACAACCACTTCTCTCTCAGTGACGTGGAACCTTTCTTAGAACTTCTGTTGCATGTCTGGCCAGTCACTGATGGACCCGGCCGGCAAGTTCGAATACCATTGAAAAGTGAGTCCTGTGAGGGAGGACCCAAAAAACTTCAACTAGTAGTCCTCATCGATTGTCAAATCACCCATCACGTTGATGTAGTAGGCTATATGTTCTTTTGGTGAGCCTTGCCCATTGAATTTATCAAATTTTGGTGGTTTATTGATGCTCGGAGGCAATCTTTTAGTAGCATGATGGATAGGGTAAGGTACCTTGTACACATCAAAAGTAGCATAATCATCACCGCCTTTATCGGCTAGCTTCTTCTCAATCATTTGTTCTATCATTAGTTTATTCACCATCGTCGGATCGGCTGGGCCTAGGCAGGAGTGAGCTTGTTGCATCTGTGGCGTCGTCAGCACCGTTGCTTGAGATGTAGCAGCAGTCCCCTGATATTAAGGTGAAGGTTGCAGTATCGGGATCATGCCTCCAATGTAATCGGCTGCCGACTGAGAAGCCGTTATCTGAGGTGAAGCCTCAAACTCATCGGTGCCTGGCTACGAAGTTTCAGGATGGGCCTCAACCTACTTCGAGGCCGAGGCATGCATTCTCAGCTTGCTGAGTTGCCTCTTCAACATTTCGACTCCTTGCTAATATTTTTGAAGCATCATCATCATAGCTGGATTGAACATAGAAGAGCTGGGAGCCTGACCTCCCCCTTCTAGCAGAACACCTGGAGAAGGCACTGGTCTTTCACCATCATATTTAGCAATGATCACATTTGCAGTCATCGTGACCTGGTCTGCACTTGTTTCTATAGCGCGGGCTTGTGCCACCTCAGCCGCAACCTCATCTCTTCTGGTAGCAAGACCCAGCCCTTTGGTGAGCCTGGTCACCTAATCATGGCCTTCTAGCGGAGCCCTATAGTGGCTGGTCACTCTGGTCATATTGCAGGTAAATACCTGAACCTGCCTACTTCTTTGAATCACTCTCCAGGCCAGCTGACCAGGGAAGGTTAGTCTAGTAAACACCATAATCCTCGATGTAGTTTCTTCGCAGAGGAGCAGCTTGTAGCAGTCTGACCCTGCATTTTTCATTTCCTTCGGGTCCGCTCATTGCTTCCGACCTTTGTTTGTAGCATTCACAGCTTCTAAGGGTGTTGCGTCTCCAAAGAGGTGTTTTTGAGACCACGGGAGTGCCCTCGGACAACCTGAGTGATATCATCCTGCCCTTCAGCAGGGCAGATCACAGGTGTGGCACGCTGGCTCATGCTGAAGACTTGTAGGCAAGCTACCCTTGTCTGGTTGTCCCACCATGCTTTCCACCATATAAGTAGGTATTCGCCTGTCGAACGTAAGCTGGAAATGCTGGTTTTCGAGACGCCTGAGTCGGCACCTCGATCTTTTCTTCTTTATCTTCTTCTTCTCTTGTGAGCCTGACAGCCATGATAGGCCTTAATGGAGTAAATGTTGGGGCCCGTGGCTACTTGGGCACCCAAATTTGTTTGAATCTGGTTGGTTTTGGGGCCAACCCTCCCTTTGATTTGGACTCGACGTGATCCATTTTGCGTTGCGCCAACACTTGGAAGGAATTATGCACTGGCACGGCTGGGATCACCCTGTCGTGCGTGATCTTGGTCTGTTGGCCATTCAAAAAAACTTGGACACCTCCGATGAGTAAGGATTTGCTTGAAGTGGAGAGCTAACTTTGCAGTGTGTCGGCATTCTTCTTGGCCGCCCTCCTGGCTATCGATGTATGCCTCTTGCCATTTGAAGCGTGGGAGTCAGCGTGGTGGACGTAGCAGCCCACCGCTTCAATCTTCTTCGGTGTCGCCATTGCAACGGTGATGAGCTTCTCTTGGGCATCCAAGAGTTCCACTAATGTCACCCTCAAGAAGTTGGGGAAGCCCATGATAGGAGGAAAGTCACCGAACTTGATCGACATAGCAAGGTAGCCATGCTCGGCATGGCTGGCAACCACGAGCGATCCGAACATGACTGCCATTGAGTTCATTGGAATGCAACCTCTCTCTCCTGTAATTTAAAAATTGAGGAAGTTAGAATTTTAAGAAGAGGCCATGGGGCCCCGAATCCTGGCGAAAAGATGAAAGGCGACTTCAGTCCCACTGGGCATACCAGACTTGTGGACACACTTTTAATTCATCTTGATTTATCATTTATTCATCCTTTTGTTCTTTTTATCTTGTTTCGATTTATTAGTGCGTGGGCGTGCCAGTCATAAAGTGACAATTTATTTAGGCTCCGAACTGGGATGACACGGAGTCATTAGTGTGCACTGTCTAACTAGTTAGACAATGTGGGTATCGTGTCGGGAGTAAAACTTGCCGTTCTATAAAGGCCACGATGTTAATTACATCCCCTTGGAGAGGAGAAAATCTTTGATTAATCACTAGGATAAGGGGCCCCATGGCCTAAAATCATTGTTACTGAAATAGATGGAGGATATCTTAGATTACGTAAGAGCAGCCCACATCAAGGGATTAAATCATTCAAAATCATGTTGGTCATTTATTGACCGTTTCATGTTCGGACAAGAGTAGAATATCAATGGAAATGCAGCCAGGGAAGCAAGGGCTCGATGAGGAGAGGGCCAAGGGAGAGGACAGGGCCCACAGGGCAAGAGGCGGTCCTGGGATGACCGCGACTGGCATGTGAGGATCGCTACTAGACTCTAAGACAGACTGGCTAAATGCAACCTAAAACAACGAACCTAGGCCTAAGACCCAATGACTTAACCAAAAAAATGCATATGATGGATGAGGAAATGCACCACAAACGGGCCTAAGAAAGCCCAAACAACACAACAATGTAATGTGAGAGTTTTCACACAAGTCAAACAAGTTAACATGATGAAAAAAATTTTAGAAGTTTTAATAGACCCTTTTAATGATTTGAGTTAAGAATAATTCCCTCAAGATAGGAATCCTATGGGAATAAGGAGAAAGGTTAGGGAACTGGTGATGTAGCTCCCTTTCGACCCCGGGTATAGGTCCCCAATGTAGGCCAGCTCTTCATCAACTGAGGGGGCCATGGAAGTCGCTGGCCCCTTGAGAGGTGTAGGTTTCTCTACGAGAGAGAAGGGGTCATGGGGTGGGAAATGGTGGAGCTCGTCAGGTAGAAGTAAGAGTAAAATGACCTCACTAGTGTATGGACCCACTGTGCAGATGGAAGCAATAGAGCCCACAGATGGGTAGATGAAGCCATGGCACCTAGGTGGGTCAGGCCTAAGAGCCAACATGCGGGTCAGCTCCATTTGCCAACCTAATCCCTTAAGCAGATCATCCATGGTGTCCACGAAGTCAGAGGATTGGAAGGTGGAGCGAAAAGAGGTGGTAGACACTACCTGTAAGGCTGGCTCTATGGAAGGGTAGCAAGGGATCAGAGTATCTAGAAGTAGGCCCTTCCTTAACCAGCTAGCTAAAGGTTCTCCAATGACAAGTTCACCCTCGGGAAGGACGAATGGCTCCGGCTGAAGATCGGAGGGTGGCAGGGCATCTCCCTCAGATGGGGAAGGGACGTCCTCTATGAGAGGGAGATGACTTTGGGATGACACCGGGTTGAGACTATCGACTATGGCCTCCTTAAGCTCGGGCTTGGTTTCATCCTGTCTCGGGGCTGGGCAAGGAGAAATTAGGGACTCAATATAAGCACACCTCTTATCCAACCGATCCGAAAAGATTTGCAGGAGTTCAGCAAAGGTGGGACTTGGGGTGGGGGCTTCATGGTGACTTCGCCCATAATCGCTAGGCCTAGTCTTGAACCTAGACTCTTTTACATGTAGGACTCTTTGCCTCCGACTAGGACCTTTCTGGTGGGAGGTGACTGGGTGGGGCTGGTTGGAGGTGACCGGGTGGGGCAGGTAGACCCTTCTAAGCTCCTTCTTCATTTCCCACCATGACTCAATGGGCCATTGCCTCCTAACTTTCCTCAAGCATTCAATACTTTTCCACTTCTCGGCGGCTTTATGGGAAAGCCTCTTCTTGGCAAAAGAGAATTGCATGGCCTCGGATATGGGAGAACAATCAAAATATTTATCCATGGCGGCTTCCCATTGGAGGTAGTCGCTCGAAACTTTGGAGCCATCAAAGTCCGAGGCTTCGGGCCAATAGAAGTGGAGAGGATAGTTGCCAAGCCCATGGGTGTCATGCAACCAATGATATCGCCTGGGCGATTGGGATTCCATGGGAGACTGGGGAACTATAGGACGGACATGCAGACACAAAGACCAAAGTGACACTCTAACGGACTAGACATGACCCTATACAACAATGTAAAGTTGGAATGCAGACTCGACTATAAACCTAGACTCAACCAATATACGGTACATGGTAGAGATAGGGATCCGAAGAACCTCTCACGCAAGTGTGCTGCCTCCCCAATAGGCATAACCTATCATTCCGGGAACAGCTTTTGATATACCGAATAGAGGAATGACATGCAACCTAAGACAAGATGACCTAGACTTAGACCGTGCTATGAAGACTACCCTAGACTCGACTGTGCTCTGATATCAGTTTGATGCGGGACGATGATGCCAACTCGAGGCCAATTTAGATGCAAACCTGAGACTCTAGCTCGCGACTCGTCCCAAGCGAGGGAAGCGTGTGGATGTACGCAGTTGAGAAATCGGCAATGAGTCTGGGGTGGTCTACTCTCCTTCATCCCCAGATCGGGTCACGGAATGGGTCACGTGCACTCTCTCACAGTGGTGATAAAAATGTAACAAGCTAGATTATCCTATCACTCTCTCATGCAGCGGCATTCAAGAATATATACGAGATAAGTAAATGCGATAAAATGGAGGAGCGAGAACGATACCTCTACGCTCCGGGCATGGGGAAGACGACCCCGGCCAAGATTCGTACTCCCGGTACAAATAATTAATGATAATTACAGAAATGATTTTATTGCCCACTCTACGTAGGGAGGTAAAGGGCTACACGTGGGACCCGGGAGTATCGATCTCGGGTTGACGGGCAACAAGCCAGAAGGGCTTTTGGGCTGGAGGCAGGCTGCTGGTCCGACTCGGTACTGTTCCAACTCGCTGGACAGCAAGCGAACTCGGCACTTGGAACAGCGACTTCTGGTCACCTTCTGGCCGCGGCGGTTGGCTGGGGCGTTGGTGGGAGATCCCTCTTCGATCCCTGAGGTCGGCGGCGGCCGAATCTGAGCCGGTGTATTTTTTGCAAGATTTAATCGGCGAACTGCTCTGCTGGCCTATTCACAGAACAGACCTGTACGTCTCCACAAGAATAATTATTGCGACCAGATCCAAAGGCGGATCGGACTGAAACTGGCTCCGTTGGAAAGTAGACTCAAAGGGATATAGCATATATTTTTACCAGCACCATCCAGCAGTATGATTTTGAATGAGAAACTCTGCAAGCACTGTGTTTTTCTGGCTCTATTTATAGGACAGATAGGACTGGCATGGATCTGCTTGAGAATGGGATTTGACAGAAGGGAAGTTGGTGGATCTGGAGGGTAGGATTTTTATGGGTAAGAGAGGGGGATGTTAGGGACCTGCATGAATTTTTTGGGATTTTTATGAGTGGATTAAGGGGTGGGAAAAATAAGATAATAGGGTACTATCCTGCAGATCTGCTGATTGGTAGACTGTCAGGAGTGGAACTAAATAACTGGGAAAAATAGCAAACGGTGTTGGGATGACACGAAATTTAATTTGGAAGGTGGTAATAGCAAGGAGAGTGATCCCTTAAAATTTGAGGATCATTAGAGAACCAAACTTGTAGAAATAACCTTTTCTTTGACAGCACTCCAAGAACGAGCTATGGCAGCTCAACGACGGCACGAATGGAGGCAGTGGCAACGGTGACTATAAGTCGCATCCAGCAGAGGTGATATACCTTAGAACCCACCAAGGTTATGGCTTCACACCATAGAAATCAAAACAGTCTAGCTCTACGGGGGAGAGGGGAGATAGGGGCGCCCTTGGGCTCTCTTGTGCAAATGCCAATTTTTCTTTTATTAATTCTCACAAAATTCAGTGCGAGGAAACATGTTTATCAGACACCAGAGTCCCCGATTACTTCGCACAACTGACCATTTTGCCTCCTTTTGGACAGAGTTAGCATTCCATATCATGACACTGTCCTCTACACTTCATTGGTGCAGGGATCTGGTTTCTCAATGAAATATACCATTGCTCTGTATTTTCCTTTTTTTTTTGAATATGTTGCAGAAATTTAATGGCGTATTCCCTTTTGGCTTTTTCAAGATACATGTTTAAAAATAATACTAAATTAAAACCTTTCAACTAGAGTGGCCTCACTACTGTCAAAAATTCAATCTCAAGAGAAGGTGAGGACATAGTTCTCTTCGGTTGATTCAAAACAATTATATGAACACAAGCCAAAATTTTCATAGGCCTTTAATTTCATGTTTCTCAAACCCCTTTTTTTTCAAACTGTTCAAACTTCAAAGTCTACTCTTTTTTTTTTCAACCATGTCTGCTGCGCAATCCTTTTTCTTTTTGTCTCTGATAATTCTCATAAGAAATGGAAGAATTAAGAAGGTGTTATTTCCATTTTTTTTCTTTAACCTGTTTACAGCCTGTAGCGGCAGGAAAATAGATCTAGGCCACGTACCACCTTCTTTATTTATTTGTTGGGGAAGACGTCTCGCGCCCGTGGAGCCCTGCAAAGATCAAAACCAAGAGAGGTGTCAGAATGAGTCCCGAGTGTTACCACAGGGGACAACTCTCCGATGCTTAAGTCAGTACCTAGAAGCAATGTACAGAGAAGATTAGGAAGGAGGAAGAGAGGGTGAGATCGCCGTAGCAGGCTGAAGAGCCGTGGGTGGCCTCCGGGACGAGTGCTCACCGCTCCGGGTGGACACTCAGGGAGTGCTCGCCGGGCGGTAAGGTCGCCGGGAGGAGACGTAGTCGATGAGGGGCGGAGACTCTCCTCTTCTCTCTAGATCGAAGGGCTGGTCGCCTTACTTCTCTGTAGTGTGCGCTTTAGTGGAATGAATCACCCCTCTCCTCTGTATCTCTGTCACCCTTCTTATATGGGGTTGTCCTGGAGTAGGGTCTCATCCCCTAGTAGGGAAGGGCCGTTGTAATAGAGTAACGTTCCCCCGCTATGATGGTGGGAGTTGCCCGTTGGAGGGTGACTTATCCGGCACAGGTCGGTGCTGGGGCGAGTCTCACGGCGCTCATAGAGCATGCTCGCCCGTTATGGAGTTGGGACCGACGTCGTAGGGGAGACGGTCGGTCGTCAGAGGGTAATCCGGCGGTGACTGCGTGTGGGTCGCGCTGTACAATCCGAGGCCACCCTTGGACTGGGCCTTCCCTTAGTGGGCTGATCGCCCTAACCCATCCCGTAGGAGGGCCTGTCGCGCCTTTCCCTTTGTGGGCCTACCCTTAATGGGCTGCTTTTGAGCCAAATCGACTTTACCCTCCTCACTCTCCCCCTACTCTCAATCGCCGAACACTTAGCTGGGGGCTGTGAGTAGGTCAATAGAGGGTATTTCTCGGCTTCTCGTGTCCCGATGTCAAGTTCCTCGCGTTGCGAGTGTCAAGGATGTTGGGATCGGCTTGGCGCACAAGGCGCTTTTGGCGATGGCAGAAGCCATGCTGGTAATGATGATCCACACCTTGTCGTATTCCGGGGGTACCAGTCTCGAATGGTTACCTGGCACTAGTGCTAGGCGCCTTTTCACCTGTCCCGGGAGTGGTGGGGTGACCGGTCGTGGACGGTTATAAGGGAGACTTGTGTGATTTATCTGCAGTCTCTTCAACACCTGGTCGGTCGTCGCATTTGCCGCTGTCGTCTTCTTCCTTCGCTCGGTGAGGATTTCCTCCTTTCTCGCGTCCTCTTTCTCTAGTAGCCATGCCTCCTCGTAGGAGGGCCCTTCAGGCTAGTTCCTCCTCGTCGGAGGGGTCGTCCCACAGCCGGGGAGGTGCGCCTAGCACTTCCGGCGCCGGCCCGAGCAGGCCTGTGTTGCCAGATGTGATGAGGTATAGAGTGTTCCCTGGGCTGCGGGAATGCTACCAGATCCCCCCAGAGTATGATATCATCTACCCCGAGGTTGGCGACGATGTCATGGCTTTCCCCGCGGGTAGGGTCATGATCCCCATAGTCTCGTTCCAGGCGGGCTTACGCGTACCCATTCATTCCTTCATCATGGATGTCCTTCAGCACTACGGTCGAAATCCTGGGGCAATAACCCCAAACTCGTATTCCATCTTCTGCGGGTTCGTCCATTCGTGTCGTAGGGCGTCGATAGAGCCGATCGTAGACCTGTTCCGCCACTTCTTTCTCCTCCAGAGTTGTCCAGCTGATAGGTATTTTTCCTATTTCAAGTCTCGCACCAAATTTCACCTTGTCGAGGTTTCCACCACTGCGTCCAACCGCAAAGGGTGGGCGGAGAAATTTGTCTACCTTATCAAGTCGCAGGATCATGAGGTCCCTACTAGATGGATGCGTGGGAACTTCCTCCCTACTTGGCGCGATAGCTAGCCCAGGCTTAGGGTCGGGGAGTGTCAGAAGGTGAAGGTTCTCAAGCAGTACCCCCTGGCTGAGGCCGACTGTGTCCTGACTCTGGCACTGCTTCGGGAGTTGGAGTTGTGCCCCCCGTTGCCGCAGGGTATGGGTTTTGTTGCTTCCTTAATTTGCTTTCTTACGAATGATACTTAACTCAATTTTACTTTGCTTCCAGGAGCGTTTGAGCCTCCGCCCTGTCGACCACGTGAGTCTGGGGGCTGACCAGGCGTTGGTTGTCGCCCCCCCGGTCAAAGCTGCATTTGCTCCGGGGAGGCTGTTGTACCTGATTCCCACCGGGGTTCCTTTGGTGCGCCCGCCGGTGACATCCGCTGTAGCGGGGAGCGGCTCGATAGCGAGCGGAGGTCTTGCTTCCCCGGGGAGTCTCGTCGAGGAGGTTTCGGGTGCGATTGGTGAGGGCTTCGACATGGCTGGTGGTCATTGTGCGCCCCTGACCGATGATGAACTAGCATCCTGGACGCTCGTCGTCGATCGAGGAAGAGAACGAGGAGTCCTTCCCCCAGTCAGATTCGTGCTCCGCCTTCCCCGACGTTTGGGCGTCTTCCAGCTGCAGCTGTGCTGCCTCTGGCATCAGGTAGATCGGTGGCCACTCCCCCTGCGTTGGTATCTCTGGCGCGGGGGTGTGACAGTGGCAAGGCCCCAGCTATCGACGTGGGTGCTCCAGCTTCATTGGCGCCTCTACGCCGTAGCTTGTCCCCGTCTCTCTAGGCCCAGCACCCCGTGTTGCCCGAGCTTGCCACGATTACTGATCTTATGGGGAAGACCGTTAAGTGGCACAAGCCCTACGGCAAGTTTGGTCCTGAGGCCGAGGAGGAGGTGACAGCGAGGGCGGCGCAGAGCGTCTGCTTGGTGACGAGTGCCTTTGGGCTCTAGAGGATTCATTTCCAGGGCCTTGCTCAGATGCTGGCATCCAGCCAAACCACTCAGGCTGAGTTAGAGGCATGTTCGAAAGAGTGCAAGTTGGTTCTGAACGCACTGCGTGAGCAGCTCCATCAGCAATGGTTGGCTCTTACTGGGGCGGAGCGCGATCGGGATCCCTTCTGGGCGCGGGCCGATGCCGCCGGTGAATCGGCCGCCAAGATGGGGAGGCAGTTCCAGGCTTCGGAGACTCGCGCTCAGGTGGCCGAAGCCAAACTAGCCAAGGTGCGTTCGCTGCTGGCGTTCGCGGGCGAGGAGGCGGTGGAGAGCTTCCAGTCCTCGCCGGCTTATCGACAGGAGTTGACGGAGGTGGCTCTGGAATTTTATGGGTCGGCCTGTGACTGGGGCTTCCATGAGGGTTGGACCGTCACCGTGAAGGTTACTACAGCGAGCCTAGGATGTGAGGCCCCAGCTCTACTTCCTCCTCTATCGACCTACGATCCAGAGGATGACAAGGATGAGGAGGAGTCTGCTCGCACTGACTTGGGGGCCCGGTGTTGATGGCGAGCATGGATGCCGATGCACCTATGGACTCCTCGACGGTGGAAGCTCGGGTCGTGGAGTTGGATGGTGACTCCCCCTCCACTGGCATTGTTGCTGCACATAAGCCCAGTGAAGTTGGGGCACGTGACGATGTATCTGGGGTGGGCCTTTAGAAGGCCTCCCATACTTGTACGATTTTTTTATCTTTGCTTTCTTCTGCTTCTGCACAAGGGCAGTTTTTCCCTTTTGATGTATCCCCTCTACTTAGCAATAGAAAGGCTTACTTCCTTTTGCAAAATCTTAAAAATCTCTTGTGTGTATCTTCTCGCATCTAGAACGGCTGCGAGATCTTATAAGTATGCGAAACGTCGCTCTGGAGGTGACTTTGAGAGGACGCGACTTTCGGGATCCATCGCTTCGGGTTCTTCTAGATACGCATGAGGCGATGAGAGTCTTTACTACTGGGGGCTTTGATTCCCTATAAATAGTAGCCTTTGAACCGAGGCTGTGGTCGTCCCTGGCACAGTGCGAGTTGAGGAGAGATAGGGGGAGTCCTTCCTACGTAATGTCTATCAGGGATTTAGGCACTTCGTCAAATGACGAGTCCTAGCAAGCCCGTCGTCAACCTCTGGTCCTTCGCCGGGATCCCCCACCGGCTCCCTGGCGATCGTGGCCGGAACCAGGGGAGGGCGGCCACGCTTCGGAGGACTACCAGCTCGGGTACCTCGATAGTTGGTGGGAGGCCTTGGAGAAGGTCAACCGCTTGTACGCCGGCTGGGGAATCTTGTTACTTGAATTAGACAAATTTCACCCTTAGGGGGGCTGCGAGCACTCTAGTTCTTACTCTCTCTTCCTCTTTCCCAGTCGTTCTTGTCGCCCTCTTCTTTGTCACATGACAACCTCATCTTTCTCTATTTGCAAGTGAGTGGTAAGAGACCTTCCCCAGTTGAGGCGCGTTCTCTTTACGTCGGGAAGGGCGGCAGACGGGGTAGCAGACCCTATTTTCCATTCTTCCGCTCAGTGGGTGAGGCACTTGGAACTGATCAGTGCACCGATTTGGCTTCCATAATGAGTGGGTCTTGTTGCATCCTCGTCCTTCGCAGGTCGGGGATGGCTGAGGCAACTGGGCCTCTCCCCTGATACGTGAGACGGTGACGTCGATCTGGTGACGCCGTCCCTCTTCTCTGGCATAGGAGGGGGCCCCCCGTTGGTCCGCTTCCGCAGAACACCTGGGATCTGAAGGGTTTGCTATTGTGGGCACCGGAGGCTTCCTACAAATGACCCAGTGACGACGACGTCCAAGGGCTAGGGGTCGGTGTGATCGGGTGACTTTTGTCTTTCGCATATTCATGTAATGACCCAAAGAGTCTTCGGCAACTTGTATTTTGACTAAAGGAAAAAATTCTTTCATTTGTGGAAACACTCATCGTGTACCTTTGTTGGCCGATGGCTCCTGTGTATGCCCCCGGTGGGCCTTATGTTCATTGTAGTATTGCTTGCGCCTCTCCTCGTCTTGTTGCCGTGCGCTTCGAGGGAGAAATGTTTGCTTGTGGGTGGCTCTTAGGCTATGCTGTTGATTGAGGACCTTTGGGTCGCCACTTTGTTTTCAAGGGGATCGATGCTTGTCTATAGGGAGCCCTTGGGCTACCATGTCATTTTCGAGGGGAGTAATGCCCGCCTTTAGGGAACCCTTAGGCTACCTTTCCATTTTCAAGGGGAGGGGTGCTCGCCTCTAGAGAGCCCTTAAGCCACCTTCTTGTTTCCAAGGGGAGCAGTGCTCGTCTCTAGAAAGCTCTTGAGCCACCTTATCATTTTCAAGGAGAGCGATGCTCGCCTTTGGGAAGCCCCTCTTGAGCCACCTTATTATTTTCAAGGGGAGCGGTGCTCGCCTCTGGGAAGCCCTTAAGCTACCTTATCGTTTTCAAGGGGAGTGGTGCTCGCCTCTGGGAAGCCCCTCTTGAGCCACCTTATCGTTTTCAAGGGGAGCGGTGCTTGCCTCTAGGAAGCCCTTAAGCTACCTTATCATTTTCAAGGGGCGCGGTGCTCGCCTCTGGGAAGCCCTTAAACTACCTTATCGTTTTCAAGGGAGGCGGTGCTCGCCATCTTATCATTTTCAAGGGGAGCAGTGCTCACCTCTAGGAAGCCCTTAAGCTACCTTATCGTTTTCAAGGGGAGCGGTGCTCATCTCTAGGAAGCCCTTAAGCTACCTTATCTCGGGGAGGTCTGGCTGGTGACGACTTACTGAAAGAATTTCCTGAGGTTAACAGAGTTCCACATCCTGGGGATCTCCTCCCCCCCAGCATTACCAGCCTATACGCTCCTTTGTCGAGTATCTCTGCTACCCTGTAAGGGCCTTCCCAGTTCAGCGCTAGCTTCCCGGCGGCCCCCTTTGGGTTAGATATGCTTGCTCGCCATAGCACCAAGTCTCTTGGGAAGAAAAGTCACTCTCTGACCTGGGCGTTATAATACTGGGCCAGCTTCTGTTGGTACGCCACGAGCTTTTTTCTATTTTTTCTTTTTCTTATAACCCTTACCTCACCCCCTCTCTCCTCTCACCGTGCTCACTCTCTCCCCCTCCGTTCTCTCTCCTCTTTCCCCCTCTACTCTGATTGCAGACGGAGGAGGCCCGGGGATGATGTCGAGATGGCGTGGAGATGTCGTGGAGCGTGATGGTGCGAGGATTGGGACGTGGTGTTAGCACGACCCCATTCCATGGATTCAAAGTGTGGGTGGGTTCGTGATGGTTTTCGGCCTAGATTTGGCCTTTTCGACACGTGAGATCTTCGGTGGAGGTACAGGGATGGACGATCTACCTATTTCCTGCATTCCCTCGTGATTTCAAATCGATTGGCACAAGTATGAGCTAGTTTTCCATGTTTGGGTGAAAAAATATGTTTCAAGGGTGTGAGCCGTAATCGCCATTCTAGGTGATGGTTTTAAATTCAAATGGTAGAAATTGAACCCCTGGTTTGTCGGGATTCGATTCCCATCAGTTTGGCTATGACTGCCCAGGATTTGGGGCCGGTATGAGGCCAGATGCTCACGTGAGTCGTTTTGGGTTAATTTGAGGAAATCACTCGTTTTGATGTCGTTTTGTGATTTATTTGGCCCCATCCGGCTTGTCGAAGGATGGCATCACGTTTATGGATGTTTCCCCATCATTCTTGGACAATTGGGGCATAGAAAGACCAGGTTTTAGGCGTTCCTACAATTTTCAGATCGGAAGGAGAAAGCAGTCGCACCATAGACCGTGCTCTCGGAGTAGCGGTCCGAGGAAGACCATTTCTTGTTGTAATGGTCTGAGGAAGACCATTTTCTTCTTGTAGCGGCCTGAGGAAGGCCACTTTCTCTTCACCCTCTCTCTTTATAGGTCAGTTTGTAGACGCGATCGTCTACCCGATCACGTTAATGAGAATGCGGCCGTCTGGTAGACCGCATTCATGATGCGACGATAAAAGGAAGACTATTTTCTATTTCTTTGTTAGGGTTATGTCAGTTCACGAGTAGCGGTCTCGTGACTGACCGCCACTTGAAGTAGCGGTTAGGGGGGAGACCGCCATTGCATTGGCTTAGCATTCATAGTAGGCCTCCAGAACGTGATCTCCTACCCGGTCGTGTTCTAGTAGTCACGGTCATTTAGGTGACCACAATTTGCATGTCTGATTCTGCAAGTAACGGCCCTAATAAGACCACCACTTACCTGGGTTGTTTGGTAGTAGCTAGGGGAAGACCGCCACCTACCCAGAGTGTTTCTTTTGCATTGCGTTGGCTTCCGATTGGCTTGGCTTCAACCCCTTGGTTAGCCCTTAGTCTCGTAGATATTTTGGATGTCCTATGAGGGCTGTGACTATGCCATAGGGTGTTCGGAAGTGTCGTAATACCAAGTAGTGTGCCGTGCTTTTTCAAGAATTATTTTAAGGATCGATTGGTCTCCGGTCAACCGTATTCTGACCCAGTGGTTTTCACGTGACCTCGTGAATGTCTCGGTTATCCCGTGAGGATCGAGACTATGTTTTGGATGCTTGGAGGTATCGCATTACCTCAGTTTACGTGTCTGTATGGTGCGAGGGCTTTGGTGACCCCTCATGTTCTTTGTTTCCTCGTTATGTGGAATTGTGAGTCTGTTGTATGGCCTAGGGGCCGAGGACTTTCAATTGATATGGACCCGACTATTGTGTGCCATTTCCATGTTATTGTATTGTGGTTTTTGACCCAAGGACTAGGTTGATTGAACGACATGTTGCCCTGTTATGCAGTGATCTAGACCCGAGTCATGTGACTCAAGGATCGTTGTGTTAGCAGGTCTAGTTCACTATCCTAAGTCTGGCAGTTGTGTGCTACCTTGTGTTTTGAGTATGTGCGACAGGTGCACGTGTCGCCTCTCCATACTTTGGTGTTTTGAGTCTCTGTGTCTAGTGAGCCTCCACTAGGCATAGCCTGACGACACTTTGTGTCGGCCCACCTCGGAGTGGTGGCGGGGTAGTTCCCGGTAGAGACAATTTTTATACTAGTTGCCTTGGGCCCATTTGTCTTGCTGTTAGAGTCTGATGGGAGGGGAAAACCAGCAAGAGGCCTAGCTCAAGACATTAAGCTTGTGTGTGCACACGTGGTTAGAGATGTTGGACAGGTGCTGAGGGGCGTGACCCTGACTAGTCACTCATTTACTTGGTTACTTGTTATGATGGCTCAATTACTGCGTTCGAGATGAGTGGGGGACACCCAAGACTTGGTGTAAGACGTCAATGGATGCATCTGGCCTTTCTTCTAGTGGGAGAGTACTTCTACCACATGACACATAATTCTTGTGACTTATGTGGTTTCTTGAGCAGCGTGAGCTCCTTCACGGGGTACTTCGGGTAGTTCATGTTCTACTTTAGTCGTAGTTAGTGTAGAGTACATGACAGTGAGGTCGTGTATGTGTTGGTGCTTCAGACCATGTGGTCTTGAGTTGTGTTTGTCTTTGTAGATGAGCCTGCACGACTGTGATGTCGTAACATGTTCTGGCAATGTAGCCAGAGGTTCATTGTATCATTTCGGTGATTTCTCACTATGAGTATGGGGATTCGTGTTTTATCGATAGGAGTAGCTTGCGGCTCAGTCATGGTTTCTTCGACTGTTGTCGTTATGGCTGTTACTTTTGTTGTTGCTACTCCTATTGTCGTTGTTGTTACTCCTGTTGTTACAGTTCCTATTGTTGTGATTGTTATTCACCACTGTTTTTTCTTGGCGGGGATCCGTGGGACCCCTACTAAGCCAGTGAGACGAGGCTCACCCCTGACTTTTCATGTGTAGTTGCTCTTCTGCCTCATGGTTCAGAGGTGCTGTTCGTGGTTCTTAGTCCCAGCTTTGCCAGTGTCGGGGTTCTCCCAACTTCAGAGTCTGTTTCTCTTCCTGTTGGACTAGACTCTACGAGCTGTTGTAGCTCTGTAGTTTAATTTATTTAATTAAAAATGTAATTTTATTTCTACTAACTTAGCAATCCTGATCATAGTAATTTAATTGTTTACTACTTTATCTGGAAGTTCAATGTACTCACACATACCTTTCTTTCCCTTCAGAGCTTTACTGATAAGTTAATGAGGAAAGGATGTCAGGCTTTTCTAGCCTTTATCTATGTGACCCCTGAGAAGAAGATTGAGATAATGGACATTCCTGTTGTCTAAGATTTTTCAGATGTCATTTCAGAGGAATTGCCAGGACTTCCGCCTGAGAGAGAGGTTATCTTTTCTATTGATCTAATTCCTGGCACGTCCCCTATTTCTAAAGCTCCTTATCATATGCCTCCTGCGGAGCTAAGGGAATTGAAGCAACAGTTAATGGAATTGCTTGAGAAGGGGTTCATTTGTCCAAGTACATCCCTGTGGGGAGCCCCAGTATTATTCGTCCGAAAGAAGGATGGTTCGATGAGGTTGTGCATCGATTATCGACAACTGAACCAGCTGACTATTAGGAACAAACACCCATTGCCGAGGATTGTTGAATTATTTGATCAGATAGCAGGAGCTCAGTATTTTTCTAAGATCGATCTTCGATCAGGATATTACCAGTTGTGGATTAAGGATGAGGATATCTAAAGACAGCCTTCCGTAGCAGTTGGTTCATCTCTACCACCGACAGTTCAGCCTCGAGAGCACTTATTTCTGTTCGCAGTTCCTCTATCTGGCTGCGCACGAATTGTGCCCGAGTAGATGAGGTCTCCAGCCTAGTTCTATGCCCTTGAAGGCTTGATTTCAGCTCTTCCATCCCGGACCGGCAGTCAACTCGCTGTAGCTTAAGGGCCGCCAATCTATCATTTACAACACGCCTCAAGAAGTCCCGACGATTCACAAATTTCAGCAATAACAGCACACGGTGGGTCCATACTTCCAGGGGGCAGCCCAGTGCTTGCAAGCCAACTGTTAGGTGCTCAGCCACCTCCTTCAGTTGCAAATAAGTTAATGCCAGTTGAGATTTCACTACCCGACGCAACATCTCCAAGTTCTGCCAGACAAAATCTTCTGATGAAGTGAGGCCGAGAGAAGCCGCCGGAGCCACTTCAAAGGTGACTTCACTATCAATAGTGGCCCACAGGCCGATATCTGGTTTTGAAGATGAAGAGAGGACGGCCGCCGAGGAAGATGAACTGATCTCTTTAGTAACCTCTTCATAGACCGTTGTCCTTTCTATTCTCGAATCTTCAAAAGCTGCCTAAGGAATAACTGCTAGAGATAGTAGAGACTCCGACTCTACTGCCAGTGCAGATGGGATTGCGAGTTCAGGTGCAGTAGTCATTACTACAGTAGGGACAAAGGTAGAACCTCTGGCCAGATCTACTTTAGCCCTCAGCTCTGAAGCCCCAGCCAGAATAAAACTTTCTCTTAATGCCCCCAGCTCCAGTGATGATACATCAGTCAATGACTGCACCCTCACTGGCATAGGGTGAATCACGCCAGACATCCCTGCAGAAGCCGTAGTCACAGGGAGCAGTGTAGCCAAAGCCTCTGAAGATACAATATCGGAGGCCGGTATCAAAATAGGATCCGTTGTGCCAGACTCCTGAAACAAATTGAAATAAGTATCAGAATGGCAAAATGAGCCAGAAGGCTATGAAGCTCAGCAAGAAAGGAAAGGCAGAATTTACCTTGAACACAGGGTCCATCCCCTCAAATGCCTGGATGGAAGATGATAACTCCACAGTTGAAGTAGCAAAAAGAGGTGTTATCTCCTCTTTCATGTCGATCTCGACAAATTCTTCCTGTGATATCCCCTCAGATGATGGCGGCAGCAGCTTAGGAGGAGTAAGCAACGGAAGCCCCTTTGTCGACACAGGAGGCGTTACCTCACCCTCCTCAGCTGATTCATGTGCTTCCTCCTCACCTTTAGAGAAGCCAAAGTCAATCTCTTCTTCATAAAAGGGGGTGGCAGAGCTGCTGAAGGATATCTCCACGCTGAACATAGGCAAACTAGCCACTCCTATTGTCTGTCGGGCTGTTGAGCGGGTAACCATCACCGTGAAGGGACAGTGCTCTTCTTTAATATAGTCTTGTGTCCCTCCTACAGCTGAGGGACATCTACAGCTGGGGCCTCAACTTCAGCTCCAACCCCTCTAGCCACTACAAAGCAGGCTCGTATATGTAGAATGGCAAGAAGGTCATAAGAAGACAAGGAGGAATTAAAAGGCAAGCTCACCTTCAACTTCCCTGGCGGGTGGGGGAGAAGGCAACCTAACATCCTCCGAAGTAATGGCGGGAGGTTCCCCGCCTACATCTTCTACTGCACTTATGGTTTCCTTGGTAATCACAGTGGTGGCAGCTTCTTCTCCGGCTGATGTCAAATAGGAGATATGTCAGGATAAGAGTCAAAACTTTTTGAAAAAGCAAAATAAAAGAAGAACCCTGTAATTCATTAAGAAAGTAATTTTACCTTCAACTGTGTGCTGGGCAACTTCCTCCTGGACAGCAAACTCCTCAAATGAGGGAATAGAAGGCAAAGGGACCTCAGCAACATCGGCTGTGGGGGGGGACCATGTTGTCAAAGTCTTCTGGGCCTTCTTTGCCCGCACCACGGCGACCTTCACCACAGAAGCCACTCTCTTCTTGCAAGGAGGCAATGGGGTGGTGGTTGGCGCCAGCTCAGGGATGTCAAAATATGCAGGCTTCTGAGCCTGGGAGATGATCTCCCTATAGACCCCCTGTTGTTTTATGTCTGGTCTATCTGTTGAAGAAAAATGCATATTAAATATGAAGAAAATCAAGCAATGAAATAAGCATCATGTCAATCGGAGACAGTCATACCAGTCGGGCCACTGTAGAAAGATGAGAGGGGCCAGTACTGATAGGCCACCTTCTTGCTACGGGATGCAGCCTCCCAAACAAGCCAGCAGACGTCACCAATCTTCTGACACTTCTCCGCCAGGTTGGCTAAGTCTGCATGGCTGCGAGAAGCAAGGCAGTGATATAAGCTGAGGTGGTCCATACACTAGTCATCAGCATACTGAAAAGACATGAATAAAGGCTTGTCCAAGATACTGGCCACAGAGTTGTCAAGGGTTAACCCATGAATATTCATCAAAACAAACAACCAAGACGTATGCTGATAATACGTCAGGGTCCTATCCTCCCTCCTTACAAACGCCCTGTACGGGCAGGAGCGATGAGGCGAATTGGTAGCAGCCAGAACCCGACAAAGGATTACAACTTCACTCGGACTATAGCCAGTCCCAGAATACACCGGCTGTGGCCGAGGTCACGGTCGTGGACGTGGTAGAGGTCGCGGAAGAGTCCTTGAGCCATCTCTTCGCCCGTCTCCCTTCGACCCCGAACGGGTCATCCTCCTCCGAGGAGAACAACCTACCCCGATCCCACCAGTGGAGATCCGGGGGCAACCCAGCATCTTTGACCCGACTGGCGCCGAGGAGATCGCTGCCAGCTTTCTAGTTCTGGCACCAGTTTTGACCTGTCCCACAGAGCTAGCAGGGCCGTCTGACAAGGACGGGCCAGCCCTTTAGCCTCCCTTGGAAGAGCCGTCATTGGCCTCCCTCTTCCAAGAGTCTGTGGGTGGCCAAAGTCAGCCCGATCCTAGTAACAAAGGTAAGGAGGTGCAACTCCCCGATGAGGAGCGACGCGGCAGCTCACAGCAGATCCAGCCTGACATACTATCACCATTGGAGGACGCTCGAGCTCGGGCTAACCGAAAGGTTCTCCACCAGATGAAATGCTTCCCTGCCAGCATCATGATTTGGGAAGCCATCGCTTGGAGCAAAGATTTGAGGGAAACCCTTATCAAGATAATCCAAGAGCTGGAAGTCTATGAAGCACACGCGGTAGAAATAAAAGCTATCGCGTACGAGGCTTTCACGGCCGCTATCACCTTCACGGAGAATGACTTTCTTCTCTCTCTCCCGTGCCATAATCGACCTCTCTATATGAAGGGAAAAATCAATGGGCATGAAGTAAACTAGATCCTGGTAGATGCCGACGCGGCTGTCAACATCATGTCCCTCAAAACATTCAAGACTCTATATCTGACCCCCTACCTCCAGAAGGTCTAGGCAGTCAAGATATCTGCCTTCAATCAGAATACCGAGGAGGTCCTCGATCGAGTGGATGTTGACTTGGTACTTGATGATTTCGCCTCTAAGGCGACCTTGTACATCATCGATTCCAGCATGTCCTACAAAGTGTTGCTAGGCAGGCCCTGGCTCCACGAAAACTGGGTCGTCCCCTCAACCCTCCATCAATGTATCAAGTATGTCAAGGATGGGGAACAACATACAGTCTTCGTAGATCTGTCTCCATTCACTCCAGCAGAATACAACCTGGCTGATGCGGCTCTCTACTTCAAGGGAACCAGTCCTTTCCCCATGATTAAGAGCAAGAGCAACGGCTGGCTCTCAAAAGAAGAGGAGGATGATCACTTCTCCATTGACGAGGAGAAGGCCGAGCTTTACCGGCTACGCCTTAGCGCCAAGTCAACCACAGACCACCCTGAGAGGCGCAAAGTCGATTTCGAGGCTAATCTTATTAGCCGAGCGATCGACAAGAGCATATGCCTGCCACCAGACTACATCCAGCTCATGTATGCCTCAGACGAGCACAGGGTCGAGCAGCTCACGACGTTCATCGTCACTTACAGACTACAACACCGGTCCAGGAAAAGGGCTAGAAGAGGCAAATCTATCATTTTCCACAACGGAGACATGGTCCCTCCAGCCCCACCAGAAGATGATTTCGGCTACTCCAGGTGAGCCGACAACGTCCCTGAAGTCGTCCAAATTCTAGACGACCTATCGCTCTGCATCCGGGGGATGTGCCTGAAGCAGCACATTCCCCAGTGGCAGAGCTCCACGCAGTGGAGATATTTCCACGATCTTTGGACACCCTCACAAGTCTGGGGGCAACCCCCATTCTCCCAAAAGGACACCAGAGGTCTTGGTTATGACCAAGACCCAGATTTCTGTGTCTACCATACTGTCCATGTCGTGGGACCGACGCAGCCAGTCATCAACCCGGTTATCGCCAATACCAAGTTCGACAGCTCGGGAGATGAGGGAGAGGAGATTTTAATCCCGCTTCCCACCAGGACTAGTACCCCAATTCCAGCACCTGACGAGGCTTCCTCATCCATCCACGAGGATGTTGAGACAGAGGAGACCCCCGCGGCCTCCCAGCCAATGGAAGAATCTAGTTCGCCACACTTTCCCCATGAGGAAGGTCCCCAGAGCAAAGATCGTGAGGCGTCGCCGGTATTGGCAGACAACCCCAGCCAAGCCTCCAGGATGCCAACCGACAGCTGTCAGCCCGACAAGGACGGCTTGGGGCAACCTCAGGCTGGGTCTAGCAGCGACAATCTTTCAGCCCCATCAGCTTCAACTATTGGCTCCGAGGACCCATGGGTGTACGAAGCCGACACCGAGGATGAAGATTTCGTCGACTTCCAGCCAGCACCTCCTGAGCTGGAGGATGGTGGCCAGGCAACCGTCGATGAACTTGTCAAAATTAATCTGGGCAAAGATGAAGCCCCTCAACCAACTTTCCTCAGTGCTCTCCTCACCGAGGCAGAGAGGCAGGACTACAAGCAACTCCTGCTCGAATACAAAGATTGTTTCGCCAGGACATACAAAGAGATGCCAGGGTTAAGTCCCTCCGTAGCGGAGCATGACCTGACCATATCTCCCTCAGCCAAGCCGGTCAAACAACCCTAGTGGCGCATGCACCATGAGCTGGAACTCCAAGTTGCGACCGAGGTCAATAAGATGGCGGAGGTCGACTTCATCGAGCCATGCATCTACCCAGTTTGGCTTGCCAATATTGTCCTGGTCAAAAAGAAAAATGGTCAAGTCCGCATCTGCGTCGACTTTTAAGACCTCAATAAAGTTTGTTCGAAGGATGACTTCCCAATCCCAATCACAGAAATAATAGTCGACATGACCATCGGACACAAAGCTCTAACTTTCATGGACGGATCATTTGGTTACAATCAGATCTGGATGTCCCTGAAAGACAAGAACTACACTGCCTTCAGATCTCCCAAAGGGATCTTCAACTACAAGCTCATGTCCTTTGGTTTGAAGAATGCCGGTGCTACCTACCAGAGGACCATGACTAAAATTTTTGACAAAATTTTGCACAACATCATCGAATGCTATGTTGACAATCTCGTCGTCAAGACCAGAAGGCGAGAAGATCACCTACGCGATCAGCGTCAAGTCTTCGACAAAGCGAGGTTATGGAGGTACATGAGAATCTGAAATGATTGCAGTGGTCCAGAAGGTCCATAAATGTCCGGTACAGTCGACAACTGTCTTAGGGCGCCATGTGTTTTGTAGATTTGTGGTTGTTTCTCTTGCTGTCAGGTGAGTTATGGCACCGAGGAGGAGAACTCGTTCCCAATAGGGAGAGTCAGGTGACGGTCAGGAGGAGCAGAGCAGAGCTACGGTTCCAGAACGTGCCGCTAGAGTGGTGCGAGTTCCTGGAGCATATGAGTTCATCAAGGGCATGTATCAGTATGTTCTTTAGCAGCATGGGGTGAAGCTGGCGTGGACCCATCATCTCTGGGTGGCCATGGTCGGGTACTGAAGGAGTTTTTACAGTTCCAACTGCCCCTTTTCAACGGGCAGTCAGATCCAGAGACAGTTAGGGATTGGCAAGATGATTTGGAGAGGATCTTTTGTTCTATGGAGTGTGCGGAGGAAGAGAAGGTGGTGTTGGTTGGCCACCAGTTGCAAGGGTCAGCCTGGTCCTGGTGGACGACAGAATGGGGAGCGGCATTCTAGTCTCGTCCCCTTCGACAGATCACGTGGCGGGAGTTCGTCGTGACTTTCGAGCGTGCCTTTTATCCATCTTTCATCAAGTCGTAGAAGATGCGCCAGTTCCTAGAGTTGACCCAGGAGGATATGACAGTGATGCAGTATTGATCCAGGTTCATCGAGTTGGGCCGTTATGCGCCACATATCATGACGGATGAGGAATTGAAGACCGAGCAGTTTGTCATGGAACAGAGCTCAGAGTTGAGGCATCCCTTGCTTGCGTCGAGTTTGGCCAACCTGGATGTACAGCTTGCAGAGTAGTAGCGGCATTAGAGGGAGATTTGCAGAGGACTCGAGGGTAGGGCAATGCTGGTCAAACGTAGATGGGTCTTAGTCAGCCGATGACTATCCAGCAGCAGAGTACTATCCAGCTCTTGGCAGGCAGTTCAGGGGCGGCTCCGTCTGTGGCGTCTGTAGCAAATTCGTCATCTTTCGGCGTGAAGCTCAAGAAGTTGTTTAGGGACGCCGATTTTGGTAAGAGGCGTCAGGATCACAAGGAGTCGAGGCAGCAGTTAGTGAGCAGCGTTCAGTAGCCCACACCCTACCAGCGTCAGGGCTCGGTGAGTGATTCTCAGGGTGGGTGTCCTCGGTGTGGCGATTCTCATCCAGGAAGGTAGTGTTCAGTGCTAGTGATTTACATCAGGTGTAATCATCCGGGACACATGGCACGTGGCCTCCCTCAGAGACCGCGTTAGCCACACGCGCTCCAGCAACAGCAGCAGTTTCAGCCCTAGCAGATGCCATCGCAGTCGTAGCCGTTCCAGCAGTAGGGACAGTTTCCTCAGTTGACTCGGTCAGCTACTGTTGGGAGGCAGAGATCCCGAGGTAGAGTGACTCACATGACCAGAGCGGAGGCTGAAGCGTCGCAGTTGGTAGAAGGTACTATTTTAATTTTGGGTTGTGCGGCTCAAGTTTTGTTCGATTCTGGTGCATCTCATTCGTTCATATCGGAGGATTTTGCTCAGAGTGTTGAGGACCCAGTGGTTGAGATGTCCTGTGATTTGACAGTGGAGCTATCTATCGGTGATTTCTTGCACCCCCTGTATTGTTTTGAGAAGGTGCCTATGTGGGTGTAAGGGCGGAACTTGTCGGCTAGGCTTTATGCATTGCCGCTTCAGGACTTTGATGTGATCTTCGGCATGGATTGGCTCAAGGCCCATAGTGCCATGGTGGATTGCAGCTCGAAGAGGGTTTACTTCCAGCATCCTCGTCGGTCCACCTTCTACTTCCAAGGTATCTGGTCTTCCTCTTCCTGCTTCCTTATTTTGGCTATTAAGGATCGCCGATTGCTTGATGCAGGTTGTCAGGGTTTTCTCACTTCAGTGGTTGTGGTCGACCAACAGCATCAGGAAGTGGAGGATATTCTTGTCGTGTGTGAGTTTTTCGATGTTTTCCCGAAGAGTTGCCAGGGTTACCACCGCAACGGGAGATTGATTTTGTGATTGAGGTGATTCCGAGTACGATACCCATGTCGAAGGCCCCTTATCGTATGGCGCCTGTGGAGTTACGAGAGCTGAAGGCACAATTATAGGAGTTGATTGCCAAGGGGTACATTCATCCTAGCTTTTCCCCTTGGGGTGCGCCGGTGATGTTTCTAAAGAAGAAGGATGGTAGTTTGAGGTTGTGCATCGACTTCCGACAGTTGAATCAGGCGACTGTTAAGAACAAGTATCTGTTGCCTCAGATTGACAACTTGTTTGATCAGCTTTAGTCTGCTCGGGTGTTTTCGCGGATTGATTTGAGGTTGAGCTATTATCAGCTGTGGATTCGAGAGTCTGACATTGAGAAGACTGTGTTCTGCTTGAGGTATGGGCATTATGAGTTCTTAATGATGCCGTTTGGGCTCACCAAGCCTCCAAGGCGTTTATGGATTTGATGTATAGGGTGTTCCATCCGTACTTGGCCCAATTTGTGGTCGTGTTCATGGATGACATCCTCTTGTATTCGCGGTCTACTGAGGAGCATGTGCATCATTTGAGAATCATTTTGCAGACCCTGCGCGATCACCAGTTGTATGCCAAGATCAGCAAGTGCGAGTTTTTGCTTCGAGAGGTGCACTTTCTGGGGCACGTGATTTCTGGTGATGGTGTTTTCGTGGACCCAGCCAAGGTTAAGACAGTGGTGCAGTGGCCGAGGCCGAGTGCTGTCACAAAGATTCGGAGCTTTTTGGGGCTTGCATGCTATTATAGGATATTCATCTAGCATTTTGCTCGCATTGCGGCCCCAATGACCAGACTCACGCAGAAGGATGTGTCGTTTGTCTAGACAAAGGAGTGCAAGTGGAGCTTTATGGAGTTGAAGAGATTGCTCACTACCGCTCCGATGTTGGTGTTACCTTCAGGATCGGGAGGTTTTGTGGTGTGTACAAATACTTCTGGGGTAGGTTCGGGTGCTATGTTGATGCAGCATGGGAGAGTTGTGGCATACGCATCTCGACAGTTGAAGCCACATGAGGTGAAGTACCCTACTCATAGGTCAGTGGAGATCATGCAACAAGATGGAAGAGAGGAAGAAGGAGGAGGAAGTGCTTTAGGTAAAGAGTTTGGATGGTCCAGAGGAATAGTAGGAAAGGGGGCACAATGCCCTGGAAGAATTGGGGATGAAAAATCTGGAGGGATGCGATGCCCTGGGTAGAGTGGATTAGAAGAGGAAGAAGGATCTGGAGGTTCCGGAGGAATGAAGTGAGCAGGGGCGCGACGGCCCTGGTGAAGAGATAGAGAGTTGGGAGAAAGAGGGTAAGAAGGATCCGAAGATTCTGACAGGAGAAGAGACCAAGTAGTGCGATGCCCTAGGAGGTCTGAAAGTTCCAAAGGGAGAAGGTGTAAAAGGGTGCAATGCCCTAGAAGGGGAGAAAAATCCAGAGGATCTAGATATGGAGGTGTAGATGGGCGCGATGCCCAAAGAGAGATGTCCAGATGTTCCAGAGGAAAGAAATAGAGAAGGGTGTGATACCCTGGAAGGTCCAGAGGTTCTGAAAGGATGTAGAGAAGGAGGTCACATTGACGGGGAAGCAGAGAAAAATCTGGAGGATCCAGATATAGGAGGTGGGAAGGGGCGTGATGCCCTGAAAGAAGATTGGAGGGGGCGCAATGCCCGGCGAGTGTAAGGCGACTGAGGGATCCTAAAGACAGAGGTGAAAGATATGGAGGATGTGGAGAATCCGGAGGCTTCGGAAGGTGGGGAAGCTATAGGTTTGGAAACCCGGGGAAGAAGGAATGCAAATGCATGCAAATGCAATGCAATGGATGTGATAGATGCATGGAATGCATAAAATGCAAAGGATACGAGGGGTGACAGGATGAGAACTCCCTCCTCACCCATGGAGTGGCCCATAGGATGAAGTTGGTGATCGACAAGAGGATGGATATGGTAGCAGAAGGCGCCCTAGCAGAAGAATGCCTACCTCTCCATAGTAAACGTAATGCCTGGCCAGACAGCTCAAAGGATTGAAATAGTAAGCTCTCATTAAAGGAGTGTGTCATAGTGACAGAGCGAAGGGTAATGAGAGCATTGAAAGAATGTCGACCAATGAGGAAAGTGATTTTTATAATGGCACTGGGCCAACACGACATTAAATCATAAGAGTTTTCCTTGGTGAGCTTCAATGGAGACTTCTCAAATATGCCTGGTACAATGACACGGATTAGCATCCGACAAATAAACTCTTGAATTTTGAACGGCATAGCCACAACAAAATCCTTCTTGCCTATTTCTCGATCATCTTGGACACAAGTACTTGTAGAAATGCACCCACTGTGAGAGATAGAAGAAGGTGAGGCAGACGCGGGAGTCTCCATGGATGGTCATGGTGTAATGGAAGGTGTTGGAGGGAATACGTCATGCTTCTCCCCATGCTCGGAAGTAGACAGGGTTGGCTCGAGTGAAAAAAGGGATGGAGCTTGCTTAGGATTAGCCACGAACTTAGATAAAGGGATAGGCAGACGGATAAGCAAAGTTGGTTTAGCTGTGAAAGGGATAATGGAGGGCTAAGGTTTCGACAAAGGGAGGTTAATTGGAGAAGGTTTGGTGGTGGGCTCGGCGGAGGCCGATGGAGTGGAATCTAATCGTATAATGGGTGGAGGTTTAGTGGAGGGTTTGGCGGAGGCTGATGTTATGAAGGTTAATGGTATAATGGGTGGAGGTTTAGTGGTGGGCTCGACAGAGGGCGGTGGAGTGGAGATTGATGTGGGTATAACTGGTGGATGTTTAGTGGGTGGTTCGGTGGAGGCTGGTGCTGTGGAGGTTAATGGTATAATAGGTGGAGGTTTAGTGGAAGGTTCGACGGAGGCCAGTGCTTTGAGGGTTAATGGTATGGTAACTGGAGGTGTAAAAGGAGAAGATTTGTTGCGTAGGAAGCACCTGATGGGGTGAGAGGTATTAGGAATAGGAGAAGGGTCATGGTATGTCGGTGTGGGTGATTGGAGTATCGACCCATCATCGTAACACCAAGAGGTTTCATAGATAGGGTTAGGGTTAAGGATGGTGGCTTCGTCTTGAGCATGGGGTTCGTCAGGTAATGGGGGGAGAGGAAAGCGAAGGAAACTCGGAATTGGTGCCTCTTGAGGAACTTCATCTTGTGCCGGCTCCAACTCTTCATAATGAACACCCGATTCTTCATCATCATTAAACTCGAATGGACACCGTGGTGGAGGCGTAATAATAGGTGATGGAGGAATGTAATGTGGAGGATTTTGTGGAGGATTATGCGAAAGTGGAGGCGGAGGGCCATACGAATGAGTGGAATATATAGGTGGTGGAGGGCGGACGACGTCCACTTGATCATTGAAAATTGTAAGCTCATCTTGTTCACAAAGGTTGTTGATGCCATTATCTCTCTACTCCTTCCAATCTTGTTCCATCTTAGTGATATTATTCATAATGACATGAAGAGAATTGACTAGAGAAGGAGGAGGAGGAGAGGGCCGCGGGCTTGTAACCCTCTTCAATTCTTTCTCCAATGTAGCGATTTTATAAGGAAGAGTTCGTTGGAGGGGTGTAACTTGAATCACTGAGGGTTGGCATGATGGCCTTGAACTAGGGGCCGCATAAGAAGGCCGTCGAGGGGAGTTAATGGGCTGACCCATAGAAGGACCCGGACGGGCCAGGTTACATGATGCATAAGGGCCTTAGGGCCGTGAAGAAGGGGGAATAGGAGGCGTGTGATGGATCACCTGAACGGAAGTATGTGTAGAAGAAGGTGGGTGAACTCCCTGAATGGGAGTGTGAATGGAAGGGGGAGGCGGGTGATAAGCCACCCGAACGGGAGTATGTATAGAAGTAGGTGGGTGATGGGCCACCCGTGAGGGATTAGAAGGAGAATGTGATGAAGATGCACCCTCAAAAATAGCCTTAAGGGCTTGAATTTGTTGAGGGGTGAGATGATCTAATGCACGCAAGACATGGGAAACCTTCTCATCGTGGGAAGGAGACGGTTCCGGGGGAATAGTGGCTTGTAGTGGATGTAAGGGACCATAAGAGCGGCAATTGCTCATGGGTCGGGCAATGCCATAAAAGTGAGGATGTGGTCCCTTGGAAAAGGCTTGGTCCTTAAGTTCCTTGGGCTCCAATTTAATCGGCTAGGTTAATGGTTTAACACAATTTGGGCTTTATAATGACTTATTAACCCAATATTCATTTATTAATTCATGTAGGCCTTTGTAAATGCCCAATAAATTCCAGAAAATTCTTAAATACTCCAATAATAGTTTATAAAATTCTGGGGCATCACATAAGCTTTGCTTCTCCACTTGATTTTCAGTTTATTGGCTTCAAATTGATCTTGAAAAGCTTGATTCTTGATGAAGGATTGCTGGATAGATCACTGTTCATGTAGGTTCTTGTAGTAGATTTCTTCCTACCTTGGTAGCCTCCCTTGAATCCTCTTGGTTGATTAGGGTTTCTTGCCTGAAAATGAGTTTTTATATCACTTAGGTTGGGCAAGAGATGGTAGAAAACAACATCCCACATTTTCTGGCGAGTTTGGAGGCTAAAGGACTTAACTTTGTCGGTCGACTGAATTCAGTCAGTCGGTCGACTGATCTCTGAGAAAACTTAGACTTTTCAACTCTGGAAAATTCTATCGATCGAACTAGTGCCATTGATCGACCAAACTCTGTAATATTTCAGAGTTCTGGGTTCTGAGAGATTTGGTCAACCGATCCATTATTGTTGGTCAATCAAAACCTAGAATTTCTGTAAAAAATAACTTATTAGCCCATACATCATATCCACATGGAAAAGGCATTGTATCCTCATCTTGTTCCATTCATTTTGAGTATATTTGACTTATTCTGGGCATCTTGGAAGCATGATTATTTTGAGCATTTGATCATGATGGAAATAGCCTTGATTGCCTTTTGGTGCTTGCTCTTATGCAATTATCAACGGTATGAGACCGTTAGCAAGTCTGGGATTTTGTTATCATCAAAATCACCTGGAGAGACTCAACAATCTCCCCCTTTTTTGATGATGATAAAACTCTAGATCATTAAGTGCATTGGCGTGCAGTTAAGCAAATTTGAACCTATACACATCCTTTACATCACGGAATATATCATTGAATCCTTGCAAGCTCCCACATGGCTCTTGTACGAGGTGGAGTTTACACTCACGCATACTGAAGGATTTCAGACGGGCTGACCTATCTTGCATCTAACACCATTTGATATACATAGAACCAATTGAAGGATAGTCAAAACAATTCACAAGGCAATCCATAGTCAAAACAATTCGCAAGGCAATCCATCCACAATAAACCATTCATCAAGCCAAACCAAAGCAATCCAATCATTCATATTGGCCAAATTTAAATGAGAAGAAATGAAAGGGAAGAACCAATATTTATGTCCAAGACCAAGTGCATTCCATTTATTCCAAGTTCATTACATATTACATGGACACTTGACATATTACATTGACACTGACTCCTTGATACATGGACAATGCAAAAGACTCAAATGCAAGTGACTCAACTAACGCAAATGACACTCACAAATGCCAAATGGCAAACATGCATACAAACACTTACACTCATGCAGAAAGTATAGAATACCATAATACTACTTCTCCCCATTTGGCATCATCAAAATAGGGGAGGGATATAGGAAAAAGTGGACCAGAAAAGGACCCAAAGACCCAAGTACAATCACTGAGGAGGTGAAGGTCCTTGGCTAGCATTGGCTAGATGGTGGATAATGGAGTTAAGAAGGTCATCTTGAGCATCCAAGTGGTGCTGGATGCCGATTAGAGTGCGGTTGTTGGTTTGAAATGCTTGGCAAGAGTCCGCATGGCGAGCGGTCAGATTTGCCATGTGCTGAGTGAGGGTATCCAAGGTTTGGGAGAAGGAGGTCATCTGGCCTGTCATAGTATCAAGAATGTTCCCAAATTTGGATATCGATCCTGTTGAACTCTATGTTTTGATGATGCCAATATAATATGTTTTTCTTGGTAATAACATCAGCTTTATTAATGCAGGAACTTTGAGTTAGAGAAAACTCACTTTGAACCAAGAAAGGAACCTTCAGAAGTATGGATAAAAGAATGAAGTGTCGAAGTAGTATGTTCACTACCTCGATGCAGTCACAATCACAGAAGTAAGTTTAGAGAGCTACATCGATGCACCAAAGAGATGCCTCGACACATGAAGAAGCTGAACTCATCCAGATCGAGATTACATCGTCGTGAGGGAATCATGCCCCGACACTTCAGAGTGTGTTGTCCGATAAACAGGTGATGCACCTATCAGATGTATCGACGCACTAGGATGCTGCATGAGATTTAGGACGATGTTGAAGTCTCCTACCTCGACACGTTAAGATGTTCAACTGCCACATTGTATATGAGGTCTATGCATCAAAGTAATGCACCAACGCATCAAGCAAGGTGTGAACCTTCAAAGGCAACTACATCGGAGCACCAAGTGCTATGTCGATGCATCCAGCTCAAATCAGGCTTGCGAAAGATCTTCACCTCGATGCATCAGTTATACTCAAGCCATTGGCGCTTTTCTGTCTAAAAGGCATGTGTCTTTACACTGCATCAATGCAATAGAGGAATACACTGATGCACTCAGTCCTGAATCTGAAGTGGGAACACAACAACATTGAAGCACCCCTAAACTGCACTGATGCATCCAATATATGCCTCAACCTGTCTGCCGAGCACGTGAGGATCTTAATAAGATCAGGTGCATTCGACTTCAATTGTAAGGCATGTGATCTTAGGTCACGTGGCAACCTTTCAAGATAAGTTCTGAAGGAGAATATTATCATGGACACCTTGCCCAATGGAGATTCAAATCTGAAGACTGTTCTCATGGACACCTTGACCAATGAGGTACTTAGGCGAATCAGGTGACAGCTCTTATGGAATTTCTTGGCGGGAAAAATTCATCACACGTGGAGAATATCTGAAGAATTCATATAATCATCAGGCATGGCAAGTTGATTGTTTCACTGAAGGAAGATATTAAAAACTTGCTGGGTGCCAAATTTGAGGTTGAACAAAGAGAAGAGGAACTAATTGAGAGATTGAAATTAATATCCAGTGACAAAAACTACAGTGAAGAAAATGTGAAACTGGTTAAGAAGATTAAAGAATTGCCCGAGCTTTCTCACTAACGTAAGCATTTGTCCCTGATTGGCCATGTTGATGATTTTTCCTGAACGAAGCTTCATCTTAATCAAACAAGATATAGCTAGCAAACAATCACTAAAGTAGGTTGTCATGACAATGTGCCAAATAAGTTGTGATGCTTATGAAAAGTTTTAATGTTCTCTTAGTTTAAGCAAATGTGGATTTTTAAAGGAGTAGTTAGCTCTCTTTCAATGTAGATCCTAGTTTCAATTTGAGTGTAATCTCCAGGTTAACTAAGTTTTTTCTCTCTCCTCGCCAATGCATGGGTTAACTAAACTCCGGGGTGCCTCAAAGGTACAACCAGCCTGGCTTTCGTGAGGAAATCCACAGGTGCGAGGATTTATGGAGGTCTTGGTCAAGAAATTTCTAATCCAAAGAGACGGAATGCTCAATGGAGGGTCCTTCCTTTCCCAAGAGGGTGTAAGGGATCCTAAGAGTGTAGAGAGAGGAGGTCTCTCAACCAAATGCCCTAAAATGCAAGCTGATATAAACAGGATCAACCAATAATATGGAGATAAACAATAATCCAATCGAACAAGTCAAAACAGCAACAGGTGTAGCAGTTCTGTGAGAACAGAGGGAAATAGTGACCGGACAGGGGTCGCTGTATCAATGAAATAGTGACTGTGTGACAGGCGCTCAAAACGTAACTAGCGCCTCTATAAGGGGCACTACAAGCAGCAAACCGTGGACGTCTGCAGGAAGAAGTCAAACACTGACTTAGAATTGGCGCCTTGGAGTTAGGCGTTGAATATGAGAATGGCGCCTCTGTGAAGGGGCGCAGAATATAAAAATAGTAAATGATATGGAAAAATAACGAAATAAGCACCTCTGTAAGAGGTCGCGGAATAAGAAATAGCGGTTGATGGGCAGTCGTTGAATCAATTTTAATAAGCAGAGAGTAATAAAAAGCTTCTAGAAATCAAATTCTTATTCTTAAAAATGCAATAGACAGTTCAAAAAATTGGCTAATTAAGTGGGAGGTGTGCATGCGGTGCACAAGGGGAGTGTACTACATAGAGCACAAAGGAGGGGCACACGTGGGTGCCGAAAGGAGGGGCACGCGAGGGCGTCAAAGGGAGGGGCACACGTGGGTGCCAAAGGAGGGGTAATCAAAATAAAAACAACCAGAGTCCCACCGTGATCGCCAATTTGTGAACGTGTCACATAGACATTTAGAGAAAAGATGATTAATTTACTTAAAAGAAGTTGATTAGTGAAAAAAAACTGAACTAAAGCATGGAGATGACTAAGGGAAAAGGGATCATAAGATGCTACTTAGGAGTGTGATCGCCAGAGGGGTTACCTCAAAAATAAGAAAGGATGATCGCGTGTGTACCTTGTGAAAGCGGGGATGTTGTGGATTTCACTTCCTCCTCCAACCGGCCGGCCGATGAAGGGGGTTCTTATTCTTGATTACCCTAAAAGGAAACAAAGAAAGACAAACAAATTGGATTAGCCAAAAGTGTAGTATCAAAGCTCTATGAATATGATGTTATGCAAATTGATCATGAACACATCTTGTGTTTTTGGTTTGAAAACCCCTAGAAGGAGCAAAGGATAGGAAATATGTATGTAAGAGGAATATAAAAATATGATGCCCAAATAAAAACATGGTGAAATAAGTGATGATATGCAAAGCAAATAAAAGAAACAGAGAAGGGGATGGGCTTCTTTCTACTCTTGTAAGCAGGACAGAGGAAGAGAAGATAGGTGCGGCCACTGTTATGCTGCTTCCTTGATGTTGGTTACAATGAAGGCACGCAACAACGGCAATAGAGACAGGGAAGGCGAAGGACTGTGAAGGAAATCTCTGGTTCACAGGAGATTATCTTAGCCAAAGGAACCCTTTGGTGGATGAAACAAAGGGCCTTTATAAGGTGAAAAATTCTTGTTTCATTAGGATTAGAACAAAGAAGATGCAGATCCTCCTTCCATAATCGATTACGGAACCAAAACGAGGAAGGATACTGACTGGGCAGGTCGCAGGCGAAGAGGAGACGGATTTGAAATAGCGACCTGGAGACAGTCGCTCTTCTAAATAGTGCCCAAAAGATAGCTGCTATTTCTTAAAAATATTAGATTTTCCATATTTAATAAAAGGATAAATAACGACTGTTTGAAAAGGCACTTATCAAAGAGCACCCACTAGTAGGGGTGTTACTTCCTTGATTTTATTTCGAATGGGAATGGGAAAGATTCATAAATAGCGGCCTTGTGCGCGGTCATTTTTTTTATCCATAGGAACCAATACCTCAGAGAAATAGCGACCGTGTACAGAGGCTCTATTTAAATTATGCCCACCTCTTGGTCGCGTTATTAAAAAGATCAGAAACAAGAAAAAAACTACTTATTAAGCCAGTAATGAAGTCCATTTTGGGGCATTATATTATGACATGAAATTTACTTAACATAGCATCAATTTTGGCATGTCTACAATCCTGAGCACTCAACACCACACTCATTGGTGGAGAGTGATCTTGTGCCCCATACTCTTTCTCCTACTCCCATTCCACCTATGCTCTGCTAGTTTTCTAACCTAAGCATCAGAGGATTTTCCCCAGGGTTCCAACCCTGGACTCCTCTGATCTATTTCCTACCTTGTAGATCTCTCGTTTGTGGTGACGACAACAAGATTGGATGACTCAGGATGTAGTGCAAGATCACCCCTCTTCATCTGACACCATCTGTAGGAAATGTATGAAGAGCCAGCATGGTGAGAATAAGTTCTAGTAGGAGAAACACTGGTGACAAAGGAAAGGCAATGGCGACCATGGAAGGGGAGCATGCGCCCACCCAGTCCTCCACGGGCCCCCTCTCTAACTGACAAGCTAACGCCTTACCTCCACTGGTCGTAGATGGAGAATCCACCCTTGAGGCCCCGGATACTCTCCAACCCCTAAATGCCAAACTGGATATCCTCGTCGACCTGATGAGGACCCAAGTGGCCAGGGATGAGAGGTCATGGCTACCTCAGGTGAGTCCCCCCCATGCGGAAGCTTCTCAGCAAACAGCCGGAGGTTGATTCACTGTAGCATGCATTCTTGGCCAATAAAAAGACCTTCTCAGCCTGTGCAAAATTTTGTGATACCCAGAATGGCCTCCTTCGGGTGTAGAATGATGCTCTTGCAACAATGTGGGAATTAATGGGTGGGACTTGTAAAGAAAGATTTTCTCTCTATAATAAAGAACACCACCACTGACAGCATACTTGGCTGGGTTTAATGTCCCTGCATTCTATTGTGTCATCAATGCCTTGAAGGTGTCATCTGTAGCATAAGAGGCCTGAATCTTCTGAAACCAAGTGGGCACAAGAACAGATATTGCATGATAGATAAGTACATTCTGCTCCTCAGGAATTCTTGATAGAGCATCAACTGCCTTGTTGTGGCTACCAGCCTTATACTCCAATCTGAAATCATAACCCGTAAGGCCTAGATCATCATCCGACTTATACCAGTTGGTGTCTTGTTCCCTATAGCTTGCTCTAATTCCTAACCATTAGCATCTCCGTATTATTCTCTACTACTCTTCTTCTATTGTGAGATTTGGCAGAGTAATGCAGAAGGACAGGCTGGAGCTTGAGCCTGAAGAACTGGGAAGGGAGAATTGGGAGAGCTTCCCTTGGCCTATTGTAAGCATTGTTGCAAATTGGTGTCTGAGCCCGATTGGGAGGCAAAGTTTGTGGCTCAGTGAAGACCTTATAGTACTTCCGTAAAATGCCAGCCATCTCAAGTGGGAAAGAATCTAAAGGAAGTGAAGGTGAGGGAGAAAAAATAGTGGCATCAAGAGAGTATAAATGTAAGGAATATAATCCACAAGCCTTTTGTAAATCAGAGCCAAACTGTTTGGCAGAAATCAACTGAATTGTTGGAGGAGATAGTCCTGTTAATACAAACTCCTGACCGTCAACATTAAATTTCATGTGCATTTCAGAAATGTTCATAGTTATGTCACTCAAATACTGCATCCAGGTATTTCCCAAAACAACATCAATAGTCCCCAAAGGTAGAACTAAGAAATCCAAAGTGAAGCAAATTTCTGGCAATTTAATTGTAACCCCTTGGCAACATCCCTGAGAAGATAGTTGTAGCCCAGCTGCAATTTTTACTGAATGTGACTCCAACTGTGTCATCAGTAAACCCAATTTCTGAACCACCCTAGGGTCAATGAAGTTATGGGTACTGTCATTATCAATCAGAATAAGTACTGATAGATTGCCAATTGAGCCCTGCAACCGTAATGTATATGGGGATGCCAACTGAGAGACAGTATGAGACGACAAGGAGGGGTCTGGCTCAAACTGAGTGTCAAGGCTTGTTTCTGGGTCTGCAGTAAATGTGTTCTCATATTCACTATCCTTTGGGATAATTTGCAAGAAAAACAACTTGTAGGACTGACATACGTGGCCAGGAATGTATTTTTCATCACAATTATAACAAAGGCCTTTGGCCCTTCTATCCAATAACTGTTGTGAAGTTAATTTCCTCACTGATGGAATGGATGGCCAAACCGTTTGAGGTTGTGTGACCTGATTGGTCACATGTGGAGGAATTTTGGACTGCTGAGGAGCTAAAAAACTAAAATGGGGTAGTGGCTTGCGCCTTGAAAGAATCTTCTGTTCTTGAATCCGTGCTAATTGAATAGCGTGAGATAAAGAGTGAGGCATGAAGGACCTCACTTCACATGATAACTCATCTTTCAATCCACTAAGAAAAATGCCCAACAGGTGTTCTTCAGAGACACCCGTGACTCTATTACGTAAAGCCTCAAATTATCTTTGATATTCAGAGAATGATCCAATTTGTTTCAATTTACTTAACTGGCTATGTGAATCAATGACTGAAACAGATCCAAATCGTGACTCAAGCCCCTTTAAGAACTCTGTCCAAGAAACAAAATCCTTGGTACTGGTGAAATGCCAGAACCATTGCAATGCCTCTCCCTCCAGATAGAAAGATGCAAATGAAACTTTGTGGTAATCTGGGACTTGATTATACAAAAAATATCTATCTGCCTTGAATTTCCACTCACTAGGGTTTGATCTACCATCGAACTTAGGAAAATCATGATACTTAGGGCTAAATGATCTAGAGGAATCAAAAGAACTATCACGAGAAACTGAAGATTCTGCATGCTTAGGCTCAGCAGGTTTAGATTCCAATTGCTGTACTCTGTCACTAATAATACTGACCTGACTTTTCAGTTCTTGAAGAAGAGAAAGAATCATGCCATTCTGACTGGAAGTCATGTTTTGAGCAGGATCGGAGCTACCTGAAGGTGGCTCAGACACCAATTTGCAACGATGCTTCCAATAGATCAAAGGAAGCTCTTCCCAATTCTTCCTTCCCAGTACTTCAGGCTTAAAATCTAGCTTGCTCCGATGTAAGATCTGCCAATTACACAAACAGAAGTACAGTAGCAGAGAACAATATGGGTACGCTAATGGTTAGAAGGCTAAAACAAACTACAGGGAAAACAGAACACCAATTGGTATAAGCTGGATGATGATCTATTGCGATCATTCCATCCCTTTTATAATGCTCACTCCTCCCATTTGTTACAAACTACTGGCAGGGATAATGCCACATCACTTTCGGCCACTTCTCGCCACAAGCCAATTAAAATTATACAGCAAAGCAACTAACATAACAGAAGCAACTAACATAACGAATTGTAAAAGCTAACAGCTTAACTTCTTTTATTAGCTGACTCAGCCAGTTTGACCTCTCCTAGCTGCCGGTCTACCGTAGTTGGCCCCACCACAGCTCCTTCATCGAACACCCAATTTGCTACAACTACAACAGTGACGTTATAGCCTACCGATCTGCCACCGTGATACACATGTGAGTCTCTCTCTGTGTTATGCATTTCAAAATCTGAACTTCTGAATTGTTGGTTGTTCTACTATAGACAGTTACCTACATCGAGACAATTGTCCAAATAGATAGTCATTGAATTTATAAAAATGAACTCTAGGTCTTTTCTCTGAGCTTATCTCTAGAGTATGGTTTTTAGGTTTACATGAAGCCATTTAGGGGAATAGTATACATGAGGCTATGTCTGTCTGTTTATGATCTCTGCAGTCTTTCTGGTTGTCGGGCGTGACCGGCAGGTGGTGGAAGGGCACGCCGGAGGCCGCGGCCAGATCGCGGAAATCCTCGTGGTTGGAGACCACCGCCTTGACCTCGATCGGCAGGGCGCCGGTGCGCCAGCGGAACAGCAGGTCGTTCAGGCAGTGGCCGAAACGCGAGACCATCAGCACCGTCGGCGTCTTGCGGCCCGCGTCATGGAGCTGGATCTGCATGCGCCGCTGTTCGGCAAGCGGGGCGAAATGGCGCTCCAGCGCGGCAAGGTCCAGGCCGCCGGTGCTCTCGAACAGGGTGCGCATGAAGAAGCGGCCGGTGACGGCGTCGCCGTGCTGGGCGCTCTCGACGATGTTGCAGCTGGCGTCGGCCAGGGCGTTGGCCACGGCGGCGACGACGCCGATGGAGTCCGGGCACGACAGGGTCAGCACGAAGGTCGGATGGCTCATGCCTTCGCCAATGCCGGCAAAGCGTTGCGAAATCCAGACTGACGCGGGGACTCCCGCGCGGCGCCGGCCTGTTTGCTGATCCGGCTGATGTCGAATTCCACCAGATGCGGCGTGTCTTGGAAGTGGGCGGCCGCCTTGGCCAGGCGGTGCCTTTCCTGGGTCTGCAGCACGCCGCGCACCTCGAACAACTCCCCGCCCTGCTTGAGGGCGTAGCTGACGCGGCTCAGTTTCACGGCCGCCAGTCTGCTCCCCGAGTCCAGGTCCAGCCTACGCCGGATCTTCCAGCGAGAAGCGGTCTGTGTCCTCGTGGTAGGCGAACACCTCTCCGTAGCGGCCCCAGTCGATCACCGTCTTCAGGGTCTGCTCGGCGTAGTTGTCGGACATGTGGTCCTCCAACTCGTCGCGGAAGCGCCGGGCGGGAGCGGTGTGGCCGGGGCGTTCCTCCAGCACCTTGCGGATGTGGCCCGCCAGCGGCGCGTAGCCGATCAGGTGCTGGGCGAAGAGCTGCTTGCGCGCGTCCACCTCGGCCGCGACGTAGCGGCGGCCCGACGGCGTCAGGCGGATGTCGCCGCCGTCCAGCTCGGCGAAGCGCAGCAGCTGCAGGGTTTCCGCCGTGGGGAACAGCTCGTCGGCCTCCATCACCGCCTCGTCGGCCAGGGTCGCCAGGCTGACCTTGCCCTTGAACTGCGGTGAGGCGATCGCCTCCATCATCCCGGCCAGGGCGTTGGTGGAGACCTCCGGCAGCACCATGCCGATGGGAGATGAAATTGATAATCTAAAAATGAAGATGCAAGAAGGTGAATCAAAGAAACTGAAAGAAGAGAATGAGGGCTTAAGAAATTTGGTTGATGAACTTAAATTGAAAATGCAAGAGGATGAAAAAGGAACCAAATTGGCTACTGAAAAATATGATGCACTTAAGGGAGTGAACAGCCAACTGCAAACAGAAATTGAAAACCTCCAAGAAGAACTTAAGGATAAACAAAACTCTCTTGAAAGGCTAATGAAAGGAAAAGACAATCTAGATGCTGTGCTTGGGTCTAGAGTAAATTTGCAGAAACAAGGTTTAGGTTACAATCCAATTGCTAAGATAGAATTTCAACTAAAAATTGTGACCTTTGTAGCTGAACAAAGTTCGAACAAGAAAGATCCTTTGATTGATTTGTATAGGCTAGTAAAGACAAATGAAGTTGGGGAATCATCAAAGAAGCAAAACAATGAGAAATCCAAGGGCAAAACCAAGGTACACACAGCCCACACAGAGAGTCCACACACCTCTCCACAGAGCTCCAGCAGTCTCCCAGCAAGTCGACTCAGTCAGCACCTTAAGTCGACTTATAGGCCAACCAAAATAGGTAATGAGCAGACCCTATGGACAAGTTGACCCAGACAGTACTGCAAGTCGACTTATGTGTTATCTAGAATACATGATAGGCTCAGACCTTGGGAAAGTCTACCTAGATGGAACCAAAAGTTGACTTGGAAGCCTAATAAAACCTATCCACCTCATACCCATTCAAGGGTAGGTCAATCCAAGTTCCCTAGAGTGTTTAGCCCGTTCTTTGCTCCTTGGGATGACAAGAGAAACTGCAAATCAAGGTTAGTGAACAACTTTAACAACTTCAATGGTTCTAAGTTCACTCAACAAAAGTTATTCATAAAGGCTCAGAATGACACAAAGAAACCCCACAACAGTGAAAGTCCATTATCTAATAAACCAATCTAGATTCCAAAGCATTTGCTCTATCATTTGAATGAGATGACTGATCAACATGGACCCAAAGGTGTTTGGGTTCCAAAACTTTCTGCTTGAGTTGTCTTGCAGTGATGCCTTACAGTTGTACACAACAAATGCATCTCAACAGCAACTGCCCAAGGCACATGACAGGGGATAATGGGCACCCCAAATAGAACACAAATGTTGAGAAATGGAAGTGAATTCTTGCATAGATGAATAAAACAATGTTGATAGAGAATCTGGGCTGAAAACTCAACACTTCATTCTATGAACCCAGCCATGTTAAGAATGTTCCTAAAAGATTCATTGTCAACTCTTAAAGGTAAACTCACCTGCTCAATTTAGAGCCTGTGGAGCAAAGTGCTTTGTCAATAATGGTTGTATTTATTGTTGAATGTCATGATGAGGTTATGTTGTTTTGCTTATTCATATCATGAAGACCATGCAAACGGGAGATCATTCCTTTTTCGGTCACATCATAAAGCATTACACTACTCATGCATTTCCTACAACATTGACCTAAAGGTATATAAAATGGTGACATAATGAAGGGCAGGTTAGGTCTGTTTGGAAGCTCTCACCATGCGTGAGGATATGCCTCCACCAGGTACCATGGGTCAATCCTGTATTTAAGGCTTTTCAAACCTTTATGAGTCATAGTTGGGTTTGGTCAACTGAACCATTTCACTTGGTCGACCGACAAGCACACTGCATGTTTGCTTGGTTCCATTGTGTAATGTTAATCAATTGTGTGCATCTAGTTTCATGTATTTCTAAAAGAAAACTAAAAACTTAAAAATCAGAGAAAATCATGCATTTCATTAGCATCACTCTGAACTATGCTCGTTCAAATCATTCATACACTGCTTGCTTTGAACTACATTGGCAGCTCATCAAATATTCTAGTCATCGCACGCTGATAAGTTGCACTAGCATTCTTCAATCCGAATGGTATCTTCTTGTAGTGATAAATGCCCTTAGGGGTTTGGAAGGCAGTATCGACCTGATCATGCTCAGCGATCCATATTTGATTATATCCGAAAGACCCATCCATGAATGACAGAGCCTCGTGGCCGGTTGTGGCATGAATCATGACTTCCGTTATTGGTATCGTAAAGTCATCCTTGGGACAAGCTTTGTTCAGATCTTGAAAATTGACACATATTTGGATCTGCCCATTCTTCTTCATCATGGGCACGATATTAGCCAGCCATGTAGTGTATTAGTTTTCTTCGACAAAACCCACATCAATAAGTTTGTCCACTTCTTTGCATATCTGAGTGATGAGCTCTGGCCTCATGCGCCGTGGCGGCTACTTCACCGGCTCGGTCTCAGGATGTATACTCAGCTCATGCTGTGAAACTGCGGGGCTAAGTCCTGGCATTTCCTTGTAGGTCTAGGCGAAATAATCCTGGTATTCTCGTAGTAGCTAGACATACAGCTTCTATTCTTCCACAGATAGTTAGGCACTGAGGAAGGTTGGCCTAGGGTCATCTTCGGTCCCCAAGTTGACTTCAATATGCTCATCAACCGTCGCATGGCCTCTATCTTCTATTTTCGGAGGTGCTAGCTGCCGGTCAACAAAGTTTGGAATATCGCCTTCGAGCTCAAGTACTTCAGCCCCTTCATTCTGTTTCACCCGGACTTCGTCGGGGGTTTCTGATTCAGCTGATGGCAGTTGCATGAATTGTTCTGTCGGTAGATATACCATGGTTGTGGTTTCAGGGGATGAGCTAGTGTCTTCAACCCCTGCGGACGTGTTTGCAGTCTTGAAGGACTGGTGGTTATTTATTGCTGAGCTAGAGCAGCATTACAACTTCTTAGCAAAAGACAATTCCGTCTCCCTACCTCCCTGGATCACCATGTCTTCAGTAGAGGTGGCCTTTAATTTTCTAGCAGCAGGCGTATCCCAGTCAATTTCGGTAGAAGCTTCCTTGATCGGCATGAGGGGTGCTGACATCATTATCAAAGGAGGGTCATAAGAAGAGGGTAGTCCTGCTTCCTCAGTGTCTTCAGCTTCGCTACTGCTGATCGTGTCAAATTTGGCCTGGAGGGCCGTCTCTTCAGAGTAGACTTGCTCCTAGCATTTGCAAGAAGGTACGACTTCTAATTCTAGGTCTGTTCGTCGAACCGGTTCAGTATGCTTAGCCTCTACCAAGTATTCATCAAAGGTTGCCCCAGCGAGCGATCTTCTGCTAGGTAGAAGGTGGAAATGGTGTCCACTTCATAACGCCCGCTGTAATAGTATTCTTCGAGGGTGAAGCCCAACCTTGGATGTTGAGAAACACGTCTCAGCTCTTTATCCATACTGGTAGGATACCAGAGCCTTTGAAATGCGTCTTTCTCTTTGCGAGGCTGGCTGGAGGGGATACACTGCTTCCAGAACATCTTTGCCATTCAGCTTGTTGTGAACGTTAGCCCTCGAACGGGGACTGACAGGTTCTCAATATCTTCAGGGAGGTGAGAGTCGATGTCTTCCTATACAGGGTGTTCTTCAGCTGTATAGAACAAGCTGCTGGGGCCTTCATATTGTGCCACCTCCCATGCTTTGAAAGGTTCGACAGTGACAGTATCGATGCCGAATATTGGCCTGGTGAGACTTTTTGGGATTTTAATAAGGCCGTGGTGCTGATTGACCATGGCTTTATTAGCTTTAGGGTAGGTGGCAGGAGGTGTTGCTCTGCCCACATCTCCTGTGCTTGCAATATGGGAAACCATCTTGGGATTAACATATCCCAGTGGTGGTGGTGGGAACCAGTCGTCACCGGAGGTGTTTTTTGACACCCTGGCAGGGGTTTTGGCTTTGGAGGTCTTCTGTGACTGCTCCGTATACAGAGAAGTGTCAAGCACATGACACTCGAACACTTCAAATGGGTGGAGGTCAGTAAATATCCTCTCCTCCTTTCCCTCTTGATTGTATTTGATACATTGGTGTAGCGTGGAGGGTACCACCATATTTTCATGCAGCCAGGGGCGGCTGAGCAGTGCCTTATACGAGGTGCTGAAATTAATGACATGAAATTACACCCTTATGGTAAAATCCGCCATAGTGAGCGTGAATTCTGCCACTCCCAGTGGCACTTCAAACTTTTGGTTGAAGTTGACAATACACATATCTCTGACTTTATCGAGGCACACATTAAAGTAGTACCTCTGGTATATTTTGTACGACAGGATGTTGACGGCTGCTCCGGGATCTACCAGAATTTTGTTCAGCTCCCGACCATTCAACTATCCCTTCATGTATAATGGTCTGTTATGGCTGGAAGCAGGGAGTAACTTGTCCTCCTGAGTGAAGGTCACATTGGCCTCTGGCAGTGCTTCGGCCAAACATGTCTCATATTGAGCAGGCATCTGCAGAGCAGTGATGATCGCCTGTCGGGTCTCTTCACTCAGGGAGAGGATCTCCCAGATAGTGAACCTTGTCGGAAGCTTCTTAAGTAGCTTCATTATCCTGCTTCCAGCTCGGACATTAGATAACTTCATTTCTTCTGCCCACTTGGGCTTGGAAGAGTCTTGAGCTACGTTCTGTGATGGATCTGCTTCATCGGACTCCGAGTCTGTACCTTTCTGCTGGGTGTCATCGTCTTGCTATCCCTTTTCACCTACCATCGGGTGGGTCCTATCTTCATCAGGAGCACCAGAAGGTTGCTGAAGCTGTGGGACAGTGGCCCGGGCTGCAGTGCTGGCATCTTGACATGGCTGCTTGCCCTTTGCCATCTTCAAAAATTCAAGAAAGGAAGGGATGGCGGTGCTGCCCCCACTCTGAGTATATAAGTCTGAAGGAGGAGGGATTTGCACTCCCTTGACTTCCAGAGGGGGTATCTTGTAGGGCTTGTCTCCCCTGAAGATAATGTTGTGGTTAGCGGGCGACTACGCCCCCATTTTTAGCCTGACCAGGTTGCATGGGTAGCGGTTGCAGCTTCGGCCTAGCTTGTCCCAACAGCGGGTGTAAAGCATATTTCCTCCTCGTCTTCCTCGTTAGACAGATTGAAGAGGGCAGAGAGAGTATTGTAAGAGAGCACTATCTCCCTCTTGGCCTTGTCGGCTCTTCTTTTCTTCCTTTACTTCTTCTTCTTGTTTCTGGCTAGCGCTTGCCCCCAGAGCAAGTTGACATCCTTTTCTTGCGTTTTGTCAGCCTTTCCTTCTTGTTCTAGCGAGAGCTGCTCTAGTTCTTGCCATGGGACGTGATCCCGTGTCAGCAAAGGCTTCAATTCAGACTGTTCATATTCATCAAGCCCGTTTATGTAGTCCTGTAGTTGCCAGGCTTCTGGAGTAATTTCTTTAGCTACTTGTAGTGGAGTCTGTCTTCTCCGGTTGTGAGTGTGTATTCTGATGACTGTAGGCGGGCTGATCAGCACAAGTGCTATCACCGGAGGGACGGGTCATGGTGTGATGCCACGAACATGTGCCCCCGCCTTCGGGCGAGGCATGATTTTCTTCTTGATCTTTGCAGGGACTTGCTGCCATCCCTCTTGTTCTTTTATTGGCGTCAGAAAGCAGGCCTCATAAGTTTGTTGAGTGCTAGCTTCTGTACCTTCTTTGGGCAATGCCTGATACAAAGAAATCATAATGGCCATAGCTCTCCTCAGAGGCGCTTCATGAGGTTGTGGAGGGTCGACCTTGTACTTCCCCAACTCTACTTCTTCTTTCTTCACCATGCCTTCGTTGATGTCTTTGAATACATAATAGTCCTTGATCGGCTGCCCCAGCTTCTGATGCTCAGGCAGGGTGACCTTATTATACTAGGTAACCCAGTCGAATAGAAGCTTGGTCTTCTCCTTCAAGAAAGAATAAGCTTTCTACATTTTGTCCATTAGTGAAGGACCCTCCTTCTTCTCTTCAGCCTTGGTGGGCTAAGGCGCAGCTACCTTCTTGCCCTCATCACTTTATTGTTCAAACACCCTGATATCAAGGGTGTTTGCTTCTTTATGCGCCTGGTGCTGCTCTACTGCCTTTGCCTTTTGCACGGTGACAATGGTTGATGTAGGGGTAGGTCTCGCCAGGAAGGCTTCCACTTCGGCCACTACATTATTCGAACGGTCGAATGATCAGATTTTCATGCCAATCATCTTTTCTAATACCTCCCTCCTAAGGTTTTGCTTGCATATTTGTACATCGTCCCCCTGATGCGGGGGCCACTTGCACCTCATTCCAAGGTTCCTCCACCTCTTGATGTACTCTACGGGTATTTCATCTGCCCTTTGCCTCGTTGAGTAAAGCTCAGCCACCGTGACCTCCCTCTCAGTGACGTGAAATCTTTCTCTGAACTACTTCTACATGTCTGGCCAGTCGCTGACCGACCCAATCGGGAGGCTGGAATACCATTCGAACGCGAGCCCTGTCAATGAGGACCCAAAAAACTTTAGCAGGTATGACTCGTCTGTGGCTAGGTCACCCATGACGGTCATGTAATATGCGATGTGTTCCTTCGAGGACCCTTCCCGTTGAACTTGTCGAACTTAGGCGGCTTGCTGATCCCAAGAGGGAGCCTTTTTGCAGCATGATGGGGTGCATATGGCACCCGATAGGCATCAAATGTGACATAGTCGCCATCACTTCGCTCAGCAAGCTTCAGCTCAATCATCCTCTCCACCATTAGCTTGTTGACGGTGGACGGATCGACTGGTTCTGGGTAGAAGTGTGCTGGCTGCAAGTAAGGGGTAACCAAGGTGGTTGCCTGGGGAGGAGGACACAGTAATGAAGGTGCTTGGTGCACCTGTGGGAGCACCGGCGGTATTCGCGATTGTGGTGGGCATTGTTGGGTGACTGCCAGGGTGGGCTCCACTGGCTGGGGCAGGGTATACAGTGGTGGGAAGTCACTTGGGTTAATGCCTCACTGTGATAACTCGGCTTGCATCTCGGGCTGCTTGGAGGCCGAGACGTGCTCTGTCTTCTCCATCAGCTGCTTCTTCAGAAGTTCTATTTCCTACTGATATTTTTGGAATAGCATCAGTACTGATGGGTCCATAGTTGCTGTGCTGGCGATGGCTTCTGCTGTCTCCCCTGAAGCGCCTTTGGATGAGATGTTTAGCAACACCTCCTCCTCTTCAGCTGTCACCACGTTTGCAGTTAGGGTAGTGACTTCTTCAGGTAGTATATGCTTCCCTTTTACCGCTTTCAACTTTTCCATTGTGGCTTCCACTCTTCTGGTGTTTGGCCCAGGCCGTTTGGCTAATCGAGCGAATTCCCGGGGGTGCTCAGGCAGACCTCTATATTTATCAGCCACTCCGGCCATATTGCAGGTGAAAACTCACATACACGTCCTCTGTCGATGAATTTTCCTCCTTGCACGACCAGGGAAGGTTAGTCTCACAAACACGAAGGCTCTTCTTCTCTCCCTCTACTGGGGAGCTGCTTCATTGGGTTCGAACTACGAGCCGTCTTCATATCCATTGTCGTCAACTGATGACGTCATTCTTCTTTCTTCTTCTTCTTCAACTGCCACTGGTGGGTAGTCATCTTTTTCTGTCGCGGCTACTTGCAATAGCCGTTGTTGGCCCAGTGAGGGGTTGCCCACACCCCTGAAATAACTTCTGACCATGCTGGTCATCTCTTTTTGCCGTAGTCCCGGATGCAGGACTGGGGATAGTTGTCGACCTCCCATTGGAGGGATGTAAGCTTGCCGGGCTATTCCAGTGAGTTTCTCAAATCTTCTCCCCATTGTGGGGATATTGGCTTGACGGGTGCATGCCCTAAAGCTTACACGGCGTGGAGGATCCACGACCGTTTCTTCTCTTCTTGGGTGTTGGCCCCTCTCATTCTTCTTCTCCTTCTCAGCAGGCTCGGGGTGGCGACGGCTAGGCGCCTCTTGGAGGACCGACTGGACATTCTTGGGGACCCATACCTGCTTGAACTTCTTTGGCTTTGGGGCCAACTCTTTTCGACCTCGGCGGCCTTCTTCTTCTATCTCAGCTCTCCTCCCGGAGAGGGCCTGGAAGGAGTTGCGGGTAGGAATAGTAGGGACCACCTGGTCTGGAACTGGTTGTGTGTCACGGCCATCTAAGAAGACTCGGACACCCCTAATAAGAACAGATTTCTCGGACGTGGAGAGATGCCCGGTAATAGTAGTGTTGGCCCAGAGAGATGGCGGACAAGAAGGGGGGTTGAATTATCCCCTTACCGAGATGGCGGAATTTAAAAACTGTTCTAACAGAGCACAACAGAATTAGACCTAACAACGTTACTGGCTCAAAATAAGTGCGGGATTAAAAGGGTTCTCTCAAGCTTTCCGATCTCACACGAGTTAGTAATGCAGTTAATTGAACAATCAACGCTCAACACATATAACGGCAGAAGCGGTGTGAGATAGAAAGTCTCCGTCAAGCTTCGGTTGCCCTCCGAGCACCCTTATCGCTTAGCGAGCACTCAACGAGCACCCACTGGCCACGATGAGGACCTCCCTCAAAGGCAGTCCGTCTCTCCAGACTTGCTTCACGACTCCTCAACTCTCTCTCTCACCCTTCTTCTTGTTTCTCCGTCTCCCGAGCGCTGACTTAAGCATCGGAGGGTTATCTCATGAGGTAACACCCGGGACTCCTTCTGATGTCATTTGTTTCTGGTGCTTGTAGACATCCACGAGTGCCGGGCGGTCTCCCCAATAAATAAATAAAAAAGTGTGGTACGAAGGCTAGAAATCATTTTTCCACCCCTACAATACTGTTGGAATTTGGACATAGTCTCTGAGTAATAGTCCCACATTAGTTAATGGGTTATAGTTCATGTGCTTCTGACCCCTGGGTCTGTGTATCTCAACATCGCCATTTTGTAGATTCTAATATATACAATAGAGACAAAATACGATTATTCTAGCTTACTATTCTTATCAAGGATAAAAAATATTGTCCTTTTATCATGCGGTATACGGACTTACGCACAATGATCACAAATTCATGATACACAATTTCATTAAAGGATTTCTTTATTTGGCTAACTTCTGAACTATGCATTTGCACACATACACTTCAGTCCTGTTAAAATTGATTTGCAATGTGGCTCTAAAGCTTTCTCAAGAGATTTGGAACCATGAAGAATCGAACAGCAACACCTGGAGAAAGTTTAAGCAGGTTGAAATCTCTAGATTGGCGGTGAGGAGGAAGAATCTGGAGTACACTTGAGGCCCCTTCTCTACTGGCAATGGAGGCTACAAATATCACCGAAGAGGCAGCCTCCTGGTAATATGAAGAAGTCACGTTGCAGAGTCTTTCCTAGACCATCACTCTGTCACAAATTAAAAGCCTTCACGATCAAAAGGGTCTTTCCCATCTCTCGTCAACACTTCCAACTCCACCATCTTACGTAAAAAGTGTTTTAATTCTCCCTTCCATTCCTCCATTTGAAGAGTATTTATTGCACTCATTCTTTGGTACAACGCTCCTCATATATTGACATGTCTTACATTGTAAAATGCATTTTTATATTTATATCTTTTTGATAAAAAAATTAATCATTCCATCGTCTAAGTGCTTAATTATTCTCTTCCGTTGCTCTGACAAGTCCATCTAGCACACATATATATAACGCTACAAACCCACCTCACCATGTCAACCCCCCAAGCTAGACAGAGAACTTAGCCTCGCATGGCCTCACGTCACACTTGATTTGGTCGCTGTACTTGTTCTTCACGTCGTAGTACCTGTCCCACAGCATGACGCCCCCGTACTTGGGGAAGTTGCTGATGAACGGGAGGACCTCGGCCGTGAGGTTCGCCGGCGGCACGTACCCGCTCTCCGCGGCCTCGCCGGAGGCCGGCAGGCCGATGAACACCTGGCTTGCCTGCACCTTGGCGTTCCACCTCTCCCACGACAGCTTCAGGGGCATAAGGCCCTCCGCGGAGTACCGGCACGAGGCGTGGCTGTAGAAGCGGATCCACACGATGTCGAACAGGCTGGTGCCCAGGGCCTTCTTCATGGTCCTGTCCGGAAAGGCGCACTGGGGAGCCGCCGTCAGGTACACCTTCCTCTCCGCCGAGCTGTAGCTGGCGATGGCCCGGGCGAGGTCCTCCCAGTGCACGCGGCCCTTCCTCGCCTTCCCCACGACGGCGAAGTCGATGCCGTCCAGCACGGCGCTGCCGAACGGGCGAGAGGGCGACTTCCCGCGGAGGAAGTTGTTGTGGAGGTACTCGGCGACCTGCCGGGCGTCGTCGGTGGAGTTTAGCCACCGCTGGCCTTGGCCGGTCTCACCGCCGAGGGAAAGCAGGACCTTGACGCCCCGCTTCTGGCAGGCCTTGATCTCGCGACCGAGGCCGGTGCAGCCGCCGCGGGTGGCGTTGCAGTGCCCGGAGAGGTCGAGCACCGGGGTATGGCCGCTGCCAAATGTGGCGAGGAAGGCTATATTGATGTAGTCGTAGTTTCCGGTGGCGCAGGCCTCGGCTAGCTTCCCCTCCTCTTGGTTTTGGCCCCAGTATGTGGCTATGCTTCCGGTACCTGCACTGGTTGTGGAAACCAGTAGGAAATTTAGACATAGGCGTAGAAATAGGGAGCTCGGCTGATACTTGGTAGCCATGGTCGATTGGGTGTGAGCAGATGCTGAGAGTACAAACTAGCAAGCGAAGGCTTCTGTGTGTAGTTGGGTATTGATTAGCAGCCCTCTCGGCCATACGTTATATAGTCGTCTGGAAGTAGAGCTACAACTACAAACGTCGTCCATTCGTCCAGTTACACTGGAGAATGAGACAAACCCAAAGTGTTTGTGTATATGTGCCATTAAAAAAAGAAAGGCGATTCTGCATGTTTATAACACAACTAGCACTAACATCTGATCACGTTTTATTTTAGAATTATGTTTGAGGGAGCAGAAAAACAATAATTTCCACCCGAATATGTATATCAGTGGAGGCCAGAGTTTCGAATTAAGATATCGATAAGTCCAGCTTTACCGCTGTGTATTGATATGTGATGTTTGTGTCTCTTGCTCCATCAAATGTAATGCTCCACTAAAATGTGGCCGGATGTTCATAAAGAAGTTGTGTTTAAAACATAATTAAAATTTAAATTCTTATTCTTATTCTTTTGCATAGATAAAGCATTATGTCCTGCTCTAGTCTAGTTGGTACACATCCACTCCTCTTGTTGCTGCTTCCAATCCATGCATGTCACTAAATAGAAATTAGCATTCTTCCAGAGAACACCATCCTAACTTGGGGATGCAGATAGCTAGTGACAGAAATATTTGTTCTTAATTAATGCCCGAGGGAAAGATCGATGCAAGAATTGAGTCTTCATTTAAGACAGAGGAAACATCTAGTTTCAAACTCAATCATCTGATTGATTATCCTTCGTTCATGTATCGCCCAAATTACTCTAACCATGCACTGATATATCATATGATTTTTTTACACTGATCATTGAAAAAAATTAGATCAGATATTAACGTGCTGCAGGTGAATAAAGAAATATGGAGGGTGTGGGAGGTTACGCGACCTCTCAGGAAGAATTAAGGGAGGATATGTGAGCAATAAATGTTGGGTGAATAGAAATAAGAAGTGATAGATGGTTATGGTCTTTTGACGCGGAGAAGAAAAGTTGCTCGCGGCCTGTGCAAGTCTGATGGATCTAGACACCTGCCAATGGAGGGAATGGATGGACGTACGTGGGCAGAGAGAGCGGATTGAGAGGGGAGGCAGAGTGTGGTGTCACACTCGGGAGGGAGAGACAGCCGCGTACAGGTGAGGGAGCTACGACTGGGTGGGAGTGAGAGAAAAGAGAGGCATGGAGAGAGTACATGGGAGAGAAGAGGGAGTGACGGGAGAGAGGGGATGGGTATGTGTCGTCCGCGGCACAAAGAGAGGGGATAGAGTCTGGGGAGATGGGGGAAGGCATGGAGCTTGCGTGAGAGGGAGGGGAGGTGTCAACAAGAATGGGTGTGCGTATGGCGCAGGTAGGAGTGTGCGTTTGACGTTGTGAAACGGCATAGAGAAATGGGCGGGGTGAGGGAGAGAAATGGCAGGGGGAAGAGGAACGGGGGAAGGGTGGCAGGGTGCAGCCGGTGCAGGGAATGGTGGGCGGGGTGCGCTATTGCGACGGTGGGCGGGGTGTGAGTGACGAAAGAGGACAGAGCTAGCGTGTCGAGGTGGCTGGTGGGATAGCTGTGGTGGGGGTCTTGCGATGCTAGGGTGGAGGTTGCCGTGGGGCTTGACAGCGGTGCCGGCGGGACGGGACGAGGAACTGGCGAGCTTGGCGGGTGCATAGTGGTGCTCCGGTGGTGGTACAAGGTGACAGGGGGGGTGGACGGTCGGGCGGTGTTGTAGGTGGTGGACAGAGGTTAGGGATGGGCAGCCAGTGGTGGGCCTGTGCAGGTGGCGGTGGTGAATGCTCTTCTTGCTACTACGGGCGGGAGAGACAGGAAGGAGGGGGGGTGTTAGGTGCTGTAGGGGAAGAGGGTGAAGGCTGGGGTAGGACTTAGGAGGAAGAAGGTGTTGGGCAGCGGTGGTAAGGCGGTGTTGGGCGGCGGTGGCAAGGGGCCTCTCGCCCCGGCGGTGGATATGGACCTCTCGCCTTCTCTTCTCTCAAGGGCGATCGCTCCCCCTCTTTGGGATTCGGTTCTCTCTCTCACAGAGAAAGCACATGGTGGCTAAAACTTTCTTGATTGCATTCTTTATTGTCAAATACTAGAGAAGGGGCTCTCTTTTATGGGGAATTGACATAAGATTTGGACCATTTGCCCCTTGCAATTCTAACGAACCCATGCATGATGCCCATTAACTACAAACATAGCCCAAAACAAAGATAACACAATTTGTTTTTGACTCTAAAACTGGACTCAAATAAAATAAAAATACATAATACAATAAAAATGACTTGATTGCAACTCCAATCATCATCCATGTAAATATTGTCATCGTACGAAGCACAAGTACGGCCCATTGTTTAACGTCACGAGTCTTGCTTCGCGTCACTCTAGAAAAAAAAAAGAGTCATCCTGCAAATGATGTAAAGAATTAGCTTCAGTTTTACAGCACTTCCCCCCTCTTTTGAAGGAAAAATAGATTGCACCACCAAATTAATTCAGAAGATAAATAAAAGTGGTACAAACTGGTTAGGAGGAGAGATTCCTCCCTCACACAAAAACAACTGCAAAAGGAAAAAGATGGCGATTAATATCAATCCTACACCTCTGTCTGCAGTCATCAACTGAAAAGCCTATGACGAAACAACTTCAAGAATAACGAAGATGAACAATGTGAATGCAAATATACTCAACAAGCATTCTATTTCCTGGAAAAATGTTGTCATTCTACTCCCCCATATGTTCCAGCAAGTAGCTTGTGGGATTAGCATGATGAGTTTGGCCTTTTTGCTATTGGAGATGCTTGACTTGAAAAGTGTAATGTATTGCCACATGTCTGGGACTGTCTGCTAATTCAGCTGGAAATGGAATTCAGTTCTACAACAGTCAAGAAAGAGAGAAGGAAAAAACAGAAATAAGCTTTTCCTTGGAAGTAGCATGGAGAAGCTTCCCTAGCTATTACTCGCTCCATTCCCCACATTGCACAATCCCCTTGAAAGTATACACCATACTGAACAAAAATGCCCTGCAACCTGTTTGGCCTGTCAAAAAAAGCTACTTGGCAAGTCATCTTTTAGAACATGTATGTTACCCCCAATAGGAATCTCCACTGAAAGTTCATTTGACCTCAGCACCTTGCCTCCTCCTTTACTCTTTGTTGGAGACATACATGGCTTAACCTTGCCCCTTCTGCAGAGTTTGATTAAATTTTGAACTGTGCTTGACGAAAATGGGCTGCCTTTTTCTCCATAGACAAGCCAATAACTTTAGGATCTTCTATCAGCACAGAATTGGCCAACCAGTTCATAGTAGAGTTTGGAGTAAATGGCTTCCTCTTTCTATCCATCTTCAAGTAGCATTCAACAGAGACTTGCAGCCTGGAGCCCATAAAGCTGAACCTAGTTGTTGGATATTCTTCAGCTAACGAGTAAAGTTCAGCAACACAATTTTTTGCTTAGCAATTGCACTGTGACCTTTCAGAGTAACTGAGCACCAGAACCTGATAGCACCAGCTGATTATAACTGAAAGGGTGCAAGGGGATGCAGAAGAAGTGCCCTGAAATGCTATATGCTCAATCACTTGACCACATTAGTAGAGACATTGCCACAAAATGGCAATCCTGAAAGAAACAGAGATGTTTCCCACTCAATTTTTCCCTTTACGTTTATAATTTAATAGAAGAAGGGTGAGCATTTGCTTAGGCTCACCATTGGCCTGGAAGGTGACCAAAACTCACCGTGGGCACTAGAAGGTGGTGACCACACCCCCTCTTTGCCTCCCGTACACACACTCCAACGGGGGAGCTCCCCCCACACCTGCACCCACCGGGGGGAGGTCCCCCCGGTCCACCTGCTGCTGCCACTGGGGGAGGCCCCCCAGTCTTCACCCACCGGGGGGAGCCCCCCCGGACTTGCTGCTGCTGTTCCCACGCTCTAAAAATTATGATGAAGATCCTCGACGTCATCTCACGGGCCAACTTATGCCACGGTGTATAGGGCCTGGGTAAGACCTACAACTGTTTATTGCATAGCTTCCCAGTTTGCTCAGTTGCCAGCCATTTGGAGAGTAGGGTTCCTGACAAAATAAATAATTTATCATTTCCTTGGGAATTTATGGGGGTTAACCTAGAGATAAATTCTTACTAGAGATCCAGCTTAACCCGGGCTCTACCCAATCTCACATGGGTTCAGAAATTACTTCCTAGTTCATAGGTGTGGGTCCTTAAGCCTTGGACTTAACCAATAACTTGACATTTTCCTAGGACTTACTTAAGCCTAGGCTCTGATACCATTCTAACTGTCACACCCCAAGATATGTAGTGGAATTGAGTCGGGAACATGAACAGTCGGCAAATAAAGCCTCAAGCGAGAATGACAATCAGAGTGCAACATTAACACATAAAAGAGTGAACACATCATATGCTCAAAACTTCAACTTTATTGAATAATAATCAAAGATTATAAAACGATACTTGACTTCATTGACATTACAACTTTCTAGACTCAATAAAAATGAAAATTACGTAACATGATCAACTTCACTACCTATTATAGTAAAGGAACCTAAATTACAAGTTGACCCATGACACTTTAACTATTTATTGCTTTCTCTCTTGGGCTTTAATCACTTTTGGACCCATCACTTGAATAGTCTGATTCTAAACTGCTAGATCCTCTTCAAAAGATTGGAAAAGTAGGGAATGTGTGCACTTACCCAGTAGATATCTTCATATCAACATGATGACAATGTTAAAATAATTAGTATTTTTACTCAATGAAAAGGTGATGATGAAAATGCGATAAAACATGTGAAATAAAACCAAAGTAACAACCAATAGCAAGATAAGAACAAGATCAAGAAAGATTATATTATGGCCTTTCCATAACGAGAATGTATTATCATATAATGAGAATGTACTTTCATAACCTAAAAAAAACTATGCACTAGAAAGTCATGTATCAAGAATGTAGTTACAAGCATGTAAATTTCATAAGATAGCCTCGTGCATTTCACCTATTTATAAAAAAAGTACTCCCAGCGTAATGCGATGCCAGTATTTATCATATCCCATAGTTTATAGTATGTTTTCGGCCATTTGTCAATGGGACTAGCGTGGAGCCTTTGGAGAGTGTCTGTGCCTTCCCTTGCATCTTCAAGTTACAAATCAAGCTACTTCCATGAGAAATAATAAAGTAAGCCAATAATATCAAGATCGAACAATAGTTTCATCAAAAATCAAGGTAAGAAAGCATCAAGATGAACATGAGAGGTCAAGAATGATTTAAGAACAAGGTCACGCTACGGGAGGGATCCGGCAGCATAACGGTATATTTTTCATAATTTCATGATTCATTAACTTTAACATATGAGGTGTTGGGTTCCAGATAATCAGAAGACCATCTAGGAACAGAGCAGAATCAACCCTTGGGTCAGACCTTGGGTTAGACAAAAGATAGCAGAACGCGGTTCATGGAGGACCGCTTTCTAGAAGTGGCAGTCAACTGTGAGCCACGATTATGTAGAGTCAATACAGGAATAGGAAAAGAGTCGACTCTATAGAACTATTGGCAGAACGCGGTCCAGGGACAACTGCTATCATGAGGTGGCAGTCGGATCCAGTCCGGGGTGTAGACAGAGTACATGAAAACATAAAAAACTCAAGTGCTTTCTAGACCAGTGGGTTTTTAGGGTACAACCACCTTGACATCCTAATGGGAATCCCAGGCTCACAGAGACTTACGGAGGCCTTGAAATAAGTTTACTTAGTCCGACAGAAGGAATATCCGATGGAGAGGCTCTCAAGTCCAAGAGAGTTTTCCTATCAAGTGCAAGTGATCTAATAGCAACGTACGGGAATGCGCATTATTGTTGACACCCGTTTTATGACCAATGAGTTGGGTCATTTCCTTATCCATTTTTATGATGTCCAGAGTTATTCACCGATCATTGGGCCGTTTTAATCACTTTTGGGGCTTATTTTATGGGTCGTTCACCTTGGTTTGGCCTTGTTCCCTATCTTCTCGTCGCTTTGGGCTTAGTAAGCCTTATCTCTTTTTTTGCCATGACCAACTTCCCTTGCGATCTATCACATGACCATTAGGGCTGGTTGGCGATTCTTTGCTAGACCGTTAGGCATGCAGAGAGTCCTATTTCATTGTCTTTATCATGAGCTTTATCTTTTAAGCCCTTGCGGTCTATCACACGACTGTTAGGGGATCTTTGGTGGTCCTTTGCTAGACCGTTTAGGTACAGAGAGTCCCGTTAGGTCTCTTCGATCTTATCTATTCTGGACAATGGAGACTTGCGGTCTATAGATGGACCGTTTATCCTTGCTTTGCGGTCTATCGCAAGATCGTTAGTGCAGATAGAGAGTCCTACTCTGACTGTTCTTTCTCTACTTCATCGTGGACGAGCTAGAGTCCTTGTTTTGATGATTTCTCTCTGAGTAGTGATCCTCAGAACCTTCTATTTGTTTCTATGGACTCTTAGGAGTATTATCTTCAAGAGTTTGCTAAGTTCAGGCCCACTTTTGTGCAAGTTTCTCTCCAACTCGACCAGGGAGTTGGAGGATCTATAAATAGAACCCTTGGCTTCATAGCCTGAGGAGGAGATTGCTAGAGCTTGTGTCGAATGTTGCTACGTCCTGGAGTGAGTACTAACCAGGGAGAAGTGTTTCCTAAGTCCATAAGGCTTCTGGGCCAGGGAGTATCAAGTTCCATTGGTTTTCTTTGTGTCTTTTCCACTTAGTTTCCCCCTCTTCTATTTGCATCACCATAGCATATTCCCTCCTCCTCTTCCACGTTCTCCTGCACTTACATCATTCTCAAGCATCCTCCTACTCTTTTCCACACCCTCACAGGGGTTAAAAAATCACCAACCCCCAGGTATTCACCCTTCCTTTTATCCATCTTAGCTTAATTACATTATAGATACTACACTTGTTCAAGGGCTTATTTGGGTTATTTTTCTTTGTGTCTACATTCTTCTGCAGGTTAAGCGTTCGCGCGAACGCTTCACTTCGGCGTCGAGCGCCGGATTGTCGAGCGGCCGGAAAAAGACGCCGACCGGGCGCGGGCGCAGCCCCGGCAGCACGGCCTTCGTCATCGTCAGCGACTCCATCAGCGTGAAGTGCGGCACGCACGCCACGCCCGGCCCGTCGGACAGCACGCCGTCCCTTTCCGAGGAAAGCGACGTATCCGGAGTCACGATACGGCGGACGCGTTCCTCCGGAAAATACGGCGACGCGATGGCGAACAGCGCCATCTCGACCGTCCGTCGGCAACTGCGCCGGCCGGCCTCACGCCGCCACGCCTCGTCGCGCCCGGGGAACGCGTGGTGCAGATTCCGCAGCATCATCCGGCGGCGTCCCGGCATGGCGCACCAGATCAGTCCGCCGACAACGGCGCAGAACACCCGGGGAAAGACTTCCGGCAAGGCGGCGAGCAGACGGCCGAGCAGGACGGCGAGGAGGCGCATGGCGCGAAAACAAAGCGTAAAGCGCGGAGCGTAAAGCGTAGAGGGTGCGGAACGCCGATCAACAATACCGTCGGGCGCGATGCGGGCGCGCACCCGGAAACAGACAACGTAGCAGCAAATGCTCGGCCCGGCGTTTGACGGCGCCTTCGGATTGCGACCGGATCTTCCGGACCTCGTCCATGAAAGCCGCATCGGCGAACGAAGCGGCGAGGAGACAATAATGACACCATCCGACACCGCGGTGTTCTTTCACGGCGACAAGTACGCCTTCGGACAACTCCTCCCGCTCCCGGTCGGAAAGCCGTCGTCGGACGAGAATCGGAAAAAACTCTCCCTTCAGGTACCCCGATCCCATGAAAAACGGGTCGACGGCGGCGAAACGTAGCGCGATTCGCACGGCTTCCGGATCGCCGGATTTCAGGCGCGATTTGAAATCCGCCCGGAACAGATCCGACCACGGAGAACTGTCGTCGTAATACCACTCGGTGTCGTCGGGGAAAACGTCGACTCGCGCCATGCCCTTGACCGAAGCCCTTTCTCCGCCGCATGCAATCGGCAACGCCCGTCCACTTTTGCATTCCGCATTCCGCATTTCGCATTTCTGCTTCCTCCCGTGCGTATCCTGATCGTCAAACCCTCGTCGCTCGGCGACATCGTCCACGGGCTCGTCGCCGCCGAGGCGATCCGGACGCGCGTGCCGGGCGCGACGATCGACTGGGTCGTGCGCGACATTTTCGCGCCGGTCGTCCGGGCGTGTCCGACGGCGGACCGCGTCTATGTTTTCGAGCGCAGGGGCGGCGTCGCCGGATTCCTCCGGCTGATGAAGGCAATCCGGAAGACGCGTTACGATGTCGTGCTCGACATGCAGGGCCTCGCCCGGTCGGCGCTGATCGCCCGGTTCGCGCGCGCCGGCCGGCGCATCGGACGCGCCGACGCCCGTGAAGGCGCGCGTTTCCTCATTCGGGAACACGCGCCGTTGCCGCCGGAACCGTCGCACGCCGTCGAAAAACTGCTCGCGTTTCTCTCGCCGCTCGGCGTCGCCGACCGGTCGCCGGGCGTGCCGGATTTCCCCGGACTCGCGTTGCCGGCCGGCGCGGTGTCGTTGCCGGCGAAACGGGCGATCGTGCTTTTCCCGGACAGCCGCCGGCCGGAAAAGGAGTGGCCGCATTTTCAAAGACTCACCGCGCTGCTTTTGGAAAAGTTGCCGGAAACACCGGTCGTGTGGGCCGGACAATCGACGCTCGCGCCGGACCCCGCATGGCCGGCGGACCGGTTCGCGAACCTCTGCGGCAAGACCACGCTCCCGGAAGCGATCGCGCTCATCCGGCACGCCGCGCTCGCCGTCTGCAACGATTCCGGACCGATGCACATCGCCGCCGCCGTCGGCACGCCGGTCGTCGCGCTTTTCGGCCCGACCGATCCGCGACTCTACGGGCCCTACCCGCTCTCGCGCGAGACGCACCGGGTGTTGGTCGCGCCGGAGGGCGATCTCCGGAAATTGGCGCCGGAGATGGTCGCCGGAGAGGTCGTGGGACTGATGGGACGGATAGGACCTGTGGGACGTATGTGAGTGCCGGTCATCTCATTCGTCCTATCCGTCCCACGGTTTCGCCATTGAATCGCCCGCCCCCGCCGGCCACTTTCGCCACCATGTCCGACTCTCCGGAGCACGATCTCGTCACCGCGATGGAAGCCCTCGTCGCGGGCCGCAAGCGCCCCGGCTGGGACGCGTATTTCATGGCCGCCGCGACGCTCGTCAGCAGCCGGTCGGCCTGCGAACGCCTTCACGTCGGCTGCGTCATCGTCTCGTCCGGCAAACACCCGAACCGCATCATCGCCGCGGGCTACAACGGGTTCCTTCCCGGAGCGCCGCACACGTCGCAGGTGCGCGACGGCCACGAACAGGCCACCGTCCACGCCGAGCAGAACGCCGTCGCCGACGCCGCGAAACGCGGCATCCCGCTCGAAGGCGCGATCGCCTACGTGACGCATTTCCCGTGCATCAACTGCGCGAAAATCCTCTCCTCCGCCGGCATCGCCGCGCTCAAGTACCGGCACGACTACAGGAACGATCCGATCGCGCTCGACCTGCTCCGGCAAGCCGGCGTGCGCGTCGAACAACTCGCGCGTCCGCTCGCGCCGGTTTCCCATGAATGACCGCCGCATCCCGCGTCGCGATCTTCCCGGACGCGACGAGGCCGGAAACGGCGCCGAAGGTTCGCTCGCCGGCATGATGCTGCTCTCGCATCCGGTGATGAAGGACGCGCATTTCAAAAAGACCGTCGTCCTCCTCGCCGTCCACAATCCGAAGGACGGCGCGATGGGCGTCATCATCAACCGGCCGCTCGGCCGCACGCTCGGCGAGACGATTCCGGCGTTCGCCGACTCCACGATAGCCGACATCCCGATCTACGAGGGCGGCCCGGTGGACACCGACCGGATCATTTTCGCCGGCTGGCGGCGCGAATTCGGGCAAATCCGTTTCCGGCTGCATTTCGGGTTGGAAAAGGAGATCGCGGAACAACTCCGGCGCGACGATCCGGATATCCGGCTGCGCGGGTTCCTCGGTTACGCCGGCTGGGCCTTCCCTCTTAGATGGCCCAATCATTCTTTCATAAGATGAGAGTGAGGCATGACTAAAAGAATTTTCACTTAACATCTCAAACAAGTCATAAGCCTCATTCTCGTGTTTACTCATAAAGGCTCCCCCACAAGAAGCATCCATCATTTGACGATAGTTATCAGTTAATCCCTCATAAAATGCATGAACTATTTGCCATCTTGATAATCTATGTTGTGGATATTTTCTACGTAAATCTTTCAATCTCTCCCATGCCTCATGGACTTGTTCTCTAGGATTCTGTGTAAACCCGGTGATAGCTAATGCAGGACGAATGCAACTCGACCAGACAATACAACCTTAGACTCTAAATGTCGACTCAACTCAATGGACAATGTGAGCAGCAACGACACGTACTTTGGAGACACCACGGCTCGATGCTAAAGAGCTCCAGAAGAGGTGAATATATCCTCAATAAGAAGTACAAGCTCATGATTCATCCTGAGTGAGGGACGCGCGTGGATCTGTGCGGTTGAGAAACTGGCACAGAGTCAATGGTGGTCAGTTCCCACACGTGCTCAGATCGAGTCACGGGATGGGTCACGTAATCTCACTCAAAGCGGTGGTTGAATTTGAGCGAGCTAGAATCCTATCGCGCACACAAGCAGTGGCATCAAGAACACATACAGAATAAGCAAATGTGAATAGGAGGAGCGAGAACATACCTCCATGCTCGGGGCATGGGGAAGACTCCCAGCCAAGACACGTAACTCCCAGTATAAATAATTAACAAATAATTACATACCCAAATTTGATGCCCACTCCACATAGGGAGGTAAAAGGCCACAAGAGTAATCCGGGAGCACCGAGCTTGGGTTGACAGGCAGCAATCCGAAGGGCTCTTCGGGATGGAGGCTAATTGCTAGTCTGGTCTGGTACTATTCAGATCTGTAGGACAGCAAGTGAGTGTGGCCAATGGAATGGTAGCCTCCGAACGTCTTCTAATCGTGATGGTTTGCTGGGATGTTGGCGGGGTGTCCCCTTTTGATCCCTGGAAGTGACGACCACTAGATCTCAGCCGAAGTGCTGATGGGAGATCGAGAATAGAGATCTGTCCTGCAGTCTTGCAATAGAACAGATCAGTGCGACCCAGTGAAAATGGTTGTTGTGGACAGATCGGGAGTCTGATCGGAACAAAACCAGCGCCGTTGCGAAGGGTGCTCAACGATCTACACTTAGAGAAATTTGAGATGCATCCACCATACCGATTCTCCAGGAAAAACTCTACAACATGAACCACATGCTGGCAGGGTGTGCAGGGTAGACTGTAACCAACCTAAGGATGGACGTTGACCAGAGGGCAAATGGGCTTTCTAGATCAAGGTGAGAACATGGGTGACAGAGGGGGGAGTGGGGGTCGTGCACCAAATTTGGTGGTGATCTGAGGACGTTTAGGGGGCGGGAAAAATTGGTATGTAGGGTTTTGTCACGCAGGTCAACACACAGGCAGACAATGTTGGGTGGGAAAACAGTGATGAAAGGGGATCAAACGGGTGATCGGGGGCATGGAAATTGTTATGGAGAGGGGAGACAACGTGGGGAGCTTACCCTATATGTTGGGTGGCGATCTGATAGGAGGATTGGGCGATCTGAAGCAAACTCTGAGTTGTTGTCCTGTAGAGGATAGATCAGTGATGATGAGACGAAGGTGGTAGGAGGGCAACTCTGGTGGCAGTGATGGCGGCACGGTTAGGCTTCTTACTTAGAGGGGGACCTGATAAGAAGGGCTTCACACCCTAGAGGAGCAACCTTCTCAGCTACAAGGAGGGAAGAGGAGAGGGGTGCCCTAGGTAATTTTTGCACAAAATGATTCATTTCTCCATTAAAAATTGTACAAGAGAATATTTATATGGGGGTAGACCTTAGATATAAAGACCATAAGTGCCCTCAGATCTAGGGCTAGGGAGGTGTACTTAGGGGATAGCAAAGTAATGGACAGGGGATCCACTAGTAATGAGGAGAGGGATCCACTAGGGTACAAGAGAATAATGGGGAGGGGGATCCACTAGTAATGGGGAGGGGATCCACTAGGGTACAAGAGAGTATTGGGGAGGGGACAAGTTGGATTTGTTCACCTTGGTCCAAGTGGACCATTGACCAACCCTAATGGGCTTTAAGCTAGGAAGCCCAATTTGAGAACAAACCCCCTAATGGACCTTCTTGATTTATATTAACTCCAATAGCCCACTAACACTCCCTTGACCCACAAATAACCCACGAAAAAAAATAAAATTACACACTACCCACCAAATAAATAATGAAAATACCCAGACTCAAGATGGAGAGTCTAGACTATCTCAAAGCCAAAGAGATGTTTGCATAGCTCGAGTGGTACTACGTGTCTTGTAGTGTCAACCCACTGAGTCGTGCCGCTCGAAAACTCTGGTGTCCGCACCAACATGGCCCAATCTATTAACTCCAGCGCCAAAGACGGTCGTGTGTAGGTTGCACCAGCAATAGGATGTGTATAGTCCTCAACTGCTCCGTACTTGCACTCCCCAAGCCGATTCACCAGTGGGTTGGAATGTACGGTTAAGCTCCCGAAGTGTAGAGTGCTTGGAGAATCCCTCAGAATTTTAGTCAGTTGTCCCCTGATAGAAAGTAACTGATCCATTGGCTGGTTCAGCTGGGCACTAGCAAATTCTAACATTCTCGAGAACAAATTTGACAATTGCAACATCCGAGGAGCAAATTCAGGAAACAAGGTACACACCCAAACATTAAAGAAATGTAAGGGACCGACGGTCCACAAATTCCTAGGGAGACGTAAATGATGAAGATCCCCCAGCATTTTGTAAAGTAAGCATAAGGCTGCCAGGCAGAGGGATAGTTTCTCGCCCCACGCCATTAAACATGCCGGGTAACTAGCTTCGGCATGAATTATGCACTCGTCACCTTGAGGGAGACCAAAGTCACACAACCAATTTTCAAATATGCGGCACAATGTATAATAGCATCAACGCTAGCTGGGTTCAAGCTGCCCCTTTGTCCCTTCTGAAGTGCTGTCAGGAGATGGGTCTTTCGTCATTTTTTTCATATTTATTTTAGTATTTTCAGGATAAAAAAATCATCATCATCATCATCACCATGATGTATAGATAGCTCATTTTTTTATTATTGGTTAGCATAGTCTGGTCATTTGTCTTTACCCCAGTCAGTCCGTCTTGTGGTGGCACCTACACAGCCTAGGAGGACAATGGCCCAAAGAGGCTAATGGAAACTTAGCCACTAGGATGCTTTGCTTAGAGGGGCATTTTGGTAAGATGGAGTTGATCCTTCGTACCCTTATGGATCAGTTCGACGCCTTCTTTAGGGATCGTTAGGAGAGGCCAGAGTATGGCCATAGTCGTGCAGTTGACGGTAGTGCTAGGAGAGACGACCAGCTTCTTGTCAGGGATGGTGATCGTGGTAGGGATGATGGTAGGAGACCACGTGCTCATGGTGACCGGCGTGACATTTCCACAATGGTAAAGGTGGATGCACCTAGTTTCGACGAAAGGATTGACCCGAATGTATTTCTAGACTGATTGATTGACATAGATCAGTTCTTTGACTAGTATGATATGTCGGATGCACAATGGGTCAAGTTTGCTCGCATGAAACTCACTGGTTTAGCCAAGCTCCATTGGCCGAGTATTGAGTAGCAGATGCGTCTCGGACATCCACCCATTACACTATGGATTGAGATGAAAGAGAAGTTCAAGGAGAAGTACCTTCCGACGTTGTGTAAGGATAGATTGATGGACTAGCTCCCTACCCCTCGTCAGGGACTCCTCCCCTACCCCTCGTCAGGGACTCCTCTTAGTAGCCAAGTACATGCACTGGTTTGATGAGTTGATGGTTGGATGCGAGGTTCAGGAGGACCTCTCATGACCTTGTCTCGATTTCATATCGGTCGTAGGTCTGAGATCTGTAGGGAGTTGATGCCCCACCCTATTGAGTTGGTTGAGAGTGCTTTCCAGTTGGCCCTCGAGTATATGTAATATCTCAATGCGTCTTTCACTAGGATGGTTCCATTCCAAGCCGGGGAGACCAAGAGACATGTTGATGGTGAATGACAAGTGAAGGTCAGTGTCCTAGGATTCTCTGCACCTAAAAGTGGCTCTGTCCATAGATAGTAGTTACCTGATGGCAACAAAGGCAAGGACATCATAGAAGGTTCTAGGGCTCACATGGAATGTTTCTCTGATGCCACCAGAAAGGGTATCATGCAATTGAGTGTCCTTCGAAGAACCTCTATTTGGGATTTAATCATGTTGAGATTGAGGAGCATGTGGATGACACGGTCCGCCCAGCGACCCCACCTAGTGATATCGAGGATCATGATTTTGATTAGGAGGTTGTAGGATGTGGTCATGTATGATTGCCCAAGAGAGGAAGGAAGAGGATTGGAGATGGACTTCTATCTTTCACACCTATGTCAAGTGTGGAAGCAAGAGCGGAAAGGTGATCATTGATGGAAGAAGTTGCCTCAACGTGGTTTCCTAAGGGTGCTATCGCACTATTTGGGTTGCATCCTGAACCACATCCCCATCCTTATAAGGTGGCTTGGGTCAATTGTACAACTATTCTCATCACTCAAAGGTGTTTGGTTCCACTGCAGTTTGGTAGCTACCATGATAGTGTCTAGTGTGATGTCTTAGAGACGGATGTAGCTCATGTGCTACTAGGGAGGCTTTGGATCTATGATCATGATGTTTTATATTATGGGAGATCTAACACTCGTGTTCACACATGATGGGAAGAAAATCAAGTTGACTGTTGTACAACCTAAGAAATTGAAGGGTCTTACAGATCTAATTCTCATTCCACGTCCTCTTTCCCAGGTGAGAGCAAGCGACCCCTTCACATTATTTTCCAGAGAGAATTTGAAATGGAAGTGGAGGATTCTGCTAAGGTGTTTGTTCTGGTGATTAAGGAGGTGAAAGAACCTTAGGAGGAGGATACAGCTGAGGTTCCCGAGGCAGGTGCTCACTGAGTTTAGTGACATCACCCATGACGAGTTGTCTAATGAGTTACCTCCCATGAGGGATATCCAGCATACCATAGACTTGGTCCCTGGCGCACCATTGCCTAACCTTCCATATCATCGGATGCCGCCTAGTGGACATGAGGAGATGAGTAGGCCGGTGAGTGCTTGGCTAGGGAAGGGTTTCGTTAGGAACAACCTTAACCCTTGTGCAATGCTTGCATTGTTAACTCCTAAAAAAGATGACAGTTGGACAATGTGCATCTATAGGTGAGCAATTAATAAGATCACTGTCAAGTATAAGTATCCTATATTGCAACTTGATGACATGCTCGACATGATGGTTGGGGCGAAGGTGTTCTTAAAGTAGTGCGTCTTTATGAGCTCTCGTGTTATTTTTCTCGAGTTTGTAGTGTCGTCAGAGGATGTGTCTGCTGATCTGGAGAAAGTGAGGTCGATCATTGAGTGGCCAGAGCCTATTGAGGTCCATTAGGTGCGGAGTTTCCACGGTCTTGTCACTTTCTATCACCGATTTATTCGAGGATTCAGCACCATCACAACTTCCATCACTGATTGCATCAAGGGGAGTTCGTCTGGACGAAGACAACTTCTAAGGTATTTTCAAAAATAAAGATGACGATGACAGAAGCTCCTGTCTCAAGTCTTCTTGATTTTTTCAAGGTCTTTGAAGTATCTTGCGATGCTTCTGGTATTGGGATAGGTGGAGTCCTCAGTGACGACGGACATCTCGTTGCATTTTTCAGTGAGAAGTTGAATGATGCAAAGCAACGGTATTCTGCCTTTGACAATGAATTCTATGCGGTTGTGCAATAATTGAGGCATGGATGCCATTACTTGCTACCATAGTAGTTCGTCGTGTATAGTAACCATTAGGCCTTTCGATATTTGAGCTTGTAGAAGAAGTTAGGGTCCCGACATGCTAAGTGGGTTGAGATTCTCTAAGAGTACACATTTGTTCTGAAGCATTAGTCTAAAGTGGACAACAAAACCGCTGATGCCTTGAGCTGTCACATCAATTTATTGCATGCCTTTGATGTCCATGTGGTAAGATTTGAGAGCATTAAAGGGCCATATGCCACATGCTGGAATTTTGGAGAGGTAAGGGTAACAGGTAGGCTTAGGGCTCCCTTGGGATAAGTTATCTGGCCATTGAACCCGCAGAGGGGGTTTCGGATCGGACACAGTTTTGATGAGTTTTCACCCATCTTTAGCAAACACTCATACAACAAAACGTCGGGGGCACTAACATTATCCACTATGATCTGGTCCACATTACAATGGTTTATTGTGGCCGAGATAACAAGGGCGTCATCATAAGGGGTGACCACTTCTTCGAGATCTTGGTCTGAGAAGACCAAGGTCTGTTGGTCGGTCACCGGTGAAGCCTTAGGGGGCTCAAAAGTCTGGGAGACTCATTCGGCGTGACACTTCCTTCCTCGGCTGTTATCTCCTCCTGAGGCGAATCCTCCCTAGATGACGTTGATGTGGACCTCGCGGGGGCAATTGTCAATCTCTTCTGGGGGGACTCCATGGTCTTCTTGTCGCTTGACCACGTACTGGGATAAGTGGCCTTGGCAGATGAGACTCTCGATCTCATCCTTGAGGCATTGGCAGTCCCTAGTGTGGTGGCTGTGTTCGTCGTGGAACTGACAGTGCTTCCGACAACTTCAGCGGTTTGGGTCGGCCTTCATTAGCTCGGGGTGGCAGAGTAGTCCCGAGTCCATTATTTCTTGGTAAATTTGGTAGACAGGGACAGATAGAGGAGTGTAGCGCTCGAACTTGTGCGGGGGTTCCTTTCGATCGGCTTCTCGGTTCCTCCTCTTCCCCTACCTGGAAGGTTGGTCAGATGACCTCTTTATTTCCCCCACTCGTCCCGAGCTTGCGGGATCTCGACAGGCGATGAGGACCTCCTCGTACTCTACATGACGTAGAGCCAAGGTCACGAGATCAGCGAGGGAGGAGGGAGGGTGAAGCACCAGTTCTCGCTGGAGATTTTCATCGCGGGTGCCTCCAGTCAGTGCGGTGATGGCAGAGGCCACATCCAGGTGGGGGATGTGCAGGGCTTTCTCTTTGAAATGGTTAATGTAAGCCCACAGTTTCTCCCCCTGTGCCTACTTGAGGGCTAGTAATCCCGCTATCGACCTTGGAGGGGCGCTGCTGGTGAAGCTCTCCTTGAATAGCCGCCCGAATTATCGAAAGTTGGTGATGCTACCGGGGGTGAGTGCACGGAACCATGCGTGGGCCCCCTACACTAGGGTGGTCACGAACGCACGACACTTGACCACGTCAGTCACTCCGTGCAATGTCATCAGAGCATCGAAGCTGTCGAAATGGTCGGCTGGGTCACCCTAGCCGTCGTAGGGCTTGAAGGTTGGGATGGATAACCTTCAAGATTTGGTCGAAGAATGGGGATTGCTCCTCATCCTCCAGGGTGGAGGATTTCTACAGGGCGCAAAGAGTGCACTCCTACTCGACAAAACGTCATTCGAAGTCTCGCAGGCAGAGAGACAGCTCTGGTTGACAGGTAGCTGGGAGGCTACGAGCTTGCCTTTGGTGGTCATCCCGCTGTTCTTCAATAGGAACATCTGTTTCTGAGGGGTGCCGAGGCAGCCCAAGTTTCTTTCCTCTTGGACTAGAGGAGGCTTCCTGCTCTGGTGGCGGGGCTTGTGAGGGCCCGCCTGGCCCGTGGCGAATAAGCCGCCTGCCTTGGAGGGTGAAGCGGCCTCCAACCATTTGTCGAGAAGCTTCTGTGAGGGGGGGACTCACCCGAGGTGGTTGCGACCTCTCCTCTCTAGCCACCTGGGTCCTCATCAAGTCGACGAGGGTGTCTAGTTTGGCATTGAGGGTTTGGAGGGCGTCGGGGGCCTCAAGGGCGAGTTGTCCCCCAATGACCGTCAGAGGTAAGGCATTAGCTTGCTGGTCGAGGAGGGGGCCCGTGGAGGAGGGTACAGGTGTATGCTCCCCCTCCGCGGCCGCCAGTGCCTTTCCCTTGTCTTTGATGTTTCTCCTGCAAGAACTTCTTTGCACCATGTTGGCTCTTCGTACGTTTCCCACAGACGGCGCCAGATGAAGAGGGGTGATCTCGTGCATGATCTTGAGCCGTCCGATCTGGTTGATGTCACCACTAATGAGGGATCTGCAAGGTAGAAAACACATCAGAGGAACCCAGGGTAGGAACCCTGGGGGAAACCATTCGATGCTTAAGTCAGAGAACAGGTAGAGCGCAGGTGGAAATGAGAGCAGGAGAAGAAGAGAGGGGCACGAGATCGCTCTCCACCAATGGGTGTGGTGTTGAGTGCTCAGGGTTCCTTCTTCCTGGTTACGTTCTTCTCGAAGGGCCTCCTATATAGCCTCCACCGTAGGGTACCTGAAGGGACCAGGTGTGTTATGCTTCACAGGAAGACCCTTCTTCTCACCTGTCCCTTGGAGTTTCCCTGTTTGAGCGGTAGCGAGATCCCCACTGGGAGGTATGCCCTATCCGTTGGGATTCCGAGTGTAGGAATCCCCCTAGTAAGGCGCTTGGGCTTCTCCCGTGGGTAGAGGGTAATGCTATGATGGTTGCGCTCGGGTGGCGGTTAGGCTTTCCTGACCGACCGACGCTCAGACTTCTGGGCCGAGTGGCCGCCTAGGAAGATCTATTCTGAGAATGTTTGGGCTTCGAGATGAGCGGGTCCGTTTGTGGGGCTGTCACTTGGGGAGCTCGACCTGGTTGGGTCGCATTGGGTCGATTTGGGCCTGTCTGGACCTGATATAATAGTCCCGATCCACCCATATAATTGGGCTGTAGATTTTCCCCTCTCCACTTGCCCCCTACTCCCGAGTCAGAATTTGGGGCTCGGAGAGTAGGATGCTGTAGGGTAGCATTGGTGACTCGAGTGGGGATATGGTTGCTGACAGGGACCATTTAATGTGGCTGTCCTGGGGGCGTGTGTATAATGATGACGCTTTCCTCGAACCGGCACGGGGATACCCTTCTTGGAGTTTGAAACATCATGACGCATCCCGCTAGAGGCATTGGGATAAATACGTAAATATTCTGGATGCTTGCATCTTAGATTTCCTCTGCTAGGGCTTTTTCTCTTTGTCACGCCGGTGTTGAGAGGATCTATGCGCCATGAGAGTGACTTGAGGGAGCAGAGAATAGCAGAGGCATTTGCGGAGTTGGCAGAGATCACGGCGGTAGCGATCTATTAGCTTCCTCCTCCTCCAATCTCTTCCGGCTCCTTGGTCTCCTCTTCTTCTTCTCATCCTCTGCACTTTTCCATGACAGAGCACGATCCTGCGGTGGAGGCTCGGGGGTCCAAACAAGGAGCAGGAGGTTCAGTGCCCAGTCATCCTCTGCGCAACGAGCTAGGTGAGGCTGAAGTGAAGGGGATCGAGGTCCACTACAAACTGCCATGGTGGTATTTCTTTTCCCTGGCCAAGACTCATGAGTCGACCTTGGACACTCATTTGGGCCTCTTCTGCATTTTCCTTCTAGCTTGGAAGTGTGATTTCTGCCTTCCTCTCGATCCTTTCACCACGCAGTTGTTGCAATCTTGTCAGCTGGCTCCGATCCAGTTGGTCTCCAACTCCTACACTTACATCTTCTCTTTCATTTTTCTTTGCCGTCAGTGTGGTATCAAGCCTTCCTCGGATCTTTTTCACACTTTCTTCGAGTGGAAGGAGCAAACCCACATGGGGAAGGGCTTCTTCTACCTTCAGGCGAGGAGGAAGAGGAGTTGTGTAACCCTCTCCCCTCGGGATTCTTCACACAAGGGATGGAAGACTCAGTTTTTCTGGGTCGAGACTAGCAAGGGGGTCCCTTACTTGGGGTTCCCTGATAAGCCCAACTTTCATCTAGTATTCCCTCGAAAGTTGTCGGTGCTCTCCTCAGAGCTGGAGGAGGAGATTAGGATCCTTCAACAGAATCGTCGAAGCATTGTCGAGTTGATGACTCTGGCCAATATCGAGGAGTATCCTCGCCGAGCGCTGCCACCTGGTGGTAAGGACCTTAAGTTTCAAAATTCATGCTTTCTTATCTCGGTCGATCAAGCCATTCACTAACAATTTGCCTTTTGTTGAGTAGAAATAAGGCATGGTGGTGGCGAGGGGCGACCAGCCGATTGGGGAGTCATCGAGCTGGAGGGGACGACTACTCCAGGTGCGCTTTAGGCTTCAGCGGGCCCTTCTTCTGCCCAAGATACGGGCAAGCAGATCTCTCAGGATGATGCCTCCAGGCGTCGAGGGTCCAAGCGGAAGGATGCCGAGGAGCGGTTGCTTCTGGCCTCGATGAAGGCATTGACTGCTGAGAAGACACGGTCAAAGAAGGTGAAGATTTCCTGCCCTATCGAGGAGCTCATCGCTGAGGGTATCTGTCTCCCGAGCCTTCTTCCGGTCGAGCCAGTGGTGGCCACAACGGTCAAGGGGACTTCCTCTAAACTGGTGGGAGCACAGGGGGGTCGGCTCGGAGGTCCCGGTCGGGGTTGTCAGGACGCATGGTGAGGAGGAGGATGGGAGGTGCAGGTCAGAGGTGAGCCGAGCGTCGTTACCCCAAGCGTGGAGATGATGGGGGGGGCTCTAAGCTCGGTGCTTCCGAAAGGGGCCCCTACTCCTTGGCAAGGGCGGTTCACCGTCCAGGCTGCCTTGTACAATTGGTGTCGAGACTTGGCGCCTTCGTCGATTCGGGAGGAGTTCCAATGGTGTTCCCTCCCATGCTCTTTGAAAGGGTCATGGAGGGAGGTATCTTCATGGCTCAGTTGGGAGCCAAGATTTCTGACTTCGTGGCACGACTGGTGAGCGAGGAGACAAGCCAGTCCTAGGTTCTCGCCGAGTCTGACCGTAGGATCGGTCGGTTGACGTCCGTGCTCGAGGTGCTTCGACCGGAGGTGGCCTCACTCTGAGCGTGAGACTGGGTGAGCCAGGAGGATGCTCGAGTGCAGGCCGAGCAATTGTCCCAAGCTCGGTATACGGTTGAGCTCAAGAGCAAGCTCTTGGAGGAGGAGCGTTGAGCGCATGCAGAGTGCTAGAGTCAATGTGCGGCCGAGTGTGAGAGGCTCGAGGGCTGGGTCTGAGAGATTGAGCGGGATCAGGAGGATGTCGAGGTGACGTGGGCCCAGATCGAGGCAAGGCTAGCTAAGACCGAGGCAAGGATGTCTGAGGTCGAGATGAAGCTGGTCATGGCTGATGTGAAGGTAGTCGAGCTTGAAGAGAGGGCAGCGAGAGCTGGGGCAGAGGCGGTCGAGCGATACCGGAGCTCAGAGGAGTACCAAGAAGCCCTGAAGCAGGCTACCTTCGCATGCTACGAGCTGGGCTACCGTCGAGGGTTGCGAAAGGGTTTCACCCAAGGCTATAGGCAGGCAGTCATACTGGCTCAGGTGCTAACATCCGACAAGCTCCTCTTCCCTTCCGGGCAGCGCTACCTCTCTGGTAAGGATGGCTCGGACTCTCCCTTGTCGACGTCGAGCGACGAAGAGCGGAGCGAAGGTGCCTCTACCTCGGTGGAGGAAAGATCGCCAACTCTAGACACTTCAGGAGGATGCGCGGATGGGGCAGTTCCCATGCAAATGGGGTCAGTGCCCAGGTTGACCGTCACCGAGGGTACCGGGGGTAAATCTCCGAGCACCGAGGGTCCTCCACTTGCTGAGCTTCGTGGGGGGCCACGAACTTCTCAGGATTCCCCTATCTCCATAGATTAAGGGAAATTTGTACCTATCATATTTTTTCCTCTTTCTTTTTTTGTTGCAAGTTCTCACCGGACTTGGTAATGTAATGATTTTCTTTCTATGTAATGGTAGTAGTAAAAAATATAATTGACTTCATGTTACTTCCATTGACTGAGTGGGTCTTGCCGTATCGACGGTTGCTAGAGAGTCAGAGATTTCATGTGATTTGAGGCTGAAAAAGTAGGCTTGCATGGCGGCCGACTGCAGAGCTGGCATCTTTTCATTCTTTCATGCTTTAAATGTCTTGCCATTTTTGCGTATTCCCATAGGAGTTTGTGGGGGAGGTAGCATGACTGCTTTTGGGGAAGTACATCTACCTCTTGTGTCTTTTCGAGGGGAGGTTCAATTAAGGCAAAGGTCTCCCCCTTCGGCCTATAAAAGGTCTCGAAGGGTGCCTCCTCCTCTTCACATTGCTTAAGGCTTCCCTTGCACTCTTTGGCTTCCTCCTTCTGTTCTCGTGAAGTGGTTGTCTGCTATGATCATCTTCGGGTGAAGCATGGAAGGAAAATATGAAGATGAAGACGCTGACGATTGTTGGGGCATTCCTGCTGCTCCAGCGTAGAAGAATAGTTAATGACGGGGAGACAGCGCAGAAGAAGGGTTGGCATGTGGCAATGTGCTCCCTCCCAACTTCTGGGTTGCTGTCGGGCTCGAGGGAAGGGGAGGGCTAGCTACTGTCGCATGTAGACATGGTGCGGAAGGTACTATTCGACAGAATCCAAACCCACCAGTTTGGATGGTGTCAAGCACTGGTCCGTCGACAGCAGCGCTTCGTCCCCTCCTGAGCATCTCCCCACTCTCATCCCCAAGGGGAGTGGTTGTCAATAAACTCCCATGGGCACAAGTACCTTCGGGTGCTCCTCCCAGGACCAGACCGGGCCCTATATGCACAGCATTTCATGTATTACCTTTGACATCCACTCTCATTTATAGCCAATAGGGAATTTCAAGAATTTAGAAATGTAGTATGACAGACGAGATTAACTACTCATTTGGTTATGGGGGACTCTAGAGGTGGCCCCTACAGGCTCAAGAGATGGCTCCCGTCGTGTAGCACTTTGCGCCGTACGGCCTCAAGAGGTGGCTCCCACGACGTAGCACTTTGTCCCGCATGGCACTTAGCTCCCACACTTCCGAATGGTAGTTGAGAGTTTCAAGGTTTGACCATGTATATATATATAAGGTAGATTTTCCATGGAACAGAGTTCATAAATAGATAATGCATGAACATGTGGTTTTAATGGTACGAGATTCACCACGATCAGGAATCGGGACAGATGGCTCTGTCACTGAATTGGCGCCTGGGACAGGGCTCATCGTTTAGTTAAATGGCGCCTGAGGGTTGGCCAATGTTTCAAGTTTTCAATTTATAGAATTATATATATATACCTCAAATTGGTGCCCCCCTTGAAGTCTTCATTTAACTGAAGACTTTCTGGACAGTCGTTATTTAGGTCACTGGATGTACGGATACAGTGCATCGGAAGATGTAATATACTGAATTGGCGTCCTAGGGTTGGGCAGGTTTTCAGTAAATTGGCGACTGGGGGTTACCCAGTCTTTCAGTTGTACAGCCCCTGTTTCATTAAAATGGCGCCTGGGGGTTATCCTATCTTTCAAATTTTCAATTTTTAACAGAATAATCAAATTGGCACCTGGGGGACAAGGGGTCTTTCAGTAAATTGGCGACTGGGGGTCAGGGGGTCTTTCAGTCAATTAGCGACTGGGGGTTGGCCAGTCTTTCAAATTTTTAATTTTTTAAAAAAATGCACACAGAATGGAATTGGCGCCCCTCCTGGGAGTCTTCAATTAATTGAAGACTCTCTGGTCAGTCGCGATTTAAGTAATTGGCACCCTAGATTGGGGCGCCAATTACAGAGGGTATTTATTTTTCCTATTCCTCTGTATAACGCAATTGGCACCTGGTACAGGACAGATCATTCAGTAAAATGGCACCTGGTGTAGAGTGTTCTATTTAAATGGCGCCTTATGCAGTGGGCCCTATTTAAATAGTGTCCTGCGTAGAGGACACTAATTGAAATTGGCACCCAGAGGTAGGGGCACAAATTACCTATCATCAGCGACTTTCGGAGATTTAGTACAGGGTGTTCTTAGGGGTACTAGGGGTTCGAAAACGGGTTTAGGTGAAAGTTCCATAGGTTCGATACTATAATTTGATGATTAGGGCCTTTAAATCGGCTCATTACTAAACACTTAAATTGTAGAGAGCAGGATCAGGGATGAAGATAGGGGCCTTGGGTTAATTGGCACCCTACCCAGTGGGCATTATTTTAAATTGGCGCCCTGCACATTAGGTTCCATTTAAATGGCGCCTGAGCTACGGTTGTTTAATTAAATGGCGCCTAGGGTACTAGGCTTTAATTAATTGGCACCTGGGGTACTGGGCTTTAATTAAATGGCGCCTGGGGCACTAGGGCTCATTTAAATGGCGCCTGGTCTGGTGGGCATCAATTGAAATGGGCGCCCAGGGTACTGGACGCTATTTACCTGTGACTGGTTTAGTCACAGGGTGTGTTCTGTAAGTTTACAGGGGGTTCTAACGTATGGTTCTAAAGCATGGTTTAGCATGGTATAAACATGGTTTGACAACTACAAATCTAGTGTAATAATACTAATTTAGTAGCTCAAAAATCATGCAATATAATCATGGTAATGACGTGTGTAACAGGCTGTTTAAAATAAGTATACATATGGTATTCACAAAAGTAAGTAGCATGACATGTTAATCTAGTTCTAAACATGCTGTAATCACCCTAGATCGATTATTAGTTTGGCTAGCAATTTGAGATGACCTACCAATCATGCTGTATTATTGACTAATCACTCTAGCTTGACTAATTAACCTACTAATCATGCTGAATATATGGTTAATCTCCTTAGTTTAACTAAGGGTTTAGCAAAACCTACAGAAACATGATGTGTATTGGGCTAATTACCCTAGCTTGACTAAGGATTTGGCCATCGTTTGAGAAGACCTACCTTTGTGAAGTGACAGGAGTTGTAGCAGGTGGAAGAAGTAGCTCCTTCCCTCTTCTGCAACCCTTCAGAAGCTGTCTCCCCTTCTCAACAGCAAGCCTTCGAACCAACGAAGGTTTGCTTCATTAGGGATGTGTAATATAAGGTTTGAGTCGACAGGAGGGGGAAACAAGATCCGTGAAAAATAGATCTGAGTGGGATGCCAACCTATACAGGCTGTTGGGGATAAGAAATCGAAAAGTATGTCGGGTGAAAATGACGCCCATGGTTCAGCCGTCATTTCTTTCCCGAATGTTATATGCTTAAACTCCCTTAAACTTCAATGATTTTTATCTTTAAAGTTTGATGGAGTTTGTTTATGAAATTTTGTGGGTGAGATCCTTACATTTTTCTCTATTTTTACATGTAATTTATTTTGTAAAATTTCTTTTAAATAAAAAGTGACACTATTCATGTCACTATTCATGTCACTATTTACATCACTATTCACATCACTATTCACGTAAATGACGCCTTGAATGAGGGCGTCAATTTTTGACAGGGTAATGACGCCTAACTGACTGGTCGTTAATTTCTGAAATGACGCCTTGGCTTGGGGCACTAGTTTGATTAAGTGGACAATAATTATGGACATCATATGGCCCACATGTTAAAGTTTGTCTACACCTTTATCTTTACGAATCAGTTAACTAAGTAATTAATACTTAACTACTCTAAACTTTAATGATTTTTATCTTTAAAATTTGATGGAGTCTATTGATGAAATTTCATATGAGAGGTTATTATATTTTTCTCTATTTTTACATATAATTTTCTTTAAAAATTTTTTTTTAAATAGAAAGTGACACTATTCACTAATTACTATTCATTTCTTAAGATATGACGATCATTCTTTAGTAGCGCCTTGACCAGGGGCGTTACTTATTAGTTTATTCCAAATAGGACTCTTGCCGTTCTTATCCTTATGAAATTAACGTCCTAGCAAAGGGCGTTAGTTATGAAAGTAACGCCTTACACTAAGGCGTGAGTTATTAAAGTAACGCCTTTCACGAAGGCGTGTCTTAATATTTTCTTAAAATTTTCAAGTTTCAAAAATTCAGGGTTGCTACATAATCTGTTTATTTCAAGTGTAAATTACAGGGGCAAAGAAGAAGGAAAGGAAAAGTGAGGAGAGCAAGGACAAATATACAAGTGCTCAAACCACAAGTGCTCAACAAACTCAGGTAACAAAAATGTCATATATATATATAACTGTCAAATGAGTACAAAGTGTGAGAGTGGAGGAGTACAAAGTCTCTCTCTAGGTCTCGCCTCCACCCTCCTCTCTCTCTCTCTCTCTCTCTCTGCTCCCCTACCGCCCCGACGGCGAGCTCGCAGTGGGGGCATCGACCCCTGTACTGCACTCGGAGCTGAGCTCCGTACTTCCTCCTCTGCCCGCTGGTGTGAAGAGGAGCCCGTCATGTAAGTCATGCTGGCGAAGGCGCTCGAGTGCCCCGCCGCTCGGGCTCGCTCTCGCCCTCGCTGTAGCCACTCCTCCATCGCCCGTAGCCTCTCCTGGACTACGGCGAGCTGTGCCCTGACAGCGGCGAGCTCAGCTCTCTCTCGATCCAGCTCCTCGCGCTCCCTGGTGCGCTCTCTATGCTCCACCTCAAGGTGGATGCGGAGGTCCTGAACGTCCCTGGGCAGCTCCTCGTGCTGTCCCGCCACCGTAAAGCATGCTACCTCTGCCTCCAGCTCCGCGACCCGCTGGTCACAGATGGCAAGCTCGGCCCCAGCCAAGGCGGCCTCAGTACTCGCGTCCTATAGCTCCGTCTCCTGCATTCATTAGTCAACTATCAATTTTGAGTTTCATTTCAACATATTCATAATTGAAATTAATGTTGTTGACTCACCCGTGCCGCGAGGTCGCGCTCTGCCTCCTACTGGCCCCGCGCCTGCTGCAGCTCGGCAATCCGCTCGTCGCGGGAGGTAATCTCAAAACGCACTATCGATAGCTACCTCTTTGCCTTGGTCAACTCCGCTGCCTGCATCATATCACATCATTAATCTTTGGGAAAAGAAAGAACACATGAATATTATTCACAAAACAAAACTCACCAGTGCGTGGCGGTCATGGCACTCCCTCACAGCATAGACGAATGACGCGTGTAGCTCCTCAGTCTGATAGAAGGAAAAGAAAGAGATGAGTTTTTTTATATAAACATGTGATGGTATAATTGAATTTAAGTTTAGAGGTTTACCCGTGCGGCGAGCTCACGCTCCGCCTCCTCTACTCGAGCAACTGCACCCGTGAGCTGCTCCTCTAAACCCTCGGTCCCGGTGCTCAGTCCCCTCGAGCTCGAAGCACCACCGGTCCCCCTCACCACTGCTCCCTACTGGGCATGCTGCATCAAGAAAGAAAGATCATCAGTGGCTAATCATCAATAAATCATGAATTCACATGCATTTAATTTAACCACTCACCAGGGTCTCTAAGTCGGCTCGTGTGGCCGCCAACTAGGCCTCAAAGCTGCGTAAATGGACCTGTGCATCCATCGCCACTAGGTCCCGCGCATCCTGCATTCATCACATAATTAGTAGCATAAATAAACACGCATCATATAGGAAAAGAAATACATTTTCATTTGCTCACCCCTAAGACCCTCATCTGGGGCCTGCCGCCGTAGACCTCCCAATAGCGTCGGAGGTACTCAGAGTTGTCGGTCACATGGGAGGTCACCCTGGTGCCGCCACGCTGCCAGTCTGCATACTGCTCTGCGAACCAGATAGTCCAATCCATGGCCTTCGTCCGACCACGAGTCTTTCACCCAATACCACGTGGCTCAGCCACCTCGATCCACTCCTGGTGGAGGCCGAGGGTCCTCATCACCAACCAAAGGCGCAGGGGCTCGATCTCATTCATGCAATGGAGCCAAATCTCACGCCCAAATAGAGGTCGACCTGTGGTAACCCAAGGCTGACTCTCATCAGTCATGCCCTAGTAAGGTCTCCAGACCACCTGCATTTACATCACATCAAGAATAGTTAGTCAACATCACATCATATGCATATTCATTCATTTCACATGAGTCATAAGGTAAAAGAAGTGTACCAGTGAGGGAGGGAAGCCCCTGAACTCCCGCCGGAGTATGTGTAGCTCAAAGGCGTGTGGCGCTCCGCTCACATAGGGTAGCCACCTCCTCGCCAAGGGAAAGGCACCCTCATTCTCCGGTCATGTATCTACTCGCCTCATAGGCATGTATAAATGGCTCCAAATCTGCATTTTTAGCTTGCATTAGTCACATGCATCAGGTCAAGACATTCGCATTCATAATCATTTAGAAGGATATGCACACCTGTAAAAAGGGTGAGAAGCCACTGACGGTCATCTCACATCCTATCCCGGTGGACAGGTCGGCTCTCATATGCACCAGCATAGTAGCTCCCCAGGCGTAGCTCCCGACACTGTCCAAGTCCTCTAGAACGCTCAAGAATTGGCAGTTCATGATATCACCCTTCGTCCCGAGCATGAGCCTCCCCAACAAAAAGAACAAAAACTGTCTCAAGTCTATGTCCACCCGCTCTCTCTGGGCTCGGTCATGGCAGTAGGTGGCTCGGGCTCTCTCTATCAATCTCCCTAGCCACTGTGACAGGGTCTCCCAAGACCTCTATCTGCAATCCTCTAAGCCCATGGCTGCAGTCAAGTCTGTCCTATAGATGGTCCTACACTCCCCCTGAGCTATGGTCTCTAGTCCAAATAGGCACTCGGCCAGCTCCCCATAATCGGGTAGGGTGATCCCGCTCACCGCCTCTCTATCTACCCTCAACCCGGTGATCCTAGCTACGTCCTCTAGGCTAGGGACCATATGCCCCCACGACATCAGGAAGGCTCTGCTAGACCTATCCCACCTCTCTCTCAGAACCTGGATAAGGGGAAGGTCAGGATGAATGGGCTCTATACTAAGGAAAGTGCGCTACGCGAGAGAGTCCACTCGAGTGAAGTCACCGGTCCGCTCATTGCTTGCTTGCTAGGTCCGAGGGTCCTCGGTCTTGTGGCTATCACCCCCAAGGTGGTGTCACATCACTAGCGGATCCATGCTAAGGATGGGAGTGGACTGTTGATGCAAGCTTTGCAGCCCGGGGCATGCATCAGCTCAAGTGTTTAAACTGGATGAACATGGATCCTTTGATAGTGGGGAGGTTGTTGCGCGACTGCTTCGAGTCGGTGTTGCCCTAGGGGACAAATAGCAACGGCCATTTACAGGATCATCAGCCATATTTTACGTTGCTGTCTTCTTATGGGGATACCCAGAATGTTGTAGCTTGTTGAGGGTAAGCTTCCAGGACTTGCACCATACGTCGATCTCTTGATTTGCCTACCTTAGCAGTTGTGGTTGCGGAGTCTCTTCAGCTCAAAAATTGGTGCCTGATGGCTTTAAGCTCCTATAGTCGTGCACCTTGCACTGCCTATAGTAATTTCAATTGAAGAAGCAGCTGTAGGGCTTACCTCGGCTCCATGAATCCCATTCTGACATTGAATGAAATGCAACAAATGGGTCCTCTAAGCGAGGAGCTCGAAATTTTTTAGCAGTCGAGGTTATCGAACAATTAGCATCTGCAGCCGGTTGTCCAGTTCATAGTTGGAAGTTGGTGTGCCCTGAATAGTTTCGTTCTCTCTTCCTTTTAGCTTTGAATGTCCCCTGGCTGGGGTGGATAGCCAAAGAGTTCATTCTCCCTTTTAATGCCCCTAAGCTATGGTGAATAGCTAAAGATGAGTTATACAAAGCATGTCTTTTCATTGGGCAGCTTGTTCGCTTCACGAGCAGTTGTGTAGGCAGATAGTAGCGGGGAAATGCGGCCATTGGACTCCACCATCCTCTCTTTTGTTGGCAGCCCCCAAGTGGGGAATATAGTCTTGCTGTGTCCAGCGGCACCTCAAAGCTTGATTGCAGTTGAGCATCTTTTCATTCTTGCCCCCCTTGCTCGGAGAGAGTTGAGCCTCCCTTATTATGTGCTGGAACGTGCAAAGCAGTGGCTGCGTCGTGCCGGGTCTTTTCATTAGGGAGGAGACTCTTCCCTACATCTTCATCATTTTGTAGTTGGCTCCATCTTTGAACTGGTGGCTTGAATAACACTAGTAACGCATCGAGCGGTAAAACAACATCTTCTCTTTTATTCTTGGGTTTATTTCTTTTTGGCCTTTAGCAATTGCCCCAGAGATGGCGCACCAGTTGCATTTATTCGGGTGCTTGCCAGAGTGGAGGGAACTCTTGTTGCACCTTAGAGGGTGTGCCATCCCAGTTGATATAATGAGGCCATGTTAGCTACTAGCTTAAAGGTGGGCAATTGGTGAGAGTGAGGTGGCTCCACCCTATATTCACCTATCTGCAATTCACCACTTTTGATCAGATCCTCCATGATGTCTTTAAATGCATAGCAGTCCTCGATGAGATGCCCTCTCTTTTGGTGGTAGGGCCAAAACTGAGGGTCATCTTTTCTTTCACTGTCATTTGGTCTCTTAAGCTCTGGGAGGATAACCTTGTTGTACTCAAGGGCCCACTAAAATAGAATTTGCATCTTGTTCTGAGTGAAGGAGTATGGTCTTTTCATTCTTGCTCTCAGCGAGGGAGGCTTCTGTTCAGTAGTCTTGGTAGCAGAAGGGCCAGCTACCTCTTTTGATTTTTGTAGTTGATGCTCGAAGGCTTCAAAGTCAGCAATATTTATTTCTTCTTGTGCCGGTCACTCTTTGACTGGCCTATTCCTCTGAATTGGGGTATTGGAAGCCGGGCAGTATTTTGCTAGAAAGGCTTCAATTTTAATTGCCACCTCTTCTAATTGGTTGAAGGATTTGACTTCGAGGCCAATTACCCTTTGCAAGATCTCTTCCCTCAGATTGCACTTGCATAGCTGGACAACGTCCTTGTAGCTTGGTGGATGTTTGCATCTTGCCCTGAGATTCTTCCAATGTTGAATGTAATTCAAAGTGGACTCATCATCTTCTTGTTCGATCATATATAATTCCACTTTAGTGACTTCTTCCTCAGGGGACTTTGTCTCGATTGCTTGTTCTATTATTGTCTTGTTTGTTGCGGCTGCAGCTGTTAGACTCTGGTGCGTGCCAACTGATTGTAGCGGTGGCATCGCATGAGGTGTAAAGGCCATCCCATGACGTACCTCGAGAGCTGAGGGGTATGCGGAGGCCACGTGGTATAGTTGCCATGGGAGGGTGTTCCCATCACAGCCTTGTATTAACTGGGGCATAGCCTATTGTAGTGAGGCTTCAAATGATTTATCACCACCTTGAGGGGCTTCGGATGAGGGTCCTGCCTGCCTGGGTGTGGCTAGGAGTAAGCCCATCTCAGTCAATCTTTTCCTCAGCATTTCCACTTCTTGTAGTTTCTGATAGAGCTCCATCATTAGAGCATGGTTAGCTTGGTAGGAGCTGGGAGTGCTATTTCCTGTGCTGATTCCAGGTGCGACTAGTGGCATTTTATTGTTGGCGCAGGACGCATACAGTCCTATATGAGTAGATGTTCTTGCCCCCATGCCCTCATGCGGAGGAGGGGTATAATATCATGCTTCTTCAGTAGGTGATGGAGGATGCCCCCACTCATCCTGGGATTGGTGGTGAGAGGTGAATGCCGTAGCTTGGCCTGCCCTCACTAATGTGTAGCATATCTCTTCATCTTCATATTCAACAACACGGCTCGCACTAGGCAAGGCTGATAGGGTGTTGCAGGAGAGGGACAATGCTCTTCTTTTCATTCTTTAGCTTATTCTTCTCTTTATCCTCTGCGGCTAACGCTTGATGTGCCATGCAAGCTTCTACTATCCCTTCAGATGATTGCTGGTATAGAGATATCATATTGACTACTCTTTCCATAGCAGGTAGTTCATGCGGGCGAGGATGATCAACCTTGTAGTCATTCATCTGTAGCTCCCCTCTCCTGATTAGCCCGGGTCCCTTTGGTTCACATGTGAAATCACACGAATACTTAGGGGGAACCCTCTCACATGGGAAGGCATGAAGGACTCATAAAAATGTAATAACCAAGGCCCATTAAGCCCTAAATTGAAGCAGACTTAGCTAGGGAGGGAGGCTACCCATAAAATAGGCCCAAAAATGTGTCAAAAAATAGCCAAACAAGTAATGGACAACTCGAGGCACCAACAAATGAAAGTAAGAGAAATGACTCAACTCATCGACAAAAAATGGGTGTCAACAATGGCCACAACGAAGGAACGATAGACATGAAGCGAGAGATGCCCACTGCCCCGACGTGGTCTCATACACCTGCTACTTATAAAGGACACCCCTCCTCAAAAAGCAACAGCGGGTCATCCCTCACCTACGACATTTACTCTTCCTTAGGAAACCCAAGCGTCACGGGGAAAGTAGGGGCCCGTTAATGGCAAGCGAATAAAGAAAAATCAATCAATCATCGAAAAAGGACAGACACTATAATGACCCAAGATCCGGATACTGAAAATCTCCGATACCATTAGAATCCTGACCCGCCGCCCACGAGCTGGAAGGCTCGGAAGGGCTAAAAAGATAGGTGTGGTGTAGATAGAAATAAAAAATAAAATAAGATAATTCAATAATTAACAGAAATAAATAACTAACTACAATAGAGTCCAGTCCAATAGAAAGTACAGTCTAAGGTAGAGAATGTACCAAATGCCAAGTGAACACTCGGCCTGACAAACTGGCAACTAAGAACCTTCACGCAACGCCCTCAAAACTCGAGGAAGAACCACCACACCTGCAAACCAGAGGTGATTCTCCTATCACTGGCTCAGTAGGGGTCCCGTAGAACCCCAACCGAAAACAACGGCGGCACGGAAAGTAGCAACTACAGCAAGAACAACAGTAACAGTAGGAACAGTAAACACGGTGGTCGGTAAAACCTCGGCTCTACAGCTACTTCTACTGTATTGGAACGGAACCCAACACCCCGATCCCACGATCGAGGAACAACCAGACACGAACCACTAGACTACGACCACACTAGTCACGCTACCAGGAAAATGACACGACGTCACTGTCGTGGAGGCCTGTGCTTACGCACGAAGGCCCACACTAAAACTACGCAATTCGATAACACGGTCACGACCTCGCCATCGTAAACTCAACATCGTCTAGGGGAAAGCCCTCGGTGACACTCACTAGAAACCCTAGACCTCGACTTCGAGAAAACACCCGAAACCACACACGAAATCCCATCTCGCAGACGAAAAATGGAAACCCGCGACATGACAACTCACGTCACGTGATAGGAGTACCGCCCACCAGAAGTAAGACAGGATGCATCCACTGACGTCTTAGTTCGCACCTCAGGTGTCTCGCTATGATGCCCTAGGCAAAGACCGAGACACCGTACTAGTAACACAGAACAAGGACTAGCTGGGGTCGCGCTCATTAGCGCATGTCCTCTACCCCAGCTATGCGTGCACACACAGACCATCTGCTCTAGGTCGGGTCCTCTAGCTGATTTTTCCCCCAGTCGAACTCAGGCTGCAAAGGCAAAGGGGCCTACGGTAACCACCCTAAAAATCGTCTCACTCGGGTCACGCTCTCCACCACTCCCAAGTGGGTCCGCACCCACGTGTGCAAAAAAGCTACGACTAGTGGGGGCTCACTAAACTTGAACACGAAAAATCACTCATGCACCCATCGCCAGTAACGCGAAGTGACAGGTGGCTCGCAGCCACCAAACTCTGGACAGCCCACTAGACCTATTAAACCCAACGGTCCTTGAGTCACGAGACTCAGGTCAAGACCGTTGTATGTGACGACATAGCGCCGTCAATCTGGCCTAATCCCTAGGGTCTGAAACCACGGTGACACGATTCTCAAGGTAGCTCACAAGCCGCCGAGTGGATCTCTCATCCACGGGACAAACGGAAAATCTCCAGCCCCTGGCTGGTTAAATGGACTCACAGTCCAAGGCCACACACATGGCCCACTCAGAAGCCACCTTCCGGAGAAACCCACGTCGTGCGGGGAAGCCCCACCGCACCCATACTGACTCACGATGACTCAATTTAGTGAAAGCCCGGAAGCCTGAAACATGCAGGGTCACCCCGACCCCCAAGACCCATGGGCACGCTAATCGAGATAACTCGGTATCTCGAGACACCCAAAAATAAGGTCACGGTCCCCAAGGGGTGTCCGAGATGCACACGGGCCAAGGAAGGCATGCCAGGCTACCTTCCCACCCTCTGGCCCGCAAGACTGATCGCCCAGATGAACGCGCACTCCGCTCTGGGCGATTCATGAACATGACCCTTACCTTGAGTGCGACAAGGGAAGAACGCGCCCATCACGAGTGACGCAATCCCAGTTAATGCGGCGGGTCCCCCAATCACAGCAACAGCGAAACGTGACCGGGCTGACGACTGCGACCTGGCCGCGATTGGTCTCACCACCGCGACCCTAACCGCCTTATTGTTCATCTTCCTCGATGAACGTGACCCCTGCGATATGACGCCTTCTTCGAAGAACGCGACCACCATGATGGTTCTCAGTCCGCGCTCGAAAATGACAAAAATCACGGGAAAACACCTTTCCACGCCACAATCACCCCCAAGAGACGGAAAAAATAAGGAGAAATCCTTCCCCAACCTCTCTAGCACCGAGAGAGTCCATTTAAACCCCAAAAACGTGATCGAAACACGAAATCTGGCTCACACCTGAAAATCATGCATGTTCTCCAAAACGTGAAAATAAACCCGCTCGGCTCACCACGGCCTACAAAACTCGCGGGAAAGGAAGTATGCGGGCTAAGGATCCATCCCCCTACCTCCACTGAAGATTTCGCGCACCGAGGACGCCGATCCATGGCGAAACGCCCGCGAAACCCTCACCGGTGCCCAACGCTCTCGAACTGACTCACCACGCGCTACTGCCTCGTCCCTTGCCCCATCCCCACTGTCCCTCACCCCACGAACCTCGCCGCCTCGCCCCCATCCACCTCCGTCGGCCACCAAAGAAGAGAGGGAGAGAAAGGGAGAGCGTGAGAAGAGAGAGAGTGAGGAAGAGAGAGAGAGAGAGAGAGAGAGAGAGAGAGAGAGAGAGAGAGATGGGGGTTATACCACGTGTGCACACACTGGCCCACTGCCTAAGCCAGGCCTCTAGCTAGTATTCCCCCTCCGAAGGATGCTACGGTTAGACCGGGGGCCCACGGAACTAGCTTAAGAACCGTAAACTAGGAAAGTGCCCCGCTAAAAGAGCCATCATGCCGAAGCGTGCCGTAAGGCTACGACTACTGGAGGCTCACAAGACATAAAGACTCAAAACACGAGTGCTGAAGTACAGACAGGCTAATCATGCACTATCACCCGTACTCCAAAGCACCAATGGCAGCACAAGAAATTGCCAACAGACTCAGGACAAAGCAACTAGACCTACTCATGTAATGATCCTTGAGTCAGACGACTCAGAGGCAAGATCGTCACAGACAGCGGAACAAGTCGCCAATCGGTCTAATCCCAAGCCAGAGAAAATGATGATGTTGGAGGAAACGACATGCGAAGACCTGAGGGGACACCGAGAACCCTCAACACATCTCGATACATAAATTGAGGTAAAATGATACCTCAAGGCATCCAGAAACACTGTCTCGAATTGGATACAGCCACTGAGACACACACAAGGTCACATGTCCACCGCTGGTCTCACCGGGTTGATCGAAACCCGAATATGACACATACACACAGACACCCACAGACACACATACAGCATGCACAAGCACTCCTGCCCGTCCCATCATGGTCACTACCCTCATAGGATGTCAACAGACACCCATGGGTCCCGGGCAAACCACGAGATCAAGTCAAGACAAACAGAAGCACCGAAGGATGACACTCTGGGCGAAGCGAACCATCACTCAACCACTAGGCGAGCCCGACAATCAAGGAACAGCCGCTACGTGAGCAGAGACAAGGACGCTGGTAGTTCTAGATTGAGTCATTAGGGAACTGTCGCAGTCAGGGAGAAGATCGCACCCAGTCACCTGAACCGATCGATCCAGAAACCACCGACACACAGACATCACTCTAGAATACAAACCTAAGACAGACTGACTCACGAATAGACACAGAGCAGAACAACGGCCATCACGGCCCCAACAGGACTATAACACACCACCATAGGTGCGTTACCTGCTCTGACGCACTAGGGTATGGGTGTCAGGGCAAACATGCCTAAAACTAAAACTCAAACAACGTAACGCACCAAGACAGGTGCGCTACACCACGTAACGCACCAAGATAGGGGCGTCACGGCCAACGGGCCTAAAATCCTAACACGAACCATGTAACGCACCAGACCAGGGGCGTTACACAACCTAACGCATAAAGAGAGGTCCGTCAGGGCTAACCGATTGACACGATCTTCAAGGTAGACACGGTCATCGAGAGACTAACAACCACAGTCCTCGAAAACCACCAGCACGTAACGCACCACTATAGGCGCGTTACAGCCATGTGGCAGTCCTATGCTGGTCCGTCACACCCAGAACGTAACGCATCAAGCCAGGCGCATTACAACCATGTAGCGGTCCTATGCTGGTCTATCACACCAACCCAGCCTCGAAGAGCGTGAAATGACCAACAGAATGTTGCAGTCTATTGTGGGACTGTTACACATGTGACGGTCACTGGAATGACTGTTACACGTGCGACGGTCACTGGAACGACCGTTACACAAAATCGGCGAGTAAAACAGGGGAACGGTCGAATCGGCCCGATCCATGCCCCATTTACGATGAAGCACAGGGAAATCAGATGCACATGACCATTCAACACACCTGGGGTCAAAAAATAGCGCATGCACGCTTTAAAATGTGAGATCGGGGTGATTCTGACGAATCGACCCTAAATGAGTCACTGGGGTTCCCGGACTCCTACCGGCCCCAAATGACAACTGATCGACACGAAACTTACGGTGGTTTGAGGTGGCGGAGCGGGTGCTCTGATCGAGAGATGCACTTGGGCGAGCGGAGGATCTTCTTGGTGAATTGCTGATTTTAGAGCCTGATATTCTCGTCATGCTCTGTGGCGTTGGAAATGACATGCCAGTCCCGATTATTTTTGCAGATTTCGAGGCCGGATTAGGTAGAGTTGTCCCAGTGAGTTCTAAGTCCTATGCTTCTGCGTGTGAACGGGCTGTGTCAGTCCTGGATTTGGACTCGAGATTGTATAGCAGAAGCTTGGGTTGTGGCCCAGATTGTGGAATTTGGGGCTATTGTACACCACTTTAGATGCGCCGTGTGAGGCGGCAGATGAGTTGTGAAGGTTCCACGGCAGTTCGGGACTCAAGGATGAGTGTTGGCGGGTGCCGATCATGGTTCGTGTTGTGGCTCTTGGCATGATGGTCCGCGTGGTAGTAGCTCGGGAGATGGATATTTGAGGATCTGAGAATCAAGAACGGATTGGTGTTAGCACGAACAGATTCAAGAGAATGATGTCCAGTTATTATAGGTGTAGTAGCCTTCGAGCCTGGTGTCTTTTGTGATTTTTTCGCTCCTCGGTAAGTGTTCTGGCTTATTAATGGTTCTGGGATCAGAGGCAAGTGTAGGTAGGGAGCGTGTGGCAGCAGCTAGCTCAATCGCTGTGGCAGAGTGTGGCTGGCGATCGACAGAGCTAGTGCTCGAGGCGTGGTGAGTTCCAGTCGAGGAATTACAGTGATGGTGCATTGGGAGATGCTATGCACGTGGTTCGACATGACGCTTGGCAAGTGTTGTAGGAGGAGCCAACCTGATGGAAGTGATAGTTTTCGGGTGCTGGAAGGTACAGTTCCCAGCGTGCGCGAGGTTCAAGGTCAGGTCAAGTGTGGAGATCTCCTGTTTCATAGGAGGTATGCTGGTTTCTCCTTGGTAGGAGAGGATCGCATTTTGCTAAGTTCTATCGTCTTGCATCGCATGTTCGGAATAGCTGGCCTCGGCTACTTTTTGAAAAGCACATCAAATAATCTGTTGAATGAAATCTGTGCTGTTGAATGAAGTCTGTGCTCTGATAGCCTTAAATGCAATATCAAATGTTTTTTTTTACACAATGACTCATGGTTGTCATCATCAAAAAGGGGGAGGATGTTGTGCATCCCTTGGTTTTGATGATGACAATAAAATATGTTCACTAATCAAAATTCTATCTTGCTGCGAGAGAGAGAGATACCATCCCGTGACCCGACCCGGGCACGAGAGAGCGAGTTGACCGCCCTAGCTCTTTGCCGATTTCTCAACTGTGCACGTCCGATCGCTTCCCTCGCTAGGGACGAACGCGAGCTTGCTAGAGTCTCGGGTTGCATTTTCGACTCGACATCGAGTCCCTCGTCGTCATCCCGCTTCACCTTGCAATCCCTAGCAGAGCCAACGCCCCTCCAGATGCTACAGCGACTCATCGATAACTTGGAAGAATACATTCCTCTCTGCCCTACTAGCCCAATCCCACTCGATAGCTACATCCCGTGGGAAGACGTACAGAAGCATGCTCACCTCAGAGATTGGGTCCAAGAAATGATTCAGAAAGTCAAAAAGGGCGAAACCCTTCGCATTCCAAAAGAACTCTCCTTGTTCTATAAGGACAAGGAGATCACGATGGAACAGCTGGAACAGATGCTTCGCGGCTGTACTTGCAACATGGTGGCTATCCCACCTCTAGACAACATCAACGGCTTCGGGCGAGGCGAGCTGATGGCATCCAGAACTAGACAAAGGGATGCAGCTCCACTCAGTCTGCAGCCAGTCTCAGAACACACCGGCCGTGGCCGAGGTTGTGGTCGTGGTCGTGGATGCGGTAGAGGCCGTGGAAGAGTCCCTGAGCCGTCTCTCCGCTCATCTCCCTTCAATCCTGAATGGGTCATCCTCCTCAGAGGAGAACAACCTGCCCCGATCCCACCAGTGGAGATCCGGGGGCAACCCAGCATCTTTGACCCAGCTGGCGCTGAGGAGATCGCCGCCAACATTCTGGTCCTTGCTCCAGTCCCGACCTGTCCTACAGAATCAATAGGGCCATCCGGCAAGGACGGGCCAGCCCTTCAGTCTCCCTCGGAAGAGCCATCATTGGCTTCTCTCCTCCAAGAGTCTGCAGTTGGCCATAGCCAGCTCGACCCCAGCAACAAAGGCAAGACAGTGCAACTCCCTAACGAGGAGCAGCGGGGTAGATCACCGCAGATCCAACCCGATATACTACCATCACAGGAGGATGCCCGAGCTCGAGCTGACCGGAAGGTCCCCCACTAGATGAAGCGTTTCCCTGCCAACATCACAATCTGGGAAACCATAGCTTGGAGTAAAGATTTGAGGGAAACTCTTATCAAGGTACTTCAAGAACCAGAGGTCTATGAAACACACGCGGTGGAAATAAAAGCCGCCACGTATGAGGCTTTCATGGTCGTTGTCACCTTCACAGAGAAAGACTTTTTGCTCTCTCCTCCGTGTCACAATCGACCCCTCTACATGAAGGGCAAAATCAATGGGCATGAAGTAAACTGGATCCTGGTGGATGCCGACACAGCCGTCAATATCATGCCCCTCAGAACCTTCAAGACTTTATATCTGACTCCTTACCTCCAGAAGGTCCAGGCAGTCAAGATAACCGGCTTCAATCAGAATACTGAGGAAGTCCTCGACCGGGTGGATGTTGATTTAGTACTCGGTGATTTCACCTCCAAGGCGACCTTCTATATCATCGACTCCAGCATGTCTTACAAGGTGTTGTTGGGCAGGCCCTGGCTCCATGAAAATTGGGTCGTCCCCTCAACCCTCTATCAGTGTATCAAATACATCAAGGATGGGGAACAACGTGCGGTCTTTGCCGACCTATCCCCATTCACTCCAGTAGAATGCAACCTGGCCGATGCAGCTCTCTACTTCAAAGGAATCAGTCCCTTCCCAGTGATCAAGAGCCAGAGCAACGGTTGGCTCTCAGAAGAGGAGGAGAAAAACATCTTCTCCGTTGACGAGGAGAAGGCTAAGCTTCATCGATTGCGTCTTAGCACCAAGTCCACCACAGACCGCCCTGAGAGGCATAAAGTCGATTTCGAGACTACCCTTATTAGTCGAGCGATCGACAAGAGCATATGCTTGCCACCGAACTGCATTCAGCTCGTGTATATCCCAGAGGAGCACAAGGTCGAGCAGCTCACGACGTTTATCATCACTAACAGGCTGCGACACCGGTCCAAGAAAAGGGCTAAAAGGGGCAAGTCCATTATCTTCCACAAAGGAGACATGGTCCCTCCAGCCCACCCGAAGATGATTTCGGCTGGTCCAGGCGAGCTGACAATACCCCCGAAGCTGTCCAAATTCTGGGTGACCTCTTGCCTCGTATCCAAGAGATGTGCCTCAAGTAGCACATTCCCCAGTGGCAGAGCTCTGCATAGCAGAGGTATTTCTAGAATCTCTGGACACCCTCACAAGTCTGGGGGCAACCCCCATTCTCTCAAAAAGACACTACAGGTCTCGGCTATGACCAAGACTCGGACTTCTATGTCTATCACGCGGTCCATACCATAGGACCGATGTAGCCAGCCACTGACCCGATTGTCACCAACGCCAAGTTCGATAGCTCGGGAGATGAGGGAGAGGAGATTCTAATCCCTCTCCTAGCCAGGGCTAGTACTCCAGTTCCAGCACCTGACGAGACATCCTCATCCGTCCACAAGGATGTCGAGGCGGAGGAGGCTCCCGTGGCCTCCCAGCCAATTAAGGAACCTAGCTCACCGTACTTCCCCCAGGAGGAGGGTCCCCAGGACCAAAAGCGTGAGGCGTCACTGGTGTTGGCAAAGAACCCTAGCCATGCCTCCAGAATTTAGACCGATAGCTGCCAGTCCAACATGGACGGCCCGAGACAACCCTTGTTCGAACCCGACAGTGACAACCTTCCAGTCCTAGTAGCTTCAGCCACCGCCTCCGAGGACCCACGGGTGTACGAAGCTGCCACTGGCAATGAAGACTTCGTTGACTTCCAGCCTGCACCTCCCGAGTTGGAGGATGGTGGCCAGGCAACCATCGACGAGCTTGTCAAGATCAATCTGGGCAACGATGAGGCCCCTCAGCCCACATTCCTCAGCGCTCTTCTCACTGAAGCAGAGAGACAAGACTACAAGCAATTCCTGCTCAAATACAAAGACTGCTTCGCCTGGACATACCAGGAGATGCCAGGGTTAGATCCCTCCGTAGCAGAGCATGATCTGGCTATATCTCCCTCAGCCACGGGCTCCTTTAATGGGTAGCGGGCTGCCGAGTGAGTTCTCATCCTGACCGGACGAAGTATGGGTTTATTCGGCCTTCCTGCCTTCGACTCGCATGTAGGCGCGAGTGCCGCGGATTCCTTGGGAGCCTTGTCGTCATTTTTCGACGTCCACAGTCGCCTTCACCCTTGGAGCCTCCTTTGGAGGAAATTGTAGAGATAGAGATGAGAGATCTAGGATGAGAAGGAGAAGGAAATATGTGAAGAAAAGATGGTTGACTAAGGGTTCTAGGAGATGGGAATCGTGATGGAAGAAGATGGAAGATGTAGGAGCAAGAAAGAGGCAACCTAGCTAGATGAAGGGAGAGGAGAAGAGAGAGAGGTGAGGGCGCAAGAGAGAAGTAGGGGGGCACACTAAGGAGAGATGAAGAGGCTCTAAGAGATGGGGGGCACAAGAGAGAGAGAGAGAAAGGAGGCAAGAAGAAAATAAGCACACTATCTAAAGAACAAAAGCTCCCCCATTTTCTCCATTTCATGGGCTATTTATAGGGGCAATAGGTCAAATGATGGGTGGAGATTGTGTTGTAAGAATATAGAGGGCTTGGATTGAGAGAGAATGAGATGAAGGAGGGGGAGAGAGGAGGTGGCCGCCCCCCATTCCTCCTAGGGTTTGGGTGCCCCTCTCTCTTTCCTATTTGGGTGGAGATTCTCTTCACATTCTTCTCCTTAATTTTCTCCTCAATTATCTTCAACATAAATCATGTCTTTATCTCCTCCTCCCATAAAAATAGATGGCAGCTACCTTAGACTTGGTCAAGGGAAGGTGGGGGCGCCCTAGGGCTTCCTCCTTTGGTCTTGAGACCATTTTGCCCCTAGCTTATCCTGTAATTACCTTCAGTGTCTTGCACACACACAATTTTGATTTAGTCTATAAAAATTGCCACAATGTGCATATAATCACAAATGCTCATAATTATGCAATGGAAAATAATGCTCATGACCCTCAACTCCCTTTTATTGAATGACGACACCAAATTAAATTAAATTATGTGAAAGACCCAATTTATGTATGAAGTTGAGATTTAACTATAAAATATGCATAATTTTCTACTTATATGCACATAAAATGGTGTGTGTGACATGAATTATCATAGAAGAATGTGTTGAATCCCTATGGTTTTGATGATGTCACACACTATTTGTCAAAACATGTTTGTTTATATGCTCACACAGTCAGTGCACATTTCTCCTTGTTTTAATTCACGAATAGTGTAGTTTCCTCTTAAGTCCATGTCGAAAACTCAAGTCCGTGCACAAATAAAGTCCATGCATGTTTTTAGTCCATGTCGAAAACCAAGTTCGTGCAAAAATATAAGTCCATGCATGAGTGAAGTCCGTGCATGTTTTGCTCTTTTGAGTGAAGTCAGTGCATGTTTTGCTCTTTATGTTCTAAAGTCTATGCAATATTGAAGTCCGTGCATATTTTGAGTCTGTGCATGTTTCGCCAACGCATTCTAAGTCCGTGCAATCCAAGGTCCGTGCACGCTTTGGTTTGAACACCAAAGTCCGTGCACGTTTATATGCTAGCAAGGTCCGTGCATATTTCTGTGGAATTGCATACATAGTCCATGCATTGTTTGGACCCATTGCATATGAAGTTCGTACATGTTTCACATGCTACATATAATGGTTCTTGCAAGTAACACAAGGCTCGTGCACATTTCACTCTTGTGTGATATTAAGTCCGTGCACATTCTCCTTTGTGCAAACAACATCCGTGCACATCTGACTAATGCCTTATCGAGTCCATGCATGATTGGTCTACTGCTTATCAAGTCTGTGCACATCTGGTATTTGTCTGAATGACTAGTGCATAACTAATGCTGACTAAGTGCTTGCTGTATTGTCAGGGACGGACTCCAGAGAATCAGGAGTGATGTTCGTAAATCTTAAAGAAGGGGACATGATTTGAGGAGGAAAGGAAACTAAGGATGATTGTGGACGTGTAAAATTGCATGTCCGCGTGTCCCGACCAATCTAACATCAATAAACAACTTCAACAGAACGGATTGCGGAGAACACGTCCCGTCCAGACCCTCCAAACAAACAGTATGCTATCGTCAAGCCACTCCTAGAGTCACGACAGCGAAGAGGAACCAAACCCTGGGGGGCTCACAACTCATGGGCCCCGAAGAGAACTAAGTGGATCATCAAACGGGCTCAAAATGGGCCCAAATCCACCTCAACAGCATGCCCATATGGGCCTTCAGCGGTATGCCCAGCGAGGTCTTCAACGGCATGCACAGCGAGGTCTTTAGCGGTACACCCAGTAAGGTCTTCAGCGGTACGTCCAGCGAAGCCTTCAGCGGTACACGCAGCGAGGTCTTCAGCGGCATGCCCTCGCGCCCCTTCAGCGGCACGCCTTCTTTAGGTTCTCCAACGGTACGCCCAGCTCTTTCAACGGCACGACCTGGCATTCCTCCAATGACGCGTCTGGCAGGTAGGATCTTACGCCACATCCTACGGACCCTTGGCACGCAGCGGGGTAGATAAGGTGTCAAACAGGGAGCGGGACACACAGCCTACCTCCTGTCAGCCAAGGACAACTCAATCCAAATCCCCATTCATAACCCACATTCCCGCCTCTGTCACTCCGCGCTCGAAGGGTCCTGCCGTTGAGGTTTAAAAGCCCCTCTTCCACCGGCGAACAAAAAAAGGGAGAAGAGAGAAGACACACAAAAAAAATAACACAGAGACAGGGCGCAGAAGCAGATAGAAAGAATTGAAGAGGAAGAAGAGGAAGGGAAGAGGAGAGCTCCGCCGTCAGGTCCCCCTCCCCGCAACGGTGGGGGCATGATCCAGTAAACTGGTATCAGAGTGAGATCACGGGTTCAAATCCCCTGGGTGTATAGAATTGTGATAGGGGATCGTTAGCCTGAAACCAATTGTTGAGGACCCCAAAGGCAGATAGAAGACAGATACAAATTGTTAAGATGTGAGGCTTTTAAGATCATAAGGCCAATTTGTCTGTATGACATATACCAGAACATCCAGGACATCCTAGATAGCAGTTTGGACAGAAGGGTCGCAAACAGCTTGAGTAGGTGGCTGAGGGGCCACACGGTGGGCCTTGGGTTGATGACGGTAGCTCATGGGAGGTAAGGGGAGGCACTTTGTGGCTGTGAGTCACGCCTCAGGCTATGTGCCACGTTGTACGGTGGGTTATCAAGGGTAGCCTTGGGTTGGCCCGAATGTTAGGATCAGATGGCTCATTACCACGTGTCTGAGTGCCAGGGTTGGGCCCGGCTCACTGGTGGGTCGTCGTGGGACCCAATTGAGGGGCTGGAACCACGGGGTGGCCCATGGTTTGGTGTAGATGGGCTGGAACATATGCGCCTACAAGGTGTTCGATGGAATGCCGAACATACCCGCGTGAGCCGTATATGCGTGCGGCTGACCTCTGTGGACATGTAAAATTACATGTCTGCGTGTCCCGACCAATCGAGCATCAATAAACAACTTCAACTGAAGAGATTGCGGAGAACATGTCCCGTTTGGACCCTCCGAACAAACAACACACTACCGTGAAGCCACCTCCGGAGTCACGACAGCAAGGAGAAGCCAACCCCCAGGGAGCTCACAACTCGTGGACCCCGAAGAGAACCAAGCGGACTGTTGATCGGGCTCGAAACGGGCTCAAGTCTACCTCTAACGGCATACTCAATGTCCCTTCAACGATGCACTTAGCACCCCTGGCTGCCCCCCGAGTCCTTCGCCGACACGCCGCCTGGCTCCTTCACCGGCACACCCGGTTTGGGTGTCTCCACCGGCATAACCCCTGCGTACCCCCCTTCAGCAGCACGCCCAGCGTGGCCCCCTCTTCGTCGGCACACCCTACTGGTGTCTTCAGCGACTTACTCTCCTGGTGCTTCGACGGCACGCTCACAATGCCCCCTTAGCGGCACACCCTGAATTCCCTTACCCGGTGCATCCGATAGATGGACGAAGTGATGCCCATCCCCTACGGTTCACGGTGCGCAGTGAGCTGGCTGAGGTGTCACCCTGGGGAGGAGGACACGCTGCCTACTTCTTATCAACAAAGGACAACGAAAGTCAAATCCCCCATTAAGGCCTGTCACTTCCCGCCTCCACCTTTGCCGCCCGAAGGCTCCCGCCCATGGGAGTATAAAAAGCCCCTCTTCTCTAGTGAACAAAAAAAGAGGGGAGACGCAGAGCAAGAGAGAAGAGACGACCAGATGCCAAGAGAGAGGAAGAGGAAGAGAAAAAGAGAAGAAGAGAAGAAGAAGAGAAGAGGAGAAGGAGGGCCGGCTGCCCTCCCCCGTCACTGCTCCGCCACCACCATCTGAGAGAGAGGAAGAAAGTAAGAGAGAGAGAGAGAGATCATGTAGCGGGGGTGTTGGGGAGGAGTAGGAAGTAGTCACCCCTGCTCAACCTAAACCTCCCCCATTCTTTTCTTTCTTTCTTTCTTCTTCTTCTTCCCGTCGCTCGTATCCCTTACCCCGGTGTGGTGATGTATTTTGGCCAGTTACGGCTTCCAGATTTTCATGAATGAAAATCTTCTTTTGGTTCCTCGTTGCTGGACTTGGGTTCCTTTCCTTTTTTCCCCTTTCGTTATGTGCTCATTCACCTTCTTCCTCTCTGACGGTTTAGTCTCTCTGCGAGGCCAATATCTTCACTCCCTTTTCCCCCCCCTTTGCCTCTCCGAGCGTCGGGATCCACCCCTGGTCCTTCCTTCCCTTTGGCTCTATCATGCTCAGTCGGCCCTCAGTCTAGCCTACCCAGCCTCAGCAGCACACCTTGGCTCACCCGCCCACCGGCCTGACCTTTATCGAAGCCTTCCCAGGTACAACCTGGGTATCCCCAGTCCGGCATGCCGCTTCAACCTCCCCTTCACTGGCATAACCCCTCAGCGGCAAAGCCCTTTAGACCCTCGCCGGGGCACCCTCCATGCACCTTCAACGGCACGCCTTTGGCTCACCCGCTCACCGGTACGGCCCCTTTGCCCCCTTGCCCGGTACACCCTATGCCCCTCAGTCCCTTCACCGGCACGACGCCTGGCCGGTGCACCCTCAGCCCTTCAAGGCCTTCCCCAGTGCAGCCTCCCTAGCCCTCAGCGGCACACATAACTCCCCCTTTCCCGGTATTTCCTCAGGCTCTTCCCCGGCACAGTCTGTAGGCCTTCCCCGATGCACCCCTTTGACCAGCCTTAGAGATACCTCCCCTCTCCGCTGGTTTCCTTGAGTTTTCTGATGTTTTATTAAAGGTGTTGTCGTCTGCGGACGCCCACCTCCAATCGTTGGGTTCCGCCACTCCATGTGGGCGCGTTTCCCGTATCCCCCTTACGCCCGGGACTAGGGGAGATGCTGTCGAATTTTTTGTCGGAATTAATAACAATGTGTTAAAAGACCAAAGGGGGGCAACAAACAAATGGAACAATAAATAATAAAACACTTTAACTAACGTAAGTGAATCATGGGCATCACAAAGAGATTTAGACTGGGTAACGACTAAGCACCTTGAATGATCACAACTGCAGGAGGAAGGAACAATTTGTATAAAGCTGTACCAAAATTAAGAAAAGAAGAAAAGAAAGGCCTTAAAGGAAGAGCAGAGGAGTGGGCCCTCCTAACTTCCCCCGGCACGCCTCCTTGGCCAGTGCACGTCTTTGGCCGACATAACCTTTCAGTGGTACGCACCCCTTGCCGGTACGCTTTGCCCATTCCCTCACCGGTGCACTCGTCAAACCTCTTCGCCGGTGCATACGCCAGCACCCTTGCCCGGTGCACCTCCCAGGCCTTCACTGGCACACTCCCTGACTCCCGTTGGCTAGCCTTCGCCGGTGCAGTCCCCTGGCCGGCACGCCCTCAGCCCTTTGGCCAGCCCTTCACCGGTGCACTCCATCCACCTGGTTAACCCTCTGCCCTCATGCATGGATCCTGTCCTTCAGGTGTGGACCCCACCTTGAACATCATCCTTCATGTGCACTGACTTCATCCCAGTGTACACTGACCTTGCCCTTTGCATGTTCCCCATGTGCACTGACTCCATCCCAGTGTACATTGACTTTGTTTAAACATGCACTGACTTCCTTAGAACATGCACGGACTTCGTCTCTTAACTCCGTGCATATGAAGAACGGTGCGAGGTTCACTGTGTAAACCAAGGATGGTCCAGAGTGATCCGTCCGTAACATGAAAGGTTGAGGACAATGCGGCCCATATAGGACCACCCAAAATGTAGAGTGGTTCATGGAAAACTGCCCATCCATAGACATGCGGTTCACACAGAGCCGCCCGAATTGAATACGGCTTATGGGTTGTCGTCTAAGTATAGAAAATAAAGGGGAAGAATGGTGAAGGGGTCACCATGCAACAGATGAACGGGCCAAATGGGTCCGTTTGAATACGAAAGGGCTGAGAACCAAACAGCCCATATAGGTCTGTGCAATAGGAAGAGTGGTCCATGGGGAACCACCCTTTTGACAAATGTGACATTTTATTGTTTTCATTTATTTGTTCAATGAAATGTTTAAATCTCTTATTAAATGCATGCAATGAATGAATGAATGCAGGGGAAGCGTAAGACCCGCATCTCATGGCTGCAGGTCCGGGCGGTGTACCTAGCACTGCCCGACTTTCAGCGTGAGAGGCTAGTAGCCATGGGGTTCTCCCCATTCCTGAGTATCGAGATGAGTCGATTTGACACCGCTCTCCTGTACGTGCTATACGACCTCTGGGACCCAGTGAGTCGTATGTTTCTCTTTCCGTGGGGGCACATGGTCCCCACATTGGAGGACGTGGCCCGACTCACGGGCCTACGGGTGCATGGGACTCCGGTTAGTGGGAGCACATATCCTGACTATCGAGAGATGGCCCAAGAGCTCCTGGGCCTGGAGCTGCGACGTCCTGAGTGGCAGTCCACCCTCCTTACATGGGCGAGGCTGCAGGACAGCCTCGGGCTATGATGAACGGGGATAGCGACAGGGGAGCAACCGGAGTAGCACCTCCAAAGACTAGTGGACCTGGCCAGAGCGAGAGTTATGACAGAGCCCGGAGCAAAGGCGGATAGAGTGCTGAGGAGATTCTTGATGCTATTGTTCGAACGATTCCTCTTGGCGATGCGAGCAGACGTGATGAGCTGCCGACTCCTTCCACTGCTCGAGGACCTCGACCATGTGGGTGACTACAAGTGGGGAGCTACAGTTCTCGCCTTTTTGTTTGACACTCTAAGTTTGACCAACTGTCGGGCCATGCTCGGGGGCTTCTCCCCTATTCTTTAGGTACAGCCTAACCCTTAGACTTGATTATGCGATTTCTAGATGCTTTTATATGCTGACGTGTGCTGTGATGCAGGTGTGGGCTTATATGAGGTTACAAGGGTTGGGGAGAGTTGAGGAGGCTTATCCTGACTCGGTACCATTCGCGAGGAGGTGGACCGCACCTCGAGAGATCGGAGCCCTCAGGAGACAGGTCTGGGAGCTTTAGGATTACTTGGATGCCCTACCGTACACCTCGGTATGATTCTAAACATAGACCCTCAATTAAATGTAATTCTATATGCTTATGATGCTGATGTGACTTCCTATCTTGTAGGTACGGTGGACGCCATATGCAGAGGAGGGACACGAGGACCAGCCCTGGGTGGTAGGGGCCCTCGCCTTCTCTGGGCGGGATGTGTGGCTTCACTGCATGAACGTAGTGGAACCACTCCACTTCAGACTGGTGATGAGGACAATTGGCATTCCTCAGCCAGCAGTAGAGTTCCCGGGGTCGGAGAAGCCTGGGGAGCGCGTGGGACGGACCACGCAGGGCCTGGCAGTGGCGTTTGATTGGACGGCAAGGAATGCTATATAGATCACAGATTGGACAGCACTTGGGCGGGTGGTGACCACTCGGGCAGATAGCAACTCGGCGTACTACACGACGTACGCCAGACACTACCGGGACCAGGTGTTCCGGGCTTCCCACCGATCGGTACGACTCTAAACTCAGACCCTCTCTATTATGCTTATGATTTCTATATGATGCGCTGACGCTTGGACTTCTAAATGTAGACCGATCTCGAGGGACGGATCGCCGAGCTGCAAGGGCTCCTCCACTCTACGATCCGGGAGCGAGACGAGGCCCGACAGGCCTTGGCCCTACTGGTGAGTTTTCTAAAACTTAAACTCTAAATTATGCACTTCTATTATGATTATGCTATGAAATGACTGACCCTGGAGCTTCCAAATGCAGCGAGGTGAGGAGACCCAACGGCAGGGGGCCGATGCTCCTTCCTCTTCCACATAGACCCCAGCTGACCGGACGGAGCGAGAGGCTGAGTTTCGACGGATGGTGGCCTGGGCCGAGACCACGGAGGCCACGCTCTCCGAGAGGGTACATTTTCTACACTTTCCTAGTTAATTATGCTTCTATGAAATGTAATTTGACTAACTATGATGTATGTATGCAAGCGATCGAGCTGACCCAACTGAGGGAGGAGCTCGAGCAGAGCCGCGTGGCGGCTCGAGAGGAGGTAGCCAATCTCCGAGAGGAGATGGCATGGAGCCAGCCGGAAGACACAATCGACATAGCACTCCTTCACGCGGAGTTGGAGCAACTGTGGGCTAGTGCCGAGGAGCTGGTCCATGTCCGAGCGGAGTGCGAGCGTGCCGTGATAGAGGTGTCAGGGCTGCAGGGGGAGCTCAGGGCGTTCCGGGAGATGAGCCGGGAGCGTAGCAGACCTCCGCACGCCAGCCATGGCACTTACCACAGCTACTTTATGGGTTCCTCCGGCCGCCGGAGGAATGAGGAGGAGGAGCGTCGCCACTGACGCCAGAGGGATTTGTATACGAGCTCTGCGATGGCCCCGCCATCGAAGAGGCATGAGTGTGGAGGAGACAGTGATAGGCCAGAGGGAGCGGCCTGATTTTTGTACCTAGACACACTTTGTACATGATGATATGATATGACATGGTTTTTAGTTGATTTTCTTTTGTTATTGATGGGGACATCACCCACAGTTCCCTCTGGCTCGGCACCTCTCTCCCTCTTGGAGAAGGGTAGGGTACGGCTCGACGACTCGACGGGTCCGCCCTATCACATGGACTAGCTAGTGAGGCATCTTGGTGTATTCTTTTCTTTTATTGAGTCTATATGATGTAATTTTTCCTTTGTTTTGGGTCAAGTCTCTAGTTTACTGCGTCATTTATCTATGCGCTACGCGAGTGAGTCCGCTCGAGTGAAATCACCGGTCCGTGCACTACTTGCTTGCTAGGTCCGAGGGGTCTTCAGTCTTGTGACTATCACCCCCAAGGTGGTGTCACATCAATCAAGCTGTCTCTATGCCCGGCCACCCTTTGTCTGATATACAAGATGCTCGGGGAAGTGAGCATCCACCAGATTCCGCAGCAGGCCCGATTTGCATTCCCATTGCATTTCTTTAATGCGTGCGTCTGTTCGATGTTCCCGGAGTTTGCTCCCCGTGCCATCCAAGACTGGGGACTAGTGCCGCGAATGTTGGAATTTGTGAGCACAGAGCCGAGCTCTACTTCCCTGAGGCTTTATGACATCAGGGGCCGCCTGACAATAGTTCCTCAAGATGCAGCAAACTCCATTCACTTCTGGACGCTGGCTGCCCACTTGAGTCCTCTGGTGAAAAACAAGCGGGAGTGCAAAGACGACCAAGTGGTGAAGTACGCGCACCCCATTAGTCAAGAGAATGTGGTTCGCCTATTGCTGGAGCCTGAGCTCAGGGATTGGGCGCTGTCAATCTGCCCGAGTGTACTAGCGTTTAGAAAGGGAGACAGCCTGCTATTGGAACCCTATTATCCCTTCCGTTTCGGGTGTAATTTTGGGTACGATCAGCATATCCCATCACACAGTGCCCAGTTTACTCTGGCGATGCGGAATCTCCGGGGGAGCTTAACTACTGAGACCGCCCGGGTCTGGTGGGATTTCTTTCACCGGGCAGACACCGCCGCCTTTCGAGTGCCAGCCCTTGGCCGGGTCCCGTAGGTGACATCGGAGTATGTAAAGTGGTGGAACGCCCGGACGGGATTTTACCGGTTGCACAAGACCTACTGTTGGGACGCACCAGAGAGAAGGTTCTTGAGTCGGTAGCCCGTGCCCGTCCTCGACGTCGACCGGGAGCACCTCCTCCGGTTGTGGCACAGTAAGAGCGATGAGGTGGCCGCCTACCTGGTTGCGCGCAAAGAGGCTCAGAAAACCCGGCTGATGTCGCAAGTTAAGCTACCCCCGGTGGTGGAGGATGACTTCAAGAAGACTCTGTGGGACCTCTGCGACGTCGGGGGCGATCACCTGGACTTAATCAATTACCCGTTCCTAGCAGAGGAGGAGGGCATACCGGCAAAGAGCTGGCGGTCAGAGGTCGACTCGACTTGCCCATATTGCGCTTTCATGCAGGCTGAGGAGCGAAGGCCCGAGAACTACAAGGACACTACATGGTTGTATGTCCTTCTTCGGGTACATGGGCTGAAGATCGAAGACCCGGGGAGGGCCATCCTGGGAAAACAACTGCACCTCACCTACTATTATGCTGACGGCTGGGGGATGGATTATTTCAACCTGCTGTGCCACCTCGGTGCCAGGAAGCATGCAGACTTGGCCGCCCTCGCCGACCGGTGTCAAAAGGTCGGAGATGTGTGTTGGTTGGTTAGGGAAGCGACCCGTCGGGACCAAGAGCCCTCCCTGAGCTATTGGCCAATCTCACTTCGCCTCTACACTAGCCCTCACGGTACATGCTATTACGCACACATCTTATATTTTCTTTCACCCATGTCGGTCATTATCGAGCGCCGAATGGCAACTAACTCCTTGCTCCCTTTGTTTTCTTTCCGTCACAGACCACCCAGACAGCACCCAACTGGCAACGTACCGCAATCTCCTTTGGCAGGCGGAGAAGCTGACTTAATTTGAGGATACGCCAGCGGTCCCGACCATAACTCCTTTGCCCCGTCCTGTGAAGAGGCCGCGGGCGAAATCGCCTGTGAAGAAGGCCCTGGGTGAGGCGAAGGCTGCCGGGCGGCGGGAGGCCAAACACCGAAAAGTGAAGGCTGCCTAACCCTCGAAGACTGCTCCTACACTACCTCCCATCCCATCATTTGAGGAGTTCGAGGTCAGCCAGGCCGAACCGAGCCAACCCGCAGGTGAGATTTTCCTTTTGAGGTTGTCTTTCAGGTGGAGTTTATCTTTGTCTTAGCACGGGCCGTTCACATCCCGACGTCTTTCATGTTCATCAGCTAGGGAGGAGCCCCCGCCTTTACCGACTCCAACTGTAGGCGAAGCCTGGGTTGGGTCCGAGCCTCCATCCACTCCTACTCGTTCGCCGGAGGCTGCTGGGGAGCCTCAAGAGAAGTCACCGGTGGAGAAGGTGCTTGCTACTGCCAAGGTGGCCTTGCAAGAGGAGGTTGAGCGGAAGAGGGTGGAGGTCTTTCGGACGGCTTCAGCTTCCCCTCCTTCGTTAGTTTTGTCCTTTGCAAAGTTTGCTAGGCCCCGGGCCGAGCCGAGCCATCCCGCAGGTGAGGCTTTTAGATGTTAACGCCTTTCGGGGTCCAGTCACCCCCCCGGGGAAATCCTTTGCTCCTGTATGACGCGTGTGTGTGTCCTTCTCTCAGCCAAAGCGAAGGGGACACATTCCGTGCGGATCCCCGACATGACGATCAGCCCGCAGGAACTGGAACAGAGGAGAGCTGAAGCTGAGAAGTTTGTGGCCGCGTACGCGGCTGCTCAGGCCGAGCGCAGCCAACCCGTAGGTTAGGTTTTTTTTGTTGGCTGCTTGCCTAACACCCTTTCATCTTGTGAGACAAGGCCTTTTACGTGGGTTTCTTCCTCTAGTCCCTGCATAGGAATCGGTACCTGCTCCTGCTCCGGATGTGGGTGAAGCCGCTGCACCTGGGGTCACCCCCTCTATGGAGCAGACAATCCCCAGCCCGCTCCCGACCGTGGAGACCGAACAGGGTAATTCCTTCCACTGGCGTGGCTGACGTATTTTCTTTTTGCTATTCGTTGGAAACCCGAGGACTTTCATCTGACCCGAATGCTTCCTCATTTGGCAACTCCCCTTGCACCCCTTCCTGAGTGGATAGAGGCCCGGGAGATCCCCGAGCCAACGCAGATCTACACGAGGAGGAGGCTGAGGTCTGGGGCGTCGCCGTCTCCCAGCCCGAGCGGGGAGGAGGCTGAAGGTGACCGGGCGAGAGTCCCTTCTCCGACAAGGGAGGAGCCTATCCCGGCCGAGTCCTCCTCGAGCGAGAAGGGGTTAGTCCAGTCATGGTCGTCATCACTTGCCTGCGAAGACAAACAATACCACGATCAGTAACCTTTGGGAGGGCCTTGGCAGCCCGGATTTTCTGACAAAGAGATGAAAGGTGACACTGGTCCCACCGGGCGTGCCAGACTGTTTCCGAAGGGAATTCTTGCCCTAGTTAAAGGGTTCCGGTTGGGTTGATTTTTTAATTGAATTAAAATCATTATCAATTTTCTTACCGTTTGTTTGGCTTATTCACGTGTCGATTAACCAATTAACCAACTGGTAGTTAACTGATTGATTGACTGCGCGGGCGTGCCAGTCACGTAAGTGACAAGTTTATTCATGCGCTCAATCTGACCCGTGTCGGGCGAGAGTGCAGTTCGATCGGGACCAGCAGTCCGCCATGTCATCAAAGCTATGGCGTTAATTACATCCCCCGCTAGGAAGGAAAATATTTGATTAATTACCGAGATAAAAGGGCTGCCAAGGTCGAAATAAAGAATGTGAATGATCATGCGAGATATTATAATCTACCACGCGTAATTTGTTAGAGCGGTACTCTCAGTACGCAACGGAGAACATAGGTCCGGAGACCACCAGCACGCACAGTAATAGCTTCTGGTCAGGCATTGCCTGACTTTCTGCTAATGTCATTTGATATACCGAGAACCTGCACACTCAGGCATGCATTGGTGCGGCGTGAATACTTCGACGAAAACATAAAGGCAGAGATAGAGGATTAAGTAATTCGAGTTCAAATAAACCAAATCACCCAATTTATTGATTAACAGGATTTACTTAAATTCTGCCATTAATATTAGAAATTGCCCCAGAAGCAAGGGGAAGATCAAACAGCAAATGACTCGATCTTAGCATTAAAACGGCGTAGTGCGCGTAGGAAAAGGGGTTGAAACGGTGCCATGAAGCATAGGTAAAGGGGTTAAAACAGCGCGATCCTCTGAGGGCGCACTGGTTCGAGGGCGCGTCATTTCAACGCGCGTCATTTCAAGGGCACGTCGACAAACCGTGGCCCCGATTCAACTCCGTTTCTCAAAAACTGAGTTTTGATTGACTTATTTTCAAGTTTATTCAAGCGTTTCGGAAACTTTTAAGTGTTTATTGAATTAATAGTGCATCGGGTCGGTCCCGGATAGCTCGGAAGTCGGGTCACAAGCTCACGCGAGGTTCGTACTCCAGCACGACGATTATTCCAAGTTGAGCGAGTTTATGGAGCTAAGATTTATTAAGTGGTTTATTTACTTATTCAAGTCGAAAATTCGGCAGCATCTCCCCATCATGGAGGATGTGTCGGGGAGAAGCGGGAAATACTCACATGGCGGAGCAACCCCTAAGAGCTGGGTGGCACAACGGCGGCCGGCAGACCCAAATGGATAGGAAGACCCCGAGGGCTAGCCTACTAGGGGCACCAAAGTCCGTGGGTTAAAACCGAGCGGATAAGGCGACTAATAAGGGAAGCGACAACCCCGAGGACTAGCCTACAAGGGGCACGCGACCCGTAGTCAACACTACATCTGAATTAGGGACGACTAATGGGGAAGGGAACCCCGAGGGCTCGCCTACGAGGGGCACACATCCCTTAGTCACCATAGGTCCCTAAGGACTGTGGATTTGAGGTATCAGGCCGAGCCCTATTGCTGTTCACCATGTGGCCTAAAGGGGGCATCCATCACTCACAGATGGAGTCCCTTTCACCCGACGGTGGCTTTGATGAAATAGTGGGTGATGTCCCCCCCTCCCTGGATCATAAATGGTCATTTTCTGGAACATAAACACAGGGTGGAAGAAGCATAGTCTGCACTTAGTCATGGACCAAGGGGAAATTGATGATTGGTGCACCAGGATGGGTTGATATATTGGCCTCCAAACCAGCAGGTTAGCATATGGGCTGTATGGGTCGAAAGGGGCACATACCCAACCAACAACGTGTAATGCATAAGATCGGCAATGATATCAGAGAGATACCTTTGCCCAACTTGTGGTAGATGGCCCTATCTCCTCCCATCCATGATTAGGAGAAGAGAAGCGGGAAGGGACCGGCCTCAAGATGAACCAGGGAGGCACATTCGTATGTGCTCCTGGTGTCACGAACATCGAATGTGTGCGGAGAGAAGTCGGATGCAAAAATCTCAACGCGAAGAAGCCCCGGGGAAGGGGAGCTCATTACTGTGGCCCTTTTAGGGGTAGCCCGGGGCGCATCCAATGCGTAAGGGAAAATAAAACCCAGTGATGGAGCATGCAACATGCGATTAAACAGACTCCGAGTGGGAATAGGAAACATAGAACAAGCTTTATTCATCTCAAAAATTCATTACATAAACTGATGATCGTGTGGGGCATCACATACATGTGTGGCTTGGCATTATCGCACGAAGTCGATTCCTAGCTCGGGGGAGAAGAGAGACAGGGGGAGTAAAGCACTGTGGCTAGAAAAGAACCCACGGGCTCATATCATTGCCCAATTTATTACAACAATCACGGAGGAGCAGATCTACGAAGAGGAGGGAGGGGGGGAGAAGGAATGCTCCGCCACCCACCTAATCCTTTTACGGCAGAACAGAGTATTGGGGTGGGTTCCCTCTCGAGATCCAGGCTTGCTCAGGCAGACAGACGGCGACGGTGGAGACCCTCTCTCCCTTTGGTTTTCTCACTCAGTGAAAGGAGAGGCCGTGGCTTGTTCCCCAAGCTCCTCTCTCCGGCCCCTTCTTCTCTCTGTATTTATTTTTTCTCCCTCTTCTTCGGATGAACGAGAGTCCTTATATAGGCTATAGTCCCCCCGGCGCCATGGAGGGGCAGGCCGGGGTAGACTGCGCCAGGGAAGACCCTTAGTGCGTCGGGAAGTCTCGCGTCGTTTCAACGGCGTGCCGATAGATCGTGGCGCCGTTTCAAGGGCGTGCTAATGGGTCGTGGCACCGTTTCTGCTCCATTCATTTGTCGAACGTCAGTCGATGAGTCCGAGAATGATTCCGGAAGCCACCGCTCATGATTCTTCATGCCACGACTCCTAAAAGGCCTTGGCAGGGTGTTGACGAAGCTCTCGGTTGGCCGTACGAAATAAAAATTCAATTAAAAATATTTTATCTGATCATGGAGGTGAGTTTGAAAACTCACAATTTGATGATTTTTACAGGGCTAATGGGATAACTCATAGGTTCTCCTCCCCAAGAACACCAGAGCAAAACGGAGTAGTGGAGAGGAGGAATTGGACTCTAGTGGAGATGACCCGTACACTCCTAGTTGAAGGTGGCCTACCAAGGAAATTTTGGGCAGAGACAGTTAATACTGCATGCCATGTGATAAATAGAGCCATGGTAAGGCCGTTTACTCAGAAAATATCTTATGAGATCCTAAAAGGTAAGAAGCCTTCAATTGCTCACTTCAAGGTCTTTGGCTATAAGTGTTTTATTCATGTTAATGATAAAAGAGACCTTGATAAATTTGAACTTAAAAGTGATCCAGGAATGTTCCTTGGATATTCTGAAACAACTAGAGCATATACGGTGTATAATTTAAACTCTAAAACTGTTGAGGAATCTCCACATGTAGTCTTTAATGAGACCCTGAATAAATTTGATATTGGTTTATGCAGGAAAGAGGATGATGGAGAAATTCTGAAGGAAGGACAATCTGCAGACCAATCAGATCAAGAAGAAAGGATTGAAGAAAACAATGCAGAGGAGCCTGTTGTTCAGGGGGAGGTAAATGAAGGTAACCAAATCATCAATGTCAGATTTCTTAGAGATCATCCTGTAGATAATGTTATTGGTGATTTGAATGAACCCCCTAGGACTAGAGGCTATCTTAGAGCACAAAATGAACTAAATGCCTATGCATTAATTTTCATGTAGCACCCAAAACCATTGACAGTACCCTCAAAGATGTGCATTGGATCAATGCCATGAACGAGGAGCTGAATCAGTTTGACAGGAACAAGGTGTGGCACCTGGTCCCACCTCTTGATCATGGGACTGTCATTGGGACAAAATGGATTTTTAGAAATAAAACTGATGAGCAAGAAAATATAGTTAAGAATAGGGCCAGACTTGTAGCTCAGGGGTACAACCAAGAATTTGGAATTGACTTTGAAGAGTCATTTACCCCTGTAGCTAGGCTAGAGGCAATTAGAACATTATTAGCTTATGCATGCTCATTAGGAATAACTCTCCAAAAGATGTATGTAAAATCTGCTTTCCTAAATGGGGAAATAAAAGAGGATGTCTTTGTGAGACAACCTCCTGATTTTGAGTGTTTAGATTTCCCTTCTCATGTTTATAAGTTGAATAAAACTCCCTATGGTTTAAAGCAAGCTCCTAGAGCTTGGTATGATAGGCTCAGCAAGTTCCTTACAGAGAAGAAGTTCACAAGAGGTGAGTTTGACCAAACATTGTTCACCAAGATAAGTCATCCAGACATTCTCATTGTTCAGATTTATGTGGATGATATTATGTTTGGGTCAACTAACCCCAAATTGTTTAAGGAATTTTCTGAATTAATGACACATGAGTTTGAAATGAGCTCAATGGGTGAGCTGAAATTATTTCTTGGACTGCAGGTGACACAAACCAAGGAAGGAACTTTTATCACCCAGTCCAAATACATAAGGGACCTATTGAAAAAGTATAAATTCGACAACCTCAAGGACATTGCAGCACCAATGGGTACTTCAACAAGTCTTGATGAAGACCCCAAAGGTAAAACAGTGGATCAAAAGCTGTACAGAGGTATGATCGGATCCCTTTTGTATCTTACTGCATCTAGGCCTGATATACAATTTGTGGTGTGTTTATGTGCTAGATTTCAGGCTAGTCCTAAGGAATCTCATTTTAGTGCAGTGAAAAAGATTTTTAGGTATTTATCAGGCACCCAAGAGCTTGGCCTTTGGTATCCTGCAAGGTGTGAGCTAGAGCTTCTAGCATACACTGATGCAGACTATGCTGGGTGTCGGGTAGATAGGAAAAGCACTAGTGGCTATTGCCAATTTCCTACGGAGCCCTATAGTGAGTTTATTTCACAATTCATTGACTCGCGGACTACGCTCCTACGATGTACTCTTCGCGAGGATCATTTTGGCTATTTTTACATGTTTTTCTGAATTAGTACATTTTTGGCACATTTTATAGATTTTTAGAAATTAGATAAATTTCTAATTTCTTTTTTTACATAAATCCAACCCACCCTTTCTCTCTCTCATCTCACGCCATCTCTCACTCTCACTCCCGTTCTCTCTCGTTCTCTCGATCCATCGGCTTCGGCTGCACACGGAGGCGACCGTGGGTGAGGTAGCGACACCGGGAGGCTGCTGTGATGCGTGGTGGAGCGAGGAACTGTGTGGATTTGGCACGATCCGAAACGGTGGATTCAAAGCTGGCAGTTCAGCTTATGTGGTGATTTTCGACGCGATTTAGTCACCTCGGTGCTCAGTTTCATCGGTGGAGGTAGGGAGATGGACCGCCACTTCGTCCTCTACGTTTTTCCTGTAATTTTGCATAGATTGGTGCTCGATCGGGGGAGATCGGGCCAGTTTAGTAAAAGTCATAATTTTTGGGGTTTGTAGGGTTCACCGAAAAATGGCAACCATTCGCAGTAAAATTAGTGTCAAATTGACAGCTAGGATGTCAAGATCCCAACCCCACTAATTTCGTGTCGATTGCTCATCATTTGGGGCTGGTAGGAGTCCGGGAACCCCGGTGACTCGATTTGGGTCGATTCGTTAAAATCGTCCCGATCTCGCGTTTTAATACGTTTCAATAGATGCATGTGGCATTTTTGACCTTCTGGAGTCATTTCCTATCGATTGGATGTGTTTCCCCTACGCTACGACGTGCATGGGGCGTGGAACGGGCCGATTCGGTCGTTCTACTGTTTTACCCGCCGGACTGATTTAGCGGTCCTACCAGAGACCGTTATAGGCATAACGGTCCCTCGACAGACCGTTATGGTTCATTCGTTATTTTTTATCTTTCGAGGTCATGGAGCATAACGGATCAGGCCTGGTCCGTTATTTGGATATAATGCCCTAGGCTAGGCGCGTTATATTCGGGTTGTTTTCGAGGCCGTCTGCCATTGTCAGATCCCTCGATGACCATGCTTCCTCGACGATCATGCTTCCTCGAAGACCATGTCAGTCGATTCATTTAACGGATCATTCCCTGTGCGTTATGGTTCAGGTGACGCACTTGTGTGGATCCGTTATGGTGTGTTTGACCGATGTTTGACTGGGTATGGCGGTTGATATAATGCACATAACCCTGTGCGCCATGTAGCTATGGCGGACTCATTGTGGTCCGTTATATGCTTCTTGTCCGTATTAATGTTTTGGGTCTATTGGCTTTAATGCCCCTGTCCTGGTGCGTTAAGCTCATGTAATGTGCCCATGTAGGTCCGTTATAAGCTCTTCATTTGAGCTCGGGTCTATTGGCCATAACGCCCCTATCTAGGTGCGTTATGATGATTTAGCACACCTGTTCCGGCGCGTTAAATCGCCTGAGCCTTCGTTGTAAGTCTGGTTGCCATGACGCCCCTACCCTGGTACGTCATAGCAGGTAACGCCCCTCAGGTGGTGCGTTATAGTCTTGTGGTTAGCCGTGATGGCTATGCTATGTTCGGTGTTTGTGTGTCGGTGGTCTTCTGGATCGGTCAGTCTAGGTGACTGGGTGTGGTCTCCTCACTGACTACGACGGTTCCCTAGCAACTCAATCTAGATACTACCAGTGTGCTTGTCTCTGGTTGCGTGGTGTCTCTTCCTCGATTGCTGGGCTTGCCTAGTGGATGAGTGATAGATCGCCTGCTCAGAGAGTGTTCCTCCGGTGTTTCGATTTCTGGAATGTCTTGGCTTGGCCTCAGGGTTCGCCCGTTGACCCGTGGATGTCTTTTGATATCCTATGAGGGTTGGGACCATGAGGAGGTAGCCAGGAGTGCTTGTGCGTGCTGTATGTGTGTCTGTGCGTTGTTGGCGTCTAGATGTGTAACGCACCTTGGCTAGTGCGTTGCGTCGTGACGGACCGTCAGGGGTCCATTACGTTCTGTGTGACTGGTAGATTTCTGTGTGTTCAGGTGACTGTAACGGTCGCACGTAGGCGTGTCACCATGGGTGTAACACCCCTACCCTAGTCCGTCATAGCTTGTGATGCGGTGTCCTTTGACCGTTACGTCTTCAGGCGCATCAAGTGTAGCCTGTTCAGTCTTTAGCGCATTCCATTTTGCATATGCGCTATGTTTTACTTATTTTGTAAAACTATGGCACTACTTTAGATCCCGATAGAGTAGCCTCCTCGTCCCTCGTGATAGAGCCACTAGTCGTAGCCCTGGACTTTCAATGTCTACCCATCTGGGAAAGGTGGAGGGGTATTTCTCACTAGACAGTTTTTAAGCTAGTTCTGTGGGCCCCCGGCTCTCTACTGCAGCGTCCGCAGGGGGGGAATACTAGCTAGAGACCTGGCTCTAGGCAGTAGTCAGTGTGTGCACACGTGGTCAGAGGCTTGGACTGACACTGACAAGTGTTACTCTAAGTAGTACTTGGTTTGATTCCCTTACGCCTCTCGCTTGTTGTCAGTCTGACTTGCGAGTTGCTTGAGATGCAGTGTAAGCCGTCAATGGACGCATCTGGTCTCTCCCTTTTAGTTGGTCTCTTCTTTTTCCTATCACTGTGGGAGTTGTGATTTTTCTTCTATTGGTGGATGTAGTTTCTACCGCTTATATATAATTAAATGCATGCCTTAATTGCTTAGATATCTGCATGCCTGCCCAATGACTCTCGTGTTTCTCGAGTGTCGTGACCTTACTGGGTTAGCCTATCTGTGGCGTTACCCAAGGTCAGTGTTGTGTTTTGTGCACGACGTTCAGGTCATGAGTGGTCATGTCTCGACGCACGTGCACGGCATTCAGGTCGTGTGTGCCTTCTAGTCCGCGTCTGTGCCCGTCTAGGTCTTTTCTAGACTTCTGGTCTGGTCTCGTAGGCCTTACTTTTGGCCTCGTGTTTGTCGATAGATCGGTGTCTCCTGACCTTCTGAGTTAGGATCGGCCCTTCTATCGTTGCTAGGAGTAGCAGCTGGTCTTTAAGGCCCCTCTACTGGCCGGCTCTTCGAGCTTGGTGGAGGAGACCATTGTAAGTGTGTGTTTATTCGTGGGGGTTTCCCTCAAAGGCATCCGCTGATTCCATCTTCCTTCTCTTTGTCAATTTTCAAGAACAAACCCCACCGGAGGTCGCAGAGGTACCTGCTTCGGGCACATCAGTGAGGCGACCAGAAGGAGTTGACCCAGACTTGGACAAGCTGGCATCCTTGCTCGAGGTCCCGCAGTAAGAGGTAGCTGCGGGGACCTCTGTTGTCCCCGTACTGGGGGCTGGGGCGCCGCCAAAGGTGAGGACAGAAGCGATTGTAAGTCTCGGCTCTCCTTCTTGAATCTCCCTTAGGGATGTTGATTCATCTTTGAACTGAACAGGGTGATGCTCCCCCTTGGTCCGCAGGGACTCCGGTGCCAAGGGATGAGCCTCTGGAGGAGGGGGAGATAGCACCGGAGAGCAGCATCGTTTCGGTGGCCGCGGTGAGCGTAGGGGTGTTTAGGCCCCACTTTTGTTCCTTCAAGATTTGGCGGCTCACCTCATGCGATCTGAGTGATCAACCCTGCCATGTACATCCAGAAAATGACGGTTCTCCCTCAAGTCCCTGCTGCTCGGGCCTGCAGGGCTACTTCCAAATGGAAGATGTCTTTCGGCCCGTAGGCGGCACGACGGCGGACAACTCTCATGGGATCGGGCACAAAACCCTTGATATCCCATTTGTAGTTGGGGGCCCATCCGCGGCTCACGGTCCTGCTTCTGTCTCTTTTGAGGCTCGTACCACTAGAAGAAGACCAGCTCCTGACGAAGATGGTAGTGGATCTCACCCTACCTTCAAGGGAGACTCTGGAGGGGGAGGTGATAGCGGGCCCGAGCCCTGCCGGGGAAGTGGAGATGGGAGCGGGCCCATCTATCATGGTGACTAACCTAGTCTCTAGGGTGATTCATCCTTCAGTCGAGGTGGGGCAGCTTCACATGATAGCAGCGCCGAGTTGTCCTGCCATGGTACCGCCTTCTCCCATGGTGGTGGCCCGCTAGGAGCTATCTCCTGAGGTTGAAGGCTCCAACAGCTTGGCTTCAACTCTCCCTTCTTTGTCAGCCATGGTGGATGCAAGGCTATGGGCGGCCGTGGATAGCACAGTCAAATTCAATCCGCCGGTCGTACCCTCAATTGGCCATACTGCTTCAAACGCACCTGTCCGACAGACATTACTGACGCTGTGGTCAATGGTCTATGTTGATCCTTCCCTCACATACCAGGGAGTGCACACCGTGGTTGTGCAGTTGACTGGGCCCTTGCAGATGATGGGTTGCCCCCTAGAGAAGTGGTCGTGACGGGTCTTATTATTACTGAAACATGTGAACTGTCACGAGTTCCTCGAAACGCAGGCTGCTGCTGAAGCTATCGCTATAACGCCCAAAGGGACAAATATTTGCAAGCCCTGGAGGCGCGGTGGGGGACCCAGGCGCAGCACCAAAGGGCGCTCGATGAATGCCATGACAACATTCGCACCTTAGAGAACAAAATAGAGAAGCTAAAGGGCTGGCTCGTCGAGGCCGAGTCTGATCTCACTGAAGCTGAGGCGATGAGGGCCGCAGAAACTGAGGATTTGGCCATTGCCGAGGCTGAGGCAGCTTCGGTGTCGGCCGAGCTGGAACACCTCGAAGGGCAGGAGAACCGACTACGTGACATGGTGAACTTCCCCAACGTCAGGATTCTTCATCTTGAGGAAATCTTCCAGGGAATAGATTGATCATCGCCCCCCTTTTTTTATGTTGACATGTAAAGTAGGGGTATGCCCCAAAGCATATGTAGTCCTCCTTTTTTGAAATAGAATACCATTCATGCACATGCTTCTTGTATGATGACCGACAAATCTTTTCTTCCTTCTTCTTCTCTTCCTTCTTTTCTTTTGAACCTTGCTGAAATGCGAGCTCGCGCCAGTGGTTTAGTCTAGGGACCCTTCGGCTGGGTTCGCGAGGGCGCATAGGAGAGTGCTCACCTCCCCAGGGGAGAGACGAGGGGATCACTCCACCATGCGAGTCTCACGGCCCACCAAGTGGTTCCATGAGGGAGCCGGACCCGACAAGGTTGACTCGACCCATGGGGGGGGAGAGGGAATAGTTTGTTGATCCAAATGACCTGGACGAGAGGTTCAGGTCGCAGGGGTGTATCCGTCACCCGAAGGGACGGGGAGAGGAGTTTATTGATTCAAATGATCTAGATGGGGGGTCCAAATCAAGGGGAATAGTCACCATCTTGGGGGACGGAGAGAATAGTTTATTCAGTCAGTGATCTGGATGGGAGGTCCAAATCAAGGGAATAATCACCATCCCGAGGGATGGAGAGAAGAGTTTATTGATTTAAATGACCTGGACGAGAGGTCCAAATCAAGGGGAATAGTCACCATCCCGAGGGACGGAGAGAAGAGTTTATTCAGTCAGTGATCCGGACAGGAGGTCCAAATCAAGGGAATAATCACCATCCAAAGGGATGGAGAGAAGAGTTTATTGATTTAAATGACTTGGACGAGAGGTCCAAGTCAAGAGGAGGTATTTGTCATCCGAAGGGACGGAGAGAAGTTCATTCATTAGTGCCGATAGGGCATCGGGGCTAACGTGGTTCTATGTGTCTCTTAGGATATTTGCTGGCGCTGGCTCAGTATGAACGCAAAAAGGGGTTTATTTTCTCATCCCAAATGTAAGGCTCGGGTAAGGTGTTCATTCATCGATGTCACCGGGGTGGCAAAACCGACATGTTTTGTTTGTCTCCTGGAGTGTTCGTCGGCACTGGGTCAGTGCTAATGCAAAGAGGGGTTTATTTCCTTATCCCAGGCGTAAGGTCCGAGTAAGGTGTTCATTCGTCGGCGTCACCAGGGTGATGGAACCAACATGGTTTGTTTGTCTCTTGATATTTTCGCCAATGTACGGCAACAATTCGGGACCGGGCGATATTTCCCCCTGGTTCCTCTTTCTTCTTCTTTCCTTTTCCCTTTTTTATTTTTTTTCTTTCTTTTTTTCTTTTTTTCTTTCTTTTTTTTCTTTTTTTTCTTCAGAATTGATTAAAATATTTTAATTTCTTTTTTTTATAAACCAAACCCACCCCCTTCTCTCTCTCTCTCACTCTTGCGCTCTCACTCTCTCTCTCCCTCGTTCTCTCTCCCAGAGATGCCCGGCTGTAGATTTAGCGGTTCGCAGGTGAGGTGACGACGCGTGGGACTTGCTGAGACGCATGGTGGAGCGAGGAATGGTGTGGATTTGGCGCGATCCCTAATGGCAGATTCGAAGTTGGTGGTTCAGTTTGTGACGACATTTTCGACGCGGTTTAGTCACCTATGGCGCTCAGTTTCATCGGTGGAGGTAGGGAGATGGACCCTCTCCACGTTCTGCACGTTTTCCCTGTCTCCGTGAGTAATTTGGTGGCCGATCGGGGGAGATCGAGCCAGTTTAGTATAAACCTTAGTTTTAGGGGTTCGTAGGGTTGGCCAGAAAATGGCAACCATTTGCGATGTAGTTAGTGTCAAACTGACCGTTGGGATGTCAGGATCCCAAACCCACCAGTTTCGTGTCGATTGGTCATCATTTCGGGCCGGTAGGAGTTCGGGAACCCCGGTGACTCGATTTGGGTCGATTCGTCGAAATCACCTGGATCTTACGATATAGAGTGTTTCGCGGCGTGTACGTGGTGTTTTTGGAATCCTTGAAGGATTTCCCACCGCTTGGATGTATTTCCCCTGCGCTACGGCATGCATGGGGCGTGGAACGGGCCGATTTGGCTGTTTCACTGTTTTAACCGTCGGATTGGCATAACGGTCCTACCAGAGGCCATTATGTACATAACGGTCCCCCGATAGACCTTTATGCATCGTTCATGGTTTTTATCTTTGGAGGTCTTGGAGCATAACGGACCAGGCCTAGTCTATTATGTGGTGCATAACGCCCCTATCCAGGTGCGTTATGGTCGGGTGGTTTCGAGGCTGACTGCCATGTCAGTCCTCTCGACGACTGTGTCTACCTTGAAGACTGTGTCAGTTAGTTTGCATGACGGATTTCTCCCCATGCGTTATGGTTAATATGACGCCCAGCTGTAGATCCGTTATGGTTCGTTGATCGATGTTTTGATTGGGTATGGCGGTTGATATAACGCGCCTCACCCTGTGCGTTTTGTGGCTATGACGGATTAGGTATGGTCCGTTATATGCCCTGGTCCGTGATTATTGGGTTCTTGTGTCTGTTGGGTATAACGCACCTGCCCTTGTGCATTATACTTGTTTGACGTGCCTGTTGTGGTCCGCTATACTTCGTTTCGTTCCTGTTTGGGCCTGTTGGACATAACGCCCCTCTCTGGGTGCATTATGTTGATGTAACGCCCCTATGCTGCTGCGTTATATCATCTGTTTGTAGTGTTCGGTCTGGTTGGCATAATGCCCCGCCTGTGGTGCGTTATGTGGGTATAGCGCCCCTATGCTGGTGCATTATAGTCCTGTTCGCCGTATCGACCATTTGCTTGTTCTGTGTTGTGTGTCTGTCTGTCTTAGGTCCATGTTTAGGGCGGTGTCTATCTGTCGGTGGTTGTCTGGATCGGTCGGTTTAGGTGACCGATTGTGGTCTTTTCCTAGACTACGACAGTACCCTAACGACTCAATCTAGGAGCTACCATTGTCCGTGTCTCTGGTTGCATAGCGGCTATCTCTTGACTGTTGGGTTTCCCCTAGCAGTTGACTGACAAGTTGCTCTGCCCAGAGTGTTGTCGTCGTCTGCCGCTCTTGTTCTTGTTGGTTCTATTTGTTTGTGCTGCTGTGGCAGTGGATGTGTTAGTATATTGGTGTTGTGTCTAGTTCCGGTCAACCCGGGGTTACCTAGTGGTTGACAGGTAGTTTGTTGTGTCTTGGCAGCCTTGTCCAATTCGAGACATTGGTTCTGGATGCCACGAAGTACCGTTCTACCTCAATTTACGTATCCAGGTATGCTGAGGGTTCTTGGTGTCCCCTCAGGTCTCCGTGTGTCATTTTATCAGAGTGTCATTTTCCTGGCTTAGGATTAGACCGATTGGCGGCTTGTTCCACTATGTGTGACGATCCTGACTCAGAGTCGTAGGACTCAGGGACCGTTGTAGCTGTAGGTCTAGTTGCCTTGTCCTGAGTCTGTTGGCAGTCTCCTGTGCTACCTTTGGTATTTCGAAGTACATGTTGCAAGGCATTCTCACCTGTATGTGCTTGGACACTTGGGTTTTGGTGCCCAGTATTGTATAATACCACTTTAGTTCACCAATAGATTAGTCTCCTCGTCCCTCGTGATGGAGCCACTATTCGTAGCCCAGCAACCTCTAGTGTCGGCCCACCTGGGAAAGGTGGAGTGGTACTTCCTGCTAGATGATTTTTAAGCTAGTTTCGTCGGCCCCCGGCTTTGTACTGCAGAGTCCACAGGGGACGAATACTTGCTAGAGACCTGCCTCTAGGTAGGAGTCAGTGTGTCCACACGTGGTCAGAGGCTTGGACTGACACTGACGAGTGTTACTGACTAGTACTTGCTTCGGTTCCTTTACATCTCTCACTTGTTGTGTTTGTCTGACTTGCGAGTTACTTGAGATGCAGTGTAATCCGTTAGTGGATGCATCTGGTCTCTCTCTTCTAGTTGGTCTCTTCTTTTTCCTATCTCTGGGAGAAGTTATGGTCTTTCTTCCATTGGTGGATGTAGTTTGGTAACTCTTCACGTTTCTTCTGCGTCGTAGCCTTCCAGGTTAGCCCTCTCATGGCTATACTCGAGGTTAGTGCCTGTCGCCTGCACGACATTTTACTTGTATATGGGGCAGTGTGCACGACATTCCAGTCGTGTTGTCTGGGTTTGTCTTTGTTTTCCTAGGCTTTCTTATTGTTCTTGCAGGTCTTTGTTTGGAGCCTGGTGTCGTGTCGACAGTTCGGTAAGCTTCTGACTTTTTCCAGTTTAGAGTTCACCCTTCTGTCCTTGCTTGGTATAGTGTCTTCTCGGAGTAGTTTCGGGGGCCGAGGTTAGTTCGGTAGTCGTGTTCGTCTGGTACGACTTCTTCCCTTTTCCTATTAGCTCCCCTAGCTCTCAGTTTGTTCCCTACTCCTGCTACCCCTTTAGTGTAGCTTTGGTCTCCTTTGAGGGATCTCTGGCCGTCACCCTCATCCACTTGCCATGAGGGGGAAGTCCCTCCTTCTTCTTTGAGAGCCCAAGCCCCCCCAACGCCACTGTTGGTTTTCGTTCCCCCAATTTCCTCGAACCCCCAGTCCCTAGCCTTCCCTACCCACAACTAAAGCCTCTCTTGCCAGTTGAACCAAGCCCTCAGACCCCATGGCCTTCTCCCTCTTACTGGCCTTGAAACCACCCTCAAGTGCCTTCGCCGGCACACTAGCGATTCCTTGACTGGTACGCTCCTAGCCTGGCACAGCCCCCCTGGCTAGTGTATTGACCCCTACACCTCTTCGCCGGCACAGTCTTTGGTCGGTACGCCCCTGACCAGCCTTAGAGAGGCCTTCCCTCCATTGGTTTCCTCGGGTTTTCCAATGTTTTATTAAAGGTGTTGCTATCTTCGGACGCCCACCTCTACTTGTCAGGTTCTGCCACTCCATGTGGGCGCGTTCCCCATATCTCCCTTACGCCCGGGTCGAGGGGAGATGCTATCAAATTTTTGTCAGAAGTAATAATATGTTAAAAGAGCAAAGGAAGCAACAAACAAATGAAACAAGTGATAACAGAACACTCTAACCAAGGTGAAAAGAACCAGGGGCAACACGAAGAGGACTAGACTGAACAATGGCTAAGTACCCTAACACGCCTGCTAATAGAAGAAAGGAGGAAGGGAAGAAGAAAAGAAAGGCCTTAAAGGGATGAGGAGGAGTGGGCCCTCCAAGTGCCTCCCCGACTCACCCTCCCCAACCTTCAACGGCACGCTCTTAAACTCTTCCACGGCATGCCCTTAAACCCTTTCGCCGACACACTCTCCCTTACCCTTCGCCGGCACACCCCTTGAGTGGTGCACCCCCTTCATTTTGTGCTAAGCCCTTCACCGGTGCAGGCTGCCCTCTCTTTCACCAGCACACCTTCTAGTTCACCCTTCGCCGGTACATCCCCCCCGCCAGTACACCTTCTTCCCCGGTGCACCCTTCCAATCCTTCAACGGCACGCCCATGGCCTTCCCCGGTGCACCTATCCCCTCTCAACTTCAACCCCACGCAGACCATGCACGGACTTCATCAAGTCCTGCACAAGCCTTCCACAAGCCCTGCTCGGACCTTGCATAACCCCTGGCCCCATGTGCATGGACCTGCACCGACCTTGTTCCCCTTACATGCACGCATGGACTTTGGACACCGCATGCACGGGCCCTGCTCAGACTCAACCCCATACATTTGCATGGACTTTGTTCCAAGCCTGCATACATACATGGACATACCCCAACCATGCATGGACTCAACCCTGTGCACATGCACGGACCCTGCACTGACCTTAGGCTGCATGTGCACTGACCTTAGTCTGCATGTGCACTGACCTTAGTCCGCATGTGCACTAACTTCAGCCCACGTGCATTGACCTTGGTCTGCACGTGCACTGACCTTGATAGCATGTGCATCGACCTTACCCTCATGTACACTGACCTTCTTTCAGCCCCTGGCCCCATGTGCACGAACCTTGCCTGCCCATGGACCGACTTGCCCTTCGTCCCTTGTGCGAAGCCTGCGTGTCTGCATGGACTTAACCTGCATGTGTATGGACTCATTCTCAGACTTGCATGGACTTTGCCAAGTATTGCATGGACTTAACCCCAAACATGCATGGACTTTGTTCTTCAACCCCGTGCACAGCATGCACAGACTTTGTTCTTCAACCCCGTGCATAACATGCACGGACTTTGTTCTTCAACCCCGTGCATAAAATGCACGGACTTTGTTCTTCAACCCTGTGCACAACGTGCACGGACTTTGTTCTTCAACCCCGTGCACAATGTGCACGGACTTTGTTCTTCAACCCTGTGCACAACGTGCACAGACTTTGTTCTTCAACCCCGTGCACAACGTGCACGGACTTTGTTCTTCAACCCCGTGCATAACATGCACGGACTTTGTTCTTCAACCTCATGCACAACGTGCATGGACTTTGTTCTTCAACCCCGTGCACAACCTGCACGGACTTTGTTCTTCAACCCTGTGCATAACATGCACAGACTTTGTTCTTCAATGCACGGACTTTGTTCTTCAACCCCGTGCATAACATGCACGGACCTTGTTCCTCAACCCCGTGCATACGCACAGACCTTGCCTAAAACCTGCATGGACTTCACCCAAAATATGCATGGACTTTGTCCCATATGCATCGACTCCACCTAAACATGTATGGACTTTGCTTGCACATACGCACAGACCTTGCCCCAAACCTGCATGGACTTCGTCCAAAACACGCATGGACTTTATCACATATGCATGGACTCCACCTAAACATGCATGGACTTTGCTTGCACATACACATGGACCTTGCCCAAAACCTGCATGGACTTCGTCCCTTAACCCCGTGCACATGCATGGACTTGCTTGAAAACTTGCATGGACTTTGTTCTTTTGCCGAAAACCTGTACGGACTTCGCATGCATTTTGCATCCAAAAACCTGCACGGACTTGCCCCAATCTACATGGACTTCATCCCAGAACGTGCACGGACCCCGCCAAGATGTGCACGGGCCTTAGCCTTTCATCCAGCACAACTGAAGCCTCCAAGGACTTCACCCCCTAGACCTTCACCGGTGCACCCCCCTTTAACCCTTCGTTGACGCAGGCCTTGAAGACCTTCACCTATCCTTGATCCTTCATCGGTACACCCTTCCTGCCCTCACCGGTGCACTCTTTCAGTGCCTTCGCTGGCACGCCTAACCCCGGCCTTCTTCGACATGCTCCCAATGCCCTTCGCCAGTACACTTGTCCTGTCTTCACCAGTGCACCTTTCTCAGCTCTTCGTCGATACACCCTATGGTGGCCTTTCACCGGCATGCCTCACCCATTCACTCGCCGGTACACCTGCCCTGCTTCTCCCCAGTACACCTTTTGATGCCCTCATCGGTATACTCTCCCAGGGCTCAGCCAGGCTTCGCCGGCACACCTCTTTATTGACCTTTCAATGGCCCACTCCTCCACAATAAAATATAAAAAATAAGAATAAATGAAATGAAGGTACTTTGTTGCTATCATCAAAACAGAATATGATATGTTGCTATCATCAAAGCTAGACAACATATGCACAACAGACAGGTGAAGGATCCTCAGCACCAAGCGACCCACCCCCAGCACCCTCAGTGACGGCTGGTCCAGGCACTGACCCCACTCGCATGGGAACTGTCTCGACCGCCTGCCCTCCTGAGGCCACCAGTGTTGGCGATCGCTCATATGAAACGGAGGTGTCCTGGCCTCCCCCTTCGCTCGATGTCGGGGAGGAAGAATTGATAGAATCAAAATCTGAGTCATAACGCTGCCTGGAAGGGAACACGAGGTCCTTAAGCACTTGGCTTTGAGCCTCCAAGACAGCCCGATGGAAGCCTTGCGAGAACCCCTTTCGTAGGCCCCGACGGTAGCCCGGCTCATAGTAAGAGAAGGCAGCCTTCTGGAAGGCTGCCTGGTAACCCTCCAAGCACTTGTATTGCTCAAACGCCTCCACCCCAACTAGCTCCGCCTTTCTCTCAAGCTCGGCTGCCCTCCGCTTGGCCTTGGATAGTCTCTTCTCGACTTTGGCCTGTGTGCCCTCGGCCTCCGCCCATTGTCGGTTGGCCTCTCGAACTCGGCCCTCGAGCTCCTCACGCTCGGCCTTCCACTGCTCGCCACGCTTGACCTAAACTTTATGCTCTGTCTCTAGGAGCCTATCTTTTAGTTCGAGGCCAGCGGCTCGACCGATACCCGAGCCTCCTTTTGGCTCAACTGCAGCTGCGCCTGAAGCGAGGTCACCTCCCAATGAAGGTCTTCAAGGTCGAGAGTTAACCATTCGACCTTCCGATCGGACGCACCATGGGCCCAAGAAAGGGATTCTCTCTCTGATTCCACCCAGGCGAACAAGTCGGTCATCTCAGCCCCCAGCTGAGCCAGGATCAGGCCACCCTCCATAACCCGCTCGAGAATCATGGAAGGAGGGCCACGCCAAAGGCCACCTTGAACCACCCCCGATGCCACAAAGCAGCACCTCCAGTACAAGGGAGCTCGGATGACGAAGCCGCCAGTCATGGGAGGGAAGGTCCTCTCTGGAACTGCCGGGATTGGGACACCCCCTCCGAGTACCCCCACCTTTGGGGTCCCACCGGTTGGCTCAGGTTGGGCCGCCTCACCATGTACCCCCTCAGTCTCAGTCAACTGGGATTGGGTCACCGCGCCCCGCGACCCCTCGACCTCGACCGGCTCGAGCTGGATCCCTTTGCCCTGTGCCCCCTCTACCTCGTTGGGTGCCCTAACATCAGTCGCCTTTGCTTGGGACCCAATCTCCTAGGCCACAACTTCTTCAGTGGCGACAGCCCCCTCTGACCCAATGACCGGGAGAGCCAGCTGAGTGCCCCCCTCGATGGAACGGGTGGCATCCGCCCTCTTCGCCCACTTCCGCTCAGTGGCCACGGCTCTCATCGAGGACCACAGTAGCTGTTCCATAGAGTCCTTGAGGTTGGCCCTACGGCGCTCAGAAGCGCCATCCTGAGTGACCTACTTGCCCTGATCTCGGGCACGAGAAGCACTCTTGAAAGTTTGAGGTCCGCTGGGAGCGGACGTCTCCTCCAAGTCAATGACCTCTAGATCGAACGGCGTCGCCCCCTCATCAGCCACTCGCCTCAAGTCTGGACACAAAAGAGCAGCAGATAGTAAGAAAAGGGCTTAATTATCTGACCCAAAGATGAAGCAAGACCCTAAAGACCTCACCTGGAAGCACCACGTGCAGAGAGTGATACTCCTCAATATTTGCCTCGGTCATCAACTTGGCAGTTCATCGGTGATTCTTTTAAAGAGGGGAAGCTTTCTTCTCCACCTCCAGGGAGGCCACCGCCTGCTTCCGAGGAATGTTCGGATGAAAGTTGGGCACCGTCGGGAAGGCCCAAGGCTCACCACCCATGGTTGAGCCCACCCAGAAATACTTCCAGCACTTATGGGAAGAGTCCCTGGTAGAAAGGGTCACGCAACTCCTCCCCCTCTTCGCTTGAAGATAGAAGAAGCCCTTGCCCGCATGGGTATGCTCCTTCAACTCGAAAAAGGCATGGAAGAGGTCCAGCAAAGTGTCAACCCCGCACGAGCGACAAAGAAAGATGAAGGAGAAGATGAAAGTATAGGAGTTGGAGACCAACTGGATCGGAGCCAGTTGGTAGAACCGAAGCAGCTCGACAACAAAGAACTGGAGAGGCAGGCGGAACCCTCACTTCCAGGCCAGGAGAAAAGAGCAGAAGGAATCGGAGCGAGTGTCCAGACTGGACTCATGACGCTCCGGTGGAGAGAAATGGTACCACTACAGTAGCCCGTACTAACTCTCCAATCACTTCACCTCGCCCTCGCTCAATTCGCTACGCAAAGGCTCCGCCGGCACCGTAAAGACCCTAGGGGCCCACTCAATCTCCCGCCCCTCGACCTCGGGATGTTGATCCACCATGGAATAACCAGAAAGATTGGAGGAAGAGGAGGAGGGCACTGAGTCAGATGATTCAGGAGAAAGTGGAAGTTGATGGACCTCCGTCGCTGTAATCTCTGGGAGCTCCAAAAAGGCTGCTGCAGTTTCTCGCTCCTCTGGATTGCCCTTACGGCGAATGAGCCTCTCATAAATACAAGAGTGATGGAGAGAGAAATCCTAAGCGATGGAAGTCTGGAGCACAAACATGTGCTATGGTTATAACCCCCCAGTAGGAAGCGGCGCGACGTTCAAGTCTCCCAAAAAGGGCCTCCACATATCAATTCGTAAGAATTACCATCATTACGGGCATATCCCCAAGACAGCCGCATTGAGTGGCCCCTGCCAAGGAAAATTACCATCCAACTCAAGCCACCAACGTCCACTCCAAATGCTACTCGACCGAGCCCGATCTTGGCTCAGGAGTAGGAGGGGGACAAGTGAAGAGGGGAAATTCTACCACCCAGAGAGAGCAGCCAAACGAGGTCCCACTAGACCAAACGAGGCCCGACTCCTTAGAGTGACAGCCCCCCCCCAAGGCCCACTAGCTTCAAGCCCCATAACTCACTCGGATCAAGCGCTTCCTAGGCGACATTTGGGTTCGGAAGTTTTCTTATCCGTGTTAGGCATAGGTTCTATCTAACTGTTGCTTTGTTGTTCGAGTGAGATCGGAAAGATCAAGAGAACTGTTTATATCACATGTCTAAACTAGGTAATATTCTGTTTAATTAAGAAAGTTTTTAAAATCCGCCATCAATGTCAAGGGGACAATTCAACCCCCCTTCTTGTCCGCCATCTAGTCAGGGCCAACAGTGCTGACTCTAACGCTGCTCCGGGAGTTGGGGTTGAGCCCTCTGTTGTCGCAGGGTACTGGTCTTGGATCTCCGTTGGGTTGTACCAGTGGCGATATGCGCTTAACCAGCCTTGCCCTTTTTCAGGGGTGCCAGAGGTCTCACCGTGGAACTACGAGATTGTTAGGTTGCCGCGGTGTGCTCCCCACCCTGTGGATCACATTGCGCCGGGGGCTGGTCAGGTGACCATTGTTGCTCTCCAGGTTGAGGTTGCATTTTCTCCAGGGAGGCTTCAGCATCCGATCCCTGTGGGCAACCCCCTGGTGAGTTCGGCTACAGCTTCTGCGGCCAGTGGAGGGTCCAGCCCCCAGAGAGCGGCTTCCGAAGGGATGACTGATGCCGAAGGAGGGGAATCTTCCATAGCTGGGGGTAGCTTCCCCCCGCTATCAGTGGATGAATTGGCGGCGCTAGACAGCCAGCAGCGCTCGAGGAAGAGAAGCAGGGCCTCCACTCCACCTCAAGGTCGAGTCCTGCCACCGTCGTCCGAGTTGCCTCCTACAACTCTGCTGTCGCCATCGATCAGGGAATCGACCACTCCTCTCCCCGCGCCAACTTTTGTAGAGCAAAGGTGTGACAGGGGCAAGGCCCCCCATGGTGGCGGACGCTGGTCACCTTCCTCCTCTGGAAGTCCCTCCGCATGGCCAGCCTTCGCTGCTTGAAGTGGTGATGTCAGGGCTGGCGGGGATCGCGATTGTTGCCGATCTCATGGGGAGAAGTATTCGGTGGTATGAGTGCCTGGGGGAACTTGGCCCCGAAACTGAGAAAGAGCTGACGGCCCTAGCTGCAAGAGGCGTGTGCTCGATCACTGGTGCCCTCGGCCTATGGAGGCACCACTTCAAAAGTCTTACTCGAGAATTGGAGGCCAGCCAAGCCGTTCAGGCGGAGCTCTCAGCCAACTGTGAGGTGCTTGAAGGTTGCCTGAAGGCGTCGAAGGTCGCTAATGTCGGGTTCCACGATCAGCTGGCCCAGGAGGGATTGGTCCTCTCCAGGATGGAGCTGGATCGAGACTTCTTCTGGCTCCGGGCTGACACAGTCGAAGCCTGTGTGATCAAGCTGGGGGTACAGGTCTAGGCTTTGGAGGCCCAAGTTAAGAAGGTCGAGGAAGAACTTGTCGGGCTACGTTCGTCAATGGCTACTGTTGGCGAGGAGGCAGTGGAGAGCTTCCATGCTTCTCCGCCCTACCGGGACGAGCTTACCTCGGCGGCCTTGGAGATCTTTGGTCTTGCTCTCGATCGAGGATTCCGGGAGGGCTGGAGCGTTGCTGTCCTGGCTATGGCAGAGCACCTTGGCCTTACGGTGCTGCCTCTTCCTCCTCCGTCCGCACCTTATAGCCTGGAAGTGGGTGATGGCGAGGAGGAGACAGGCAGTTGAGAGGCCAGGGCCGAGCACTAGCGAGCAAGCACCCACTGTCCCCCAAGCGGCAGAAGATAATGCAAGGGAGCTGGCTGAAGATTTCCCTTCGTCCAGTTAGTCCGTCGCCTCATGTGAGCCTGGAGAGCCTGAGGCACGTGATGATGTCACTGAGGCGAACCCTTAGGAGGGTGCCTCTTATTATTGTTTCTTTCTTTTCTTTTGTGTGGGTGACTGCCCTTCCTCTGTCAGCCTTTTATCTTGAAAATAGAAGCCTTTCCTTCGCTTCGCAAATCTTGTGTACTTTCCTCCCTTCCGAATGGCTCTAAGATTCTATTGGGATACGAAGCGGCACCATTGAAGGTGACTCTGAAAAGGTGTGACTTTCGGGATCTGTCGCTTCGATTTCTGTGGATTTGCTTGAGGTGGTAGGAGTCCTTGTTCTTCTGGGAGTTTCGCTTCTCCATATAAATAGTGGCTTTTGGGATGAACTCATGACCATCTCTAAAACGGTGAGAGTTGAGGAGGGAGTCCTTCTGCGGGATGTCTTCTGGGGAGTCCGGTACTTCATCGAATGAAGACGCTTCGCAAGTCCCTCATCGATCCCTAATCCTCTAGAGGGAGTCTCCACCGACTCCTTGGCGGTCGTGGTCGAAACCGGGGGCGAATGGTCCTATTTTTGAAGAATACCAAAACGGGTACTTGGATGGCTGGCATGAGGCCTTGGCGAAGGTCAACCACTTGTCTGTCGGCCGATGAGTCCTACTCCTTGAGCCGGACAGGTTTTGTCCTTAAGGGGACTGAGAATGTCCTTGTACTTGCCCCCCCTCATCTTTCGATATCGTTTCTCCTGTCGTCTTCTTGTTGTATGATCGTGACTATTTTTCTTTACACTTGCAGGTGCGTGATGAGGTACTTCTCCGAGCTGAGGGGCGTGCTCTTCTGACTAAAGATGTTGGTAGGCAAGGCTGTCAGCTTTGCTTTCCAGTTTGCAGGCATGGCCAGTGCGTTGGGTCGACTTCCGTAATGGGTGGGCCTTGCTGCTCCAGTGTCCCCCGTTAATCAGGGGCGGATGGATCAACTGGTCCTCATTCTTGGCGTAGGTCTCCCTACCATCGATATCCCTAGTTGGTCCGCTTTCACGGAATAAAGGGGATGCTGGGTGTAGAGCTCGTCCCTCTTCTTGGGCATAGACGGCTTCCTCTGTTGGGCCACTTCCTCAGAACAAGCAGGCTGAGGGAAGGTCATCTGTTACTGCCACGCGAAGCTAGGGGCGGGATCGTGTCTCCACTACCTTATTTTCTAGCGTGTCTGTAAGATGACTTCACGAGAGCAATTCTGGCACTTTGGCAGTTTTGTATCTTGACTAAAGAATAATACTTCTTGTATTATTTGTGTCTTGACTAAAGAATAAAATCTCTTCGGACTTGTTTGAATGTGTACCTCTTTGATGGGAGACGCTTGTATAATGTGCTTCTGGTTGCTTTTCTATACGCGTGTCCTTGCAGCACTTGCGCCTTCCCTTAGGTGGATTAGCTTGTGGTCATTGTTTGCGAGGGGACGAGTGTCTGCCTCTAAGGGACCCTTAGGTTGCCCTCTAATTTTCGAGGGGAGCGGTGCTCGCCTCTTGGGAACCCTTAGGTTACCTTCTCATTTTCAAGGGGAGCGATGCTCGCCTCTAAGGAACCCTTGAGTTACCTTCTAATTTTCGATGGGAGCAGTGCCCGCCTCTAGGGAAACCTTAGGTTACCTTCTCATTTTCGAGGGGATCGGTGCTCGCTTTTAGGGAACTCTTACGTTACCTTCTAATTTTCGATGGGAGCGGTGCCCACATCTAGGAAACCCTTAGATTACCTTCTCATTTTTGAGGGGAGCGGTGCTCGCTTTTAGGGAACCCTTAGGTTACCCTCTAATTTTCGAGAGGAGCGGTGCTCGCCTCTAGGGAACCCTTAGGTTATCTTCTCTTTTTCAAGGGGAGCGATGCTCGCCGTTAGGGAACCCTTAGGTTACCTCTCGCATTTAAGGAACTGTTAGGTTACCTTCTCATTTTTAAGGGGAGCGGTGCTCATCTTTAGGGAACCCTTAGGTTACCTTCTCATTTCCAAGGGGAGCGGTGCTCATCTTTAGGAAACCCTTAGGTTACCTTCTCATTTCCAAGGGGAGCGGTACTCGCCTTTAGGGAACCCTTAGGTTACCTTTTCAAGATATGTAGGTAACTTACCTTACTGGAGTACGGCTGGTGACAATTTACTGAAAGAATTTCTTGAGGTTGACGGTGTTCCACGTCCTGGGTACCTCTTCCCCCCCCAGCGTCACTAGCCTGTATGCTCCTTTGCCGAGTGTTTTCGCAATCTTGTACAGGCCTTCCCAATTTGGTGCGAGCTTCCCTGCGGCTCCTCTTGGGTCAGCCACACTTGCTCGTTGTAGAACCAAATCTCCGAGGAAGAAATGTCATTCTTTAACTTGGGCGTTGTAATATTAGGCCAACATCTATTAGTACACTGCGAGCCTTACTTGCGCGCCTACTCTATCTTCCTCGAGCAGGTCTAAGTTCCCTCGCATTGCTTGGTTGTTCCTGGCCTCGTCAAAGTGTCCCACTCGTAGCGAGGGGTTGGATATCTCCACCAGTACCACTGCCTCAGCGCCATAGGTGAGGTGAAAGGGTGTCTCCCCGGTGGCAGCTTTAGCGATGGTCCAGTGGGCCCATAGGACGCTCGGAATTGAGTCTACCCATGAGTCGCCTGCCTGGGCCAGCCGGGTCTTGACGTCATGGAGAAGCATTTGGTTGGCATTTTCCACCAGCCCATTAGCCTGGGGATGTCCCACCGAAGTATAGTGGTTCCAAATCCCCAGCTCCGAGCACTTCTCCTGGAAGGCAGTGCTCGCGAACTGTCTGCCATTGTCGGTTGTGAGAACTATTGGGATCCTGAAGCGGTAGATGATGCTTCACAGCACGAACTTCCAAGTTGCTTCGCTCGTGATCTTCCCCAACGGTTCAGCTTCGATCCATTTGGTGAAGTAGTCAATGGCAACCATAAGGAATTTCTTCCTCCCTTGTGCCTCGGGGAAGGGACCCAGTATGTCCACCCCCCACCGGGAAAATGGGCGAGGCTCCATCAGGGCGTGTAGTTGTGTAGCCGGTTGGTGGTGTAGGTGAGAGAATTTTTGACACTGAGGGAACCTCTGAACATAGTCAAGGTAGTCTTGCTACAAGGTGGGCCACCAGTATCCTTGCCGGATTAGTGTTCGCGCGAGTGCTTGCCCCCCCACGTGGCTCCCGCAGAGTCCTTCGTGGATTTCCCGGATGGCATGGTTGGCTTCCGTAGGGAACAAACACTTTAATAGTGGGGCTAAGAGGGAGCGGCAATATAATCTACCATTCACCACTGTGAAGTGGGCTGCTCTTGCTTGCATATGCCGAGCCTCAGCGCGGTCACTCGGGAGCTGTTGTCGAAGGAGGAAATTCAAGAGGGGGTCCATCCAGGAGGGCTCGTAGTTGATTGCGTTTACCTGGGGTGTTGGCTCGTCTATGCTCTGCGCTGATAGTTCTTCTACCAGGATCGACCTCGAGTTGGAGACCGCGGTGGCTGACGAAGTACCAGACTTGCCCGAACGTTCTCCTCTCGTGGGATGTGGACCACCTCGAAGTGGAAGAATTCCTTTGCCACGGCCTTGGCTTGCTCCAAGTACTTAACCATGGAAGGTTCGCGCACTTCAAATTCTCCCTTTACCTGGTTGGCGATGAGCACGGAGTCGTTGTATGCTCGCACGCTGGTCGCCCCCAAGTGTTTCTCCATGAGTAGCCCTGAGAGGAGTGCTTCGTATTTGGCTACGTTGTTCATGGTCGGGAAGTTGAACCGCAAGGCGTACTGAAGCTCGAGCCCTTCCGGTGAAAGTAGGACCAACCCCGCTCTGCTACCCGCAGTGCAGGATGATCCATCAACGTACAACTCTCACGTGGGCCCAGAAGATTGCTCATGTAAGTCTTCCGTGGGTATGGTGCATTCGGCTATGAAGTCGGCGAGAGCCTGGGCCTTGATCGTAGCCCTCGGGCAGAACTTGACGTCGAACTCCCCCAACTCGATAGCCCATTTGATTAGCCTTCCCGAGGCGTCAGGGTTCTGGAGGATTTGTCGGAGTGGCTGGTCGGTGAGGACGGTGACTAGGTGAGCCAAGAAGTATGGCCGCAGCTTGCAAGCGGCCGTAATGAGTGCTAGGGTGAACTTTTTAGTTTGTGAGTACTGAAACTCCGATTCTTGTAACGCTCGACTGACGTAGTAGACGGGCTTCATGACCCCTGCTTCTTCCCATGTGAGTATGACACTCATTGTGCTCGACATCACAGATAGGTATAGCAGTAACTGTTCTCCCTTTTGTGGTTTGGCGAGGATGGGAGGGGTCGCCAGGTAGTGTTTTAATTCTTCGAACACCTGCTCGCACTCTTGGTTCCAGTTGACCTGCCCTTTCTTCTCCGGCGCTTGATTGACTTGCTTGATCAACCAAAAAAGGGGAGACACCATTCGACGGCTCGAGATAAGAACTGAGCCAAGGTGGCGATGCCCCTAGTGAGGCACTGTACGTCCCTCACTCGCCTGAGTCGCTACATTTCTAGCACTGCTCGGATTTGGTCAGGGTTGGCCTTGATCCCCCGGTGGGTGATGAGGAAACCCAGAAACTTCCCTGACTGTACCCCGAACGCACATTTAGCTGGGTTGAGCTTCATGTTATATCTTCTGAGCGTGGCGAAGGTCTCTGCCAGGTCTCCCAAGTGCTCGGCGGCTTGGAGGCTTTTTACGAGCATGTCGTCGATGTACACCTCCATGTTGCGACCTCCATCCAACTCTAGCAGCATCCCACCCCACCACTGCATCCTCAACCTCCCCATCAGCCCTCCAGCACCTCCCTACCCTATCCCACAGCCATCAATCCCAACACCCCCTGCTAAACCTTCACCCATCCCACCTCCATACCCCATTCTCACTCAGACCCAGCCCAGGGTCACAGGCAGTAAAGTACCAGCGGCTTGCACAGATTGTCATTTCATCACCGTGAGGCTACAAGTGGCGTACCATATACCGGTGGATTGCATGTCTAATCAGCTTAGCAACCGAGGTGGTCTCGTCTTCATCCGATCTCAGGGTGGCCTAGAGGAGCTGTTCTCGCCCGGCTGCACATCCTGTCCCTGGCAGACAACAAGAGACCCAGCGCAAAGGCTTCCCTGGCTGACCCTCTGTGTTTTCTGGTGAAATATTTGGCTGAGACAAGCTCTTGCAAGTTCCCTTCCAGCTCCAAGAAGAAGGAGTCCATTCGCTGACCTGAGCACCCGGTTCCAGCCATCCTCGTCGAAGTGCGCAGACTGGTCCTGTCCATTCCAGGTTGGACCAACCCCCACTCTTCTGTTCAGAGTTCTCTTCTCCGACCTCAGTTTGGGGCCCGATCAGTTTATGTTCAAAGCTGCTTCGACCACGGTCGTGTCAACGCTAGTCTCACCTCCATTGGAGTTCGTTGGAGTCTGGGACTGCTTCTGCAACTGCCCTCCTCAGTTCTGTACCAGACAGGGTCAGTCTGGAACTGTCCTGAACCCAGAGTTGTAGCGGCCTGCAACCTTCTCCGATCGGCCTCCAAAGTATACGCCATCCTCCTGGGTCAATACCGGTCATCCCAGCACTGGTCCCACCTCTAGCAACCTCCATACGAGCTCGTGGCTATCCCTACATTGGCACTCTGTCATTCAGTCTCTGATAGAGCAGAACATAACAGTTTGAGAAGATAAAGGCGCAGCACCTCGGCTAGGCCTCCCGATGGACACCAGCTTTTGTGGCCAATTACTGCCTTGCCCCTAGTCAGCTCAGCACCGGCCCCGCCCCCTGCAGCTCCGGGAGATGCCCACAGCAATCCCGGCCTTCAGCCTCTGCCCCTGCGGGTCAACCTGGGATGAACTAGTCTCTTCGGCTATCCCCGCTCCTTCGCTTAGCCGGCTGACCGCCCCTCCCTGCGTGGAGATAGTTTTGCCTGTAACCTCATTAACCCCCACCCCGAGAACCCCCCTCCTGCGTGAGGTGTAGTGCTATAATAATCTTATTTTCAGGTCAAGCGTCATCGACGCGACGTGCGGACACGTACCCACGCCTCTCTGCTCGCCCATGTCTCCAGCCTTGATCAGTGTCTTCACATCGATCTGGTGAGCGATCGGTCCTCCCTTGGCTGGTTGATTCTTTGCTAGCTTAGTATTACCGTTGAATGCCAGTCGGACGGTGACACGAGAGCCTGGACCCGCACACCACTCTTAGTGTGCCCACCGCAGACCGTGAGTGAGAGCCACCCAAACCCACGCCCTGGCATGCTGGCTGCCCACGAAGTTGGGAATCCCAGACCCTTGGGAGTCAGCTTAAGCCAGCTAAGTCCCTAAGAATGATTGGGTCCCACCTCGGACCCTCGCCATCATCCCCCGGTTACCATCGGGAGATCGTAGGCACCGTGTGAGTGAGCCGCTAGCGTGAGTCTGTTGAATGTCCTTGTATGCTTGCGGGTCTAGGTCCAAGGCTCATCAAGTCATCCATTGTCATCCTAGGGTTGTGCCACATCACTGCGATGTTTGGTACTACTATAGTTCCAGGCATACCACGATGCGATCTGGTGTGATGTGCTGCCTATGGAGGTGGGTAGCATCATCCTTGGTAGGCCTTGACTCTTTGATTGGGATGCCACCCTTCATGGCAAGTCGAACACATGCACCTTCGACCATGGTGGCCACAGGATTACTCTGCACCATGTCTAACCGAAGGACCCATCAATCTGAGGACCAGTTGGCCCCAACACTGTGACCTTTCCCCTCAGGGGTAGGCCGGCCCACCCGTCTTATCCTCGGCACGGGCCACTACCTCTTCGACTGCTCCTAGCAAAGAGGACCCCCCACCCAGGAGGTTGATGATGATTAGTCCCAGAGAGATAGAGCAAGAGGTGACCGGGGGTAGCCCTATCCTTGCGATTGTTGTCCAAGGAGTGGAAGATGTCACCCCTAGGTCTGAGGATGAGCACCCCCCTGAGATAACTATGATCCTGCGGGAGTTTTTAGATTTCTTCCCAGAAGACCTCCCTGGAGGCCTTCCACCTATGCAGGATATCCAACATGAGATCGATCTTGTCCTGGGCTTATCTTTGTCCAACCTTCCCCACTACTGGATGAGTCCCATGGACCATGTCGAACTTCAGAGGTAGGTCGAGGAGTTGATGAGTCGGGGATCTCTTAGGGACAGCAAGAGTCCATGTGCTGTTCCCACCTTGCTTGCCCCAAAGAAGGATGGCACATGGTGGATATGTATGGATAGCTGTGCGATCAACAAGATCATGATAAAGTATCATTTTCCCATTCCCTGACTAGATGACTTGCTAGACATGATGTCTGGAGCCACTATCTTTTCAAAGATAGACCTTCGTAGTGGCTATCACCAGGTGCAAATCAGGCCTGGGGATGAATGGAAGACAACATTCAAGACCAAGGATGGTCTCTATGAGTGGTTGGTTATACCTTTTGGGCTTTCTAACACCCCTAGCACCTTCATGCGGTTGATGACCCAAATTTTACACCCTATGATAGGGGTCTTCTTGGTCGTCTACTTTGATGACATTCTTATCTATAGCCGCACTAGGGAGGACCACTTAGACCATCTCAGTCAGGATTGCATTGTGTTGAGGTGATAGTGCTTATTCGCCAACCTGAAGAAATGCACTTTCATGACTGATCAGATTACCTTCCTCGAGTTTATTGTGTCTAGGGATGGAGTGATGGGGACATCAACGACCCTCCATGCCCCGCTTCGACGTCGCCCCCTCGAGGCAGATTCGACCATGGTTCGAATATTTATTTCTTCATAGCATGATGCATTTTTCTTTTAATTATTCAAGCTAGGGTGACTCTTCGGTAAGAAAAATGTTTCCTAGGCTAGCAAAATGATAGGCCAAGTACTCAGAACACTGAAAGCCCAAAGCACATGGTAGTCATTGAAACGTGCATCTGACCTATTCATGTCTGAGGAGAATGTCCAGCATCTGATCCATATGCAGAGGAACTTTCACTATCAGAATCTGCACAAAATCTCCATTGTGAGTCCATAATTCAAATTCCAAGCCCAGAATTGGCAGGGACAAGAGTTGTTCAAAATGTACTTGAACACAATCAAAGCTAGAAGTGAAATGAAAAAAGGCATCCATACCACTAGAGGATGATCCAGAATCACTTGAAGAGCTACTAGAGCTACTGGATCTGTAGTCTGTTTGTTTCTCAACCACAGACGGCGGTGGGGAACCTGTGTGCTTTTCCTCTGTAATTTCTGCTCCCCAGTTAGCCAAACATTCATGAACCGCTCAGAAATAAAATGAGGAAACCACCCAAAAGGTTCGAAAACAATTACCTGTCCTACTCTCCTTCGGTGGCTCCACAACAGCAAGTGTTGAATTCGGAAAATTCTACAATATAAAAAAAACATTAGTCTTCAACAGCACGCTTCAGGTAGTAATTACAAAAAATGCAAATACAATTGATGCATACCCGTGCCTGCATGTTTTGTGCAGCTTCTGCTCTCGCTAAACTAGCAAGCTCCGCCTTCCTCTTGTTCTTGCTCAGGCTCTTCTTGTAGTTGGTTACAAATCTATCAAGCTCCCAAAGAGTCTCTGTGTCCACACTGTCAATGTCAACTTCAATTTCATCATCATGCTGACTCAAAGATGAGTTTCTCTTCTTGATAATCTGGACAATGCAGTCCAGCTTCTCTGAAGGCAGGCTCTGCAGGTTATTACTCAGCCTCTGCTTCTCCTCATATGTCATGTCCCTCTTGTTTGGGTCTTTTGCCTTTGGTTTCTTCAATGCTGGAGCACGGTGTGGTTTATGATTTACAGGCGTTGAACTGACATCTGGTAATACAGGGCGTGTCGTGGACTCAGACCTCTCCAAGACCCTCATATCCAGAGGCTGAGGAATTCTAGTTGCCAACGGATAATCTACAGTTGTGTACTCAGCTTCCATGCTAGGCCACCGTTCTTCAAACATCCTGGAGAGCTGCTCAGCCATGATGTGCACATCTTGACCCTTCGGATTGTAAGTCATAGCATTCTGGAAAGTCAGTCTAACATCATCTGCAAAGTCCCTAGGGGTTTTATACCAATTCTTGCTCAGTCGAGTTTTCACAGTGCCAAGGTCCATTGGGAATTTGATGATGTTGTAGTAATCATGGAGGCCAAGACCTTTCACATCCACTGGGTTGTTGAACACCCACCCATATTTGTGCTTCATCAGCTTAGACAGCAGAGCAGCACAGCTTTTGAAGGCATGTGCATATTTCTTATCCAGCGCTGATGTGCCGTATTCCATTTCCCCAACCATATGGTGTTTCTTACTCCCATTGGACTTCGACTTCTTATGAGAGTCAGCAGGAGGGAACTTGTCCTTTCCCAGGAGAAACTCAGAGTTTCTGTAGTACTGATTGGCTTTAGGAGTCCTCTTCTCCTTCTCCACAGCCTCGCTTATGCTGTTGTTATCCACCAGAGCTGTGGCAACGGAGACACTGAGCTGCCGGTGAAGTGGGGCCGCAGACGCAGCCTCCGAGTTGGCTGCAGGCCTCTTCACACCCCCTGTATGGTAAGCGTTGTTGGCAGAAAGCTGAGAGTGACTGTATCCCGTCGCCACAGGAGCTGGAACAGCAGAGGGGGCAACCTGAAGCTCGCGGGCCTCGAGCTTTTTGACCAAGGCGCGGACTTGATCAAGCTCTTCACTTAGCTTGCGGCGGAGCTCGTGAATCTCATGCCGGGACTTCGATTGAAGACTGATCAACACACGACCGTGCCCCCCGTTCCCCAGCTTCTGGGGGTTAGTCGGGCGGCCGTTGTTGTGGTTGACGTGCTGGTGGTTGGTGTGGTTGCCCGGGGCGGCGTTATCACGATTAGAGGTCGACGCAGGATTCTGCCGGCGCCCGTTGTCGTTCAAACTGGACGCATCGTCCCCAGAAGCGGCGGACTCGAAGCTGGAGAGCTGCTGCTCGTGGTGCTGATGGGAAGGCGGCGCGGGCTGCTGGAGGGAGGAGTTGATGTCCTCGGTGGTGGTAGCTACGGTGTGCTGGGAGGACACAGGGGGCTGCGGTGGCGGCTGCTGCTGCTGTCGGTTCTGCGTGGCGGCGCTATTAGTCGACTTCCCCGACGACCTGTGGAACTTCCTAGTATAAACCTTGTTCTCCCCCCACCGGTGCTTCTCCCGCGATCCGTCCCCGCCGCCGCCGCCGCCAACCAGAGGCCCCGACGCCATACACAAACATAACAATACACCAGGACAGCAAAGGGGGGAGCTCCCACGCCCGCTCGAAAAACGATCCAAAACACGGCCCCCGGACGCTAATCGCGATGAGACTGGAGAAGAACGGAGATCCAGGAAGAGGATTTGCTAGGGTTTTTGGACGCAGTAGACGAAGATGGATAGGAAAGCAAACCCTAGTGCCGGAAGGGAATATTCCGATCTGATGGAGAGACTAGGGTTTGCGGGATCAAGAGGGAAGGCAGAGAAGGGGGGTAGGAGGGGAGCTAGGGTTAGGGTTTCGCTCTGGTTTCTTACCTTTCAGGTGGACGATGGTGCCATTGCCACGCTTGGAGCCCTCCGACCCCGAACTCTCTTTGCGCCCACTTCTCTCTCTCTCTCTCTTCTGATATGTAGATCGGACAATCGCGAAGGTCTCCCCCCGGCCTGTGAGACGCACGTGCGAGAGGGTGGCGCACGAGCGGATGCCCTTTTCCCTTCTTCGTCTTCACGTGCGTGTTTGTTTCTGTGCCGGATACTGCGAGGGGGAACGTAAACGGGCGCATGACCGAAGGAAGCCATTTGACAATGACTTCGGAGTAAGGCTCCGTGCACACCATACATGTGCACTATTTTTTTAAATTTTTAACTTTCAAGTTATTTCAATTTATCATATAAGAATTCACTTGTACTTCAGTGGACCTGAAATTACTTAACTTATTAGAAGTGAGACATGAGTTCAATGCTTAAAGGAATGATCAAACCACTTGCATTTGTTATGAAACAAAGTAGAACTACCCTATTGTCATCATCAAAACCAAGGGATGCACAACAGCACTACGGGGGAGGCACTGGAGTTGGCTTTGAATCTGGACTCGGAATGGCTGAACTCGGTGTTCATCCAAGCTTCATCTTGAACCCCACGGACCCAAGTGTGATTTGACTATTGGAGTCATCGGTGTCAAGCCACTCATAGAAGGTGTGCCAGGGGTTGCTCTCTACCTTTCCGTTAGGCACCGCGTGACGCGATGGGTTGCTGGGAGTCCCGGGTTTCCCCGGGTGCTAAAGATAAACGGCTCAACGCCATACGTCTGAGGGTCGGGGGTGGCCTCAACTTGCTGGAGGTTTTCCGTAGGATATTGCTAGGGTGTTCGAGTCGCGGGTTGGTCTCCGGCTTGTCGTAGAGTGGTTGGAACATGCACGCCCACCAGGTGCTCGGGAAAATTCCCGATATGCAAGTACAGGCCATATGGGCATTGTAAGGGCCCTCGGGGCACGTAGTTGGCTAGGAAAAGTCTTCCTTGGACTTTTGAAGGCTGGAAGGAGACATTTTTGGGCAGACCCCCTACCCCATTGCTGGGTGCCAAGCGTCGCGGTTTGAGGTCAGGGCACCCCCAGGTCAGTCCGGGTGGCTTAATTGAAGGCGGGTAAACCTGCAAACTAGGTGATCGGAGGTGGCCCCGATTGATTGTCGATGCCGCCGTGGGTCACGACTAGCTGGTTAGGACCCTTCGTTGGGTCTAGTATGACGTAGAAGGGGCTAGATAGATGATGCCTTAAAGGCATTTGGGAAAATTCTCGAGCCCTTATTTCTGGTTATTTTTACAGGAAAAATATCTGGATACAACAAATGCCCCCCACAGGACATGCGTTGGAGACGAAGACGACGGCGTGTGGCCCATCTGCCTTGTAGGTTTTGATTTCTCCTGGTCTTATCGACGTCGTGGGAGTTACTTGTTCTGGGAGTTGACGTCCATGTTGCGATCTTCCATTCGATGGTGGCATGTTTGAAGAATACCCTTGAGCCTAAGAGATTACAGAGCTGGATTCTGGAGAGATCTAGGTTGTTGGCGGGTATTTTGCCAAAGTCACTAAGGGTGTAAAATTGGTGGACATGGCTGTATGGGATACACACAATGTGCTTGAAGTTGTAGCCTATGATCCACATCTTGGGAATCCTGTTCCCGTTTATCTCGCATGTGGGGCTTATGGGAGAGGTGCACAGGGCTCGCGTTGTAGAAGTAATTCAGTTTGGACACCCAACTCTCCATATAAGTGGCCATCTCGACGGTTGATTGTGTGATTGGGCTGGATGCCAATGTCGATTGTGAAAAGAGGCCAGGGGAGCCTGGCGTAACAATGCTTCTGGCTTTGTTCTCTATGTCTAGGGCCCTGCCTTGCACAGCGGGCTTTGTGGATTTTTTAAGGAGAGGCGACTCGGGGGAAGCCAGGTCCGTCGAGCCCATCACGCCTCATTGGGTGGTTGGCAAGTGGTGGGAGACCACTTGTGGCTCCCTTTTATCATTTGAGGTTGCACTACTGGGAGCCATGTCTTACCCCCGGAGGTGGACTTATAGACTAAGATTTGTGTTTTATCAGGTTTTCCACCTTGTCGATGTCAAGGAGTGCTATGAGTATTTTTCACTCCTTGGCCTGTCCCCTTGTGAGCCTGGCTGTAACCAACGATGCTATGTAGGGGGTGTTCGAGACTTCCCTATCTTGGGAATCGGAGGGCCACCTATCCCTCAGCTTCTAGGATTGCTAATTGGTGTCGAGATGGCCGCCACTCTGATCGAGGCTTTGTGATGACACCTGTGGTTGGTTGCTAGCAACCTGCCATGGCTGTGGTGGTTGATTTTTTCGTAGGATGCTGGCATTATTTGTTGACTACCTGTAGGGGTGTATTGGCCAGGCTTGATATCGACTGTCCTATGGGGCAGGCTGGTTATACCTTTGAGCATTGTGGCTGGAGCTGTGTCATGGATTTGCCTCAATGAGGCATACTAGTCCATTGTCGATGAAGACCTACCACAGCTACATGTGTTGGCCTAATGCTATTAGAGGTGAGACTCGACGAGACATGTTGGGCTAGTGTTGCTGGGAATCAGCATCGGTAAGGCCTGTTGATTTGGTGTTGCTGGCGGTCGGCCTCGGTGAGGCTTGTTGACGGGATGTTGCTAGGGGCCTATCTTGTTGAGGATCTTGGCTTGATGTTACTGGAGACCTATCTCTATGAGGTGTCTTGGTCTGAGGTTGCTGGAGACCTACCTCAATGAGGCATCTTGGTCTGGGGTTGCTGGAGACCTGCCTCGACGAGCGTCTTGATCTAGGGATGCTGGAGACCTACCTCAGTGAGGTTTCTTGGTTTGGGGTTGCTAGAGACCTGCCTGGGTGAGGCGTCTGGCCTGCAGTTGTTGGATTTGCCTCCAGAGAGGCATGTTGGCTTGGAATCATATTCGCTCGACCCTTGCAGTGTATGGCCAAATGTTGATGCTGTCGGCTAACCGCCATGGTGGAATAGCCAAAGTCAAGGTTGTTTGACCCTTAAAGAGTACAATGACCACAAACGATGTTAGACACATAATCATTGTAGTGTGGTGGATGGTATCTGTTAGTGTGCTAGTTGACCACCGACGTGTACCGACTAGGAACCCCGCTCGGCTGATCGCTGAGGTGCATTGGCTGGGAACCACGATCAGCTGATCACTGAGGTGTTGTCGATGCTATTGTCACTGGCCGATCGTTGTGGTGTAATGATCAGAGAGTGTGATAGACTGACCCTTGGGGTGTGTTGGTCTAGGGTTGTTGTACACTGGCCTTCGAGGCATATTAGTCTATAAGGCATCTTGACTTGTTCATGTGGTTGTTATTGTCGATCTGCCTGTGAGGCATAGTGGCCTATTGCTGGCAACTGGAAGTTGGAGGCTGGAAACTAGATACTTAGACTGGAGACTTGCCTGGAAGAAGCCACGTGTCGTGGTCACCTGGGCCCATAATAATGATAATCCTGATGGATTTGAAACGAAGAGGCCCCCTTTATCTTGGAGGTCGGAACGTCGCGCCGCCACCTGCGAGGGGATATAAGTGTCACGCGCTGTTGGTGTTCCGGACTCCCACTGCTTTAGGGTTTTGCTCTCCTTCATTTTTGCTTTCATACACCATGGAGATAAGGCGAAAGAGTAGGGACTTGCTGCAGCGTTCTCAGAGTTGGTGGAGATAACCGTGGTGGTGATCCAGCAACTTCCTCTCCCCCTAGAATCTTCGAAGTCTTTGGAGCCTTCTTCCTCAAGCTCTTCTTCAGAATCCATGGCGGACCAGCGTCCGGATGAGCCCGAGGGAGAGTGGTGGCAATACCACTGGCTCTGAACTGCAGCGAGCTGGGAGAGGCAGAGGTGAAGCTGTTGGAGCACCAATTTCACCTGCCTTGGAAGTATTACTTCGCCACTGCTACCCCTTACGAGACGAGCTTAGGTTCTCGTACCGATCATTATTGCTCCTTCCTCCTGTCGTGGAAGGGTGGATTCCATCTCCCTTTTGACCCTTTTGTTCTTGACCTCCTCAATTTCTTCCTGTTGGCTCCCATCTAATTGGTAGCCAACTGTTATCTCCTCATTTCGGCTTTTCGCATCCTCTGCTTTCAGTGTAAGGTTCCTCCTTCCTTGGACCTCTTCCATTATTTCATTGAGCTGAAGGAGTATTCCTCGACCGGGAAGGGCTTCTATTATGTTCAGGTGAGGCGAAATTGGTGTTGCGTGTCCTTAGCCATGAAGGACTCTTCCCACAAGGGGTGGAAGACTCAGTTCTTCTGGGTGTGAATTTCTTCAGTGGAGGAGTCGTGGAGATGTCCCGTGATGCCCAACTTTCACCCGAACATCCCTCCGAGACAAGATGAGTTCACCCCAAAGGTGGAGAAGCATGCAGCGACCCTGTTGAAGCATGGCCAGTCTACGGAGGAGCTGGTGACCCCAGAGAATATCGAGCAGTGCCTTCTCAAGCGACTGTGATCGGTAGGTATGGGCACCAGGGATCAGGTTTCCCTTCAGAGGAGGAAGTCGTTCTTCTTTTCCTGACCCTGTCTTCCTTTGCGCATGCACCAGGCGGCCAGCTGAGGAGGAGGCGCCTTCGACTGAGGTCACCGTTGAGTCGCGAGTTCCTGAGGATTCCGCCCGAGCCCAAGACAAGGGCAAGGGGGTGGCCCGGGAAGGGTCTGCCAAGCAGTGGGGGTCCAAGTGCAAGGATCCCATGGAGAAGATGCTATGGGATGCCGTAAAGGCCAAAAAGTGGGCCCAGAAGGCCGAGGCCATCCCCGCAGTCGAAGATGGCTATGGTTTGGCTCTCCCCTCTGTCGAGCTAGAAGGGGCCGAGCCTATCCAGCTGGCTCTCCCGTCTGTTGGGCAAGAGGGGGCCGAGGAGGCCAGGGCCGGAGCGGGCGGCTCTAGGACTGTGGCCGAGACTAGAGCGCCGAGCGAGGTAGGTGGCGCTTAGGGCGGAGACGCCGGGGCCAAGCCGACGGAGGCCGGGGGGTCACGGGAAAAGGTGACGTAGCCCCAATAAACCGAGGCAAGAGGGGTGGAGGAAGCAGCGACTCAATCCGGGCCAGCCGGTGGGGCTCCCGAGTGGGTGCCACTTGGAGGGGGAGCCCCTATTTCGGCTGCTCTAGAGAGGTTGGGCATCTGGGGCCCTCTATACCAGAAGTGTTGCAGCATTGCCACAAAGGTGGTGCGAGGAAGGGACAGGTAGTGCTCCCCGACTGTGGCCCTCGAAATGGTTATGGAGGGTGGCCTGATCCTAGCCCAAATGGGGGCCACCATGGCTGAAGCTTATGCTTAGTCGGAGTTGGACCGGGTGAACCTTGCCTGGACCCTCGGTACATCTGATGGGAAGATATCCCGACTCACTGAGGAGCGTGATGGGCTGTTGCAGGAGCTCTCCTCGTTTAAAGAGTTGGCAAGGGTGAGTCAGGTGGAGGCCTGGGACCTAACCGAGCAACTGGCTCGGGCACGCGAGTCGCTCGAGAGGAAGGGCAAGCTTCTAGAGGAGGAGCACGTGGCCCGTGCTGAGCGCGATGGCCAGTGGGAGGCCGAGCGCGTCGAGCTACTAGACAGAGTGGAGGAAGCCGTGCGCCTTCGGTTGGAGGTCGAGGCTGATCGGGTCGAGGCGGAGAAGCAGATGGCCGAGGTAGATTGGAGGTTGGCCGAGGTGGAACGGGAAAAGGCCGAGCTTGCTAGTAGGGTGGGATCGGTCGGGGCGGAGGCACTCAAGCAGTTTAAATGCTCGGAGGCCTACCGGGTCGACCTTAAGGAGGCTACCCTCCCCTACTATGAGTCTGCGCTTCGCTGAGGCATCCGCAAGGGGTTTATTCAGGGCTATAGCTGGGCCATCTCCTGGGTGGAGGAACAGGCGCCAGGGACGATCGTTTTCCCCTCCAGTCAATGTTGCGACTCGGACCAAGCAACCTCGGAATCTTCTGGATCGGCATCGGGGGAAGAGGAGGACCAAAGGGACTCGTCTTCATCTGAGGGATCGTCAACTCCGGATGCCTCGAGAGGGCGCACAACCGAGGCAGTTCCCACACCCGTGGGGTCAGTGCTAGGGTCGGCCATCGCCGAGGATACCAGGGGCGAACCGTCCGGGCCTTCAACTTTCGAGCCTTAGGATAGGGCAGAGGCCTGACTTTCTTTTCTCCTTTCTTGTAGTTTTTCTTGAAGAAAAACTTTCTCTTTTTGGTGTAATGAAAAAATAAAAAATGTAAGGCGGTGGCATCGTGCCCATTTGTACTTGGCTTTGCCGTGGTTTGACCACCGTATCTATAGTAGTTGGAAAGTATCGATTTTTCTTGTGCATCCCTTACACGCTAGTTGGGCGGGCATCTGACAGGGTGTCTTTCTATTTTCTCATGCTTTAAATGTCTGGCCGCTTCGTGTGTCCCGCTGGGAGGAACATAGGAGGCTGAGGTGACCATTCATAGGGAAAGGCCCCTTCAGCGTATTTTTGAGGGGTGAATCATTTAAGGCAAGTAGCCTCCCCACCGCCGCCCTCTCTCTCTCCCCACTCATTTTACTCTCTCTCCCTCGTTTCTCTCCCCCTCTCTCACTCTTTCTCTCTCCTCCGCCCCCCTTCTTGCTCGTTTTAGACTGTGCTAACCCCGAATCGAGGTGTAGAAGGTGTTGTTGGATTCGGCTCGTCGCGAGGATCGCACCGGTGCCTTCCATTCCGCGGTTCGTGGGGCTTGGGACCTGTACGAGTCGAGAAAGGTCGCAGAGCTTCGTCGTCTGCATGCACATTTTTCGAGGGTATCGTCGCGATTGAGGGTGGGGGATGGACTCCTTGCTTCGCTAGGATCATTTTTGTATCACATGCATGTCCATGCGTAGGCGTTTTCATCATTTTTCGTACAAGGTGCATTTTTGGGGGTTTTAGGCTAAATTGCTTGTAAAATTCACCATGGCTATTGTATTTACATTTTGATGCATGCTGTAGTTGTAAAATATTGTTATTTAGTTTCTCCTACCCCTTTTCTTTTGTTTCGCGCCGATCCGGCTTGATCGGAGGGGAGTTCGGTTCTGGGCTCGTCCCTCTCGTTTCCCAATTGATATAACGCGCCTTTCAGAGGCCGTTATATGCATAACAAATCCTTGGGGGTGCGTTATGTTTTACATGGCAGACCACTCTTGGACCGTTATGTGACCATCATTTTTGTAGGTCTATAGGTTGTTGGGCATGATGGACTGGGTCCGGTCCGTCATGGTCGGTATAACGCCCTTCTCATAGTGTGTTATATGGTGTGTAAAACTGTGGATTTTTCTGAGTTTCATACGTTCGGGTGACTTTAATGGACCAATCCTGGTGCGTTATAGTCTCATGGCGCACCAGTCGTGGCGCGCTATGATTCGTGTGGTTTTGATGGTTATTCGGGTGAGCATAACGCACATAAGGAGACACGTTATCCTATGCATAATGCTGCAGCGGTGGCACGTTATAGTCTGCATGTCTGAGTTTTGGTATTTGCACGGGTGAGCATAACGACCTGGGGGGAGGCGCGTTATAGTCGCATAACGCCCTGACCTTGGTCCGTTACACTACTGTTTTGGAAATTTTGGAAAAGCATGTTTAGTTCCCGTTTAATGCATTCCATGCTACGTCTATATTATAGTCTCGTTATTTTATGACTAATGGCTTGCTCCTAGAATCCCAATGGAGTACTTGGACTTTCCATGTGATGGAACAACTAGACGCAGCCCTAGACTTCACAGAACGTCGACCCACCTGGGAGAGGTGGTGGGACAGTCCCATCAAAACGGTTTAAGCTAGTACCGTGGGCCCTCAGCTCGACCGTAGCGCTCTATGGGGAGGAAAATCTAGCAGGAGGCCTGGCCCTAGGCAGGGGTCGGTGTGTGCACACATGGTCAGAGGTGAGAGCTAACACTGATAAGTGTTACTCTAACTAGTTCTCGGTTGGTACGATTTGATTATGCCTCTCGCTTGTCACGCTCAGACTTGCGAGTTGCCAGAGATGCAGTGTAAGTTATCAGGAGACGCATCTGGTCTCTCTCTTCTGGTGTAGTTTTCCCTGTTCTTTCTCCTGTCACGGGAATGATTGAGTTTATTCTATTGGTAGATGTGATTTTTACCGCTAGTTCCTGTTGCTAGTTGTTGCTCTTGTTATTTATCTATTTATGTTGGCGTCTCATTAGCTAATTTACTTGCCTAGATAGACTCTCCTGTTCTAGTCTAGTAGCATATTGAATTAGTGCATCTGCTTGGTTAATTATTTAAATGCATGCTATAATTACATTTTAATTACCTGTTTGCTTGTTTAGTACATTGTAGGGATCCACGTGACTCCTACTGAGTCTGAATGTGACTCACCCTTTCTTCTTACAGGTGAGCCATCTCAGCCGTCCACCAGTGGTTCTCGTGGTTTCGGAGACCCCACATAGAGTGCTAGCCGTCGGTCTGTCCTTTTTGTGTTTTTGTCCAAGGTATGCCCCGTGTAGTTGTAGCTTTATCTTTCTTCCTTATGTGGGACTTGTACATTTATAGTCGATGTTGTAAATCTAGACTAGTTTATATAAATACCACTCTGATATTTTAAATTACTTCCGCACTATTTTAATTAATCGTTACAAAAATTAACATTACGCCCCTGCGAATTCCAATTTCCCATGTAATCCCTCGCCAAACCCCACTAACCCTTCGGGGGCCTCATCAGCCTCCTGGGTGGCATCCCCAGTTCTTGGTAGCGGTAGTCTGATACTTGTATCGGGTTATCGGTACCCTGAGCTCTGGGTCGGTACAGTTGGTATCAGAGCGGTGTTGGGGAATTGTATCAGGAATTAAAATTTGCATTGGTCCAGAGCAAGTCCCTTTGAGTTGTTCGTTGCTGGCTTAGGGTGTTTCTTGCGATTGCTGATGTGTTTTTCGTTGTCGTGTTTCCTTAGATTCAAGATGCCGCCTCATAAGCGAAGAGCCCCAGTTCCTCGAAATGAGGCTAGTGTTTCACCTACTGTTGCTGTATCGGTTCTTGCCCAGGCTACACCTGTTCCTATTCCTCCTACGGAGTTACCCGATGGTCGTGGACGGGCACTGAAAGAATTTCTACTGTTCCATCCACCGACATTCAAGGGTCAATCAGGTCCCGAGGCAGCGAGGGAGTGGTTGGATGCCACTGAATGCATCTTCCAATGCATGGTGTGCAATGAGGACGAAAGGGTTATGTTGGCTTCTTATCAGCTTCAAGGTACTGGACGCACATGGTGCACCATGGAGTGGGAGGTTGCCCTCCGTTTCCGTCCGCTTTGACAGATCACATGGGCAGAGTTCTTTCCTACATTCGAATGTGTCTATACTCCAGTCTGCCTAAAGTTAGCCAAGATGTATCAATTTCTGGAGCTGACACACGGCGAGATGTCAGTGCTGCAATATCGAGATAAGTTCATTGAGTTGGGTCGGTATGCACCCCACATCTTTGCCGATGAGATTGTGAAGACTCAGCAGTTTCTACGCAGACTGAAAGCGGAATTGAGCCTGCCGCTGTTCGCTACCTGTGTGACTGAGTTAGATTCTGCGTATCAAGCTGTCGTCACGAACCCCATTTGCCCTTTTCTTTTTCCCTTTTCTTTTACTCTTCTTCTTCCTCCTTTTTCCTTCTTCCCATTGGAGCTCCCTCTCTCCCGGCCGTAATTCTCTCTCTTCCCTGGGCGTCCGTGGCGTGGCCCCCTCACTCTGGCAGCGGCGTGGCGGCGGCGAGGCAGACCCGGTGGCGTGCTTTTCGTGGCGAGAGGCAGAGTGTTCATGGGAGATAAAGCTACATTCATGCGATTGGGGACGATCCGACAGAGCTCGTGCTCCATTGAGGTAGGGAGACGAACCCCCATGCTTCTATCGTCGTTCCCCGTAATTTGTAGGCTGAGAGGGGTGTTTTTGAGCTGGGAGGGTGAAAATCATATTTTAGGGCTTGAGCACCGATCCGCCGTTTCGTCATGTTTCGGATTGATTTGGGGCTTTAGATGCATGCTAGGAGGGTTGGGGGAGCTTCCCCCTCGTTTTCCCCATCATCGAGGGATGATCGGGGCATGGAACGGGATTTTGGGAATCTTCCCGCTGGACCCATTCTCAGGTGAGAGTGGCAGTCCTTCCAGTGACCGCCACACTCACTGGCGGCCCAAGGTAGGCGCGCCAGATGCCCTGGCGGCCTAAGGTGGGTGTGCCAGTTGTTACTGCTTTGTCGGCAGGAGTTTATGTCGACTGGCGGCCACACGATAAACCACCAATTGGGGTGGCGGTAGAAGCTTCGATAGCTACCCTCATTTTTGACCATTGCACCTCGGGGTGCGTGTTTCTGACCGTTGGGGTCACGTGCCTCTAGCGGCCGTAGATACGGGCGCCAGAGGGATTCTAGCACGCTTAGGTTAGGCCGCTAGAGTGCTATGGCGGCCTGAGGTGGGAGCACCAGAGCCAGTGTGACTTCTTTTCTAGTACGCCTGGGTTGGGCCGCTAGAGTCCCTGTAGCGGACCAGAGTTGGGCCGCTAGAGCCTGTGGCGGCCCAATGGTGGACCACCAGGCTCTGGGCTACACCGGGTGGGTTGCAGTCCCGTTTCTCTTCGACCGTGATTTCCGTGAGTCAGTGCTTACCTCCAGTGACACGTCCACTAGTCGTAGCCTTTTTACGGCATGTGTGTGCTGACCCACCCGGGAGTGGTGGAGCTACTGACCCGAGAGAGACGGTGAGTAGGTTGGTTACCATAGGGCCCCCACGTACAGTCGAGTCCGGGCTTAGGGGGAATTACCAGCTAGAGGACATGCCTAGGGCGTAGGGTCTGAGTGTGCACACGGGGCTGAGGGCTTCGGACTCGCGCTGACGAGCGCGACATCAGCTAGTCCTTGTTTTGTGGTACTTCTGGTTACTGAGTGTGTCTGAGTCTCGTGCCCGGGGCGTTATAGCTAGACACTTGTGACGCGATGTAAGACGTCAGGAGATGCATCTGGTCGTTCTTCTAGTGGGTGGTACTCCTGTTTGCTGGCAGGTATGGACTCGACTTTTGTCAGACTGAGGTTCAGTAGTACGGTATTGTCAGAGTAGACAACTTTCCCATTTATTTATTACAACTTGTTGGTTCTACCGTACTCCTGCTAGGTAGTGTACTTTTTCACTTTCTTGCTTTCCTATCTTGTTTTCGTGCGAGGTGGGGGTCTGCGGGATCCCTACTGAGCCAATGAAATGAGGTTCACTCCTACTTTTCAAGTGAGGTGGGGTCATCGTGGGACTCGGTGGGTTTTCAGTGTGGTTCTAGTAGCCGAGGTTAGTCGCCAGTTGCCAGAGTCGGGGTATGCCCTGTGTACTTGTACTTTCCTTTCATACTTGTACTCTTCTTTTAGTTGACTGTACTTATATTTAGACATGAGATGTACTGGACCTCGTAGCAGTTTAATCATTTATTCAATTTCTACATTATTATTTAGTTGATCATTGTACTATCTCTATAGTTATTTTGGCTTGTTACGTACCCTCACACCATCCTTTATCCCTTCCGAGTCTTCGGGCTCGTGGGAGGCGGGCCGAGATTCGAGTCGCGTCAGTTCCTTTCCGGTACTCGGATCCCGGGTCGCTACATATGTCGAGTCGAGTCAGTTCCATGCAAGCTCTTGTACCCATCCCTTTTGAGTATGAGGCGGATCATATGCACACGTTGTAGGCTTGCTAGTGGATTATGGGTTCAGCTCCTCCTCAGTGTATCGGGTCTAGTCACCTATGGGACCCAACGGTGAATCCCAGTAAGTCGTTGAGCTGTCTCCATCCCTTGTGAGTGACACCACCCCTGAGCGTCCACTTCTAGCCTTGTTACCCCAGCAGCGTGAGCAGATAGAGCATATATTGGGCAAGCAGGTAATGACTACCCAGGATGGGATGTACCGACGCTCTCTGGTTCGATGGAGGGGACGGCCCGCGTCCGATGACATTGGGTTCTACTGGAGCGATAGCATGCCCCTCTTACTCGACGGGGTCTAGTTCTTCTCACTCGGGGAGAATTGATGGGAATCGACTCCAGACATTAGTATTTTTTATTTACATTTATGTCCCTTAGTTTGTATTTATGTCCTTGCATAAATAGGTTTACAATTATAAGGCTTTGTAAGCCAAGTTGTCAGTCCGTAGAAGTCCTTGGGTTTATTTGTAAATGGTCAGTAGGTCTTGTAGGGGGCCCCCACCCTCTTCCCCATTGGTCCACCTATGTCCTAGGGCCATGTGGGGTTGGTCAATGTCCTAGGTGGCTTCTAGAAGGGTCCTTTCTTTCATGGACAAGGCAAGGAGACGAGGGGGATAAAAAGTCCACCTTCTTCCCATGATTCAAGGGGGCGCCCCCTCCCACTAGAATAGGTTTGTAATTTAATTATTTTGGGTCAAAATTCACATGGGAGAATTAATTCTCTTCCCCTCCCCAAACCCTAGATCTAAGGGCAAATGTGGTCATTTGTCTTGTCATATATAAGGCTTGTATTTTGCCTTTTATGGAATTAATGAACATTTGAAGGGAAAAAAGTGCAAGCAAGCTTGGTGCGCCCCTATCCCTATCTCCCTCTGAATATCCTTCCTCCAGGGTGTGAGTCCCTCTTCTATCCCCTCCTCTAAACCCCCTCTTCCTATCTCTCGTAGGGGACACGGTGTGTACCCGAACCACCTAAAAATCTCGCGTGTTCTATGTGGTTTGTTTAGCTCCCTCTGGTTTCTTCTTCCCCAACCCCATTTCTAGAGTGTATCAACCCTCTATCTCCTACTCTCTACTTCTGGAATCAGCTCCGGTGATCGCCGCCGCCGCCAACGTGCCGCCATTGCACTGCCACCATCACCACCAGTGTTCTATCCACCTAGGATAGAGTCTTCTTCCATGAATTTTCATTCTCAGCCAGGAGCTCCCCTTGATCTGAAATTTTCAGGGTGAGTTTCAGAGGTTTCTCCCACATCCTACAAAAATTGGCTGTCCCTTAAACCTCCATTTCATATTTTTTCATTTTCGTTCAACTTTTCAGCCTAGATCTGTCAGCTTTCTATTCACTGTGATAGCAAGCCTAAGATCTCCACCTTCGGGCCACTCCTTGATTTTTCCAGGAGCTCCCAAATTTACTATGAGTTTTAACCACCAACCCCTCCATCTGAGAATTTTCCTGGAATTTTGACAGGCCATCTCATATTTTCTAAAATTCATCTTCAGAACATCTATAGTCCTATCAACCAGTGTCCAGATCCGACCACAGTCTAGTTTAAAATCTCCAGAAACTCCAATTCTCCACAAAATCTTCCACAAAAAATATCCCCGTCTTCCTTGTTCAATTCTATACAACTTTGAAGAAGGCATAAAGATTTGAATCGGAGATCTTCCCTACGGTCAATGGCAGTTCTTAGGAAACTACCCTACTGTTCTGAGATTCTGAGAACTATCCAACAGCAACTTTAAAAATAGTTTAAGATCAGATCCATACAGATCTAGTTCATCTCTCTCAGTCTAGATTGAAGTACTTCAAAAGTGCTTTCCAACGCCATCGACCACGTATCGATCTGATGTCGGGGCTGATCATAGTAGAGGTTTTCGTCGGATCGCGCACTATGAAATAGCAAGTGCAGACCCGTGAGAAGCAATCTCGGTGGGTGACGATCGGAGCCGCTCGGCCTCCGGCCGGTGAACCAGCGCGCCACCATCTCAGGGAGCGCCCCTCCAGGCGTCCCCACTATAGCGGTGCTACCTCGGTCCCACACAGACCCACCGGTCAGCATGCGGGTCCCACGATCGCGAGAACGTGTGTCGCCGAAGCTACGCAAGAAGCCGCCCGTCAACCCGAAACCGCTACTCCCGGCTCCCGTGTGTGGCCCTTTACCTCCCTGCGTGGAGTGGGTAGTAATTCATTTACTGTAATGTTTGTGTAATAATTATTCTGAGAGTACCGATTCGACCGGGGTCGTCTTCCCCACGCTGAGAGCGTGGAGGTATCGTGCCCTCTCCTTTGCTCGGTGATTTGCTTACTTTATATATACTTGTTTATGCCGCTGCTAGAGAGCATGATAGGATAATCTAGCTCGATATTTATTGTTATTCACTACTATGAGTGAGAGAGCGTGACCATCTCGTGACCCGATCCGGGTACAAAAGAGAGCCGACCACCCTAGCTCACTACCAGTTTCTCAACCGTGCACGTCTGTATGCTTCCCTTATTAGGGGCGATCGCGAGCTCACTTAGAGTCCAAGGATCACATATCCAATTGGAGTCGAGTCGTACGTCCGTACCGCATCATGCTAGCTCTAGTATTAAAATTCCTACTAGATAATTGGGGCTTTCTTTTCCCAAACTTCTTGCCTTTGGACCTCAACAACTGTTGGAATCTACGGGTCAATAAGGCTTGCTCATCATGATCGAGGTCAGAGAAGTTTTCAAACTCCTCACTACTACTGCTACAACTACTGTTGCTGCTGCTACCACTGCCACTACGAGACCCTTTAAGAGCAATGTTCTTGCCCTTCCTATTTACCTCTTCAACACTTTTCTTCAATGTCATTTCATAAGTCATCAGAGATCCTATTAACTCTATGACAGTCATTTTAGATAGATTTCTGGACTCTTCTATGACTATGGCCTTAGTGTGCCACACAAGAGATTGTGATCTAAGAATTTTCCGAACAACATCCTTCTCTGAAATATGTTTTCCAAAACCCTTAAGACTGTTCGTGATCAATGACAGTCTGGCATACGTATCAGTGATTGTTTCTTTAGATTTCATTTTAAACAATTCATACTCAGAGGTGAGCATGTTTACCTTGGTTTCCTTGACTTGGGATGTACCTTCATACATAAGTTCAAGTTCGTCCCACATCTTCTTGGCCGTCTTGCAAGCAGAGATCCTTGCATATTCCTCAGGATGGACCACACACTGCATGATGTTGAGTGCCGTCCAGTTGACTGTTGAGAGCCTGATGTGTTCTCTCGTCCATGTGCTCTTATCTTCTGACAGCTCGAAAGGTCCTGTGGTGATCACCCTCTAGAGTTCGTGACTCTGTGCTCTCAGAAACACCTCCATCCTATTTTTCCAGTAGCGATAATTGACACCATCAAAGAAAGGAGGTCTATTAATAGAATGTCCCTCGACTATGAAGCTGCGAGGACCATTAGTTCCAGGTCTACCTTGGTCGTTGGACCACATTATGGCCAACCCGCTCTGATACCAGTTTACAGGATCAAGCCCCTACCATTACGCTAAAAGCTCGAGCTAGTAGCGAAGGTTAGACCGTATTTTCTTATGGCAGCGTAGAGCCCCACACTATCGTGCTGTGGGTGGACATGAGGGGCTTCGCACATGGACCCTATAATCCATGCGGCGGGTTGGGCTACCAAGCACCGATGGTCCCATGTAGGTCCCATACCCCACATGGCATACACCAAATCCTAAAGGAGACGTTGGCATAAACCAACACCTTTATTTTTCCCTTCCGGCCTTATGACTTCAACCGAGATTATATAGCACCTTCTAGCCATTACTTGGTTATCTCAGACTTCTCCCACACCATTTTTGGTGGGGAACTTCATCTTTTGGTGATTAGAGGGCACCGCCTTCGTTCGACTGAGGATGCCTCGGCCGAAGATGGCGTTATAAGCCATCATTCTCTTAATCATGATGAAGTCTGCCATAACCGTGACGATTTTGGGTGGGGTGCCGATGGTGACTGAGCACGGGCTATCACTGGGCTGGTTTGGGGAGCTGAAGCTTCAGACTACACAAAGCTTCAGGGAAGGAGTAGTTGAGTTTACCGAGTATGTGCTGTTCAATTATGCCCCCATACTTATCCGGGCCGGCATATATCACAGTGTTTACGCCTCCCGTTATGACTATCCAATTTCCAAGGGACTCTGCTGCGAAATGGTAGAAGTATTCAGTGTGGAGACCAACACGTTCTATACAGCAGAGGGCGAGACGTCCTTAGATCAATGGAGCCTTAGCTAGCTCAGGGGCATGCCCATTGACGGGGAGCCTTATGAAGAGGTGTGCCTCCCGGACCTGATCAAAGATGAAACTGATGAGGATGGCTACTATTCTCTGGGATACTCATATCGATACCTAATGACGGCGGCGCCATTTCAAAATGCCCCGCATGCCATTCAAGACTGGGGGCTCGTGCCGCGGATGCTTGAATTTGCCAGTGCTGAGCTAGGGCCTACTTCTCTGTAGCTGTACGATATCCGGGACCGATTGACCACAGTCCCTCAAGATGCCGCTAGGACCATTCATTTCTGGGAACAGGCTACACACTCTAGCCCCCTGGTGAACAGTAAGAGAGAGTGCAAGGATGACCAGGTGGAGAAGTACGTCCACCCAATTAGCCAGGCAAATGTGGTTCGCCCACTGCTGGAACCCGAGTTAAGAGACTGGGCATTGTCCATCCATCCCAGCATGCTGGCATTCAGGAAGGGGGAGACATTACTGTTGGAGCCGTATTACCCCTTCCGCTTTGGCCAAAACTTCGGCTATGACCAACATATTCCTGTACACAGTGCCCAGTTCAGCCTGGTGACGCGGACCCTTCAGGGAGGCTTGGTCGCAGAGAACTCCAGAGTCTGGTGGGACTTCTTCCATAGGGCAGATGCCACCACCTTCAGAGTACCAGCCCCTGGTCACATCCCTCGGGTGACACCCGAATACGTAAAGTGGTGGATCACCCACACGGCCTTTTATCGGTCTCACAATACCGACTGCTGGGACGGAGTAGAGAGAAGATTCTTGAGCTGGCAGCCCATGCCCGTCCTTGACATTGACCCAGAGCACCTCCTACACCTGTGGCGTGGCAAGAGCAAGGATGTGGCCGACTACATGATCACTCGCAAGGTGGCCCGAGAGGGTAAATCGACGCTACAGGCCAAGCTGCCTCCGGTGGCAAAGGATGACTTTAAGAAGACCTTACGGGACCTCTGCCGCATCGGATCGGACCGCCTAGAGCTGATTAATTATCCGCTGTCAGCAAAAGTAGAAGGCACCCCCGCAACCAGCTGGCGGGCCGAGAAGGACCTGATTTGCCCCGATCGTACATTTGTGAGGAGGGAAGAGCGGAAGCCACAGAACTATGCAGACACTACCTAGTTCTACGTCCTCCTACGGGTGCATGGGCTGACAATTGAGGCTCGGCCGGTGGCCATGCTGGGGTAGCATCTGCACGTCACCTACCATTATGCCAAAGGATGGGGGATGGATCATTTCAACTTATATTGCCATCTGTCTGCCAAGAAACATGCAGACTTGGCCATCCTTGCCGATCATTGCCAGACGATCAGGGATGTGTGCTGGCTAGTCCGAGAGGACGCCCGCCGTGACAAAGAGCCATCCCTCAGTTATTGGCCAATATCACTACGGCTCTATACCGACCCACACAGTATTTGACATTTCTCTTCCTTTTGCGTTCTTGGCTGCCTTTTTCAGGGTGCCGGATGTTAATAAATTCCTCACTTTTCTTGTCCTTCCTCTTCACAGATCATCCGGATAGCACGCATATGGCAACTTACCGCAACCTCCTCCGACAGGCGGAGAAGCCGGCGCATTTTGAAATGGCTCCACCAGCACCGACTACAACTCCCCTGCCTCCGCCCGCAAAGAGGCCCCGGGCAAAATCGCCCGTGAAGAAGTCTCTGGACGAGACGAAGGCTGCAGGGCGGCAGGAGGCTAAGCACCGGAAGACGGAGGCCGCCAAGGCTGCAAAAATCATTCCCCTGCCACCTCCGGTTCCATCTTTCGAGGAATTCGAGACCGGTCGAGTCGAACCGCACCAACTTGCCAGTGAGATTCCTCTGTCAAGAGTGTCTTTCAGGTGAAGTTTTTATTTTTGTGTCGGAATGAGTCGCTTACACCTGGATGCTTCTACTTTTTGTTCATCAGCTAGGGAGGAACTGATGCCCTTACTGACCCCCGAGGTAGGAGAGGCTTGGGTCGGGTTAGAGCCGTCGTCCACTTCAACTCCCTCATCTAAGGCCGCCAGAGAACCTCAAAAGGGGTCACCAGTAGAGAAGGCATTGGCGGCAGCCAAAATAGCCGGGAGGAAGGAGATAGAGCGGAGGAGGGTAGAGGTTGTTTGGACCACTTCAGCCTCTCCTTCGCCTTCAGTCCCTTCTTTTGCACAATTTGCCACTGCTCAGACCGAACCAAGTCGTCCCACCGGTAAGGTTCCTAGGGTGCTGATATTCTTCAGGACTTAGTCATCTCCCAGGGTGAAATCTTCGTGCATGCATAACACACGTGTTTCTTCCTTTCAGCCGGTGCAGAGGAGACACGTTTGGGATTATGCGTAAAGTCTATGATAGTCTCCACCGAGGTAATCAGTCGGCAGGAATTGGAGCAGAGGAAGGCAGAGTCTTAGAAGTTCGCGACCGTGTTTGCGATCGTTCAGGCTGAGCCAAGCCAGCCTACAGGTTAGATTCTCCGGCCGGCGGTGCCACTTAACACCTTTTCGCCTTGTGGGATAAGGCCTTTATGCGGATTTCTTCTTTCAGTATCTGCGGAGGAGCCAGCACCTACTCCTACTCCAGATGTGGGTGACGCTGTAGCACCTGGGGTTGCACCTTCCATCGAGAAGACAATCCCCAGGCCGCCTTTGGCCGTGAGGACCGAGCGGGGTAATTATTTTCACTGGCATGGCTAACATTTTTATTCGTTGGGAGCCCGAAGAATTTCATCTAACCCAGATGCTTCTCCATTTGGCAGTTCCCATCGTGCCCCTCCCCGAGTGGGTATGGGCCTGTAAGGTCACCGAGTTGACGAAGGCGTATGCGAGGAAGAAGCTAAAATCCAGGAAGTCCCCATCTCCGAGTCCACGCGGAGAGGAGGCCATTGACTCTGAGATGAAAGCTCCCTCTCCGACAAGGGAGGAGCCTACCCCGACCAAGTCTTCTTCAGGTGAGAAGGTAGACTATGACTACTCTTCCGACGAGGTGGCTGCGGGCGAGGATTTTGTAAGTGTCAGCCTGTTCACGTGGGTCCCCCTTTTACAGCCAGCCTCTGATCTTGTCTTCTGTTATTCGGTTAATTTGCAGGAGCAAATCCAGCCGGAGGCCATGGAGGCGCCTGCCCTGGATTTATCGGTAGAGCGACCTAGGGGGGTCACCGCCGGCTTGGAGAAGCTGGTGACCTTGTTCGAGGTCCTGCGGTAGGAAGCAACCGTAGGGACTGTAATACCAGTGGGTGAGGCTCTGGAGGAGGGGAAAATAGCACCGGAAAGCATCATAGATCCGGTGACTGAGGTAAATATAGGGTCTCCGGGGCCTCTCTTGTATATCTTCAAGATTTGGGTAGCTCGCCTCGATCGTTGGAAGTCTAACCCCATTTTTTGTGTTTTAGGAGGAGGCGGGGCGCCCCGAGGCGTGCACCACTAGAGCTCGCAAGGCCGTTGCGAAGCGGAGGGAACCAGTCACCCCCGCGGGGGTAGGTGGATTGCAACTGCTCTCGGAATCGAAGGTGGAGCGCCTTGTGTCCTTCCTGCAGTCAGGGAATGGGCTGAAACTCATGGTTCCTCTTCCGCCTCCCCGATCGCTCATGACACCCGAGGAGTACCAGCTTCTGGGGAAGGCGCTGACAAGCATCACAGTTTCCTGGGAGGAGGGAGCACAAGCGGAAAGGGCCGTGGGTCCTTCAGTAGTAAAATCGGATTTAGCTCCACTCCATGCCCTTCCTCCAACTGAGAGTAGGGTGGAGCAGCCCCTCGCGACGAGGGAGTCGGGTGGTTCAGTCACAGCTCTGTTGGCTGCTCTGGCGATGGCCGGTCGGGAGTCGTTCATGAAGGTTGGACGCTCGAGCGACCTGGCCTCCACTGTTCCATCCTCCTTGGGCATGGTGGACGCGGATTTATGGGTGGCTGTGGATAGCTTGGTCAAGTTTGACCCTCCGACTGTGCCCTCCATTTGCCACGCAACCTCGGATGTGCCGGTTTGGCAGATGCTATAGGCGTTGCGGTCGATGATCCTTGCCGATCCCTCCCTTACATATCGGGGGGTATACACCGTGGTGCCAGAGCTGACTGGGGCACTGTATATGTTGGGCTGCCCTCTAGAGGAATGGTCACGGCGAGTCTTGTTGTTACTGAAATACGTCAACCGCCGCGAGTTCCTTGAGGCCCGGGCTCCTAGCGAGTTTGCTGCCATCAATGCTCAGGAAGATGAGTATCTGCAGGCCCTGGAGGTGCGGAAAGGCAATGAAGAGCAGCATGAAAATGCCTTGGATGAAAGCCACTGTCATGTCGGCGCCGTCACAAGCAGAATAGAAAAGCTAAGGGGCTATCTTGCTGCAGCCGAGGCCGAGCTGGTTGAAGCCGAGGCAACTGTGGTTAGAGAGACCGAGGAGCTTGCCATTGCCAGAGTCGAGACTACATTCGTGACATCTGAGCTAACGCACCTTGAAGAACAGAGGAACCGACTGCGCGACATGGCAGAATTCCCTTGCGTCAGGATTCTTCCTCTGGAGGAGATCTTCTGGGGAATAGATTGAGCACCCCCCCTTTTTTATTGACATGTAAAGCAGGGGTATGCCCTGAGGCACATGTAGCCGTCCCTTTTTTTTTGAAATGGAATGCCATTCACGTGCATACTTTGCATGCTGGCCCACGAATCTTTTCTTCTTCCTCTCTCTCTTCCTTCTTCTCTTTTGCTCCTTGGCGAAATGCGAGCTTGCACTGGCGGTTTGATCTAGGAACGCTTCGGTTGGGTTCACAAAGGCGCATAGGAGAGTGCTCGCCTCCCCAGGGGAGAGACGAGGGGATCACTCCACCACGCAAGCCTCGTGGCCCCGCCGAGTGGTTCCGTGAGGAAGATTGACCTGGACGGAGGGTTCAAGTCAAAGGGGTATTCGTCACCCGAAGGGACGGAGACAAGAGTTTATTGGTTCAAATAACCTAGACGGGAAGTCCAAGTCAAAGGGGTATATTCGTCACCCGAAGGGACGGAGAGAAGAGTTGATTGGTTCAAATAACCTGGGCGGGAGGTCCAAGTCAAAGGGGTGTTCATCGTTTCAGCCCGAGAGGGGTCTTGGCAAGATGTTCATTCGTCGGTGTCGCCGAGGTGGCAGAACCGACATGTTTTGTTTGTCTCTTGTGGTATTCATCGGCGCTGGGTTAGTGCAGATGCAAAGAAGGGTTCATTTCCTTATCCCAGACGTAGGGTCCGGGTAAGGTGCTCACTCGTCAGCATCACCGAGGTGGCGGAACCAACATGATTTGTTCGTCTCTTGAGATATTCGACAGCATGGGTTAGTGCTGACGCAAAGAGGGGTTAATTTTCTTATCTCAGACGTAAGGTCCGGGTAAGGTGTTTGTTTGTCGGTCTTATCGAGGTGGCGGAGCCGACATGGTTGGTTTTTCTCTTGAGGTATTCATCGGCACTGGGTCGGTGCTGACGCAAAGAAGGCTTTATTTCCTTATCCCAGACGTAAGGTCCGGGTAAGGTGTTTGTTTGTCGGCATTACCGAGGTGGCAGAGCCAACATGGCCTATTTGTCTCTTAGGATATTCATCGGCATGAGTCAGTGTTGATGCAAAGAGGGGTTAATTTCCTTATCCTAGACATAGGGTCTGGGTAAGGTGCTTGTTCGTCGGTATCGTCGAGGTGGCAGAACCGACATGGCTTGTTTGTCTCTTAAGATATTCGTCGACGCTGGGTCGATGCTGACACAATGAAGGGTTTATTTTCTTACTCCGGACGTAAGGTCCAGGTAAGGTATTTGTTCGTCGGTGTCACCAAGGTGGCAGAGCCGACATGGTTTGTTTATCTCCCGGGATATTCGTCGACACTGGGCCAGCGCCAACTCAAAGAGGGATTTATATCCTCATCCCAGACGTAAGGTCCGGGTAATGTGTTTGTTCATCGGTGTCACCAAGGTGGCGGAACCGGCATAGTTTGTTTGTCTCTTGAGATATTCGTTGGTACTGGGTTAGTGCTAACGCAAAGAAGGGTTTATTTTCTTACTCTAAACGTAAGGTCCAGGTAAGGTGTTTGTTCGTCGGCGTCACCAAGGTGGCGGAGCCGACGTGGCTTGTCTATCTCTTGGGATATTTGCCAATGTATGGCAATGATTCGACATCGGGGGGTGCTTCCCCCTAGTTCTTTTTCTCCCTTTTTTTCTCGGATATAAATGTAAATAAAAAGACATAAATATAAACTAAAAAGTTAGTGTCTGGTGTTGATTCCCATCAATTCTCCTCGGGTGGGAAGAACTCGACCCCGTCGAGTAAAGGGGTGCAGCTACCATGTGTCACTCCAGCGGATCCGTCACCATGCCAGGTAGCGCGAGAACGCTCCACTCCAAGTAATTGACACCTGCTCATCCCGTATACGTTCTATATGCTCATGCTGCTGTAGGAATGAGACTAGTGGTGGACACTCTAGGATGGGGTCACTCTTAAAGGAGGGAGGCGGCTCAATGACTCACTAGGAATCACCACTGGGTACCTATGGATGACTAGGTCTGATACACTTAAAGAAGAGCTGATCCCATAATTCAATAGCAAGTCCACAACATGCGCATAAGATCTGTCTTGCTTTATACTCGAAAAGGACAAACATCACGAGCTGACGATAGACTCGACTGACTCCTGACAAACTGGACAAATAAAGAAAAGGCGCACTAGTCAATCCCAATGCTATCTAGACCTAAGCAAAGGTGGGTCAGGACATCCGAATGTGTGACTATCATACACCTGACGTAACCTGAGGTTGACGTCATGAGAGACTCCTAGACATCCTAGTATGAACCAGTCATGCATGGACGGCCCTATGGGTTTGGGAGGTTTGGGTGTATAGGGAGAGCTAAATTTTCCTTCTTCATATCCCCTATGAACGGGCTCCTTGCCATGTGTAGAATGAGTGGCCCATGTGGGAGGGGTGTGATAGTGAACTTCTTGGAAGATGTGGAGTGAATAGGATGGGTCAAGAGATTCACTAGTGAAGGGGTCAAAGGGATCAAAGAAAGTATGACCCTTCGAACTGGATTCCCACATGTCAAGGTCCCGTGTCTAAAGTTCTTGAAGGTGTAGATGGTCACCTTCATCCAATAGGGTAAGAGGTACGGTGATCTCATGGAGTAGATATAGGTCCTCCATCGGGACAGCAATACCGTAAGAGTAGACAAAGTCAAGCTCATCGGGAATGGGGAAGAACAACAGGACCTCGGTGGTGATAGGACCCAAAGTGTACACCAAGGTAACAGACCCCAAAGCTGGGAGCATGAAACTATGAGTATAGGGTTGGTCAGACCCTAAGGCCAATATATATGTCAACTCCCATTGACATTCTAAACCCCTTAGTAGATCCTTTACACTCTCTACGAAGCAAAATGACTTGAAAGTGGTGTGAAAGGAGCTAATGGGGACTATGGGAGTGTTGGGTCCATGGAGGGGTAGAACGGTGTCCTAAAGACCATGCTTCTCTTGAGCCAGCTAAGTAGCGACTCATCTATGAATAGCTTCCCCGTTAGAGGTACGGGTGGCTCCGACTGAGATGGCTCCGAAGAAAGCTCGGAAGTAGGTGGCAAAGGAGCTCTAGGGAAAGGGTTCCCCGGCTGGGGTGGGAGAGGCCATGGGGCAGGCTATCCGACCGACTCGGGACTTGGCTCATAGGTAGATGCTTGCTGAAGGGCAGCAATAAACCTTGACTCGAAAGGCTCAACCTCTAGAGTGACCATATAAGAATACGCTAGAGTGGTCACGTTGCAGCAAAGTAATTCAAACTAGAAGTGAAGCCGCAAACCTCTCTGGAACTCAAGTGCGATCGTGGTGCTCTTCTCTCCAATTCCATATTGCAATTGATCCTCTCCAACTCCATATCGCAACCGATACTCATCAAAGTCCCTAATGTACTCAATCACGGACTTGTTGCCTTGGACGGGCCTGATCAAGGCTTCCTCTTGCATTGGGACTTGGGCGTAGGGGTTGGCCATAGTTGCAAAGAGATGGGAATTGATTCCCCTAGGAGTGCGCATGCATTGGAACACTTTTATTCCCTTTTATGTAAAACTAATGCAAGCACCTAGACACTCTACACTATAATGTTGGAATGCAGACCCGACTACAAACCTAGACTCTAACCAATATCCGGTACTTGGCGGAGGTTTTGATCCGAAGACCCAATTCTACGCAAGGGGCTACCTTCCCAATAGGCATAACCTATCGTTCCGATAACGTCTTTTGATGTACTGTTTATTGGGATGATATGCAAACAAGACACCTCTTCTTTTTTTTGTTTTAAAATATTGACTACGCTAGACTCAACTTAGCTCTGATACCAATTTGATGTGGGACGGACAGTGGACTTGACTGATTTGATATCTAAACTTTGGACTCTAGACAAGCTCGCGATCATCCCTAAGCGAGGGAAGCATTTGGATGTGCGTGGTTGAGAAATCGGCAGTGAGCTAGGGTGGTCGACTCTCTCTTTCGTGCCCAGATCGGGTCACGGGACGAGTTTCGCTCTCTCTCACAGTAGTGATTTGAAATAATATACAAGCTAAGTTAACCTATCACTCATGCAGCGGCATATAAAAACATATACAAAATAAAGCAAATGCCAAACAATGAGGGCGGCAAGTGTACCTCCATGCTCCGAGCGTGGGGAAGACGACCCCGGCCATGTATGATAACTCCCGGTAAAAATAATTATCAATAATTACAGAAATAAATTTTACTACCCACTCTACACATGGAGGCAAAGGGCTACAATTGGGGCCTGGGAGGACCGATCTTGGGTTGATGGGAAGTAACTTGGACAGCTCTGGTGGTAGCGTGCGTCAGCAACCGTGGGGTCCATGTCCTGGTCGGCAGGCCGAGTGAGCCAGGAATGTTACTACTATGACAGTAGCTCCTAGAGAGATGTTCCTTGGGAGGCAACGTGCTGGTTCACCTTGTGGAAGGTGAGGCGGCTGGCCCGGGGGTGATTGTTGTTTGCTGTCCAAGAACTATTTCTTCAGTTCCTCCAATGCGCGACCTAGCGAGAATGGTTGCTGCAAACAGCCCTGACCTCTGATTGATGTGAGACTAGTGCCGTTGAAAATCTATTTCAGAGAGCTACGACCCCAGGCCAGATAAGGAATTTTATTTGCCTTTGTAATGGCCTTGATTGATTTTACAATACTCTTGTTCACAGAAACAGATCTGACAGGACAGATTTGGATCTGCCTGAGAAAAAGGGTTGACACCTAGCTCACCACCTGTAACTTGATGAAGCCACCATTCTAACTGCCAATGTGGTGACGGCAGAAGAAGAGGATGTGCTGCTCGACATCCTACCTGAAGGTGCATCAGGGGAAACAATAGAAGCCATCTCCAGCACAGCGGCCATGGACCCAACAGTGTTGATGATGCTTCAAAGGTACCGGCAGGAGATAGAGCTGCTGAAGAAACAACTAATGGAGAAGACAGAATAGTCTTCGGCCTCCAAGTAGCCTGAGATGCAGGGCGAATCGTCATGGGGAGCTGCAAACCCGAGTGACTTCCCATCACTTTATACCCTACCCCAACCCTACACAGCAGTGCACGTCACAGCCGCTGATGCCGCCAGTGGCACCACAGGTGCACCAGACACCCCAGGCACCTCCACTATTGCATCCTCCTCCACAGGCGACCGCTTTGGTCACTCCGTGCCTACAGTCAGCACACTTCTACCCAGAACCAGTCGATCCAACCACCATAAATAAGCTGATGGTGGAAAGGATGATTGAGCTGAAACTGGCTGAGAGAAGTGAAGGCGACTACGTCGCATTCGATGCCTACCGGGTACCATACCCGTCCCACCATGCTGCGAAGCGGCTCCCTCCTGGGATCAGCAAGCCACCTAAATTCGACAAGTTCAATGGGAAGGGATCCCCAAAAGAACACGTCGCCTACTATATGACCGTCATGGGCGATCTAGATGCGGATGAGTGATACTTGCTGAAGTTTTTCGGGTCCTCGCTGACGGGGCTCGCATTTGAGTGGTATTCAAGCCTCCCGATCGGGTCGATCAGCGACTGGCCGGATATGCAGAAGAAGTTTAGAGAAAGATTCCATGTCGCAGAGAGGGAGGCCACAGTGGCCGAACTCTACTCAACAAGACAGAGGGCAGATGAGACAGCCCTCGAACATATTAAGAGGTGGGGAAATCTCAGAATGAGATGCCAGTGGCCCCCGCTCCTCCGGAGGACGCTGTACAAATCTGCAAACAGAACCTCAGGAGGGAGGTGATGGAAAGAATGATTGGAATGGAAATCTGATCGTTCGATCGATAAAACAATATCGTGCATGAGGTAGAAGCTTTCCTGGCCAGGCCTGCCCCTACATCTACTACCACCGCAACACAAAAAGGTAAAGCAGTAGAATGACGTCAGGCGCCTAAAGAAGCAAATGCCCTTGATATCAAGGCATTTGAACAACAGAAAGATAAAGGCAAGAACGCGGTTGCCCCTCAGCCTGCTAAAACCACAGATAATAAAGAGGGTCCCTCACTCTGGGACAAAATGAAGAAGGCCTACTCTTTCCCAAAGGAGAAGACCAAGATTTTGTTTGATTGGGTAACCCAATACGACAAGGCCACCTTGTCTGAGCCGAAGAGGCTGGAGGACTTGAAAAGAAAAGACAGTCCAAGATTTTACCCTTACCACCAGACACTAGGGCATCCAATTGAAGACTGCTGTGTTTTCAAGGATATTATTAAAGGCATGGTGAGAGATAGATCAGGGGGAGTACAAGGTGGACCCTCCACAACCGCATGAAGCTCCTCTGAGAAGAGCTGCAGTTAACATGGTCTCTCTATATCAGGCATTGCCTGAAGAGATTGCGAGAGCTAGCACCCGGCATACTTATGAAGCCTGCTTCCTGGCACCCATAAACGAACAACCGGGATGGCAGCAAGTCCCTACAAAGAACAAGAAAAAGAAGGCACCTTGCCCGAGTGTGGGAGCACATGTTCATGGCATCACGCCATGGCCTACTCCTCCGGTGGCAGCTCTTGTGTGGATCGACCAACCTGTAGTCATCAGGACACATACACAAAATCGAAGGAGAGAAACTCCACTATCGACGGCCAAGGAGATTAGTCTCGAAGCCCGATGGCTGCAAAATGACATAGACAGGCTAGATGAGTACGTACAGTCCGAACTGAAGCCTCTACTGGTGTGGAACCACGTCCCATGTAAAGAGGCAGGGTAGCTTTCACTGAGACAAAAAGAAGAAGCTGACAAAGCATCTGACAACGATGGCAGCCCATTCTGGGGGCAAACACCAGCCGAGGGAAAGAAAAAGAAACCAAGGAAGAAAAGAAAGGTCAGCAAGGCCAAAAAGGAGCTAATTTTATCCTGCAATACCCTCTCAGCTCTCTTCAATTTGCCTAGTAAAGAGGATGAAGAGGAGATATTTTTCACACCTGCTACCAAGGGCAGCCAGGCCGAAGCCGCAACTACCACTCATGCGACCCAGTCAGGCTGACAATGGGGGTGCCAGCCGCCCGCTAACCATAATATCATCTTCAGGTGAGAGCAGCCCTACAGGATACCTCCCCCGGAGGTCAGGGGAGTCTAGATCCCTCCTCCGCCAAGCTTATACAACCAGAGTGGGGGCAACACTGTCACCCCTTCCTTCCTGGAATTTCTGAAAGTGTCAAAGTGGAAGCAGCCGTGTCGGGATGCCAACCCTACAATCGGGAATACCCACCCGCAGCCCTAGCAATCTTCCAGAGTTATGGATGAAGATGAAGCCTGCCTGACAGCAGCCAACAGAGGGTAGCAAGAGCATGACACCAAGCAGAAGGGCACAGAATCAGAGTCCGATGAGGCAAGTCCGTCAGGGGCCGCAGTTTAAAACCCTTCCAAGCCTAGATGGGTAGAAGAGATGAAGCTGTCCCATGTCCGAGCTGGAAGTAGAATAATGAAGCTACTTAAGAAGCTCCCGGTGAGGTTCACCATTTGAGAGATCCTTTCTTTGAGCGAAGATACCCGACAAGCGATCATCATCGCTCTGCAGATGCCTACTCAATATGAAACATGTCTGGCCGAGGCACTGCCAGAGGCCAATGTGACCTTCACTCAGGAGGACATGCTACTCCCCACTATCAGCCACAACAAGCCACTGTATATGAAAGGGCATCTGAATGGTCGAGAGTTGAACAAAATCTTGGTCGATCCCGGAGTAGCTGTCAACATCCTACCCTACAGGATATATCAGAGGCATTACTTTAATGTGTGCCTTGACAAAGTCGGTGATATGCATATCACTGGCTTCAACCAAGCAGGTCGACCAAGGTCAACCTGCTCTCTGCACAGGTCGACCGATCCCCTCATCATCATTCTTTTTTTTTGGTTCGCTCATTTTCATATTTACTCCTCTTATTTCATATTTTTTTCGGTTCACTCTGCATAGGCACACTGATCCTCACCACCTACCAACAAGAATATTCTTATTGGGAAAAAGGCTCACCCTCAACAGCAATGGACACCAGCAAAGAGGTAGGTGGCTACACATGGAAGGAAAAAAATTGTCCCAACTAATCTATGTACCAAATCTATTAGAAATGTGACAATTTTGGCGCTTGGAATAGGAAAAGAGATTGGATAAATGGGGCCTACCAAGCTAGCACAGCTAGCTGGATCCTAATAAAAGTCACTGTGTTGATCTCCAATTCGGAAATAAGAGAGGATGGTAAGCATCAATGGTTGGTGGATTGGGTAGTTCAAGAGAGGACCTACATGAAGCTGCCCAAGAGATTAGCCCCACACCAGGTAGGGATTTGAGAAGGCTCATCATGGTGACTGAGGAACACCATAAGCATCTTGTTCGTAGTTATTTAATTTATTACAGGTCTATTGTTGTTTGTTTTGTTGAGAATATTTGTAACGACCCGAGATCCGGATACCGAGAAAGGCCTGATAATCTGAATCTCGAACCGTCACCCACGAGTCCGAAGACTCGGAAGGGTTAAGGGGATGGTGTGGAAGTACACGAGAATCTAAAATAATTGTAGAATTACACAATCATATGAATAAGCAAGAAATAGAATTAACATTAAGCAAATTACATGGTCCACAATATAACAACAGCTCATAATACAACAGTAGTCCACAACTAGTACAGTAAGGAAAGGAAAGTACAACTACACGGGACATACCCTGGCTCGGGCAACTGGCAACTAACCGTGGGCACTAGAACCACGTGGAGCCTCAGACGCGCTCCTATGAAGCCTCGCCTCACCTGAAACACAGAAAAACGTAGGGAATGAGCCTCATAACAAAAGGCTCAGTAGGGATCACTCAGACCCCCACCTCGTAAAGTGAGAAACTGCAACGCAAAGTAGCTAAGAGCGAGTACTACACAAGACGTAGAATCGAGTACAATAGGAATAAATAAATGAAAAAACCCTGCTACGTCTGACACCGGTCTCACGGTGAGAAAATCAAGACACACATCACGGCGACAAGACCAAGAGTCACTACCTGACAAGACAAGAGTACCTCCCACTAGAAGCAAGGTCAGATGCGTCCCCTGGTGTCTTAGACTGCGCCTCAGGCAGCCCCCTCATTGCCCTTGGCGGAACGGGGACACCGAACAAGTAACCACAGAACAAGGACTGGTTGGGGTCACGCTCGTCAGTGCGGGTCCGCTGTCCCCGACCATGTGTGCACACACAGACCATGCGTCCCAGGGCCTCTGGCTGGTTTTTCCCTCAGCCAGACTCTGGCTACAAGACGTGGGGACCTACGGTAATCAGCCTAAAAATCGTCTCTCGGGGTAGCCTCGCCACCACTCCCTAGTGGGACCACACGCGTGTCGGAAGGCTACGACTAGTAGAGGGTCACTGAAGGAGTAGACTCTCTAGCCAACGAAAATAATGCCTAAACCGTACAAAGTACAAGGACCGCTCCTCGTACCAACACCGACTCATGGTGACACAAGCCGAGAACACCACCTCCCGGGACCCCATGACACCCTAACACATGGCCCCCACACGATGCCCAGTATCAGTCGGACCATAGGTCAGCATGTGGATCGAGGTCCACTCACTCGGGATTTGAATCGGCAAGAAATAGACTTCGGTCGAACAGAATCCAGGTGGCGGTCCACTCTGGACCATCCCTGGCACAAATGGTCAGATGCTGGACCGCCTCAAGAGAGAGACGGTCCTCTCTGGACTGCATGAGCAAGAAGGGCAGTCACCTACAGTCTGCCGCTCAAAAGGAGAAACGGTCTCCTTCAGACCATTCGAGACCCAAGCGGTCCACCTCTGGGCCGCTTCAGAGCCTAAGTGGTCCCCCTTGGGCCCGCCAAGCCACGAAACTACACAAAAGGTTAAACGGTCACCTTGTGACTGTTGGGAACTGAAACGGTCTCCCTTGGGATTGCCAGACGGGATAAACGGTCATCTCATGACCGCTAAGCCCAAAGACTGTTCAATGGTCAAAACACAACGGTCAGAAACGCCTCGGCAGTCGCACTGGCTCCACGAGGGAAACGGTTGGCCGATTGGCCGCCGTAGGGGGTAACAGTCTGTCGGGTGACCACATACCCTGTCGACACTTCCTAGTCAGCTAGCGGTCTCCATGTGGGCCGCCTACCTTTGAAGCGGTTCCTGTTAGGACCATTTCTACTCCGAAATATTGAAAACGGCAAAACATAGCGGAATTCACCATTCCACACCCTGATTACCCCCGGGTGATGGGGAAACAAAGAGGGAACCCTCCCCCATGCCCCTAGGCATCCAATGGTGCCCTCAAACCATCAAATAATGCGATAAAACTCTAGATTCGGCGCTCAATCCCCAAAGCATGATTTTCCCTTCTCGGCGTGAAATAGCCCTCTCTCGACCTCCCATCGGCCTAGAAATCGTGGGGAAGGTAAACAATGAGCTAAGGATCTGTCACCCTACCTCAAGGTCGCCCGAAACGTGACGGATCACCATCGATCTTCAAAAATCCGTTTGAAACCCTCGAACCCCCACGAGCTCGCACGAGCCCCATGCTACCGCGATCGTCCCGTCGCCACCGCCGTCATCGCCTCGCCGTCGTCTGCAGTTGGAGGAAGGTGCCGCCGCGGTCGCCGCTGGAGGAGGAAGAGGAAGAGGGGGCGGTCGGTTCTCACGGGAGGGGGAAAGAAGAAGAGAAAAGAAGAAGAAAATGAAAAAGGAAATGGAAAATGGGCTATATATAGAAAATCTAAATTTTTTGAAAAATATGAAAAAAATAAAAAAATATATTTTCTCGATCCTCGAAATACGTCGATCGCACCGGTACCATCTAAAAGTAGGAGAACTCAACGGTTTGCCCTGTATAGGGTTTCGTAGGTTCTTCTGGAAAAAACTATAAAGTCCACTCGGACACGATCTGTAACCCACGAAACCAGATCCAAAAATTCAGGATCTTATAGCCCCTCCATTCTTACAGAAATTTCATCCTCGAAATTTAGGACGGAGCATAAAACTCAGGAAGAAGGACTCACCTATGGAAAGGACTTCACGGTGATAGCACCACCACACTACGGACCCCATGCCCAACATTGTGGGTCACCACCGGACTAGCACAACCACAGGATCCCTCTCGCTCCACCGCACCAATCCATGCCAGGCCCTGCACTGATCGGGCACACGAAACCAAGAAGTCTGGCATCACCTCAGCACTCCTCGAAACTTCCAAGGGCATAGCACACCCAACACACTCCGCACATGGAGAAAACACACGATCCTCAACGGAAGACCGCAATCAATACCTACTCGGGTTGACAGCTTCTCTAGTTATAGGACACCGAGCACTCTCTGTAGGAAGCACTTCACACCTCATCCTCAGACGTGAGCCTCACCATCAAGCACTCTGGCCACACTCCTCCGTTTGCCCCACACAGCCAGCGATACACGCTCTAGAGCCGAACGGCACAATACTCATCGACCAACACCGGTTCTAAAACCAATGCTTCCCCGGACACCAACAACACCAAGGGCACCTTACGAACAACCGCCAGGGCTTCACCAACGGGGAACCACCACGCACGGCAACCAGCTCTCCACACCTACGCACGTCCAACAATCCCTTGTACAACTCCCTCCGAGCCAAGGGCACACTGCAACTAGCCAGCTACACCACTAGATGCACCATGCTCCAAACTCTCCCGAGTCTGGCCACAGACAAGCACTCTACCCCTAACCGCCATAGCTCTCGATCGACCCCAAATCTCACACCAACCAAACAACCGACAAAATAAACTGCATCTCAACCGGGACCTTAACAATTCCAGCAACTCCTTCGACTACCCACGCGGCATCCACATGGGATCTCCCTACCAATACCGACACCTCTCACTCCTTGGATCCACCTCTGAAACATCCATACCGACCAAGGTCGGCCAACCCCCGAGCTCACTCCTGAGCACTGAACGCCAGCGCCACACAACCAGCCCAAAAGGCCACGATCTGTCTCAATACCAGTTGCCAGGTGACTCCACCCAACACCATGCGACATAATTCAAGGGGGAAAACTGGCGCAATATACCACCTTGACCAACCACTCTCACCACCGAGCTTCCTGATTCTCAGAGCTACCAGCACCACTCAGTAAGATACTGCTGCCCACACATGGCAGCCAAGGCCATTTACACGGCTAAACACAACTCTTCCACCCAAGGGCAACACTCTACAACCGATTTTGAGACCTCCAGGACACGCTTAACATGAAACACACACCATACTCCACCACCAAACTGATCCTGGAGCCCGTGGATTATCGACCCACCACGCTTCCGCTGCGTAACTCTGCACCAACTATGCAACAACAGGAGGGGAAAACTTGGATTCCGCTAAGACGATCCACCTGTAATGCAGGTCTTAAACAATAGGGCACCTAGAGAGACCCCACACCAGCCTTAAACCACGATACACAACCTCGGCTGGTGCCTCTACCTGCCTAATCCAACATGACCTGCCAACGCCTACGCACCAAGACATGACGAGGGATAACCACAACACCCTCACAGGCAGCTCCACTGCCCTCACACATGACGCTTCTGGGGACTCCCCTGAACACACCTTGGGAAGGACACAAGCACGAGGAAATGCAATTATAACATGAGAATTAGTGGAATTAGACACAACCATGACACATGATGACCAAAATTCACGCGCACCTTCCACGGAGTGAGCACGACAACTCCACCCGGCCAAGTGCCTTGGGCACGCTAGGAACCCCGACTCGCTAAGCAAATGGAACGCCGTAAAAATGACTGGAACTGGGGTAGCCGCCATGGGCACTCGCGAGCAACAAGACCAACCTGACCAGATCTGAAGCACTCCAGCTCAGCTTCACCCACGGCACACGGCCCGCCTACGTGAAACTTGCCACACCTCGAACACAGTCCTGGATGCTCACTCACACCAGACTATAGTAGTCGAACCACTGGATGCGGAATAACCATGGCACACACCTACTCCTCCAGCTCCTGGCACCTCCTACCAATCCTACTCCTTCTGAATAACCCGGACACTCTCCACTCGGCGATCCACCATGACAAGGCTAGACCCAGCAACCAATAACCCGCCAGCATAACCTTCTCATCCTCGGCACACTCCATTGGCCGAAACACCCGTTCCATCGCAACACTCCACGATCTCGCCACATCAAGATCTGGCTAGCCTTCCAACGTTGACGGTGAAATAGTCGAAACTCTCGCAAGAGACGTCCACGACCACCACACGACGAACTGCCCTCGCTAGCCTCCCAACCACGACGCTGACTCAATCGCCGCACAAAGAACCAAAACATGTCGGCACAAAACTCATCCTGACTCAGCACACCTCGAGCCGCTACCTCCAGAGGAGGAGACTCGCCACTTGACTCCTCCCTAATCGGCTCCACCCGAGCCCCTGCCGGCTCTCCGATGAAAACCGCAACCACCTTCACAGCACCAAGGCCGCGTACTCAAGCTCTCGCACGAGAAACGAAGTAAAAAGTAAACACAAAACCCTATCCCAGCTGCCGAAGGTATTGGACTCTCTGGACTCATAATCACTGCATTGTCTAGAACTCCCATGCATTTCCACAACCACGCTTTAATACCATCTGTAATGACCAAAGATCTGGATACCGGGAACGACACGATACCATTCAGATCTTGAACCGCCACCTACGGGTCGAGAGGCCTGGAAGGGTTAAAGGGTTGGTGTGGTCATGCATTGAAATTTTAAACAATAGCAACAAAGTAAATCTATAAAATTAAGTACAATTCTGAGAGGAATAAAATTAACATTTTATAACAATTAAATAACTACATAGTCCTATCCACAAGTATAGTCTACAGGGAAAAGAACGTATCCAATGCCGAGTGAACACTCGGCCTGGCGAGCTGGCAACTAAAGTACCTCTGACTAGCATGCTCCACGGGGGGCCGCCCCCAGCACACTGCAAAAAGTGATATTTGTGTATCCGGTGCAGGTGGATGCGTGAATCCGCACGGTTGCATGGGGATGCGTATGGTAGCAAATACATTTGCATAGCCCAAAAATGTGTGGTATAACTCTGTTTGTGCAATGTCGCACATATTGAAAGGGTGATCGTCATGAAGCTAGTAGACCTTAACAACACGGAAGATGTGCAAGTTGAGACGGAAGACGCAGAGTATGCAATGCGTCAGCTAGAAGCCTTGAACAATGAGGCGGGGTTTGTTAAGTATGGTTTGTTTGTGAGCGACGTAGCGATAGAGGGATATAATGATGCCTTTCGCGGCGTATCGGCGGAATCGAATCCATACAATGACGGAACACGCGAGTGCGTTGAATGGCTTCAAGCATGGCATTTTGGCATTCGTCGCAAGTTAGAGCGTTCGATTGATGAACCTGAGCGCCGCGTGGGCGAGTCGAACGGACCATATACAATCAACGCCGATCCAAACAACGTCCCATCCGCAAAATGGGCACCGTCCGCAAACGATGTAACCGCCGCAGTTTCCGCAACAAAGTTGGAGCCCAAGGTTATTATCCCATCACATTATGCAACCGCATCAGACGTTCTCAATGCGGCAATTGATGCGGTATTTCCTGATGTCGCTAAGGACATCGATGGTTCAGGTGAAGCCGTTCAATCTAACCAACTGACACCACTTCAATATGCGGCGAAGTATGGCGCACCAATGTCGCGCATTACACCTGAACAATGGGATGCGGTGTTTGACGAGGTATTTGCAAACGATCCCGCCTTCGCATCGATGTACTGCGAAAACAAGTATGCAGTGGCCGCCTTGGCAAATGCACGCATCGTGTGGAAAAAGGCATACAATCATTTGATACTGCTGATGTAGAAAGAAGCGCGCCCCGGCTGCGGATAGCAACCGGGGCGGCGTGGTGGTCAAGCGCGGCGCGAAGGGGGTAAGCCGTGCTATGTAGTGATTAGATCATAGTCCGGTTATCGCTGTCAACCTTTTTATTTACACTGTTTTGTAGGTGTTGCACATTTACTTCCAGCTTCGTAAATCGGTGTTCGACGCGGACAAAATACTTAATCAGAATTCCGGCGTTGACAATGATGCCGATGACGACGGAAACAAGGGTGGCAATCTGGATGGCCGCTTCCATGATTATGCAATCATTGACAGACCGGCGTCCACAAGCCCATGCGCTGCATATATGTTGCGTCCGTTTTCGTGCTGAATGATTGCGTTCACCAGCTTGCGTAGTGTATCAGGGTCATAGACGCTGATTGGTGTCGATGGTAGCACTCCAACGGCGCGTGCAACCGACTGCACATAAGCGTTGGTATTGTTCTCGCTCGGCGGTGCCCAACGTTGAATGATCTCCTGTACTGTATCAATCTTAGCTCCACCCACTCCCGGCGTGCCCGCGTGTTTGCTGTAGCTCTGCAAAACCTTGCCTAATGCACGGATACCGAATTCAGGCGTTTGGAATACGACGAAGCGATTATCTCCGCTTTGATCTGGTGCCATGCCTTGCCACACAATCGAATTGCGAACAATGTTACCTGGGTTGTTGTTACGTTCGCCGCGTGTTTTCTTGGATAGAACTTGCATGGTCTCCCCTATTGGGTCATTAAAAAACTTTGTAGCAGCATCGCCGCCGTTTGTCGGCATCGTATCCCAATCCGCAGGCGTATCGTATTCCCACTGATATTCGCTTGTGTATTGCAATGACGGTATTGCGGACGCCTGCGCCCGACTGTAGTACAGCGCAAGCAATCCACCGGCAGCGGCTAGGATAAGCGTGGGTCTCATTATAGGTATGCGGTTTCGAGTGTTTCAACGTCTGACAGCCAATTGATATTTTTCGCGGCTTCGCCCGTAACGCTTACCTTTAGCCCGCCATTGACGGTATCCGCTTCCACCGCAACAACCCAAGCCACCGCGCCTGCTGACTGCGCCACAAGTGTCGGGACAATAGCCGCAACAAGTGCGGTAGCTGCGGCGTTTGCGCCCCTTGTAATCACCCCTTCAAAAGTCCAGGCGGATGCGTCGCCAGTCCCGGTATCTTGGCCGATGATTGAACCTTTAACGAAGTATGCGGCTTTGTTAGGTAGTATTACTTGGTTAGTGGTGCCTGCCGCCGCTGTTGTTGACCGCAATACGGTTGTCGTCGCGTCGGCTGTTGTTGCTTTCATTAGCAGCCGTCCGCGTTGCGAACCGCCCGTATTAGCAAACGTAGCTAATCCGTGAGCCTCATACGCAGAAATGCTCCTAGCCGTTGCGTATTGTCCTGACGTGACCGAATATGTCCCATTCGATATATTGCCTATACCGCCTAGACCAACCGCATACAGCGCTGTTACGTTGATACTTTCGCCACCGATGCAAACGCCTGACTGTGCGGATACGGTGTTCGTGTTGCCCCCACAATTCACCGCGTAGTCAGCATTTGCCCAACAAGTGGTACCGCCGCCGACAAATGCATAGGGTCCGAACGCACGATTAGAACCGCCGCCCGCGATAATCGATCCTTCCGCTGTTGCCTGATTGTTCGTCCCGCCTCCGACTGTCGCATAGTTGGCCGACGCAGTATTTCTCTGCCCTCCGCTAATAGTTGAATAAGCACCGCTCGCTACTTGAGTGGAGCTAGTACGGGACAATTGTAAATCAACTGCATAAGTACCGCGCTTATTACCTCCTGTCGCGGTATTAGTAGGTATTGCACCAAGTAGCGCACCCGCGCCTTTTGGCGCAATCGCCGCATCAACTGCGGCAGTTGCCCCCGTCGCGGTCAAACTATCTACATTCACTACATTGTTAGGGGCCGCAGTACCTTGCGCTTCGGTGAAGTATTGAAGACCGCCAGCCGATGCGCCGATGACGATCTGTCCCGGTGTAGATTTATCGACAGTGACATTGTCGCCTGCGATGATTTCCACTGATTGCAGACCGTCCGCACCGCCGCCTAATACATCACCTTGCGCCACCTGATCGCCATCGATACCCGTTCCGCCTTGTTCCGGGTCAAGTACAGAAGGATTATGATGTAATTCTAGGAGCAGATTGGTTGGCTAGATATGAGGCCAGTGTCCATTGTAAAACTAGCTCGGTGTCTTTTTCTGGACAACCCGAGCTTTCTTTTGTTAAGGTTAGGCACTCGATGTCTATGCCGCTTATTTTGGCTCTTCGAGCTGGGAAGTTATTAAAGAAAGGATGTCAGGCTTTTATAGCCTTTGTTTCTTTAATCCCTAAGAAGGAATTGGAGATTAGGGACATCCCTATTGTGTGGGACTTTCTAGATATCTTTCCTGAGGAATTGTCAGGACTTCCGCTTGAGAGAGAGGTAGTCTTCTCTATTGATTTAATTCCTGACATGTCCCCTGTTTCTAAGGCTCCGTATCGTATGTCTCTTACAGAGCTGAGGGAGCTAAAACGGCAATTAATGGAGTTACTTGAGAAGGGTTTATTCGTCCAAGTACATCTCTGTGGGGAGCCCCAGTATTGTTCATTTGGAAGAAAGATGGTTCGATGAGGTTGTACATTGATTACCGGCAATTGAACTAGCTTACTATCAAGAACAAGTACCCATTGCCGAGGATAGATAAATTGTTTGATCAAATAGCAGGAGCACAATATTTCTCTAAGATTGATCTCTGATCTGGATACCATCAGGTGCGGATCAAGGACGACGATATCTTTAAAATAGCTTTCCATAGCAGGTACAGACACTTTGAATTTGTAGTAATGCCTTTTGGACTAACGAATGCTCCTGTAGCTTTCATGCAGTTGATGAATAGTGTATTTCGGCCCTACCTAGATCAGTGGGTCGTAGTGTTTATTGATGATATTCTGATATACTCCAAGAATGAGGAGGAGCATGCTGAGCACTTGAAGATGGCGTTACAATTATTGAGAGATCATCAGTTGTATGCCAAGTTTAGTAAATGTGACTTCTGGTTGCAGGAAGTGTCTTTTCTGGGTCACATTATCACTAAGGAGGGTATTTCTGTTGATCCCTCGAAAGTGGAGACAGTAAAGAACTGGGACAAGCCTACTAATGTGACGGAAGTAAGAAGTTTTCTAGGCTCGGCAGGTTATTATCGAAGGTTTATTAGGGATTTCTCCAAAATTACGGTACCTTTAACAAGATTAACTCGCATGGAGAACCGATTTGAGTGGTCAAAAGATTGCGAGAAGAGTTTTCAGACTCTAAAGGAATGTTTAACCACTGCCCTTGTTTTGGCCCTGCCTTCGGGGGAAGGAGGTTTTGTTGTTTACACCGATGCTTCAGGTATTGGCCTAGGATGTGTGCTTATGCAGCATGGGAAGGTGATTGCTTACTCTTCTAGACAGTTAAGGAAGCACGAAGAGAATTATCCTGTCCATAATTTAGAGTTATCAGCCGTAGTATTTGCCTTGAAGATTTGGAGGCACTACTTGTATGGAGAAATATTTACAGTGTTTTCTGATCATAAGAGTTTGAAGTACCTATTTTCTCAAAAGAAGCTTAATATGAGGCAGAGAAGATGGCTTGAGTATTTGAAAGATTTCAATTTTAGTATAGAGTACCACACTGGAAAAGGTAATGTGGTGGTAGATGCTTTAAGCCGCAAGCCGATAGCAAAGTTGTCAAGTCTCATGTTGCAAGAATGGAGATTACTGGAACAGTTGGCTAGTTTAGACCTCAATGTTAGTGAGGATCAGGTCATGATCACACAGATTCAGCTTCGTCTAGAGTAATTGATGGAAATCAAGTCCCTGCAAGGAAATGATCGGATGTTGGTAGAGATCAAGGAAAGTCTGAGCAATAGACCTGATTTTATTTTAGCTAATGACGGTAGGTTGTTATTTAGGGGAAGAACCTGTGTTCCTGATGTCGTTGAAGTAAAAAGTAAGATCTTAGAAGAAGCCCATAGGTCTAGGTATACTATTCACCCTGGAAGTACTATGATGTACTAGGATTTGAAAAGATCTTTTTGGTGGCTGAGCATGAAAAAGGAAGTCACAAAATTTATGAGTAGATGCTTGGTATGTCAGCAAGTAAAGGATGAGCACTTCAGACCTACTGGAAAGTTAAAGCCACTCGATATACCACAACGAAAATGGGAGAGCGTCGGCATAGATTTTATCATGGGTCTACCTAGGACTCATAGCGGATTTGATGTAATATGGGCCATTGTTGATAAACTGACTAAGTCTGCTCATTTCTTATCCATTAAGTCAAAGTGGACAGTTGATGTTTTGGCTGCTCTATATATAAAGGAGGTTGTAAGACTTCATGGAATACCGGTAAGTATTGTGTCAGATAGAGACCCCATATTTACCTCACATTTTTGGAGAGGACTACAAGAGTCTTTGGGAACCTGTCTGAATTTTAGCACTACCTTTCATCCTCAGATAGATGGACAGCCTGAAAGAACCAATCAGATCGTGGAAGATATGCTAAGAGCTTGCATAATTGATTTTGGAGGCAGTTGGCATGAGCACTTGGCTTTGATTGAATTCGCCTACAATAATAGTTACCAGTCCAGTATCTAGATGGCTCTGTTTGAGGCTCTTTATGGATGAAGTTGTCGATCACCATTGTGTTAGGATGAGGTAGGAGATAAGCAATGGCTGGGACCGGATCTCACTTTAGAATCATCCAAGAATATCCATGTTATCCGAGATCATTTGCAAGTGGGACAATCGAGATAGAAAAGTTATGCCGATTGTAGAAGGAGAGCAGTAGAGTTTCAAGTCAGCGAGCATGTGCTCTTGAAGGTTTTGCCCATGAGAGGAATTCGAAGGTTTGACATTCGTGGCAAGCTAAGTCCGAGATACGTTGGCCCATTTGAGATTCTAGAGAGAGTTGAAGAAGTTGCTTACAAATTAGTTTTTCCATCTAAGTTATCTAGAGTGCACAATGTTTTCCACGTATCTATGTTGCAAAAATATGTTTATTATCCCACTCACATCATTCAACATGCGGATCTAGAATTAAAGGAAGATTATACTTATGAAGAAAGACCCATCAAGATTTTGGACCGTTAGTAGCAGCAACTCAGGTATTGTTCCATACCTATGGTTAAGGTTCAATGGAGCCGACGTGGAACTCTGTGCCATGGGAATGATGGATATCTCTTTTGGAGGTGAGAAAGTTTCTCTAAATGTGTTTAAGGCATCGCAATATCCGGAGCAAGAAGTGGAATGTAACGTGATTGATATTTTTGAGGAATTGATCGATGAAAACCTGAATGAAATTAAGGATACCTTAGAAGAGGGTAGCATGCTATAGGATTCTCTTTTCTCTTCTGCACCCTACTCTAAGATAGAGCCGCTTCCTGTACTTCAATCTGAACCTACTCTTCCATCTCTAGAGCATCCTCCTATTCTTGAACTTAAGCATCTCCCAGACTCGTTGAAATATGCTTATTTGGGCCTTGACCAAACTCTTCCTGTCATTATTGCCTTCAATCTTTGTGCAGTTCAAGAATCTCAACTTCTTCTTAAGGAGCATAAAGGGGCGATAGGCTGGTCGGTGGCGGATCTCAAGGGGAGTAGTCTGGATGTTTGTATGCACCATATTTATTTAGAGGACAATGTCAAGCCAAGCAGCGAAATGTAGCACCATCTAAATCCTAACACGAAGGAGGTGGTTAAGAAGGAAGTAGTAAAGTGGCTAGATGCCGGGATCATATATCCCATCTCAGATAGTAAGTGGGTCAGCCTCACACAAGTGGTGCGAAAGAAATCAGGGTTGACCGTTGTGAAAAATGATAAAGGAGAAGAGGTACCAATGAGATTGCAAATGGGGGTGGAGAGTATGTATTGGCAATAGAAAGCTGAATTCTATAACAAATAAAGATCATTTCCCTATCCCGTTTGTGGATCAAATTTTGAAAAAATTGGCTAGACAACAATACTTCTATTTTTTGGATGGTTACTCTGGGTACAATCAGGTTACTATTTACCCAGATGACCAAGAGAAGACTACATTCACGTGTCCTTATGGCATGTTCGCATTTAGGAGAATGTCGTTTGGGCTGTGTAATGCCCCTGCCACCTTTCAGCAGTGTGTGATGCCAATTTTTTCTGAAATGGTGGGAGAATTTTTAGAGATTTTCATGGACAACTTCTTAATATTTGGAGACTCACTTGAAGGATGCTTGAGGAACTTGAAAAAGGTGTTAAAAAGATGCATTGAATCAAATCTGGTGCTTAGCTAGGAGAAGAGTCATTTTATGGTAAGAGAAGGTATCGTGCTAGGTCACATTGTCTCGGAGAGAGGGATAGAGGTAGATAAAGCTAACGTAGACCTCATTTCCAATCTTCCTCTGCTGAATGCTATCAAGTAAATCCATTCTTTCCTCAGCCATGCAGGTTTTTATAGAAGATTCATTAAGAACTTCTCTGCCATTGCTCGTCCGCTCACACAGCTTTTAGCCAGGGACACTCCTTTCCAGCTTGATGATTCTTGTTTAGAAGCATTTCATTCTCTAATAGCAGCCCTTACTCAAATCCCAATTCTTCAATCTTCTGATTGGTCACTACCTTTCAAAATAATGTGTGATGCCTCCGATTATGCAATAGGAGCAATCCTAGGTCAGAGAATTGATAAGAAGCCCATGGTAATCTACTATGCGAGTCGCACCCTCGCTGAGGCTTAGATGGACTACACAACCACGGAGAAAGAACTTTTGGATGTTATTTTTGCCCTAGAGAAATTCCATTCATATCTTTTAGGGGCGAAGGTCATTGTATATTCCGATCACTCTGCATTGAAGTATTTGCTCACCAAGAAGGATGCTAAACCCCGGTTGATTCGATGGATTCTCTTATTGCAAGAATTTGATCTGGACATTAAGGAAAAGAAGGGGTTAGAGAATGTTGTTGCTGACCATCTATCACGCATTGTCATACCTACTAGCACTCCAATGAACGATTCCTTTCTTGACGAGCATCTCCTTGTTGTTTCTCATACCTCAACCCCCTGGTATGCTCACATTGTTAACTACTTGGCAGTAGGATAGATCTCGGGTCGGTGGACTAGTCAGGAAAAGGATCACTTCTTTGCTAATGTCAAGCACTACTTTTGGGAGGACTCGGAGCTGTTTCACATGGGTCCTGATCATATTATTCGAAGGTGTGCCCCTGAAGAGGAACAATAATCTATTTTGAATTTCTGCCATAATCTTGCATATGGAGGACACTTTTCAGGAAAGAAGACTGCAGCTAAGGTATTGCAAAGTAGATTTTATTGGCCCACTTTATTTAAGGATGCATATGAATTTACTAAAACATGTTTGAGGTGCCAAGCTGTAGGCAATAATTCGAAAAAAGATATGATGCCGCTTAGTCCCATTCTGGTTGTGAAAATTTTTGATGTTTGGGGTATAGACTTCATGGGCCCGTTTCCACCATCCTTTGGCAATGAATATATTCTGGTGGCGGTCGACTATGTTTCGAAATGGATTGAAGCTATGGCCACTAGGATGAATCATCACAAGGTGGTAATGAAGTTTGTGAGGAAAAATATTTTCTCTAGATTTGACTGTCCTTGGGCTATCATAAGTGATGGGGGTTCACATTTCATGCATTCTTAATTTTCAACTTTACTCCACAAATATGGCATCAGTCACAAGCTTGCTACCCCCTATCATCCCCAAACTAGTGGCTAGGTAGAAGTATCCAATAGGGAAATAAAGAACATCTTGCACAAAATAGTTCGACCAGATAGAAAAGACTGATCTGATAGGCTAGATGATGCATTATGGGTATATAGAACTACATATAAGACTTCTATTGGAATGTCACCTTATCGTCTCATCTTTGGAAAAGCCTACCAGTTACTTGTAGAACTAGAGCATAGAGCATATTGGGCCATTAAACAAGTCAATTTTGATCTCATTCAAGTTGGGTCCCAAAGAGCTCTTCAACTTAATGATCTAGAGGAACTGCGTAATGAGGCCTATGAAAATTACAAGATTTACAAAGCTAAAACCAAGGCATTCCATGATAAGCACATTCACAGGAAATCTTTTCATGTTAATCAAAAGGTTTGGCATTTTAATTCAAGGCTGTGCTTGTTCCCGAGCAAACTAAAGTCTAGATGGGATGGGCCGTTCATTGTTGTTAAATGGAGCCGTTAAAATTTTAAATTCACAAAATGGTCATATTCCCTGGTGCCACGCTCAGAGTCATTTTGTCATGCTTTTACTTTGTTGAGTACAGGTCAGCCACCGTGACCTCCCTTTCAGTGACATGAAACCTCTCTCTGAGCTTCCTTTGCATGTTCGGCCAGTTGATAATTGAGCCAGTTGGTAGGCTGGAATACAATTCAAATGCAAGCCTTATCCTTGAGGACCCAAAAAATTTTAGGAGGTATGACTTATCCATTACCAAGTCACCCATTACTGTCATGTAGTATGCAATATGTTCCTTTGGGGACCCCTACCCGTTGAATTTATCAAATTTGGGCGGCTTGTTGATCCCTGGGGGGAGCCGCTTGGTAGCATGATGGGGTGGGTACGAGACTCGATAAACATCGAATGTGGCATAATCTCCTTCACCCCGTTCTACAAGCTTCATTTCTATCATCTTCTCTATCATCAGCTTATTCATGGTGGTCAAGTCGACTGACTCAGGGTAAAGGTGTGTTGGCCGCAAGTACGGTAGAGCCGTCACTGGCGGGGCAGGATATAGTAGTGGTGCATGATGATATTGCGACAGCAATGACTTGGAGGGATGTTGTTGAGTAGCAGGTAGACTGTGTTCTGCTGGCTGGAAGAGAGTTCGGGGTGGCAGTAGATCCACCAGGTTAGCTCCTTCCTGTGATGGTTCCGCCTGCATTTCTGGCTGCGAGAATGGTGAGGCCTACTCTGTCTTTTCATTCAATTGTTTCTTAAAGAGTTCTATCTCCTGTCGATACTACTACTACAGCATCATTATGGATGGGTGTAGGGAAGACCTGTTGGTTGTAGCTTCCGGAGTCTAGTCAGAGATTGCTTCGGCCGAGCTAACTAACTTAGCCCCATCTGGTTCTGAAGCCACTACATTAGCGGTGACGGTGCTTATTTCTTCATTAACGGGCTCTTTTCATTTGGCTTGCAAGATTGCGCTAGTTATTTCTTTTCTTCCAGTAGCCAAGCCAGGCCTATCGGCTGTCCGGGCAAGCTCTTTTGGCTCAGTTAGGAAAGCTCCATATTGAGTGGTGATTCCTGCTATATTGCATGAATACACATACAGCTTCTTCCCTTGTCTTCTGACTTCTCTTCCAGACCGGTGTGGGAATGCCATCCTTTTGAAAACGTAGACTTGACTTGCCTTGCTGGCTCCCAGAGGCACCTCGAGATGCTCTGCTTTCTCATCCCCTAGATTGCCTTTGCCTGCAAGTGGCGATCAGTCTTCTTCTCCTTCCTTAATGGTCATGGCATTTGATAACCGCTGCTGGCCGAGTAAGGGGTTTCTCAGACCTCAAAAGTAGTTGCCTACTATTCCAGCCAAATCATCCTGTCCATGTCCTCTAGCGAGGATGGAGAGCAGCTTCTGGCCTCGCAACGGAGGCATGTACGCCAGATGGGATATCATGGTGGAATGGTTGAATTTCTTCTTTGTTACAGGGACGTCCGCCTGTCGGGCACAAGACTTGAAAATTACATGGCACGATGGGTCCATGACCTTGTCACTTTCCTTGGCGGCAAACCCTCTATTCTTTTTCTTCTCCGCCTTGATAGGCCTTAAATTGCTATTGCTTGTTATGGCTAACGGGACAAGCTGGATCTTTTTTGGGACCCAGACTTGCTTAATTTTCCTTGGCCTTGGGGCTAGCTCCTCTTGGCTTTGGCGGCTAGCTTCTTCTTTTTTAGCTTTTCTCCAAAATAAGTCTTGGAAGGAGTTGTAGGTTGAGACTGCCGGAACTACGTGGCCTGGAATCACCTGGGCATAGCGTCCATTTGGAAAGAGGCGGACACCACCAATCATTATGAACTTCCCTGAAGCTGAGAGACATCCAGAAATGGGAACAGGCACTTTCCTCCAGGATCTCCTTCTTTGGCTGCTCTCGGACTGGTCGGCGCGAGTTGGGTGGGTAGCATAAGCCACATGATGTACCAAGCAGCCCACCATTCGAGCTTGACCTCCCAGCGAGGTCTGGCAACTTTGGCCCCTAGCTTGGCGGGCCAGTGGTTCCTTAGTAGTAGTAGGAATAGCAAGTTTTGTGGCCACTGTCTTGATGATGTTAGTGAAGGCGACCCCCAAGATGTTTGGGAATTTGACCACTGGTGGGAAGCTTCCAAATGCGGTGGGTACCGCCAGGTACCCATTGATGGCATGAGCGGCCATGACTTGCGGACCGAAAGTGCAAGTAGCTAGTCCGGTCACCATGATGTTACCTACAAATGGCAAGAAACAAGTTGTCAATATTTAATATAGGGCCTTTGGGGCCCTCAATCCTAGCGAGAAGATGAATGGAGACTATGTCCCACCGTGCGTGCCAGCTTGTGGGGATGGGATTTTATTTATAGACTACTCGGTATGATTATTCATTTGATAGGTGTGCCAGCCACTAAATGATAAATTTATTGTGCACTCTATCTGACTTCGTTAGACCAATGAGAAGTCCGTGTTGGGACCAAAAGTCTGCTGCATCGTATAGGTATCGACATTAATTACATCTCCCTGAAGGGGAGAAAATCCTTGATTAATCGTCAAGAGAGAGGGCCCTTAGGCCTGCAATCATTATCAATTAAAGAAAAGAATGAAAGTTCCAAACTTTAATGAAAATGACATCCCCTATTGAGGGGGCAAGCAGTTGGATGAAACTAGTGAACGGTTAACCAAATCAGATTCGAACGAGATTCCCAATTTATAAGTTCAATGTATGCCAAAAATATGGCAAGTTTAATATCTAGGATTAAATCCTAATGGAAAACCATTTAAACACAGAGGGCTATTGGCCCAACACCGGGTTGAGCTATGACCATGATGGGATGACCCCGAGGTTCATGCACGACTCGCAGAGGCCACCTTGATATCCCCTTTGCGTAGGGTCTGAGGGAGAAAGGATCCCAGGTTGAATATTATTAGCTTATTAGAGAAAGCATCAATGTTTGTGGGTTTTCATTATATCTGTCTCCTTGCCCATTATTATTATCTTCAATTTTTTTGGATTTTGTGTCATTTTCATAATTATTATTTATTTATTTATTTACTTACTTATTTTTTATTATTATGTTTATTGATCTGGCTTGGAATGAGCGACTCTATGGGTGGACGCCCATTTAATGGGCAACCATGGGGTTTGACGCCATTTCCTTGAGATCTTTCGTGTCCGACTGGGCCTCCTCCCTTCCTCGTTTTGAGGTCTGTTTCAATTGGGTAAGTCTCCGGGTGGCTTTCCAAGATGGGGAGGACTCTTCCCAATATTTATCTCTTTCCATGGATGATTATCCTACTTGTTCTCGGATTTAACTCCGTTCTATAAATAGAGCCATGCGGCTCTTGTTCAAGGGGGCTGATTCCATAGCAGAGGGGAGGTGCTGCTCGACTGTTGGCTCAAGGGAAGAGCTCCCTGCGTCCAAGGCTTCATCCTTTTGGAGGCTCCTTCCTGAACAACCATCAAAGCCAAAGCATTGGAGAAACAATCCCCCAGGCTTTTATTCTGTTCTCTATCTTTTTATCTTTCTTTTCTGATCATTACATGCATGCATCATATCCCTTTTTATTTTTAATCTCCTTTCCTCTCAACCGCGTTGAGAGCCTCTATCCAGTGCAACACTTGCACATTTGTCTTTTTTTTTACATTCACGTCATCACATCTCCCACCCTTTGGATAGGGGTTTAAAGGCCAAAGTGCCAATAAGGTGTGTCATCTTCCATGCCCTTCACGTTATGCGTTTCATTTGGATTTGATACTACACACTTGGTTCTAATTCCATATCTTCTTTTGTTGGTTGCTCGTTGTTTTTTGCAAAGGATAATCTGAAGAGGAACCCTCTCCATAGGCCGGCCGATAGAAAAAGGAGGAAGTCGACTCACAATCTCCCCGCACTTTCAAGTATATCGCGATCCCTCATTTTTATTTATTGCTTACATATTTTGAGGCCCGCGTGTCCTCTGGCGATCATGTTTCCACATAGCATCCTACGCATGCTCCCACCTCTCCTTTTCCCCCATTTTTTATCCTATTATATGTTTTCTTTATTTATTTCTTAAGTGGATTTTAAATAGATCTACATCTAGGACTTCCTTCTTCAGGTTTTGCTTGTAGATTTGCACTGCATCTTGATGGGGCGGATGCTTGCATCCCATACTAAGATTTTGCCATCTTTTAATGTACTCCAATGATGTTTCATCATTTCTCTGCCTAGATGCATAGAGTTCGGCCACGGTCACCTCCCTTTCAATGACATGGAACCTTTCTCTGAACTTGCATTGCATATCTGACCAATCATTGATAAATCCAGCCGACAAGTTTGAGTACCATTGAAAAGTGAGTCCTATCAGTGATGACCCGAAGAACTTCAGCAGGTAATATTCCTTGGTCACCAGATCGCCCATCATGTTGATGTAATAGGCTATGTGTTCCTTCGGTGATCCTTGCCCATCAAATTTATCAAACTTCGGTGGCTTGTTGATGCCAGGGGGCAACCTCTTAGCGGCATGGTGGATGGGGTAGGGCACTTTGTACACATCAAAATAGGCATAATCATCAGCACCTCTGTCAGCCAGCTTTATTTCAATCATTTGTTCTATCATCAACTTATTTACCATTGTCGGCTCCATCGGATTTGGGTGACAGTAAGTCTGTTGCATCTGTGGTGTGGTCAACACCGTTGCTTAGGGTATAGCAGTAGTTTCCTGGCATTGAGGAGTCAGGTGTTGTATTGGGGCCACGCCCCCAGTGTGATTGGGTATCGACTGGGTGGTCACTATCTCTGGTGTAGCTTCGAATGCATCGGTGCTTGGCCGTGACGTCTCAGGAGGAACTTCAGTCTGTTTTGAAGTTGAAGCATGAGTACTTAACTCGCTCAGCTATCTCTTCAGCATGTCAACCTCTTGCTGATACTTCTGGAGTAGAATTAGCACAGTGGGATCATGGGTAGAGGGATTGGGAACCTGGGTTCCCCCTTCCAATGGAATATCAGGAGAAGATGTTGGTCTTTCACCGTCATCTTCAGTGGTGACCACGTTTACAGCCATCATGACCACATTTGCACTTGTTTCGCCAGCGAGGGTTTGTAGTGCCTCAGTTGCATCCCTCTTTCTTCTTGTGAGAGGACCCGGTCTCTTGATGAACTTGGAGAATTCATCGTGATCTTCGGGTGAAGACCCATTGCGGTCGGCCACTCCGACCATGTTGTAGGTGTAGACCCGAAGTTGTCCACTTCGCATCACCTTTCTAGCCGATCAACTAGGGAAGGTTAATCTATCAAACACTGAAATCCTCGGTGTGGTTTTCTCAGAGGGATGGCCCATAGCATCCTGACCCCGCATCTTCCATTTCTTTCGAGTTGACTTGTTGTTCCCGGCCTTCTTCTGCAGCGTCCACAGCTTCCAGCAGTCACTACCTTCCTAGGGAGGTATTCCCAAGACTGCAAAAGTATGTTCGCACAGTCTAGGTAATGTCATCTTGCCCATTAACAGGGAAAATCATTGGCGATGGTATCCTCACACGTGCCAGAGGTTGTAGGCGAATCACCCTCGTTGGGCCACTCTACCACAATTCCCATCATGTAAGGAAATATCTGCCTGTCGAATGTAGGCCTGGATAGCTGCGTTACGAGACGCCCAGCCTGGCGTCTCAGTCTTCTCCTCTTCTTTATTTCTCTTGAACCTATCAACCATGGTAGGCCCTAGTTGAGGTAGAGCTGGTGCCCAAGCCTATTTGAGCACCCACATTTGCTTGAATTTGGTTGGTTCTAGGGCCAACCTCCCCTTCAGTTTGGACCCAACATGGTCCGCTTTATCTTGGGCTAGCGTTTGAAATGAGTTGTGCACCGGCACTGCAGAGATTACACTGTCAGGTATTGCTTCGGCCTGTCAGCCATTCAGGAATACTCGGATGCCTTCGACTAGTATGGACTTGCCCGATACAGATAGCAGGCCTTACAGCATACCAACTGTAGCAACCCTGAATATTTAAAATAAAATTTTAAATAAAATTATAAATAGTGACTTACATCAAGTCGCTAATTAATTGAATAACGGCTCTTTGAATAGGCATCACTTAATCAACTAACGACACTGTATAAGGCGTCAATTATTTTCGAACAATGGTAAGAATCCTTCTCGGAATAAAAGAAGGTGAACACTTCGCTTTACCGCAACCTGCTCGAGTCGGCGGCGTCCGAACTCGGAGCCCGGATGACGGCCATGCGCAGCGCGGCCGAGAACGCGGAAACCATGATCGACGACCTGACCCTGGAGATCACCGAGAGCCAGCAGCCATTGCGCCAACAACGTGTCCACCCCAAGAGGGCATCCCAACCAACAGTCCACCCAAAACTCCTATGTGTATCTCATTTGACTCTGACCAAACCCGGCCCCACCAAGTATGCACCCCCTTCACTCACTTATGATCTTCAAGGGCCCGTGGTTCCACCTCCTTCAGCCCTCTTAGCTCACATCCCTATGGTACATCTAGCCCCACCCACTCGAACTCCTTCTAAAACAACACGTAAGGGGAACACTGGAAAGGAAGCCGAGGTACCCAGTTCCGAAGAAGTAGAGGACTACATGGCTAACTGCATGCCGGTTGAGGAATACCTGGCCCAAGAAGATGACCGTAAATTTATCCTCACCCAAAGCAAGGAGAAAGACTGGCATCAAACCTCCAGCCTTGACCTCCACCTTGAACCATTCATCCTGCCTAGAGGAAGGGCAGTCATAGAGGGTCCACTAATTGATTGGCTAAAGAAAAGCCACATCCCAGATAGCTCGAGCCCATACCACCCTCCCATAGAGCATAAACTCCAAATGGTGACCCTCCAATCTCCCCATATCACCTACCAATCCTTCCACTCCATTGATACCATAGAAGATCTGGTTAGGTATCTAGATTGGCAATTTAAGCTGACCAGCATGCGAGCCTTGGGGTCAAGTGAGTCTGGAGACCTTAGCTTTACTTGTCCCTCTATTGGATCCATCACATTTGTTTGCAATAGGGGCCAATGCACTAGTGAACTCTTGATTTTTCAGCCTATGCATGAAGAGTCTATCCTGATCCCTCTCTATGACATCCCAGTCCCTTCCTGACCAACCACACCAAGTAGCCTACCAACTCCCAACCCATTCAAGTCTAATTAGGCCCCTACTAGGGATGAGCTTGTTCTTGATAGTCCTATCCTAAGTGCATCTAGAGGGTCTCATATACACACCTTTCAGCACCACGGGATGTCTAGGTTTGGGTCAATCGATTGCACAACATATAGGGCATTTGCATGGAAACAAACAGATCCATCTGAGCAACGAAACATATAAATGGCTAGCTAATGTCCACCGACATCACCAAGAATTCCACCATAGTGACCATGTGATGGTGAGAATAGAGAGACTCTTGATTAGGGTCTCTTTCGAGCTGAGAGCCCATGGAATAGGGCCCTTTTACATCATGAGAAGGAGAGGCTACAAAGCTTATGACATAGATTTACCCGCCAGCAATGGAGTGAGGCCCACGTTCACCGTGTCACGTCCGATACCATACAAGGGCTAGGTAGTAACTCCTAGTGAGCCATTCATGTCCCCACCCTCCTTCATGAGTGAACCCCACCCTGTGAGCCCACTAGCCTCAGCAAGAGTCTGGCAAGAGAAAGTAGAGGGAATACTGGATGGGCAGGTTACTAGCACCAAGAGCTGGGATATCACACCCCAAGCTAATAGCAGCAAAAACTACTTGGAACATGGTAGTGAATAGTCATGACAAATCAAGGCAAATCACAAGAGACACAAAGAGACCAAAAATTTTGAAAAAACTATAATTTTATTGATATTAAATGTCATTATTATAATTGACTCATTAGAAGAAAAAAAATGGAAACTCAATTTCAAAATTAGACTCAAGAGGAACAAAAGACACATGTCTTCTATCTTGGAGCACTCTTCACTCTTGCCCATCCTCTTCGGAATGAATTACCTATTCATTATTACCTGAAAAATATTAAGAGAAACCGAGTGAGTAAGAGCTCAATAGAAATTGTTAGGTCCCTTGGGTGCAATCGGATCTAGAAGGGGGGTTGAATAGATCCTTCCAAAAACTATGACCAATTCAAATCTTAGCTCATTAAAGCACAAGCAACAGTTAAGATGCACATGAGGCACTTAGACACAATGCACAACGGATTAAATAGAAATAGCTCGAGTGAAAATTACAAGCACACAGTGCACAGGCTGTTGCCACACCCACAAACGCAGATCAATGGTTAGACTTGACAAGCTGCTCAATAGGACTCTTTTTTTGTGTGTGTAACCTTATCCCTTGCCTAGGAGAGTGCACCCCACTTCAGAGAAGTAGAATGGACCCACTCCACTAGGCAGAAGATGAGGGATCTTTTATTAAACATAAGAAAAAAGTTACAATAGCATAGTGGCCTTAGGCAAAAGGCCTAACAGCTAAACTACACGAAAATTGGGGAGGCCAAGTTGGTCTCCAACCATAGATCTACCACAGCAAGAAGGCAGAGATGCCGAGGAAAAAAAGAAGCTATTGTTGAACTGGTAACAGGCAAGTTTGCGAGGGCATCGGCCAACTGGTTAGCCTCCCTGAACGCATGCGTGATCCGGAGGTTGTAGCGATCAGTGTAATCCTGAATCTCTCTCCACCACCGCAGACACCTCCAGTCTTGATGTACCCTCATCGTAGCAGCCGCCAGATCCTCTGAATCAGTGCAAATGCCAGTGAGGGACAAACCAATTCCTTCACCAGCCGAATCCCATCACATAAGGCTCGAGTTTCAGCTAGTAGACTAGATCCATAACCGTAATAGTGCGCAAAAGCCAGATGAATCGTGCCTTCCTTATCTCTTATACAGCCACCTCCTCCACAAATGCCTGGGTTGCCTTTGCAAGCTCCATCTACGTTTAGAAGAAATCCATTCTATGGCGGTACCCAACGGATGAGCCTGATGTCCTTAGTACGGATTCTGGGATGAAAACCAAGAGCAACAGCCGTAGCAAGATACGACTCCAAACAGTTCCTTTGAATACCAAGTGATCAAGGGCAGTATTAACCTGGAATCGGATGCTGCGGATAGCCTGGGTGATCGGGGGAGACTTGTCATCAAACCTCCTCAAGCATCTATATTTCCAGATCTCCCATATGATGAGAATTGAGCAACATAGGGCAAGGAATCCATGGGGAGTATTCGGGTTATACACTTGTCTGAAGACCTAAAAAGGTCAGCTTTGAGAAGAAACAGACGAGAAAGACATTGACGGGAACAATAGTACAAATACGTATCAATCTCTGAAAATAGAAGGGAGTACTCTATGCAGAAAAGTTTGACGTTATCTTTTCAAATAAACATATACCTTCTATTGTTTTATAAGCTATCATAGGAAGGATCTGCTACTATTTTTCCATGCAGATAAAGTTCCATATCTTTTCAAGATAGGAAGATTTCTTACGCAGCTACTCAAGTCAAGGCATGTACAAGCCTTTCTCCAACGGATACCAATCTGAGTCTAACGAATACCAGATTGTGTCTAACAGAACCAACACTCTGATAGGCTTATATATACATGTTGTAGCTGAATAAGAAAATTAGTTTAAAGAGCCAAGAGATTAGAAAGCCCAAGTGCAAAGAGGTGTGCAAATAAAGCGAGAAATTCAGTGAACCCTAGTCACCAACACAAGCGCGTACAACCAAGAGTCGAGAGAAAAGCAAGCTACATTAGTTCTTCCTCCACCAATTCTCTGACTGCTCAAGCGAAAAAGATAAGACATGATTCTCCTGCTACATTCTCCTGCTCTTTCACAAAGCCTTTCACGATTCACTGAGTTTTTCTTTGAAGGATTTCTTTATAGCTTAACATCGTTGTGCTTCCATTTTGATTTCTAGTCTTGAACTGTTTGTAATCATTATACCCACTCTGCCTATCAAGAGGCAAACCTTGTGTAAACCCCACTTGTAAAGTGGTAGCCTTCCGTAGACACATTAAAAAATAACACTAAAACTATCAATATGCATCCCCTTCTCTGACGCTAATTTATTTTTGCCCTTTTCTTATTTTTCAGAAATGAAGAAGAAGAATAAAAAAAAGGGAGAAAAGAGGAAAAGGGGCAGAAGAAGAATTAAAGAAGAAAAATCAAGGAAGGAAAAGAAAAATAAAAAAGGACTCAAAGACCCTCTTCCGGCATCATTCAACAGTTGATCTGGCAGGTCGGCTGGTCTGGCAGCACCAGTCGTGCCCTCCTTAGACGGCATGGACGTCCTCATACGACAGCCCTCTGACTGAAACGGCAGCAGCGTCCCTATCTGGCAAGCTTCCCATACGGCAGGTGCCTGGGCACTGAACCGGTAGGAATCCAGTCTGGCAGCTCCCTTCCATACGACAGCTCGGGGGTCCAACCGGCATGAGACTTGATCTGGCAGAGCTCCCCCATTCGGTAGCCTCACCAGGGCTATGATCTGGCGGGCCAATGCTTCATCTGTCAGAAGCCCTCATCCTGCAAGCAGCAGGCATCCCCCTGGTCCGACAGCACCGGTCGTGCGCTCCTTAGATGGAAGGGACGTCCTCACCTGGCAGCCCCCTGCGGATACGGTAGCAGGTCCCCGTTCGGGAGCTCCCCTCCATACTGCACCCACCTCTGGATCCGACAGCATTGCTCCCAATCAGCGGCATCCATGTTGATCCGGCGGTGCCCTGTTGATCCGGTGAGATTTTGACGATCCAGCGGCGATGTCTTCATCCAGCACCGCCAATCTCCATCCGGTAGAAACTCTCTTGTCTGGCAGTTTGCGGCACGACTATAAAAGGGCCCTCGAGCCCATAACAGGAATGGAGAGGAGGTCTGAAGAGGCTTTTGCGAGGTCTAAGAGAATTGAGAGAGTAGAAGGAGGGGAGAATATAAGTCTGCAAAGAGGAGAACAACCAGGGAAGAGAGAGAGAAGGAGCCAACGAGAGGAGGCGAAGAAGAAGACCCTGGGAGAGAATCAAAAGGTGAGGTCCAAGGAATTCGTAGAGGAGAGTGCAAAGGGAGAGAAAGAAAGGGGGGAGCAGAGTCAGTGCTCACACCCCCGTTGTATTTCCTTCTGTCTTTTTTCTTTATAAATGATGTATTTTAATTTTCCTCTCGTACCCTTGCTTTCGTTATGATGAATAAAAGGAGATACCACTGATGTCACGACCCTAGGGAATAATCCGATACCATTCGAATCTTGGCTCGTCGCCCACGAGCCAGCAAGGGACTCGGAAGGGCTAAAAGGTGTGCGTGGAGTACATAGAAATAAGAAATAAAGTAGGATAATTTAATAATCAATAGAAATAAATAATCTAACTACAGAGTCTAGTCCAAGAAAAGTATAGTCTATAGTGAAGGGAACACATCGAACTCCGTGTGAACACTTGGCCCGACGAGCTAGCAACTAAGAACCTCTGCGCTGCACCCTCAAACTTCGAGGAAGAATCGTCACACCTGAAAAGCAGGGGGTGAGCCTCCTATCACTGGCTCAGTAGGGGTCCCGCGAAACCCCAACCGTAAACAACGACAGTAACAAGCAGCACAAAAGAAAATGGCAACAATAACAGGAACAGCGAACATTGTGGCTGATAAAACCTCGGCTCTATATCTACTCCTACTGTACCGGGAAACACACCCCGATCTCACATTCGGGGGACCACCGGACTGACGATAAAACCTTGGCTACGCTGCCAGAAGAAACACCACGACAACGCTGTCGTGGAGGCCCGTCCTCACTGACTAAGGCACAGCCCAAGACCACACGGTCTGGGAACACGGTCACGACCTCGCCGTCATGGACCCTACATCGTCTACGGAAAACCCTCGGTAACACTTACTGAAAATCCTAAATGTCTACATCGGGAAACACTCGAAAACTACATGCAAAATCACGTCTCGCGGATGAAAAATGGAAACTCGGGTCACGAGAAACTCACGTCACGTGACGGGAGTACCTGCCCACTAGAAGCAAGGCCCGGTGCATTCACTGACTTCTTAGTCCGCGCCTCAGGTGTCTCCCTACTCGCCTCAGGTGGACACTGAGATACCACAGTAACCAAGAACTCATAACAAGGACTAGCTGAGGTCGCACTCGTCATCACGGGTCTATAGCCCCCAACCACGTGTGCACACACAGACTATGCGTTCTAAGTTAGGTCCTCTAGCTAGTTTTCTCCCTAACCCAGACTCAGGTTGCATAGACGAGGGGCCCTACGATAACCAGCCTAAAAATCGTCTTTCCCAGGTAAGCCGGTCGACCCTTGCAGAGGGGTCGACCCCAGGGGTCGACCCTTGCAGTCAGGGTGTTGAACTTCAATTCTTTAAAGTCCAGAAGCCATGGGGGTCGGTCCTATGGTTCGACTCATACAAACACGGGTTACTAAGACACTCCGAACCTTAATGACTCAAGGGAAATGCCAGTGGTTAGATGTTACCATGATCCCTTGAATATTTTCCATGTATGTTCATCCTGAAACACATAAACACCAGATGTTAGATGAGGATCGCAATTCTTTCTTCAAGTTGCAACCATATGAAGTAGTTGCCTATAAATCCCATATTAAGCTGAACGACCTTGTATTTAGCATTTCATCTCAGTCAAATACATGTGGACAACAAGGTAGTTCATACAGCATTAATGCAAGTCTGTGCACCTATGCAACAGGGTCAGTGCACATCCAAGACAAGTCAGTGCACCTGTGTATGAGGTCAGTGCACATTCATGTCAAGTCAGTGCACATGCATTTTCCATTCATTGACATAAAGACCTCAAAACACATGCTTCATGCATAAGTGTGATTTTTAATATTCCAAGCATGTTTTCTCACCAATGTAAAATCCATGGCCTCAATAGTGACCTCAAGAGTGAAAATATCCTTTTATCACAAATCCTTTCATAAATAAACCCTTCCAATATAAACCCTTCCAATCATGAAGAACATATTCATCCACGAAACGTCCAAAGCAAGCATTCAGTTTAAAAGCCGCTTGGATGAATTCTCATGAGACATGGTATTACAAGCATTCATTCATGAAATATTCTTTCAAGCATCAGGATGATGTAAGCACATAGTACAAGCCAGCATTGAGGTTCCATTCAAGCACAACCACCAATATTCAAGCAGGCACAAAGGCAAGGCAATTAAGGATTAAATCAAGCACAACCATCAAAGCAACACAACTGTTTGTAATCATCAAAATCACATAGACAACAATCTCCCCCATTTTGATGATGACAAACATTGAAACTGGAATAACATGAATGCATGAATAACATGTTAAGTCTGAAGCTTGAATAACAATGGAAGCTCAAATCAACACCTTTTCTCCCCCTTTGACATTATCAGAAATGGGGACATGCCAATTGTGAAACAGTTACGTCTTTCTCTCTCCCTTTGGCACACAACTCTTCCCTCTGTGTCATAGAGTTGACACACAACATTTCTCCCCCTTTGGCACACAACACCTCCTCAATATGTCTCCCCGTAATACCAATTGTTAGAGAGACACTTCAAACCAATGTTGGTTTCCTTGGTGTTATGAAAACCAAGGTTGGGTACCATCATTCTCTCTTTCTCCTGTCGCTCACCATTGCTCCTCCCTTTGTTGGGTCCCCTTTGTGTTGGGTCCCCTTATGTTACCAATTTTTGGGCCCCTTTGCGTTGGGTCCTCTTGGGTACCAATTGTACCATTTGTTGGGTAGAGGTCCCTGTGGGTCCCCTTGGGGTCCCCTTTTGTTATGAAAGACAAGGTGGAGGATGTTCAAATTTCAACACATGGAGGCAATACTCAGTGAAGGCTCATGTCAATATTTTTCAGGGAATGTTATTGACACACCAAGTGATTCTCTTTTATTTGCAGATTTTCTGATTTTTAATTTTCGTTGAAAAACAGAAGTCAAATGTAGGCACATGATGATGTATGAGATGCATGCAATGCAATCAAGCAAGTATATATATAAATACATGCAACAAAACTCCCCCATTTTGTTTAGAGTGTAGGGATAGGTGTACAAAAAGTGCAAGTGAGGTAATAAGGCTAGAATGCTCATGTATATACCTATAGGGGTGTGCAAGTAGATAGAAAAAGATATACACCAATCATGCAGTCAATACAATTTTCAGAATGCACATCAAATCAAATTTCTGAATGTGTAAGTGAATAATCATGAAAATTGATTGTAGTCATATGGATAATTAGATTTTCAACTCAACACGAGAGGGACTAAACAGACTGCATTTCAATTGTTTGAGAACAGCGTATTGGACCTACGCTCTACCTCAATACTTTTTCACATCAGGATGTTTATTCATTTCACAGTTTTTCAAGAATGGTCAAGTTCAAAAATTCCTTTTTACGCGAGTAGACACATGGAGCTCATGCCAGACTCCCCGGTTACTTAGAATATTGAACCATTTCATTTCATTTTGAAAAGAGGTACTTTAATCAACACCTTTCTGAAGTGAACCACATCACGTCTCAGGTGACATGCATCCAATTTACTCAGTGAGACGTGGCATTGCTCTTCCTTTTATTCTCATCCAATTTTTCAAATTAAGGCAGGCAGCTTTTTCCTCAACTGTCTCTACAGTATACATGCAGTGCATTCACTTTCTCTAGAGTGTTGAAAAGAAATTCCTATATCCTTATGAACAACATTCATTTTCAGATTACAGTGCATGAAGTGTGCGAGTTTGATTTGGCATGTATGGTGAAAATTTAATTCAAAACATTATAGTGCAGCTCCCCCTATGTAAATGCACTTATTAAAGAATTCCTCCCCCGTAGTGTGTGACATTAAGCACTCTAGTTAACACTCAAATGCAACATTATTTAACAAGGGATTGTAAGGTCTTAGAAGATTCAAGGAGAGGGGTTATAGCATATATTAACATGCAAGCACACGATGGTTAACTTATGCAATGCAAAGTATGCAATATGCATTTCAAGCAATGCATATGATGCACAAATTCAGATTTCATTTGACGATTTCAACATGCAATGCAAAGTATGCAATATGCATTTCAAGCAATGCATGTAATGCACAAATTTAGATTTTATTGTTGAACTTATGCAATGCAAAGTATGCAATATGCATTTCAAGCAATGCATGTAATGCTCAAAAATATTGTTTATTTGTAGATTTCAACCTGCAATGCAAAGTACAAGATATGGCATGGATGCAAGATGTGGATTTTTAGGTTTTTCTTTGAATGAACCTTATGCACCTAATGCATGAGTTCTAACATAATGCAGCTTGTACCAACATGGAAATGCAATACAAGGTGTATGAGCATGATGCATGAGTATGATTTCAGTCGAACCAAGTGAGTCCTCAACCAATGTTAAATTCTTAGAAGATCACCCTGTGAATAACATCATAGGAAACTTAAGAGATCCCCCTAGGACAAGGTCTCATTTTAAAAATGTTGAAAATCAAGACCTAGTTACTTTAGTGTCTCATATTGAGCCCAAAACTATTGATGAAGCCTTGAATGATATATCTTGGGTAAATGCTATGAGTGAGGAACTAGGTCAGTTTGAAAGAAATAATGTTTGGGAACTAGTTCCGAGACCTGAGAATACAAACATAATAGGAACCAAGTGGGTCTTCAAGAACAAAATGAATGAGGATGAAATAATTTCAAGAAATAAAGTTAGACTTGTAGCCAAAGGTTACTGTCAAGAATTCAGTGTCGATTTTGATGAATCCTATGCACCTATTGCTAGGATCGAAGCAATAAGGATTTTAATGACTTTTACATGTTCCAAAAACATAAAACTTCATCAAATGAATGTCAAAAGTGCTTTCTTAAACAGGTTTATTAAAGAAGAAGTTTTTGTGGAACAACCCCCTGGATTTCAATTATCTTCAGATCTTGACAAGGTTTTCAGGTTAAATAAAGCTCTTTGTGGTCTAAAGCAGGCTCCTTGAGCCTGGTATGAGAGGCTGACAGAATTTTTGATCAGCAAGGGCTACAATAGAGGTAAGGTGGATCAAACGTTGTTTACCAAAAGTCTGAGCAAAGACCTCATCATAGTTCAGGTATATGTAGATGACATAGTCTTTGGTTCAACATGCTCTAAACTATGTAATGAATTTGCTCAATTGATGTCTACTGAATTTGAAATGAGTTTGGTAGGAGAATTAAAATACTTCCTTGGTTTGCAGATACATCAGTAGGATGATGGGTGCTTCATTAACTAGACCAAGTACACCTTGGACATCCTCAAGCGGTTTGGAATGACAAATCTCAAGCACATTTCAACTCCAATGGGTACAAATGCATCATTAGATGCAGATGCATCAGGTAAAGAAGTTGATGCCAAATTATATCGAGGTATGATTGGATCCCTACTCTATTTAACTACCTCGAGACCTGATATACAATTCAGTGTAGGTATGTGTGCTAGATATCAATCTAGGCCTACTGAATTGTATCTAGCTGCTGTGAAAAGGATCTTCAGATACATATCTACAACACATACTCTAGGATTATGGTTTCCTACATCGCAAACCCTAGATCTAATTGCATATACGGATGTAGACTATGCTGGGTGTAAGCTAGATAGGAAAGCACTAGGGGACAATGTCAATTTCTAGGTGGGTGTTTAATTTCTTAGGCTTCCAAGAAGCAATATTCTGTGGCCCGTTCCATTGCAAAAGCTGAGTATGTAGCTGCAGGGAGTTGTGGTACTCAAGTGATCTGGATTAAACACCAGCTTTAGGATTACTAAGTAGAATTGGGCTGCACACCCATTTACTGTGATAATACTAGTGCCATAAATATTGTAAAGAATCCTATTCTACACTCTCGCACCAAACATATTGAAATTAGACATCATTTTATTAGAGATGAGGTCTCTAAAAACACCTTTGAATTAATCCATGTTGACACTGTTGGGTCCCATGCGGTGCAATGGGATCTAGAAGGGGGGGTTGAATAGAACCTCTCACGAACTATGGCCTATTAAAACTTGACTACCAAAAGCATAGACCACTCCTATAAAGATAGTAAAATGCTTAGACACAATACGTAGTGGAATCAAATAGGAATGGCTTAATCCTCCTTGTCAAGGGAAGCACCTTGGTGGCTGTGTGCAAGAGTGTAGCAAGCTACCAAGAGGCTTGTGCAGATGAAGGCACAAAAGAGAAGGTTGTGAGCATGAAATGTATGACTCCTTTTTGCTTGGAGTGTACTTCCTAGTGCTTGTGAGCAAGAATGCAGTAGGCAGTCCAAGGAGTGCTAGAACTTTCCAAGGAATAGATGATGTCTATAAATGAATACGCGGTCTACAGAGCTTGAGTGTGCGATGGCGATAAACAAGATTACATGCAATGAAGCAAGCACATAGACCTGTGAATGGGGATAGATGATCAACCCACAACACAAGGATTTTAAGGTGGTTCAGACTCAAACCCGAGTCCTACGTCCACCCCTCACCAAACCTGGTGAGACTTTTTTGCTGACTCATAGCTTGATTGGGGACACGCCCCAAAACCACAGAACAGAAAACCCTCTGTCTGTCTTCCTACACACAAAATTGGTAGGGACGATTCTCCACAGACCAGAGCACACCTCCGTCTGTCTTCCTACACACAAAATCGGTAGGGACGGTTCTCCACAGATCGGAGCACACCTCCGTCTGTCTTCCTCCACACAAAATCGGTAGGGACGGTTCTCCACAAACCAGAGCACACCTCCGTCTGTCTTCCTACACACAGACCGGTAGGGACGGTTCTCCACATACCGAAGCACACCTTCGTCTCTCTTCCTACACACAGACCAGTAGGGACGGTTCTCCACAGACCGAAGCACACCTTCGTTTGTCTTCCTACACACAGACCGGTAGGGACGGTTCAAGATGAACAAGACCATAGAATAAAACTCACTGCAAGTGCAGTGAGAAAACCACAACAAAATAAAAGGAATGAACACCAGCTAAAGCTTAGGATGATGATGTGGAGGCTGGTGACTGCAGCAATAAATTTCAGATCTGAGGATCTGATTCTTTAGGCTCAGGTAGACTGCAGGGCTGCTCTCTCTCTCAAGGCTTCTCTCTTCTTCTTTCTCTTACAACACCCCTTATTTGTTTGCCAGGCATTGATTTTTATTTGGATCTAAGATCCCACAATCTAGACTTCCACATTTTCATGGTCAGGAATTCCAAAGGTTTAAGCTAATGTAGTAAGCAACAATTTTTATGATAGTAAGAGATTCATTTCACGAATTTCAAGGTAAGCTAAGTAAGTGTAAAGAATAAGAACAACATCCAGACAATAACAAGGTGAACCAACGCCAGTATAGCACCACGGATCGTGGAGAAGTATATATGTATATGTAATTTCATGGGATGCAAAATCAGCAATTCACTGACGTAGATCTCTAGATTGAGATCGAACCACCTTAAAAGCCTGCGTCTACTGTGCGATTGAATGTGTTGCTTGCCTTCTGTTAATGTCTTGTTCCTTACTTAGTAGATGTTTGATAAGGGTAGTGTACGATCCAGGTTATATAACCTGTTTGGTCTAAGTTCGTATTCCGCATTAGACTCTTCTGGTGTCCAAATTTTTAATCAGGTGACAGATCCATTCAATCCCCCCTTTCTGGATCTCCTACAGACATTCCATCCGTAGGATTTAGTCTCAAGGCGTCCATACAGTCTCATCAGAGGAAGACTCACTCAAACAAGTATGGGAACTGCTGACGCATCTCGTCCTCACGCTCCCAAGAAGCCTAACCACAAGAGTGCCACTGTCACACCACCTTAACCAAAGGGATGACCTTGTTCCGCAGGCGTTGCTCTCGCCTATCCTCAATGCAGAGAGGAAACTCTGGGAGAGAAAGATCTAGAGTCACCTCGGGCCAAACAGAATCCTCAAGCACATGAGAGCCATCAGGCATATACTTCTGTAATATCGAGACGTGGAACACGTCATGCACCGACGTCAACTCAGAGGGTAACTGTAGCCGATAAGCTACCTCACTGATGCGCTTAACAATGGGAAAGAGACCAACATAGCAGGGACTCAACTTCCCCTGCCACCCAAAGTGCATCACCCCCTTCATCGGCGAAACTCTCAAGAAGACATGATCTCCAACGGTGAACGCAAGAGGCTACCGCCTACGGTCAGCATAACTCTTCTGCTGACTCTGGGCCGCCAACATGTTCTGATGAACCAAGTGGACAACATTCACACACTGCTATACCAACTCTGGTCCCGTCAAAACACGCTCACCAACCTCAAACCAATCGAGTGGAGTCTGACACGGATGCCCATACAACGCCTCATAGGGAGCCATCCCTATGCTCGAATGATAGGAGTTGTTGTAGGCAAACTCCACTAATGGTAGGTGGTGAAACCAACTCCCCTGCCACTCCAGGCAACACGACCTCAACATGTCCTCCAAAGTTTGGATGGTCCTCTCTGACTGACCATCCGACTGAGGATGATATGCTGAGCTAAAAGCTAACTCAGTGCCTAGATCCCTCTGGAAACTCCTCCAGAAACTAGATGTGAAATGCGGATCTCGATCAGATACGATGGAAATGGGAATCCCATGCAAGGTTACGATCCGCTCCACATACAAATGTGCTAGCTTGGGCACACTACAACTGACTCTGATCGGTAACAACTGAGCCGTCTTCATCAGTCGATCCAGGAGCAACCAAATGCTATCATGCCCACTCGGAATCCTTAGCAATCCCACCACAAAATCAATGGTCACATGGTCCCATTTCCATGTGGGAACCTCCAAGGGCTGAAGCACGCCTCCTGGTCATTGATGCTTCGCCTTCACCTGCTGACAAGTCGGGCACTTGGCCACAAACTCAGCAACATCTCTCTTTAAGGCTACCAGAACTGCCTCCGCAAGTTCCGATACATCTTCATCGCACCCGAGTGTATGGTGTACCTACTCCTATGAGCCTCACGTAACACCGCACGATGAACCTACTCCTCGGCTGGGACGTACAGCCTACCACGGAATCTCACAGCACCATCCTCTCCGAGCTCTCCTCAGCCAAAGCCAAAATCTGCGGCAACTCAAGGTCCGAGTGCTGAGCCTCTGTCACCTGACGATGGATAGTAGGGGTGACAGTCAGACTCACAAGCACTGCTAACCCTGGCTCATGGGGAATCTTGAGCCTGAAAGACACTTCATCACTTGTTCCCAGAGCCTCCACTTCCTCAACATCAAGACACTGACCGCAACCTTCCGGCTCAAAGCATCGGCAATGACATTCATCCTATCGAGTTGATAAGATAAGGTGAACTCATAATCCTTCATACACTCCATCCAACGCCTCTGCCCGAGGTTCAGGTCCTTCTGAGTGAACACATACTCAAACTCTGATGGTTAGTGAACACCTCGAACTTCTCACCGTATAGATAATACCTCCAGATCTTCAGCGCGAAGATCACAGCCACCAACTCCAGGTCATGGGTAGGGTAGTTCTCCTCATGTGGCTTCAATTGCCATGAAGCATATGCCACCACACTACCATGCTACATCAACACAGCACCCAATCTGACCCCGGAAGTATCTGTACACACCACGAAACCTCCCGATCCAGAAGGTAAAACCAACACCGGAGCCAAGGTGAGCAATCTCTTCAACTCCATAAAGCTATGCTCACACTCATCTGTTCAAACAAAAGGCACATCCTTCCACGTCAGTCTGGCCATCGGGGCCGCAATGCGAGAAAAATTTTGGATAAACCTCCGATAATAGCCTGCAAGCCCCAACAAACTCTGGATCTCGGTCACAGACCTCGGCCTCAGCCACTACATTACTGCATCGACCTTGGCGGGGTCCACGAAAATACCATCATCAGAGATCACGTGCCCCAAAAAGTGTACCTCACGAAGTCAGAACTCGCACTTATTGAGCTTCACATACAACTGGTGATCTCGCAACGTCTACAGCACCACCCCTAAATGGTACGCGTGCTCCTTGACAGACCGCAAATAAATAAGGATGTCGTCTACAAACATGACCATGAACTGGTCCAAATAGGGACGTAACACCCTCTGCATCAACTCCATGAAGGCTGCGAGGGCATTGGTGAGCCCAAACGGCATCACCAAGAACTCATAATGCCCATACCTCATACTGAACGCAGTCCTTTTCACATCAGACTCACGAATCCTTAGCTGATAGTAACCGGACCGCAAATCAATCCTCGAGAATACCTGAGCAAACTGAAGCTAGTCGAACAAATCATCAATCCATGGTAATGAATACTTGTTCTTAATGGTCACTTCATTCAGCTGGCGGTAGTCAATGTACAACCTCAGACTACCATCCTTCTTCTTGACGAAGAGGACTGGCGCACCCCAAGGGGAAAAGCTGGGATGAATGTACCCCTTGGCCAGCAACTCCTGCAACTGCGCCCTCAACTCTCTCAACTCAGCGGGAGCCATACGGTAGGGAGCCTTGCTGGCCCTCTACCAGCAAGGGACCAGCCCCCACATCCTCCCCTCGGCATCGCCGAGTCATCCTCGGGTTCGAGTGAGTGCCGTATGAGTTGGTCTCCGTCTTCGGCCCATTTGGGTTGTGTGAGTGCTTGCTTACTTTCGTCCAAGATTGTGTCACATCACTCTTCCATCTTCTTCTTCCCAGCTAGATGTTGCATTGTGGGCAAACATCGATGGTGAGGTGACCTTTAAAGTGGCCCCGTCCAGTTCTCTTGGCTTTGCCTCTCCTGAGAGCTTTCTCTGGCAGAATCTGGATATGCTACGCCAATTGGTCGAATCTTAGCCCAGCCTGACCTATTTGTAGCTTAAAGAAATCTCCAACTGCTTTACTGCCGGCTTGTAAGCAATGGGCTGTCCCCAAGAAATATGGGCCCAGCGTGTCTTATTACTGTTGAAATTTGTGCATCGCTGGGATTTCCTGGCACGTGTCTCATCTGACAAGCTGGTAGCATAGAAGTTGCAGAAGGCGGAATGCAATTCTGAGCTGGGGAGGATCAGTTCTGCCCTTCAAGAGCGCCAAGACCAGCTAGGGGCTCTGATTGAGGCAGAGCGATCCATTCAGGACTGGATCGTCATTTTAGAAGTGGAGCTGAATGAACTTCGAGCTGAGCTGTCGCGATTAAGGACTACCCAGCCACAACTTGCTAAGGAAGTGGCTCTGTTGGAGGGGCAAATGGCTTCTCTAACGGATGAATCTGTCCGGCTTCAGGAGGAGGAGTCTTGCCTTCATGAATTAGCATCTGCTCCCTATGTAGGCCTTCTAGATTTTGTTGACATTTTTCGACGTCCGTAGATGTCTCTCTCTTGTATACGCCTCCCTTAGGGGCACTTTTGTAACTCCTTTTCTCTTGATAATGAAATGATACTTTTCATGGTCTCATGTGTCTCTTTGTGTTTTCATATGGGTTGGTAGCAGTTTGGCACATCCTGTCGCGGATGACTCGTGTTGAGCAGGAGAGTGTCCGACCCTTCAGGGAAGGGGCGGGGAACTCGCTCCACCGCGTGACGGTACCCGGATGGGTGCTCAAACTGGGATTTCGGCCACGTGTGCCGTGAGTGGGCGTTGCAGAATGTTTGTTTAGGACACACAAGTGGTTGTCTCTGGTGGACTGTAGACTGGCTAGGGCAAAGTGTCGCTTGACTAGTGGAAGGTTTCATCATCGATATCGAGTTCATATCGATGGATATCAGGATTTTCTTTTAAAAACTGATCGACAAGCTTAGTTTTAAACTTCTGGGTCTCTTCAAGCTCTTCTAGATTTCTTTTTAATTTCTTAGGAGCAAATTCATCTTCTAATTCGGATGCTCCGCGTAATTTTTTAAGATAACGTCCTACATCGCTTTCAGCAAATTCTTGTTTTTGTTGCTGTTCTTTATCCATTCTTTGTAGGTCGCGTTCAAATTGACGCTGTTCTTGTTTATTCTTATAAAAATCACTAAGACGTGCTGATAGACCAGCGGAAATGCCTTCGCCTAAACCGCGTCCTAAATTTCCACCAATAGACTCTTCTTGCGGTAGAATTGTAACCATTTAGAATAATCCCCCTAGAAATTGTTTCCAGCCACCCATACCACCAGTACCCGACATTCCTAACCCTTGACCTAACCCTTGAGCAAGTTGACCGAATAAACCTTGTTTACGGGGTTGGTAGTAGTTTTCAAAAGCTTTAGTTCCTAAACCAAGTTGTCCTTGTCCCAGATAATTCCCTAAAAGTTGTTGAACCGCACTTGATTGTAATCCGGCTCTTTGAGCAGCCAACTTCTCCGATAAGCTTTCACCTGCTTTTGCAAATGCGAGAGCGTTCGCAGATGAACGGCCACCGCCTGCACCTTGAGATGTAAAACGCTCGGCAATCCCGGGAATGATTTCTTCATTGAATTGTCTTTTAGCAGGGGCTTCAAAAGCTTCAAAAGCTGAAGGGTCTCCTGATAAAATATTCATCAGATATTGAAGGCTTTGCTCATAACCTTGGCCGGCTGATCCACCTTGAAGGTTACCGAATATGCTAGAGAGAAACTGTTGTTGTTCAGGGGTTAAAGTCGGAGCTTGTTTCATCTTCCCCGAACTACCGAATAAAAAGCTCATAAAAAACTCCGTGTGTATAAAAATTATTTTAATTATAAAGAATAAACTTGACTAGTATAATCTTTGATGTAAAGTGGATTTACAATGAGTAGGAGCTATAAAAAACCATTTCACCTAACTGCCTGTTGCAAAAAGGAAACTGTGCGCTTTTTTAAAAAACATGAAAGACGCAAAGAACGCCGTTATTTAAATGGAGATTTAGAGAATTCTTCTTTACAAGTCTCTAAAAAAAAATTTCAAGATCCTTGGACAATGCCCGGGGACGGCAAGACTTATAACCCTGATTGGAAAAAAGCATGGCGAAAATAAGAAAATTCAAATGTGGTCATTGTAAACAAAGATTTGATAGTGAATGGACAGAAGAAGAATCTATAAAAGAAAAAGAAATTCATTTTGGTAAGATGCCATTAAATAAAATGGTAAAAGTGTGTGATGAATGTTTTAAAAAAATCATGGATTTTCATAATCACGCTATAGGTCAAAGAGTTCCTAATTCTTCAAATATTCCAGAACAATATTTCCTGTAAAGCCAATATAGGGAGAACCTGCTGAAAGCTCTATGACTACATTAGCTCCTACTACTTCAATAGATGTAGCGCGATTAGCTGCTGCCGGCTCAGCTTGGGGAATAGGAGTAGCTGTAGTGGTTGGAGTATCTTGCGCAACAGCGTAAATTCTTGTGAATGTAAAGCCAGCAATAGAACCTAATCCATGTGGATAGTTATTTGCTCCAGCTGCTAAAGGTGGATCGATAGGCAAAGCTTTACGCCATCCTTGACGTTGTACTTGCGGATCAGGAGTAAACCAATTCTGGTTGGTAATAATTTCCCTATTAGAATAGGTACCATTTTCTTTGAGATTCATAATCGTTCCTGTCTCTCTTTCTCTTTGATTGACAGAAGCGTAAAAATTCTCAAAAGTATCTTTAGGCAAATCTAAGTTAGGAGCTAAATAAGCTTGTAAAGCGTTGGCCGGTTGAAAGGTAGATGTCATGGGTCTATCTCTCCAAAATTAAGCCGGCCGGCGCGGGTTGTATAAAGTATAATTTGATAGATTTCTAAATCTTCTTTAGGAATCTCAGGATCAGCCATTTGATCAGGTGAGAATTTGAAGACAAATTGATGAAACTGAGCTGTTCCATTAAGGGGAACTCTACGCCATACTTTATCTTGACCTGTGTTTGTCGCAGTGATAACAGTGCGAGTTTCTATAGGAGTAGTTAAATCTTCATTGATATAATGTTCTAAAGTGAATTGACCATCAGATGTGCCTGCAAGCAAAAGATCCATGTAAATTACTTTGCATTGGAGTCCTTCTTGAATGTACGGATTAAATTTCTTAGTGACCGTCCTAAAATTAAAAGGAATATTATCATCAGTAGTTATTCGATACTCAAGAAGGAAGACTCTTCCGAATTGGTTTCCAGCCACCACGGTCGGAAAGCCTGCTTGGAGATCTCCAGATACCCATAAGCTATCTTCTTCTTGCCATTCTGTAAAAGTTGTGCTCCAGACCAGATCATCATCTTCCCGGTATTGTCCGTAGCAAGTAAAAGATTGATTGAAAACAGCCCACGATTTGTCGACATAGTTAAATACCAGTACTTTGTTAGGGTAAATAGTTTCGGTTTGAAGAGTATCGGCGTAGTTCCAATAGACAAGCTGCCTTTGATAATCTCGGATTCCATTGACCCGTCTTTGACCGTTATTGTCATTTTCAAATTCAAAGACTTGATCAGGAATAATTTGATCGATACGAGCGCAGCTGTTGGTATCTGTCATGGTGATACCCCAGCGTCCTACGGAAAGCATTCCTTCGTCGAAACCGACTGCGCTATAAGTAGACTCTGCGCCAAGCTGAGAATTAATGCGTTCCCAAATAAATGGTAATATTTCATTGCCAGTATATCTAAGTCTCCATGCGCTACGCTCAAACATAACAACAAGAGTATCTCTAACAAAACCAGCAGTAATAATTTTTTCAGAAGTTGGTGCATCGATGAAACCCCCACGTCCTACGATATCTTGTCTCCATGCGTCTACATCCGGAGCGATTACAAATGCAGGAACCGGAGCGGTTACATAAGGATTCCCATTTTGGCAAAAACGAGCTCTTTGCGGAAAACGCGTAAGTCCTGCGCCTTCAACAGTATTTAATGCGACAATACGATCTTTGTACTCGAAAATTAATAGGGAAGTCTGTAAAACTGTACCTGCTCCATCAAGGATAGGATTATAATCTGTCCATGTAGTACCGGTGATATAATAGCGGATGGGATCGACATTATTAGTGGCCCAAAAAGACCCAAAATAGTTCATAGGCCAGAAGAACTGAGAATCATTGCCTGTCCATGAAGTTGCGCCAGAAATATCATCAAAGGTATTAGTTGCACTATTGAATAGGAAAGCTTTGCGCATATTGAATGCGATTAAGTCTTCTAGGAAGTTAGAAGTAATCCGATTAGGTAAACCCATAATGGGCATACCCACAAATCCCCCGGAAATATATGCGCCAAATGCAGATGTATCGATGCCTACAGTAAAGTTTGTAGGATCAACAACAGTAATGGTTAAAGGAATGCCATTAATCTCGGTCATTCCTAGCACGTCATTTAAAACGACAATATCGTTATTGATAAGCCCATGATTGGTAACTGTAGTTACCTGCCCGGGATTGGCTTGCGTGATATTTGAAATTAAGATACCAGCATTCCCAAGAAGTCGAAAACCATCCCGTTTGATAAGCACTCCACGAAAGCAGAATGTATCTTGGATATCAGGGAATCCATCATCAGGGAGAACTTCTGGTTGATCATAAGTATCGAACCCCGTATTGAATTGTTTGATATAAACAAGATCAATTGTCATTAGTACCTTAAAACCATCACAGACATAAATTGAACTGTTGCATCGGAAGCTGTGCCATTTTCAACAATCAAAGCATCAAATTTAGTAGTAGTTTTTAAACGATAACTAAAAGTTAAACGTTGATTGCTTCCTAAAAGATTAGGTGTTACTAAGACCGCATAAGCTGTATCCGGCATTGTATCCCCTAGATTTACTTGGTAAATTCCGGGGCCAATTCTAGTAACAGAAGTAATTCCCCAACTATTAGCTGTTAAAACGGCTCCAGGTACGCTAAATTCGCCGAACGCTTGAATAGGGAACATTGGGTACTGCACTGAATTGGAAACGTCGTCTCGAACGAAATATGGCCTTGTAAAGACGTTTCCTACACCAGATCCCCCGGGCTTAGAGATTGCGATGATGGCAATATTGCTTAATGTAGTCGTAACGCTAGCAATGGTTGCTGTTTGATCGGGAAGAGTAACTTTTCTGTGTTTACGCGCATTTGCAGTAGCATCGTCAAAGGCATAGTGATCACCTACTGGGGGACCAACAGGATCACCATATACTAGGTTAGCTTGCTGAAAGTTAGTAAGAATAGGCAACTGAGTATCAGAGATTCTCTGATTGGCAAGTGGGACGTTGGGATTGTATGTCATTGCTAGAACCTATTGTAATAATTGCCAAATGGAAATTGAACTTGCTCAGTATAGATAGTCGATGTGCGTTCGTTTGTTTGTTGGACTATCGTTCTTCTTTGGACAAGTTTTTTTTGCTCTTCATAGAAGGGTTGAATACGTTGGATGCCATCTAAATCAAGACGGTCTTCAAGAACTTTCATGGCAGCACCGAATGCCAGATATTGCCACCATTCATTGAGCTCAGGAACTTGCGAATCTGGCTCACTTAAAAATGCTATTGGAGACTTGAAAACTTCTAAGGATGCTTGATAACTCTGATCTGGCACTGGTGAAATTATGAATTGGTCATCAAAAAATAAAACTGCCTGCGGACGAGACGCGACGTAAGGAACCGTTTGGCAATTGATAGGAGCATCCGCAGGCACAGGTTGACTAAAAGTAACAGAAATAACTCCAGTGACATAATCCACTGTTCCTTGGCCATCGCCAAAAAGAACTCCATTACCGTCATCGACAAGAATTAATCCATTGCCTAACGCATCAACGGTATTGACGAGTACTTGGCTAGTGATAGAATTTTTTGAAGCCAGACCGGAATTTGTATAAGCACTGAATAAAGTGGAATCAATGTTGACTAGAAAGCTTGTTGAACTTAAAAAAGTTACACGGCCGGATAGGCCATTTATCTGAGTCGGAATCCCCTAACTTCCTCCCCTTGTTTCTCCGCAGTTTCTCAGTCAAATGGGATGCCGTTTGAAATGGCTGGAAGATAAGGGGATTATCTACATTTTTTATGATATTATCTTGAAGACTTGGGCGGTCCTTCGGGGGGACCCTGCAGCTGCTTCCAAAGCATGCTCATCCGTTGCAGCTCTTGGCGCTAAGGGGTGCCTCTTCCCTTAATGGTCAATAGACCTGGTGTTAATGCTAGTGTTGTTGGTGCGGATTCTTCTCCCCTTCCTGGAGCACCAAGTACCGTTCTTTTCTCTCAAGGGGACCCCTCTGTTTTGGTTGACCCCCCCATGGTGGAGCCTGGTGACTCATCTACGGTGCCCCTGCTTTCATCCTCTACTGCCATTGACTCCATGGCAGCCTCTTTTCAAGATGCCGCAGCATCCAGTGGCCCACGTGATGTTGCACCAGCTATGTTGCTTTCGGCCGATGCTCCTCCTTTTGCCCCATCGACTGTGGCCTCTGCTCCTGGTTTTCAAAAGGCGATTGTGCCTCTACAGTGCCCCTGTTCCCTCCACGCGTGGACTCTGTTGCCCCTGGCAACTCTGTTTTTATGCCATGTGCAGCAGCTCATAGAGATACCTTGGTGGTGGCCCCCGCCGGCAAGGTTCTATATGCAGCGTGCGTTGATGGAGATGCCGTGGCCCTTCCTGTCACGGCTGGGATCTTTGGCACCAGCAGGGGTCCTGTACATCCATCTACTCCATTTACAGATGGCCCGCGTGCTGGCTTGGTGGAGGCCCCCACCGGTAAGAAGCTTTTTGTCCCTGCGCGTGTGGAGTGCCAGGCTGACGAGCCTGGCTACTGCTCTGCTGGTGAGCTTGGGGTGCCGTTTGAGCCACTTCCTGGTGTGCCGCTTGGTCCACGCCCCGCCACCTCTCATGCTGTCAATCGTCAGCCTGCTTCAGTCATCTGTGAGGAAGCCAAGCATTCAGCCTGTCTGGCTAGTGCTCTCCTCATGCTCCCCCAGCCTTCTGATCCGCCTGTTGCTCAGCTATGCGTCAATGCTGCCCCCATGCCAACGTCTCTGTCCCCTTTGTCGTCCCAGGATGTCCCACCTCTGAAGCCCCTACCCATCATCTTGGCTTTGCCAACGGCCCCCCGTGCAGAGGATCCTCCTCCACCACCTGATGTTGTTGACCCTTCTAGGCCACTCTCTGCTAATGCATCCTGAGGCTCCTCCTCCTCCCCGTGCAAAGGGTCCGGTTGACGTGCAGGGCTACATGCCCTCTCGGCTGCCCACCCCAGATGTTGCTCTCAGCCAAGCTGACCTCGAGGTGTGTGATGGTTCGGTTGATGAGGTGGAAGGGGAGTTCGGTGACCGTGACTTCAAACCCGCCTGCCGGAGCAATCATAGGAATCGTCGCAGGCCCAACCGCTACCACGAGTTTTAGCTAGTTCCTTCGCTCTGTTGGCTTGTAACCCGCCTCTTCTTGGACCTCTGTTCCTTTTTTAGTTGTGTCTGTACTTTCTTTTCTCCAGAGCCTTGCTTTTATCTCCACGGCCCCTCTGCGTAGGGTGTCTACTTTTGGCTCTTGTTGTTTGTTGTGTTTTCTTTTGTCATATTAATAAAATGCCTAGCTGATCTTTGGATCTGCCTAGGTATTGACTTAGTTAAAAACAAACTTGGTACGGATATCGATCAGTCCTGGTGTGACACCGCGTGGAGTAGTGATGGTGTACTCTCACCATGTGTCTGATGTTTGGGTTGCTTGTGGGGTTGATTAGAGTACTATTTCATTTAGGTGTGACCATCATCAGATAGGTAATGATCAAAATTTTCTTATATAGTGAGCTAACGAGAATAACGTTCGGGCAATCAATAATAATATCGGCATAATTTTTTTATTTTTTTATTTACGTTACTTTCTTCATGTTCGGGGCTAAAATTATTACATATCACGTACCAAATTTCTCCGTATATGATGCGATGTGCCAGGCTCATGGTGAATAGGCAAACCATGTGCTCAGGGTGAATAGGCAAACCATGTGCATTATTCACGTAAACACCTGACACGATCAAATGTCTAAGGGGGCGTTTACTTGTCATTAAACCCATCATCGTATCAAGACAAACATGAAGAAATCAAATCTTACATACAACAAACATCTATATCATTGGAAGCATGTGCAAACTTCTCATCTTCCACTTGTCTTTTGGTCGGTTCCTAGTGTTTCATCCTTGTCGATTCCCTCCTTACCCACAGCTCATGAATTTAGCACCACCCACATACAAGCTCCCATAGAGATAAGGTTACCAATGTTCCGTAGAGAACTCTCATATGTGTAATGGGTGAAGTTATATTAATTTACACGCAGCAAACACTAACGAAAAATATAACGACATCAACAGGTACAGACATATCAAATCATTCTCTTAAGGAAAGAGAATGCATATCTGATTACTCAGAGTAGCTCACCTCATCACGCACCCGTACTATGAGGGATATGTCCGGTGTCTTTCAATTGCAGGCTGGTCTTCAAATGGATTGTAATGCCAGCCACTTCATCCATGTCGATAACCCACCTCCTTAATGTCATCCGGCAACTCTCAGTTAAAAGCAAAGAGGAGATTCGCAAGTGCAAGTTCCACAGTCAAGATCTCGAACGATAATTCAGGGCAGATCCTCCTACCAACACCAAACGGGATGAACTCAAAATTGTGCCCTCTAAAGTTGACGGTGCTATCAACAAATCTTTTCGGGATGAACTTGTTCGGCTCGTCCCACCACTCTGAGTCCCGCGCTATTGCCCATGCATTCACAACCACTCTTGTCTTTGGGAGGATATTGTAGCCATTGATGTTAACAGGACCCATAGTCTCTCAATGGATCAGCAGCGAAGCAACTGGGTGCATCCTCAACGTCTCTTTCACCACGAATTTGTGGTTGCGAAGCTGAGATATATCATTTTCTTCCACCTTACCCTTTTCTCCCACCACCCTTCTCACCTGCTTCCAACTTAACGCCGGGATTAATCCTCATGAGCTCTGCCATTGCATACTCTAGGGTAGTGGAACTTGTGTTCGTTCCAGCGACGAAGATATTTTGTGAAGGGGAGAAGTCGATGGGGCAGCGTCGGCATGAGTGGGGGCCAAAAGTGTAGGAGGGGGAGGGGGATCGAGGGATGACATAGATCACTCCCCTATTTTCTTTGAGGAATTTTCCTCTGGCGATCACAATTCCTATTAGCATCTCATGCTATATTTGCCACGCTTTTTATGGATTTATTTTTAATGATTCATGATGTCTGAGTGACACCGTCTACAGTTAGCTATCATGTTTTCTGTGGCGGCTATCCCTCCCGCCATCGTAGTTGCCATTGCTACTCCCACTGCTGTTGTTGCTCTTGTTTGTGCTGTTTACCACCGTTGTTTTATGGTTGGGGTTTCGCTGGACCCCTATTGAGCCAGCGATAGGAGGCTTACCCCTTGCTTTTCAAGTGTAGAGGCTCCTCCTCAAGGTTCGGAGGTGCAGCATGGAGGTTCATAGTTGCCAGCTCATCAGGCAGAGTGTTCACTCGACGTTGGGTACATTCCCTTACTATATACTGTACATTATTTGGACTAGACTCTATAGTTTAATTGAAAATATAATTTTATTTCTGCAATATAAACTGTTAATTATAGTTGTTGTCTACTTTATTTCTTATTTCTATGTACTCTATACACACCTTTTAGCCCTTCCGAGTCCTCCGGCTCATGGGCGACGGGTCAGGATTCAAATGGTGTCGAGTTATTCTTAGTATCTGGATCTTGGGTCATTACAGATGGTATCAGAGCAGTGGTTGTGGATGTACATGGCAATTCGAGATATTACAATGATCAGAGTCCGTAAGGTCCAGTGCAGTTGGCAGATGGCATAGGGTATTGTGTTTGGTTTCTGTTTCATTTCTTACTTGAGAGCTTGAGTGCACAGCGTCGGCATGTGAAGGCAGTTGTTGTTCTTGTCGGAGTGTCGACATGGGGCCTGAGGAATGACATAGAGAGATTTCTTACCCATTGGTGGTGGCCCCGATTGTGCAAAGTTGGGTAGAGGTTGCCAGTAGGCGTGAGTCTGTGGTGCTACGTTCTAGGAACTCGCAGCGAGGTCAGATAGATGGCGAGGATTGTTCATGGTTTGGGGGCCATGAGTGTGCTCCGGAGGAGTTAATGTTATTTTGCCCACCCCTACTTGAGGTTTATCTAGCCCCTGAGGTCTCAAGATTGTGGTTTGAGGTGACAGAACGGATGTTTTGATCGAGAAATGTTCTCGAGTGAGCAGAAGATCTTCTTGGTGAGATGCTGATTGTCGAGCCTGATTTCCTTATCGTGCTTTGTGGCATCAGCGATTACGTATGGGTCCCGATTATTTTCATGGTTTTGAGATAGGATTAGGCAGAGTTGTCCCAGTGAGCTCTAAGTCTTGCTCTTCTGCACGTGAATGGGTTGTATTCGCCCTAGACATGGTTCAATTTTTTATGGGGGTGGTTTGGCTCATGGCCCAGATTGTGAAATTTGGGGGCATTGTGCACTGCCTTAGATGCGCCATGTTAGGTGGCACTTGAGATGAGATGGTTCTGCAGCTAGTTCCGTACTCAAGGATGAGTGTTGGTAGGTGCCGATCATGGTTCGTGTCGTGGCTCTTGGCGTGGTGGTCTGTGCAACAGCAACTTGGGATATCGACATTTTTAAGACCCAAGAATCGACAATGGATTGGTGTTAGCATGGATAGATTCGAGGGATGATATCCGGTGGCAAGAGGTGTAGCAGCCTTCGAGCCTGGCACCTTTTGGTGATCTTCTTCACTCCTGGATAAGTGTTTTGGCGTGTTAATGGCTTTGGGATTAGAGTCAAGCCTAGGTAAGGACCGTGTGTCAGTGGCTAGCTCAACCACTGTGCCAGAGTGTGGCTGGTGATCAACAGGGCTAGTGCTCGAGGCATGGTGAGTTACAGTTTGAGGAATTGCAGCGGTGATGCATCAAGAGATGTTATGAGTGTGGTCTGACGGAGCACTTGGTGAGTGTTGTCGGAGGAGCTGACCTGACGAGAGGAAATGGTTTTCTTTGTTGTTCGAAGGTGCGGTTCCCAGCGTGTGCGAGGTTCGAGGTCAGGTCAAGCGTGGAGATCTCCCGATTTATCGGAGGTGTGATTGGTTTCTCCTTTGGTCAGAGAGAATCGTGTTTGGCTAAGGTTTATCATCTTGCATCATGTGTTCAGATTGGTTGGCCTTTTCTTGGGTGCCATAAGGTCCGTGTGAGACGTGTCCTATATTTTTGGCAGTATGGCTGCCTGTGAGAAGCCATGCCCATTTCCCTTGATGCGTAAGGGTGTGTTGGCACTGTTCCAAAAGGACGAGTGCCAGTTGGGCTATGCTTGCAAAGATTCATGGCTGGCATTGTGATTTTCGATCTGTCATGAATCTGAGCCTGTAGAGTTATAGGAGGATTGCCAGATTAAGAGAGACAATATGTGCTTTGGGTTAGAGGCAATGGAGCTTCCCTCACCCTATTTTCTGTAGTTAAGCCAGCCAAGTTGAGGATTGCTGGGATGGCAGATCCCGAGTTATTGTGATGGCTGTGTGCATAGATCAGAGTGTACAGCGGAAACCTAGTGGGCTCATGATGCAAAGGCCCAAGATCGCAGCATTGGTAGCTACGGGCGGATTCCCGAGGATTAGCAGAGGATCAGAGAATTATCCCTGGCTACATGAGCCATGTGATTGTCGTGCCCTTACTTGTGAGATTATGCCCCATGGCACTGGAAGGATGGAGAGTTTGGAAAATATGACGGTAAGTTGCCGCATGAGTACCCTATCCATGCATTGGAAGATGTGTCAGGTGTTTGGTGCTAGACCTAGATGGGGTTGCTAAGGAAGTCGCTTGACAAAGGACGAGGACGTAATGGGCAGAGTCGATGATGGAGACATCTTCTGCCACTTCATCTTTTTTCGGGCCCCGATGATCGACGATGGCATATAGTCTTGTTCGTCACTTTATTTCGAGTCATATAATGCATTTTTTAGTTTCTTATTTGAGTCTTATCTTGTAATTTCCCTTTTATTTGAGTCATGTACCTAGGTTAGCAAATTATTTACCTAGGTTTAGAGTCAAAATGGGCCTCTAGTCCATCAATTGGACCCTTTGAATCACCCTTGGACATGCTTGGTCTTTAGTGTAAATGTCAAGGGTATTATGGTCATGTAAATTGTTGGGCTCCTATGGAGAACCGATCACAAAATCACAAGTCACGTGTCATGTGACAGAAGCACCTCCTCACTAGAAGCAAAGCTAGATGTGTCCACTGACGTCTTACACTGTGCCTCAAGCGTCTCACAGTCACCTCGAACACGGTGACTGAGACACTGTACCAAGTACAAGGAACAACAGTAACAAGTGACTAGTAAGGGTCACGCCCATCGGCACTCATCCAAACGCCCCTGACAACGTGTGCGCACACAAGCCCAATGCCTTGAGCTAGGCCTCTAGCTAGTTCCCCCTCAGTAGGATGCTACTGCAAAGCAAGGGGGCCCACAAAAACTAGCCTAAAAATTATTTCTCGGGAACTCACTCGGCCACCACTCCATTGTGGGCTGACACACTAAAGTGTCATCTGGCTATGGCTAGTGGAGGTTGCCTAGACAAAGAGACTCAAAACAGAAACATCAAAGTACAGACATGGTAAGCACTCACCTATCACACGTAGTACGAAGTATAAGGCAGTACACAGAACTGCTACCAGACTCAGGATAGACAACTAGACTTATACACAACGATCCTTGAGTCACACAACTCAGGTCAAGATCATCGCACATCACGGTAATATATCGTTAATCAGCCCAGTCCCTAATCCAAAATCACGATAAACCACAAGTCCTCAACCCTTAGGCTACACATAGGACTCTTAATTCTGCACAATACAAACACAGAAGATGAGGGAACGTCAAAGCCCTCAAACCAGATAAGCACACAAACCGAGATAAGATGATACCTCCAAGCATCCAAAACCCGAGTCTCGATCCATATAGGATAACCAAGACACACACGAGGTCACGTGTTAACCACTAGGTCACAATCGGGTTGACCAGAAATCATAATGACCCTCAAAATAACACAAAACACTACTCGATGCAATGGCACTTTTGAACACCCTATAACATGGTCACAATCCTCATAGAACATCCAAGACATCCACAGACAATGGGCTAACCAAGAGGTCGAAGCCAAGCCAACCAACACGAAAGAAACACCGCATACACAGAGCTCGGAATGAAGCCACTCTTCTAGGATCCTTTGACACACAGATATGACTCTCAAAGAAGACCCAAGGCATCCATTGAGTCAAACGCCAACAAGGCATTGAATCTTGGGTTACCGGAGCCCGAGATAACTCGAATAATACCCAGAAAATAGAGAACATTAACGCGTCCAAAGCTGGCATCGCGATAGTAAACGTGCCCCTATTGAGAGTCGCGATGACAGCAGAATGCTGATGGATTAGAAAATAATTAGATCTAGAGGGGGGGTGAATAGATCAACCCCAAATAAAAATTACAGTAGCTAAAACAATGCGGAATTAAATTAAACTACTGTATGACAATTATAAAATATAGGCTTAGCAGGAAATAATTTCTCAGAGACTAATTGCAACTAACATACAGCCACTCATCTAGGTATGGTACAATGGCGGATGCTAGCCTCACGCAAGAGGTGGAATTCTAGATAGACGTAACCTATCCTTCCAACCACACCTTTTGATATGTCTACTAGATGAAAGACTCAAGCAGATAAGACAGAATAGAACAATTGAAATCAAGCAATTCTCAATCGCTCCTAGGCATTCATCTAACGGCAAGTGGAATGAAATATGAGATGAACAAGAGCAAGTAACAATCGCACACGAGACAAGAGTTTTAGGTGGTTCGATCTCTATCCAGAGATCTACATCCACCCCTTACTCAACTGAGTAAGGATTCACTACTAATACACTGCTTAGGTCCGCTGATCCACATCTTCGAGGAACAAGTTCCCTACACCCTGCTGAGCTTTACAGCTTCGCTACCCATGGGAATCCACCTCTATCACTGGCCCTCACAGCTTGCCACAACCGCTGACGCACAGCTTTGCGAAACAAGTTCCCTACACCCTGCTGAGCTTTACAGCTTCCCTACCCAGAGGAATCCACCTCTGCCGTTGGGCCTTACAGCTTGCCACAACCGCTGACGCACAGCTTGAGTGAATAGAAGATTCGTGACAGAAAATAGAAAACTAAAAGTGGAAATAAAAAATGTAGCTCCAACTAGAGCAGACTAGCTTTGGTTTTGAATCCAAAGCCAGGAACACAGATAGAATTCTCACTCTCCCAATTCCTTCACTATGGCACTCTGATTTTCTCTCAGAACTTCTTCTTCCACTTCTTGATCTGCAGGCTCTCTCTTTAACCTTCACCACTGCTCACTCTCTCTATGTCGCTCTCTTCAGCTCTGTGAGAGATGCTCTTCCTTCATCTCTCAAGAAATTTGGGCGATCTACCTCCTTTTATAGACAGCAGGCGATCAGCATGTGGTCACCACGTTCCCGCCAAAAACTTCACTCAGATCTGGTCCCCATCTTTCCACGTGTCAGAATCACCGCGTTGTTACTTTCCACGTGTCAAGATCACTGACTCGCACCTTGCCTTGGATCACGTGTAATAAATCTGGTGCTTAAACTCCACGTGAGATATGTTCACAGGTTGTCAGTAAGACGCTTGATCATATGGCTGACCTGGCAGTATAAGAGACAGAGGCATTAGCTATTTGATAATACACACTGACATAAGCGAGACATAGGTCAATAGGCACATGCATAGACCGAATAACGTTGACTTAAGTGTGAGCAAATGCATACTGCATATAGATTTGATTGTACATGCACAGCATAGACGTGAGAGATGACAGACTAGCACTGACCTTTATATGCAAATGGCATTGACCTTAGTAAGATGTGCTTACCACTAGCATCGACCTTGACCACAAGACTAGGCAAGGTGGCATCGACCTTATGCATGGGACAGATGACTAGCATCGACCACATCGAGCTCGCATCAACCTTATGCATGAACTAGCATCAACTACATCGAGCTAGCATCGACCTTATGCAAGAACTAGCATCGACCATGTCGAGCTACCATCGACCGTAGGTAAGCATGAAGTGCATCTAGCACTGACTCTAGTATGCATACAATGCAACTAGCGTCGACCTTAGATGGGCATGATATGCAGCTAGCACCGACTCTATGTGAGGTCTTCTCCTTTGGGAAAGTGTAGGCCTTCTTCATTTTGTCCCTGAGTGAGGGACCCTCTTTCTTGTCTTCTGTTCTATCGGACTGAGGTGCAGCTGCCTTCTTGCCCTTATCTCTTTGTTGTTCTAACGCCTTGATGTCAAGGGTGTTTGCTTATTTAGGTGCTGAATGCCGGCCCACTGCCTTTTCCTTTTGTGTGGTGGCATTGCATGATGTAGGGGCAGGTCTTGCTAAAATTGCTTCCACTTCCACCACCACATTATTCAGGCAGTCAAATGACTGGATTTCCATGCCCATCATCTTTTCTAGTACCTCCCTCCGGAGGTTCTATTTACAAATCTGTACAGCGTCCTCCTGATGCGGGGGCTGCTTACACCTCATTCTGAGGTTCCTCCACCTCTTGATGTATGCAAGGGATGTTTCATCCGCCTTTTGCTTCGTTGAGTAAAGCTTAGCCAACGTGACTTCTCTCTCAGTGACGTGAAATCTTTCTCTAAACTTCTCCTGCATGTCTGGCCAGTCACTGACCGACCCGGCCAGAAGGTTGGAATACCACTCAAATGCGAGCCCTGTCAGTGAGGACCTGAAAAACTTCAACAGATAGGACTCGTCTATAGCTAGGTCACCCATGACGGTCATATAATATGCGACGTGTTCCTTTGGGGATCCCTTCTTGCTGAACTTGTCAAACTTCGGCGGCTTGTTGATCCTTGGAGGGAGCCGCTTGACTACATGATGTGGCAGGTATGGCACCTGATAAGCATCAAATGTGACATAGTCGCCTTCACTCCGCTCGACAAGCTTCAACTCGATCATCCTTTCCACCATTAGCCTATTCATGGCGATTGGATCGACTGGTTCCAGGTAGAAGTGTGCCGACTGCAGGTATGGGGTGACCAAAGTGGTCGCCTGCGATTGCGGAAGCAGCAATGGAGGTGCTTTGTGCGCCTGTGGTAGCACTGGACGCATCAGCGACTGAGCCGGGCACTGTTGGGTGGCTGCCTGGTTGGGCTCCGTTGGCTACGGAAGAGTGTATAATGGTGGAAAATTGCATGGGTTGACACCTCCCCATGATGATTCAACCTACGTCTCGGGCTGCTTGGAAGTTGAAGTTTGTTCTATCTTCTCCAGGAGTTGCTTCTTCAGGAGTTCTATCTCTTGCCGGTACTGCTGTAATAGCGTCAACACCAACAGGTCTATGGTCGCTATGCTAGGGATGGCTTCCACTATTTCTCCTGAAGTACCTTCAGGTGAGGTATTCGGCAGCACCTCCTCCTTTTCAGCTGTCACCACGTTTGCAGTCAGAGTGGTGACTTCTTCTGGCGATATTTATTTTCCCTTCGCCACTTTCATCAATTCTTTCATGGCTTCTATCCTCCTGGTATTTGGTCCTGGCCTTTCGGCTAATCGGGCCAATTCTTGGTGTTCCTCAGGTAATCCTCCATACCGGCTGGCTACCCCGACCATGTTGCAAGCAAACACTTGCATTTCTTTTCTTTGTCTATAGACCCTCCTCTTCGCATGACCGGGGAAGGTCAATCTCTCGAACATGGAGATTCTTCTTCTCTCCTCCTACCAGGAGGGAGCTTCATCGGCCTCATAATCTGGGCCGTCTTCATACCCGCTGTCGTCAACAGATGACGTCATTCTTATTTCTTCTTCTTCTTCAACTGTCGTTGGTGAGCAGCCTTCTTCTTCGGCCACGGCTGCTTGAAGTAACTGTTGTTGGCCCAATGAGGGGTTGCCCAGACCCCCGAAGTAACTTCTGACCACGTTAGTCATCTCTTCCTAACCTCGTCCTTGATGGAGGACTGGGGACGACTGTCGGCCTCCCACTAGAGGGATGTAGGCTAGCCGGGCTCTTCCAGCCATTTGCTCAAATCTTCTCCCTATTGAAGGGATATTGGCTTGTCGGGCACATGCCCTAAAGCTAGTGCGGCATGGAGGGTCCATGACTGTTTCTTCTCTTCCTGGGGCCAAGCCCCTCTCATTCTTCCTCCCCGTCTCAGCAGGCTCGGGGTGGTAGCGAACATGCATCTCCTAACGAACAGGCTGAATCTTCTTGGTGACCCACACCTGTTTGAATATTCTCGACCTTGGGGCCAGCTCTCTTTGGCCTCGACAGCCAGCTTCTTCTTTCTCGGCTCCCCTCCTGGAGAGATCTTGGAAGGAATTATGGGTTGGTACGACAGCGACCACCCGATCTGGGGTTACTTGAGCGTGCGTCCATCCAGGAAGACGCGGATGCCAATGATTAGAATGGACTTGCCAGATGCCGACAAACATCTGGTGACAGGAGCAACAATTCTTCTTCAGGAACTCCCCTGGCGGTGACCCCCAGGCTTGTTATGATAGGTGGGGTGAGGCCCCTGGGCCACATGGTGCACCATGCAGCTGGTAAGTTGAGTTTGGCTCGATGGCAGGCCCTTGCAGCTCTAGGCGTTGTAAGCCCTAAGCACCCCGTTGTTGCTTCCTTTGGCCGGATCGACAGCTTCTATCTCCAGCATATCAGCAAAGGCTACCCCCAAGAAGTTGGGGAAGCCGACCACTGGTGGAAAAGAGCCAAAAATAGTTGGTACCACCAGGTACCCATGGGTGGCATGGTCGGCCACAATCGCGGGGCCGAAAGACAAGGTAGTAAATCCAGAAACCATTGTTGTTTCTTGAAGTCACAGAAACAAACAAACAATTAGCATTCTTTGGGAGATCCCCCGAGGCCCATTTATCTTGGCAAAGAGATAAAGGGAGACTGGGTCCCACTAGGTGTTCCAACTTGTGGGGAGTGAGATTTATTAAATATTTTATTTATTTATTTGGTTTATTTATTAGGGGTTTATTTTAACGTTGGGTGTGTCAGTCACTAGGTGATAATTTATTATGTGCTCAATCTGACTTGGTCAGACGATAGTGAGGTCCGTGTCGGGACCGATAGTCCGTCATACCATAAAGGCTATGACAATAATTACATCCTCCGGGAAGGAGGAAAACTCTTGATTAGTTGCCAAGATAATGAACTGCCGGGGTTATGTAAGTATGCAAGCTAAGTAGAATAACCAAATGACATCCACATTTTTTAAATTTTCATTCAATTCTAAAATTTCATTCTTCAGAGAGGAGATAAGTAATTTAGAGTTAGTGATCTTTTCATTAAGCATAGCAATGATAGTTTTATGACTGTCTATCTCTTCCATCAGAACATTCACGTTCTCACTTTCATTTCCAAATGCACAGTTTCCTTTCTCAAGCATTTGAAGCTTATCCGACATGGTAATATTCAGCTGCTTCAAATCTTCATTTTCTTTTGTTAACCTTTCATTGTGAACAAGCTCATTGATTAACACATGATCATCTCCTAAGGATGACAGCTTGTCTTCTAGTTCAGAATTCTTAAGAGCAAATTCATTGTTCTCATTTTTTAACCTGGAGATTTGTTCTTTAAGCCTAAGAACATCACATAGACAAGCATCATGTGATTGTTTCAGATTCAAGCAATTTTCACAACATGAGTTAGTACTGTTCTGATCAATTTTCTTTTTCAACTTTTTATTTTACTTTCTCGACTATTCGTAAGAATCACGCAAATCATTATATGCTCCAATCCAATCATCCACAGTATAATTGTTGAATTGAGAAGGTACCTCATCTTCGTCTTCTTCATTTTCTTCTTGGTGTCTATCATTATCGACCATCAGACATGTGTTACAATTCTTGGTAAGCTTTAATTTGTCCAGTATCTCCTTGGCAGACCTGCAGGATGAAACACATGAAATTAAAGCTCTATCAATTGAGGTCTTCATCAAATCTAACGCTCTAGCGTTGTCAGATTCTTTCAATCTATCCTTATTAGTCCATTTAGATTTGTCTTTTGATAATCTATGTGGACCATTAACAATTACCTTTCATAGATCAGGATTGGTTGCTCTTACATATCGATGCAATTGTTTTAGCCATAGATCAAAATCATGATCACTGTAGATCGACGGATGAGCCACTGAAAACAATTGACCTTAATATAGATCTAAGGGCAATGTATGAGAAATGCACTAAAATCAGACCGTAGCAAAGTGAGACACTAAAATAGCACAGTAAAGCACTGAACACATAGAGACAGAATCCTCCGCAGATCGTTATATCACCGTGTCAAGTCTGAGTCGAGGGGAGGTCTGTCCCAAAAGTCGACCAAGCTGAAACAAGTATGGGTGCCCAAGCATAGGCGGGCCCCGGCTGCTGTTCAATGGGATCCTGTTCAGGTTGATGGGTTCAGTGGAAAAGAAGAGGAAGAACAAAGGAGAATAGAGGTGCAGCTTCAACACCTCGTAGATCAGCCTTCCAAGGCTACGATCGGTAGGCGAATGTCTATGCCTCCGACCGTAGATGCAACAAGATAGCTAGACGATGGTAGTCTACTTATCGGCTGCCAACTCGATACAAGATGTCACCACCTATACTTTGCCCCATATATGGGCATGATGATATTACCCAGGTTGTCCGGGGATATTTTCGGGGTCTCGGGAACACCCCTCAAGGTATGCAGCGACTCTTAGAGGCTATGAACGCTGCAGAAGATGAAGATCAGGGAGAGCAAGTCAACCCAGAGGAAATTGTTAATGAGGGTCCAGTTGCTATGGACCATCCTTTCATGAAGAAAAGACATCAAAGGTCTCGGTGTTCCATAGGTTGACCTTCCCTGGGCAGCCAGCTAGGAGGGTGATACGGAGGAACAAGCACCTTCAGATATTCAGCTGTAACATAGCTGGAGTGGCTGGCTGTTATGGGTCTCTACCTAAAGAACCTGAAGAGGTGATTAGGCTCTCTGAGAGTCCCGATCTTGTCACCATAAGGAAGAAGGTTGTAGCTGATGCAGTGCAAGCCCTTGTTGGGGAAACAAGCATGGATGTAGTCACCATGGCTACAAACGTGATCACCACCAAAGACAAAGGTGAAAGGCCTCCCCCTGCTTCTGATGTTCCAGTGGAGGGAGGAAGTCAAGCACCTAGCCCTTTTACACCCGATCTATTGGGACTCCTCTAGTTTGATTAGCTATATGTGTACTACTTTGTGCTGATAGGTTTTGATGATTGGCAATAGGTTTTGTGAATATTTTGATGATAGGGAGCAATGCTGTTTGACTTCGTCGACTGCATAGTTGACTTTGTCAATCTTACCTTGATATGATGGTGAACATATTTTGATGATGCATTGTATATGTCAGATGTTCGTATATGAATGTTGTCTACATGTTTACACTTAGCATAGTCTGGTTGAAAATTTGACTCCGTGCATATTTTCAGTCCATGCATATTATTTGTTAAGGCTAGGAAGCAAAGTTCGTGCATGTTTTTAGTATTGTTGAAAACCTAACTCTGTGCATGTTTCTAGTCTTGCTGAAATAACAAGTCCGTGCACATTTCGCTCTACTCACTTAAAGTTCGTGTATGTTCTTTTGAGTCTTTGCATATACCAAGTCTGAGCACATCTCAAGTCCGTGTAGGTTTTTGCCTTAGGCAAATTCTGCTAGATGCATTGTTGACCTGTGGCAAACAAAGTCCGTGCTAGTTGCACGCTGCAAGTTAAGTCTATGCATGTGTTGGTCACATAAGTCCTTGCACGCTTTAGCCCTTACAATTCTAAAGCCCGTGCATCTTTTTTCTTTGGAACGAACCAAAGTCCGTGTATGTTTTAATGCTACTAAACGAACCAAAGTTCGTGCATGTTTTAATGCTACTGAACGAACCAAAGTCCATGCATCTTTTTCTTTTGGGCAGAACTAAGTCTGTGCACGATTGGTCTATTGCATACGAAGTCCGTGCACCTTCTTCAAATGATGTATGTGCACTTTCTTTGAACAAAGTCCGTGCACATTCTTTGAACTAAGTCCGTGCACATTCCTTGAATGAAGTCCGTGCACATTCTTTGATCTAAAGTCTGTGTACATTCTTTGAACGAAGTCCATGCACATTCTTCGATCCAAGTCTGTGCACATTCTTCAATCCAAGTCCGTGCACATCTTTCAAACGAAGTCCATGCACATTCTTGTGTTCTGAACGACAAAGTCTGTGCATATTCTTTGTGCGCTATATGAAGTCTGTGCTTTCCATGGAGCTGTGCAAGTTTCTCATACATGATAAATCTCACTCTCGCCTGAATCGGGTCAGGTTGAGTGCATAATAAACTCGTCACTCAGTGACTGGCATACCCATATTAATAGAACTAAATAAGTAAATAAATAAATAAAAAAAGAAAGAAATGTTTCGACAAGCTTGGCATGCCCGGTGGGACTCAAGTCTCCTTTCATCTTTTTGCTAAGATAAATAGGCCACGAGGCCCTCCCAAAAAATGCTGATTGTTTGCTTGTTTTTGTAATTGCACAAATTAACGATGGCTGTTGGATTCGCTTCATTGACTTTCAGCCCCGAGATTGTGGCCAATCAGGCTACTGTTGGGTACCTGGCGGTACCGACTATCTTTGGTTCCTTCCCGCCGGTGGTCGGCTTCCCCAACTTTTGGGGGGTAGCCTTTGCCGACATGTTGGAGGTTGAAGCCCCAGGCCTAGCCGAGGAAAGGGCTGATATGAAGCCTAGGGCCCATAATGCCCAAAGCCGCAGGAGCTTGAAAATAGGTCAGACTTAGTTGATTAGTTGCATGGTGCACCATGTGGCTCAGGGGGCTCGCCCCACTTACCACAACAAGCCCGGGAATTGTCGCCAGGGGAATTCCCGTAGAAGAGCTGCTGTCCCTGCTGTCAGATGACTGTCAATGTCTGGGAAGTCTGTGCTAGTTGGGGGTGTCTGTATCTTCCTAGACGGATGTGATGCTTAGGCAATTCCAGGCTGGGTGGTCGGTACTATGCCAACCCATAACTCTTTTCAGGCTCTGTCAGGAAGAAGGGCCGAGAAGGAAGAAATCGGTCATCACGGCCGAAGAGAGTTGGCCTTGAGGCCGAAGATATTTAAGCAAGTGTGGGTCCCTAAAAAGATTCAACCTGTCAGTCGTGAGGCGCGTGTTTACTACCACCCCAAACCCATTGAGGCGGGGAAGAAGAATGAGAGGGGCTTGGCCCCAAGAAAAGAAGAGATTGTCGCGGATCCTCCACGCCGCGCAAGTTTAAGGGCATGCGCCCGACAAGCTGATATCCCCGCAGTGGGGAGAAGATTTGAGCAACCCGCCAGAAGATCCCGGCTAGCTTACATGCCTCCAATGGGAGGTCGACAACTATCCTCAGTCCTACATCAGGGACGGGGGCAAGAAGAAATGACCAATATGGTCTGAAGCTATTTCAGGGGTCTAGGCAAGCCCTCACTAGGCCAACAATAGTTGTTGCAAGTAGCCGTGGCAGAAGAAGATGACTACCCAGCAACGCCAGTTAAAGAATAAAGATGAATGACATCGTCAGTTGACGATAACGGATATGAAGATGGCCAGACTGTAAGGCTGATAAAGCCACTCCTTGGCAGGAGGAGAGAAGAAGAGTATCCATCTTTGAGAGACTAACCTTCCCTGATCATGGAAAAGGAAGGTCCACCGACGAAGGAAAGGAATGCAAGTTTTCACTTGGAATATGGCTAGGGTGTCCGACAGATATGGAAGATTACCTGAGGAACCTCAGGAATTGGCTCGATTCGCCGAAAGGCCAGGGCCGAACACCCACAGAATAGAAGCCGCGAGGGAAATGTTGACAGCGGCAAGAGGAAAGTAAGTTCTATATGATGAAGCCATCACCTTAACTGTAAACGTGGTGACAGCAGAAGAAGAGGACGTATTGCTTGATAGCCTGCCTGAAGGTGCATCAGGGGAGACGGTAGAAGCCATTCCCAGCACAACGGCTATGGATCCGTCAGTGCTGATGCTATTCCAGAAGTATCAGCAGGAGATAGAGCTTTTGAAGAAGTAGCTAATGGAAAAGACAGAGCAAGCCTCAGCCTCTAAACAACCTGAGATGCAAGCTGAATTATCAAGAGGAGGCGACAACCCGAGCGACTTCCAACCGCTACATACCTTGCCCCAGCCGGTAGAGCCCAACATGGCGACCACCTAGCAGCCCCCACCACGGCCGTTGATGCCACTGGTGCTGCCACAAATACACCAGGCCCCTTCATTATTGCGTCCTTTGCCATAGGCGACCACCTTGGTCACCCGTTATCTGTAGCCGACACATTTCTATGCAGAATCGGTCGATCCAACCGTCGTGAACAAATTGATGGTGGAAAGGATGATCGAGTTGAAGCTTACTGAGCGAAGCGAAGGTGACTATGTTGCATTTGATGCCTACCGGGTGCCATACCCACCGCATCACATTGCAAAGTGACTCCCTCCTAGGATCAGCAAGCCACCTAAGTTCGACAAGTTCAACAGGAAGGGATCCCCGAAGGAACACGTCGCTTATTATATGATCATCATGGGTGATCTAGCCACAGACAAGTCATACTTGCTGAAGTTTTTTGGGTCCTCGATGACGGGGCTCACATTTGAGTGGTATTCCAGCCTCCTAGTTGGGTCGATCAACGACTGGCCGGATATGTAAAAGAAATTCAGAGAGAGGTTTCATGTCACTAAAAGGGAGGTCACGGTGACTGAGCTCTACTCAACAAGACAAAGGGCAGATGAAATAGCCCTTGAATACATCAAGAGGTGGAGAAACCTCAAAATGAGATGCAAGCGACCTCTGCACTAGGAGGACGCTGTGCAGATTTGCAAACAAAGCCTCAAGAGGGAGGTATTAGAGAAGATGATTGGCATGGAGATCCGATCATTCGACTGCTTGAACAATATCATGGCTGAGGTGGAAGTTTTCCTGGCCACGCCTGTCCCTACATCAACTTCTACCACTGCACAGAAGGCAAAGGTAGTAGAGCGACACTCAACACCCAAAGAAGCAAACACTCTTGACATCAAGGTGTTTGAACAACAAAAAGATAAAGGCAAGAAGACAGTTGCTCCTCAGCCTGCTAAAGCCGAAGACAATAAAGAATGCCCCTCTCTAAGGGACAAAATGAAGAAAGTCTATTCTTTTCCAAAGGAGAAGACCAAGATTCTATTTGACTGGGTTACCCAGTATAATAAGGTCACTCTGCCTGAGCCAAAAAAGGCGGGAGGACCTAAAAAGAAGACACAACCTGAGATTTTGCCCTTATCACCAGATGCTACGGCACCCGATTGAAGACTGCTATGTATTCAAGGACATCATTGGTCTGTCCTCAGGTTTTCAGGCCCGACCCCTGTCCACTAGTAAATCCACAAAAAATTGATACCTCCATAAAATCTCACATAAAAGATATCCCCGTTCTCATGACCTCCAGATCAACAACTTTTATGAAGGCCTCATCACCCAGATCCATCATATACCCCTCGGTCAAATCACATTCTTAGGAAACCCTCTTTTCTGTCCAGTCAGATCAAGATTTGAGAACTAGCAGCTTCTAAAATCAGCTACGACTAGCACAGGGAGTTTTAAATTTTTATTCCTAGTTGGGAACGTAGCTCTTCAAGATAGCTTTCCAACTCCACTAGTATCATTTCGATCCGGCATCAGGGCTATTTGTAGCAACCAGCCTTGCCAGGTCCCGCGCTGCAAAACAGCAAGTGACTGCTCGTGGACAGCAAACCCATCGCTTGGAAACCGGAGCTGTCTCACCTCCCACGAGGCAAACCAGCGCGTCGCGTTCTGAGGGAGCATCTCTCTAGATGCCCCCATCACAATGGTGTCACTCCGAGCCCACTCGGCCCCACTGAGTAGCACGTGGGCCCCACAACCAGTAGCAAGTGTCTTCCGGACGGCACCGACGGAGTGGATCCAAGTGCTGCCCGTCAACTAAGAATAGTCCTCCCAGGCCCACTGTAGCCCTTTACCTCTATGCGTGGAGTGGGCAAAGATTCATTGCTGTAAATTATTGTGATTGTTGCATTACTCGGGAGTTACCATCTTGGTTGGAATCGTCTTCCCCATGCCCGGAGCGTGGAGGTACACTCGGCACCCCCTTGTAGTCGTAGTTTCTTACTTTCTTAGTATATACTTTTCTGCCGCTGCATGTGAGTAGTTAATTCCTAGCTCGTCTAATTCAACTCACCACTGCGAGTAAGAGAGCGAGACCGTCCCGTGACCTGACCCGGGCACGAGAGAGTGAGTTGACCACCCTTGACTCGCTATCGGTTTCTCAACCGTGCAGGTCCGAATGCTTCCCTCACTAGGGATGAGTGCGAGCTTGCTAGAGTCCCAGGTTGCATATCCAACTCGACGTTGAGTCCGCGTCTCCGTCCTGCATCACTGCATCCTCGGTTGCTGGCATTGATAAGACTCCCACGGGGTGTCATGGCTTTTCACTTGAGGCTCCCATAGATGGCGCCAAGAAGTGTAAAGATAGAAATCTGGTTTCTACGCCATGCACCGCCTTCTCTATTTATTTGTCAGAAAAATCATCCGACACCCATGGAAGCCTGTAAACACCAAAAGTAAAGGGCGTTAGAAGGAGCCCTATGTGTTACCCTAGGGGACAACCCTCTGATGTTTAAGTCAGCAATGATTTTAGGAAAGGAGCAGAGAAGAGTAAGTGAGAGAGTAGGACTATAACGACCCGAGATCCGAATACCGAGAAAGGGTCGATAGTCCAAATCTTGAACCACCACCCACGAGTCCGAAGACTCAGAAGGGTTAAAGGGATGGTGTGGAATTACATGAGAATATAAAATAATTACAAAAATACATAATTTATGAATAAGTAGGAAATAGAATTAACGTTAAGCAAATTACATGGTCCACAATGTAATAACAATTTAATAATAGAATAGTAGTCTACAACTAGTATAGTAGAGAAAGGAAGTACAACTATACAGAACATACCCAGACTCTGGCCACTGGTAACTAACCCTGGGCACTAGAAGCACGTGGAGCGTCAGACACACTCCGCTGGAGCCTCGCCTCACCTGAAATGTAAAAAATGTAGGGAATGAGCCTCATAACAAAAGGCTCAGTAGGGATCACATGTACCCCTACCTCGTAAAACGAGAAACTGTAATGCAAGCAACTAAGGGCGAGTACAATAAGAATAAATAAATGAAAAAGTCCTGCTACACCTGACACCGGTCTCACAGTGAGAAAATCGAGACACACATCGTGATGACAGAACCAAGAGTCGCTACCTGACAAGACAGGAGTGCCAACCACTAGAAGCAAGGCCGGATGCGTCCCTTGACATCTTAGACCACGCCTCAGGTGTCCCCCTCGTCGCCCCAGGTGGAATGGGGCATCTTTCAAGTAACCACAGGACAAGAACTAGCTAGGGTCACGCTCGTCAGTGTGGGTCCAACCGCCCCCAACCACGTCTGCACACACTGACCATGCATCCTAGGTCAGGCGTCTGACTGGTTTTCCCCTCAATCGGACTCTGGCTGCAAGACGTGGGGCCCTATGGTAACCAGTCTAAAAATCATCTCTCGGGGTAGCCTCGCCACCACTCCCTAGTGCGACCACATGCGTGTCGGAAGGCTACAACTAGTGGAGGGTCGCTGAAGAAGTAGACTCCCTAGTCAGTGGAAAATAACGCCTGAACTGGACAAGTACAAGGACCGCGCCTCATACTGACACTGACTCATGGTGACACACCGAAAACACCACCTCCCAGGACCCCACGGCACCCTAACACATGGCCCCCACATGATGCCCAGCATCTTTCAGGCTATGAATCAGCACGTGGATCGAGATCCACTCACCTGAGACTTGAATCGACAAGGAGAAAGCTACCGGTCAGACAACACACAGTAAACGGTCCACCTTGGGCCGTTCTTAGGTAAACGGTCGATCGATGGGCCGCTTCAAGGACTGAGGTGGTCCACCACAAGCTGTTTGACAAACTGGAACGGTCACCAACAAACTGCCCCTCGAAAGACATACACGGTCTGACTCGGACCGTGCAAGACATAACACTACAAGAAAACTGGCCTTTTCCTATGTTTTTAAAATGTAGCTACAGGGCTAAAAACGTAGGTAAAACCTTTACGTACGTTTTCTTGCCACGCTTTCAAAGTGTGGCGCTTGCTTGCGTGACTATAGGTTATACCTGCGTTTCTATAAAACGTGATTATAGATCGACCTATTCCTGCGCTTCTGAAGCGTAGGAATAGTCCAACAGAAGCGTAGGGTAAAGTCACCTACAGACACGTATATAAAAAGATATGCCTACATTTCTAAAAACGTAAGTATTATCTTTTGTCACATAGTAAAAAAAATGTATGAATAAGGATTAACATCACTTTTTAATGAGGACCTGCCGGTTGAGCAAATTGTTACTGTTCTAACACCGGTCAGCAGTCAGCCGGCGATTACATTTCATGAGCACGAGTTAGCTCCTCTGCCAGCAAGGAAGTATGCCCTATGCATCACCGTAGATATCAACAAGGTGCCGGTGAAACAATGCCTGGTAGACACAGGAGCATCCATTAATGTTTTACCGCCAAGCACTCTGAAGCTATGTGGCATCCCTGAGAGTCAGATTAGCTGCCTTCTCGTTCCACTAGATGTATATTTAGGTTCGCTCATGCTTAGTGAAATATTGGTTGTAGATCGTGCATTTGAGTTTAGATTGCAAGGAGTCTAGTTCAATAGATAAATTGAGTTGTCCTCCTTTCTCATATTGGGTAGATCAGAAGTTCTACCGTGTATGATCTTCAGGTCCTTAGTAAAAGGAGTGCATCCAAGTTGTTCAAGGCACTCGCATGTGTTAATTTCGCATCATTGTTTAGTCAAGTTTTTAATCAGGCAAAATTCTATAAGGGGATTCATTCAACCCCCCTTTTGAATCCATCGCTTCGCACCCAACATGTTATATGCCTGTCGTTGGTTTCATTGTTGGAGACACATCCCTATGTGCATCTCTGTCTCCCCCCCCTTGGGATTGGCCTCCTTAATGCCTCTCTGCGCTCATTCACGAGCTAGAGAGAATAGGACCATCCCTATAACTTGTGTGCAAGGCTACTGGATATGGCCACTCGTCGCTTGCCAATCGTTTGAGTGTTTGCTCCCTCTATCTTGATTTTTATAATTCATATGCTAACTTACTAACCCCGCAGATGCTAACCTGCTAACCCCCTGAATACTACTCTATTGTACCCCTTCTACTCTCTACACAAGTTACATTACCATGCTTTATTATTTCAAGAATGATAGTCTGGTGCCTTGGGGAGGGGAAACATTCCCTATTGAAATATTTAAATCACCATGGCGTCAAAGGGTCCTATCCGTTTATGGCATGCATCCCTATGGGCCGCTAGAGAGTGAATACTAATAGGGTTCTTAGCCCAACACTAAACCCACTGCTCCTAAGGGGAATGGAGGTGAGCACGGGTTGCGTGCCCCTCGTAGGGTAGCCCTCGAGATTTCCTCCCATATTAGTCGTCCCACTCGAATGCATCTTGGCCCATGGAATACTGGTGCCCCTCGTAGGCTAGTCCTCGGGGATTTCCACCAATTTGGGTCTACCAGTCGTCATCTTGGGCTCTCGGGATTAATGGTCTTACCCCATCTCCGTGGGTGTGCATCCGCTTATCCCCCATGACCCTCCAGGGTATGGGGAGGTGCTGCCAAAATTCTATTAGGATAATCTAATCAATTATCACTCTAATGAAGGCTTTAATGAAACATGTGCTGAATTAGTAAGTCGTTGTGCTGGAGTATGAACCTCGCACAAGCTTTGTCTCCGTTTCTAGGGCATTCAGAACTCAAATTCACTAATTAATTTAACTCAATTAACATTAGAATGCCAACAAATAATTCTATAGCTGAAATGCATTGAAAATGACAAAAAATGGTTTAATTCGACGTGCCACTATTCCGGCACGCCCTAATCCGACGCGGTACCCCACCGTGCCATTTTAGCTTCACACTCACAATCGTGGTTTTTCAAAGCTCCATCAACCAGCACGCCCTATTCCGACGCGCAGCAAGCCACCCGCACCGTTGAACTCCATCTACCCATATCGTGCCATTTCAGTGCTTTACCTATGCTACCCCACGCTGTGTTAGGCTACACCTACACCAAATCGCACCGGTTTTGAATAAATCACCCTCTTCACGCCACTTAACTCCCTCTCTCATTTTCGGGCGAGTCCTCACCTTCCACGATAGGGGCTAATCAACATAACCAACCATAAGTCAAATAAAAAGAAACTATTTCAGTTAAATCTGCTTTCATCATGCTTTCGTCAATATATGCATCATGTATAAATATATGTTCGTACATGCTGCGATTAATGCACGCTTGCCTGGTCGAACCTTTGGTATATTAAATGGCACTAACAAAAAGTCGGGCTATGCCTGGCTGGAAGCTTTCACTGTGTGTGATGGTGGTCTTCGGACCTAAGTTCTCTGCCTTGTACCGGGGACTCAGACTCAATAAATTATGCTTATTTTCCATGATTAATAAAATAACAAACTAAATCCCTCATGTGGTCGTGCTAATGCCATCATCGCATGCATTCTTGTTCATTTTAATTCATCCTTGGACGGATCGTTATCTCGATAATTAATCAAATATTTTCCTCCTTATCGGAGGATGTAATTAATGTCATAGCCTTTACGATATGACGGACTTCTAGTCCCGACGTGGATCTCACTCTCTCCTGACTCGGATCAGATTGAGCGCACAATAAACTCGTCACTCAGTGACTGGCATGCCCGAATAAAAAAATAAATTAATAAACAACAACAAATATATATATATATAATAAAAAATAATAAATAAATAAAATAAAATAAAGATGTTCCACAAGCTTGGCACGCCCGGTGGGACTAGAGTCTCCTTTCATCTCTTTACCGAGATAAATGGGCCCCGAGGCCCTCCCAAAGATTGCTGATTGTTTACTGTTTTGTGATTGCAGAAATTAACGATGGTTGTTGGATTCGCTACATTGACCTTCGGCCCCGAGATCATGGCCAATCATGTTGTTGCTGGGTACCTAGTGGTACCAACTGTCTTTGGCTCCTTCCCACTGGTAGTTGGCTTCCCCAACTTCTTGGGGGTAGCCTTCCTCGACATGCTGGAGGTCGAGACCCCAGAGTTGGTCAGAGAAGAAGCTGATAAGAAGCCTATGGCCCACAACGCCCGAAGTCGCAGGAGTCTAACAACAGGTCAGACTCAGCTGACTAGCTGCATGGTGCACCATGTGGCTCAGGGGGCTCACCCCGCCTATCACAACAAGCCCAGGGGTCGCCGTCAAGGGAATTCCCGTAGAAGAGCTGCTACCCCTACTAGTAGACGACTGTCAATGTCTGGGAAGTCTGTGCTGGTTGGGGGTGTCCGTATCTTCCTAGACGGACGTGATGATTCTAACCTAGAAAAATTCCAGGAATAAGTAGAGCCGCTCCACGTGCTGCCACGAACCCGAAATAATCCACATAAGCACCATATAAGGGTATAAAAATCTAATATAAAAGTCCAAAATCTACACAGACACGATCTGCAACCCGCGAAACATGGTCCAAAATCCCGGAGATGTTATGGTCCTCCCCCCTTACAGAAATTTCACCCTCAAAATTTGGGATAGTTCATAGAACTCATGGGGAAGAACTCGCGCAATGGGTAAGATGCGATCACCACACAACCACTTTACTTACCATACAACATTCTTTGAGGGACACCGCCATACCAAAATAGCCAACAAGGCCCTCTCACTCTATCACGACAATTCACGATAAACCCCAGACTGATCGGGGTACACAAAATTGACAAGTCTGGCATCACCTTAGCTCCCTTGAAACTCTCAAGGGCACAAAGACATCTGATATATTCTGCACACGGGGGAAACATATGATCCTCAATAGGAAAACCACACTTACCCACCTATCCAGTACATCAGCTTCTACAGCTACCGAACATAGAGTACTCCTTACAAGGAGCACAAACACACTTCATCCCTAGATGATGACCTCACTGCCAATCTCGACTGGATACAACTCTTCTGTCGGCTCCTCATAGCTAGTGACATACACTCTTGAGCTGAACACCTCAACTGCTCACTGGTCAACATCGGTCCCAAAATCACTATCTCATCAGTCACCAACGACACCTATGGGACACATTATAAACAACTGCCTGGGACTTCATAGTCCAAAATCTACAGCCCACAATAACCAACTCATTGGGCACACCTCGGCTGTAGAAAATCATCTGCCAACTATCGATCACACATTGACTAGAAGTCCTCTAATCACATTCCTGTCCTGCTTCTCTACTAGGTCACCAATCAGATCCTCCACACACTAGCCACACATCACTTGGCACCATCTTGGTCCTCTCTAGACATCTGGCCAATTCCACCTTCTTAAGAGGAGAAAGAACAATGAGGTCACTCGCGCGAACCTCGAACTCCTTAATCACACTGATCCTGGGTACGCTGCCTCAAACTCCTTTCGCAAAGGTGGGGCTCCCATCTCACACTCACACTTTGGGGGATTCTTTCATTGAGAGGACAGTTGTTCTGCATTACAACCATCCAATCTGCACTTATCAACTCCACAGTTCTATCTAAATTTTCAACTGGCAGTGACCAACACCCAGCGCTAACACACACAGTCCCCTTGCACAGCTTCTTCCGAGCCTGGGGAACACCGCAATCTAGACAATGGCACCTCAAGATGCACCAAGTTCCAAACTCTCTTGAGCCTTGTCATAGATAAGTATTCCATCCACGACCATCATAGCACTTAACCGGCCCCGAACATCACATCCTCCAAACAACTAGCACACTAAACCACATATTATTAGGGTGCTTAAACAACTCGAGTATCTCCCTTGACTACTTATCATGGCATCCAAACAGGGTCTCATCCTCAACTCCAACACCTCTCATTACTCGGATTCACCCTTGCAACATCCACACCGACCAAGGTTGGCCAAATCACTGTCTCAACACTAAGCACCGCACACCTGTGCCATAAAATCGGCTCAAATAGCCACAACCTGCCCCAATAACAAATGTTAAGTGACTCCAATCTAAGCTACACAACACAATTTACAGAAAAGACTAGTGCAATAATTGTCCTCATTCGAGAACTCTCACTGCTGACCTCCCTGATTCTCAATTTTACTAATGCTACCCAGCATGAAATTGCTGTCGACACATGGCAACCAAGGCCACTCACATGGCCAACTCTACCTTACCCAAAGGCAACTCTCTATAGCTCATTACAAAAGTTCCAGGACTCGCTTGCCATTGAAACACATGCCATTCGCCACCACTATCCAATCCTGGAGCCTGTGGGTCATGGGCCCACCGCGCTTCCACTGTGCGACTCTACACCGATTATATCATAGAAATAATAAAAAACCTGACATCCACCATAACATGACCTCCAATTAATTAGATGAATCTATAAATAGAGGTGGAGGAGTCCACACTCCTCTGTTCTGGAACACAATCTCCCTTCCTTGCCTGACAATCCACCTACACATGTAGGTCTTAATTCCAAAACACATCCGGAGGCTAGCACCAGCCCTACAACCCGACACATGAACCCGGCTAGTGACTCTACTCACTTGATTCTACACGACCTTATCGACTCCTACATACCAAGACATAAAGAGGGATGAACACATTGTTGTGTCCTTGTGGTTTTGATGATGTCAAACACTATAAGTCAGCTTGAGTCTTCATCAAACACTATAGGTTACCATGTGTCATCATAAGAATGGTTTGACATTGCACTTTTATTCATTGCTTCTGATGATATGAACTCTTAGTTTTACTGGTTCTATCATGATCATTTTATATGTCAAAGTCTATGATTGAATGATCAAAAGAATAGGTTTAAAAGGGGCTAATGAACGCTGAATAGTTGATGTGGTTAGGCACTGCCTTGATGCAGCCAGACACTGTCTCGATGCAGCTATGCCTTGCCTTGCTGCAGCGATGGAAATTGCCTTGGAATAGCACTGGTTCAATAGAAAAGATCAAGTGACCACCTCGACGTAGTAAGGAGATGCCTCGACGCAGGGAAGCTGTCAGAAGGAAACTTATTGAAACTACCTATGCACAGCTGATCCATGCCTTGACGTAGTGGACCTTAAGTGGCATAATTCATTTTTGTTGCACTGACGCATCAGACCATCAGCCAAAGGGCTCGAGTGCTCCAACAGCAACTGCCTCGACTCATCAGCTGATGCCTCGATGCTTCAAGCCAAAAAAAAGTCTAAGCACCCAAAGGAAAGGTCAATGCAGTAGTGTTGGCTATATCACTCAGGTCAAAGCACATCAACACTTCAAAACCAACAGGTCGATGCATCAACAAACACAAATGCCACATCTATGAGAAAGTCAATGCATTTAAGAGGCAGGTCTTGATGAAAAACCCATATGGATGCCTAGAGACCAAATCCTACAGATGGAATAAAATTTATTGCATCAACATGGACCTAGCTCCGACTTTAAGCTGTGAGAATCTAGAATTGATTTTTTTTCCTTTTCTTTCCATTGGTGTTCTTTGCTCTTACCATGGTGGGTGTTGGAATTTCTCATTCATGTAGTCTAGCCCCCGATTCTCCAAACTTAGAATGGCAGATTGAAATAAAACTTCCCCAACAATATCTCTCTATGAATAGTTATCACCTGACCATCTGAAATCATGTGCTTTTATGCCTGACAAGACTTTTGTATCTCTTCGTATAGTAAGAAAATGAATCTTCTATAGAGATTGCATATTGTTCTATATTGTTCTTTCAATTTCTCAGCATCAGAAATGTCAATTTTTACCAATGAATTGGATTTGTGTAGTACCTGAGCAAGCAACTTCATCAAATCAATACCTCCAATCACAAATCTTTTTGAGATAATGTGTTGATTTTTTTGTAGGTACTTCCGAGAGAAGATGATGAAGAATGCTTATAAAGTTATGAAGATTATGTGGTTATTATATTTAGATAGTTGTAGACATTTTTTTTGAAGATGTATAAATAGAGTTGTGTATGTCAAATACACTTTGAGTGCATATTATCAGAATCATATGTATATCATATTGTGGATGTCATATTATGGCCTGTGCTCTAGTTTCATTTTATGATTCCCTCTTCTGAATGCTCTTGTCATCTATCACACTCTGCTCATCATGACATGACCTTATCATTAATTACTCATGTGACTTTGCTCATTCTTTCAATGAACTACTGAATGTCCGATGGCCTACTTCCATTCCAATCCCTATCTGATTGTTCAATTGATTTCACTTCTTCTGCTTTGTCAAACAGGGAGATCATTGTTCAAGCCAGGGGGAGAGTTCTTGGAAGAGTTCTTATACGCTCTCAAGGGGAGGTTTTGATTCAATCGTATCATGCATGTTTGTATTTCTCGTATCAAACTCATTCCTTTTTGCTGAAGTCAAAGGCGGAGAATAGTCTAACTGACATGAGTCTGCATCCATCTTGCTTTATCCTTATGACTCATAGTGTTGTCATCATCAAAAAGGGGAAGATTGTTGTGTCACAGATTTTGATGATAGAAAACACTATAAGTCATCATGTGTTTGCATGAAAGATTGAATGTTGATAAAATATGTATTTGATTATGCATCTGGTCATTACAGTGCATTAATGAGGATTGTTTGTTGTGCATTGATTTTTGTGCCTTGGAGTGTGTGCATGTCATTTCTGTGTGCATGTCATTTTATCGAACAGTTTGTGTGTATGGCATTTCATCGAATAGCCTATTTGCATACACAAGGTCGGTGCACGTTTGCTTTAAGGTCAGTGCACATCTTGTAAGCCTGCACATGAAGTCGGTGCATGCTTTCTTAAGAATTTAAAGTCTCTACACGACTTGTATTTCTATATACAAGGTCAGTGCACTTTGTTATAATGCATCATATAGGTCGGTGCATGTTTGCATTTAACTGTCTATAGGTCGATGCATATTTTGCCCGACGCATGATAAGGTCGGTGCTAGCAGCATTCCGTGCACAACTGAGGTCGGTGCTAGCAGCATTTCATGTAAGTAACGTCGGTGCTAGTACTTAGCAGGTTGCATGTAAGGTCGGTGCTAGCAGCAACTAAGGTCGATGTTAGTTGCATGCAGCTATCGCTAAGGTCTGTGCTAGTTCCTGTAGCACACTCACTTAGGTCTATGCATGTTGCACTAGGTTGGTGCTAGTATGGACTAAGGTCGATGCTAGTTCATGTTCCTTGCACATAAGGTCGGTGCACCTTACTATTGAGGTAGGTGCAGGCTTTCATATAGCTAAACTAAGGTTGGTGCAACTACTATTGAGGTCAGTGTAGGTTCTGGTCTCGGAGGTATAAGGTCAGTGCACATTTCATTTATGGTAAATAAGGTCAGTGCAGGTCTAGTTGTCAAAGGCCAATGTTAGTGCTTGTTGTACCGTGTGCATACTAGGGTCGGTGCTAGTTGCATAACGAGTCGGTACTAGTGTCTAAGGCATATACATGGTCGGTGCATGTTTGTGTCTATGACATATAAAGTCGGTGCAGGTTTTGCATGTAGTCGGTGCATATTGTCATTTGCACAGACTCATGTCAGTGCACGTTCCTGTAGTTTACATATAGAAGTCAGTGCAGACTTTTATCTCGCACACTTAAAGTCAGTGCAAGTTTTCTCTTGTGCCTAGCAAAGTCTGTGCACATCATTCATGATGCAAGATAAGGTCAGTGAATATTGACATATGCATAGACTCAGGTCAGTGCAGCGTCTGCATTGAGCATAAAAGGTCGATGCATTCTTGTCTTTACTCTACCTAAAGTCTATGCACATTTTGTTTTACACATATACATAGTCAGTGCATATTTTGTTAAACGCATGCAAGGGTTTGTGCATTGTCTGCATCATGCATATATAGGTCTGTGCATGTTTTCATACATGCGTAATAAAGTCAGTGCATACTTGTATCCTACATATCTCAAGGTCCGTGCACATTTACTAGGACTAGTCTGTTCACGTTGTCATTTGATGTCACTAGGTCTGTGCATATACATTAGTTATCTATTTATGATAACAATATGTTTGACGAAATGCCTCTCTTGTGTCTGACAGGGCTAAAGCAGCACGTGAGCTCGAACTAAAGTTGGCACGTGTTCTCAGAAGGCTAGTTGCTGGCACGTGATCCCAGGGAGCAAATGAGCGGGCACGTGATCCAAGGAAGCATCGCACACTACTTCGGAGACCTCCAGAAGAATATTCATGTGGATCAATTAGGGCTCACTATGTTTTCTACGAAGCCCCTGTTCCTATATAAATGTGCCCTGCTATCGAAGAAGATAGCAGAGACTGACCAGAACGGAGAAGAGAGAGCAGACAACAAAGGTGATAGAGGAAGGAGAAGAAGCAAGTAAAGAGGAGAGAATCAGAGAGCAGTGGATCTGTGTGAAGAGAGAGCCAGCTTGGTCAAAGAGAGAAATAGGGATCTGAGAGAGCAGAAGAAGAATCCAGAGAAGAAGATCGTGAGTCGAGCGCATGATAAATTTGTCACTCCGGTGATTAGCACGCCTACGTAAATATAATAATAAATAATCACATATTTAAAAAATCATTCCACCAAGTTGGCACGCCCGGTGAGATCGAGTCTCCCTTCATCTCTTTGCCAAGAGAGGACGCCTCCAGGGGCTCCCCCCAAGAATACTGACTGTTTGTCTGTTTATTCCAGGAAACCATGGCGTCATCAGGATTTGCCGCTCTCACCTTCAGCCACGATCCCGAGATCGTGGCCAATCATGCTATTGCTGGGTACCTAGCGTGCCGACAGTTTTCGGTTCCTTCCCACTGGTGGTTGGCTTCCCCAACTTCTTGGGGGTAGCCTTCACTGACGTATTAAAGGTCGAGCTCCCGGAGTTGACTGAGGAAGAAGCTGGCTTGAAGATAGGGCCCCACAAGGCCCGAAGCTGCAGGATTCTGACCACAGGTCAGACCCAACTGGCTAGCTGCATGGTACATCATGTGGCTCAGGGGACTCGCCCCGTACATCATAACAAGCCTGGGAATTTTCATAAGAGAAGTTCCCGCAGAAGAGCTACTGTCCCTATGACCAAACGACTATTAGTGTCCGGGAAATCTGTCCTGATTGGGGGCGACCAGATCTTCCCAGACGAAAGTGAGGCTCAAGCAATTCCAGACCAGGTGATCGCTGCTGTGCCAACCCACAACTCTTTTCAAGCCCTATCAGGAAGAAGGGCCGGGAAGGAAGAACTAGACCGTCATGACCGGAGGAAACTGGGCCCAAGGCTGAAGACATTTAAACAAGTGTGGGTCCCTAAAAGGATCCAACCTGCTCACCGCGAGGCGCAAGTTTGCCACCACTCTGAGCCTACTGAGGCAAAAGAGGAGAATGAGAGGGGCTTGGCCCCAAGAAGCGAAGAAATTGTCGTGGATCCCCCACGCCGCGCAAGCTTCAGGGCATGTGCCCGACAAGCTGATGTCCCCGCATTGGGGAGAAGATTTGGGCAACCCGCCGGAAGGTTCCGGCTGGCCTACATCCCTCCGATGGGAGGTCGACAACCATCCCCAGTCCTACACCGGGAACGGGGGCAAGAAGAGATGAAGAGCATGGTTAGGAATTATTTTAAGGGTCTAGGCAGCCCCTCACTAGGCCAACAATGACTGTTGCAAGCAGCCAGGGCAGAAGAAGAAGATTGCCCACCAATGACAGTTGAAGAAGAAGAAAGAGGAATGACGTCGTCGGTCGACGATAATGTATACGAAGATGGCCTGGGGTTTGAAGCCGATGAAGCTGTCCCCCGGCAAAGGGAGACAAGGAGAATCTCTATGTTCGAGAGGCTAACCTTCCCTGGACATCCGAAAAGGAAGGTTCACAGACAAAGGAGACACATGCGGGTTTTTACCTATAACATGGCCGGAGTGGCCGATAAATACAGAGGTTTTCCTGAGGACCCCCGGGAGTTGGCTCGATTAGCCGAAAGGCCAGGGCCGAACACCAGAAGGGCCGAAGTCGCAAGGGAGATGCTGAAAACAACAAAGGGTAAGTAGAGATTGCTTGAAAAAGTCACCACCCTCATTATAAATGTGGTGACGGCTGAAGAAGAGGAGGTGTCACCGAACATCTCGTCTGAAGGAACTTTTGGGGAGACGACAGAAGCCATCCCCAGCATGATGACGACAGATCCGTCGGTGCTGATACTGCTTCAGAGGTACTAGCAGGAGATAGAACTACTAAAGAAGCAACTAATGGAGAAGATGGAGCAAGCTTTGGCCTCTAAACATATGGAGATGCAAGTCGAGTCGGCGTGGGGGGGGGGGCGACCCAAGTGACTTCCCACCGCTGTACACCGTGCCCCAGTCGGCTGAGCCCAGCATGGTGACTACCCAACAGCATCAACCTCAGACGTTGATGCCACCAATTCTACCGCAAGTGCACTAGCCACCTCCATTGGTGTGGCCTCCTCTACAGGCGACCACTCTGGTCACTCCTTACCTGTAGCCGGCACACTTCTACCTAGAACCGGTCGATCCAACCGCCATAAACAAGCTGATGGTGGAGAGGATGATTGAACTGAAGCTTGCTGAGTGAAGCGAAGGCGACTACGTCGCATTCGATTCTTATCGGGTGCCATACCCACCGCATCATGCTGCAAAGTGGCTCCCTCCTATTATCAACAAGTCGCCCAAGTTTGACAAGTTCAACGGGAAGGGATCCCTGAAGGAACATGTTGCATACTATATGACCATCATGGGTGACCTAGCCGCAAACGAGTCATACTTGTTGAAGTTTTTCGGGTGCTCGCTGACGGGACTCGCTTTTGAATGGTACTCCAGCCTTCTAGCCGGGTCGATCAGCGACTGGCCGGATATGCAGAAGAAGTTTAGAGAGAGATTCCATGTCACCGAGAGGGAGGTCACAGTGGCTGAGCTCTACTCAACAAGACAGAGGGCAGATGAAATGACCCTTGAATATATTAAGAGGTGGTGGAACCTTGGGATGAGATGCAAGCGGCCCTCGCACTAGGAGGACGCTGTACAGATATGTAAACAGAACCTCAGAAGAGAGGTACTGGAAAAGATGATTGGAATGGAAATCCAGTCATTTGACCGCTTGAATAACGTGGTGGCCGAGGTAGAAGCTTTCCTGGCGAGACCTGCCCCTACATCAACCGCTGCCACTGCGCAGAAAGCGAAGGCAGTAGAGCGGCGTTCAACGCCCAAAGAAGCAAACACTCTTGACATCAAGGCGTTTGAATAACAGAAAGATAAAGGCAAGAAGGCAGTTGCCCCTTAGCCTGCTAAACCCGGAGATAATAAAGAGGGCCCCTCACTCCGGGATAAAATGAAGAAGGCCTATTCTTTTCCTAAGGAGAAGACCAGGGTCCTATTTGATTGGGTTACCTAGTATGATAAGGTCACCCTGCCTGAGCCAAAGAGGCCGGAAGACCTGAAAAGAAGAGACAGCCCAATGTTTTGCCCTTATTACCAGATGCTGGGGCACCCAATTGAAGAGTGCTATGTGTTCAAGGATATTATTGAAGGTATGGTAAAGAAAGAAGAAATAGAGTTGGGGGAGTTGAAGATCTGCCCGAAGTGTCGAAAGTCGAGGATGCTGCCAGGGGCGAGTGCTCGGAACCAGGCTTGAGTGCCTTGGACCAAGGTGGTCATGAATGCTCGTCATTTGATGGTGTTTAAAGTCCCGTGGAGAGTCATCAGGGCCTCGAAGCTATCGTAGTGGTCGGCTGGGTCCCCCTGGCTATCATATGACTTGAAGGTCGGTAGCGAGACTTTGAGGGATATCTCTGGCTTCAAGATTTGGTTGGAGAACGGGGATTGCTCCTCATCCTCCTTGATGGATGTCTTCTGCAAGGTGCAGAGGGCGCGCTCCTGCTCTGCGAAACGTCACTCGAAGTCTCTCAATTGGAGGGACAACTCTGGTTGACGCTTAGCCGAGGGGCTACATGGGCGCCCTTGCAGGTTGCCTCATCGTCCCTCGGGGATGTCGATCTCTGAGGGCTGCAAGAGCATCTAGGGTCCTTCTCTCCTCAGAGTGGAAGAGGCTTCTTGTTCTAGAGGAGGGGCATGTGAAGGTTTTCTTGACCTGTTGCGCACAAGCCACCATCCCTAGAGGGTGAAGTGGCCACCGATGATTTTTACGAAAGCTGCTCCATAGGGGGGGCTCTCTGGGGGAAGTTGAGACTTCTCCTCCCTGGCTGCCTGGCTCCTCATAAATTCCATGAGGATATCCAGTTTAGCATTGAGGGTTTGGAGAGCGTCAGAGTTCCCATTGGGAGTTTGCCCCCCTGCAGCTGGGGAGGCAGCTCGTTATGGAGGTCACCTCCAGAGGGGAGGCTCCTCGCGGGGTGGGAAGGCATAGGCTCTCCTTCCCCTCTCCCCACGGTGCCTCCCCGGTCGTCGGTGGTCCTCCTACTGGAATTTCTTCACACCATTATGGCTCTTTGCTCGTTTCCCACAGACGGCACCAGATGAAGAGGGGTGATCTCGCGTTGATCCTGAGCCATGTAATCTCAGTGAGGTTCCTCGATCACAATCACCATGTTTGTATGAACTATAAGGCAGGAAACGGATCAGGGGGACCCAGGGATGATTCCCTAGGGAAAACCCTCTGATGCTTAAGTCAGCGAATAAGGTAGAGCATAGGTGTAGAGGGAGATGGTAGGAGGAGAAAGGGGGGGCGAGATCGTTCTCCACCAAGAGGTGTTGTGGCTCTTACTCAGGATTCTTGCCTTACCTCACCGGAAGGTCTTCCAGTGTTTATATAGCAATCCATTTAACGTAAGAATCCAGGGAGTCTGGGGAGCAGAGGGGATTTAGGGGAGGTTACATCCTTATTATAGGCTTATTATAGCACGAGGCCTTTTGCTCTCCCTAATCCTTTGGAGTTCCCTGCTCCTTAAAACTACGTAACAGATGCTTGGATAAGCTTTCGACAGTTGGTCCGAGCTAGGGATGCCAGCTGGGGGTCTTCCCGAGCGGTGGGCGCGTAGCTCAGATAGGGTGCTATAGGCCCCCGTAGGGGTTTTCCCGATTAACCTGTCACTCAGACTTTCGGACTCGGGGGTTGCCTAGGAAGTTCTAATCTGAGTTGGTTTTAGGCTTTGAATAAGTTGGCCCAGAATGGGGCTGTCACTTTTGAGAAGCTGGCCTGGCTCGGTCGAATTGGACCTAGTTGGGCTGTGCTCTCGGGTGGTTGATTTCCCCCTCTCCAACTATATTTTGTCGAAAGAATTTGGCGACCAGCTCCCCCGTCACTTCTCTTAGCGCTATCGCTTCTGCCCGTGTAGAGAAGTAGTATGTGGTTGCTAAGATATATTTTCATCCTGATGAAGATGCTGGCAGAGGGCCCACCACATCTGTGCCCCATTGAGCGAATGGCCAAATCGGGATGGTGGGGTGTAGCGGCGCCGGTGGCCTTCTTGACACGGTGGCGAGTTCTTGACATTTTTGACAAGCTTTGGCAAACTTGCAGCAATCATCGAACATAGTGGGACAATAATAGCCTAGTTTCTTTATTTCAATCTTCATCTTTGGACCAGCCTGATGTGCCCTGACTAACCCGGCATGAACTTCTTGCATCTCCAGCCAAGCTTCTCTCATGGACAAGCAACAGAGTAAGACATTCTTTCGGGCATCTACCATTATTCGGAACAACTTTCTGTTACTCATTTCATAAGAATCTTTGATTCTGATTAGTTTTATTCTTTGTTCTTTTTCTTTCGAGAGCTGCTGGCGCTGAAACCATCGTAGGAGATGCTCCCGCCAATCGGGCTGTTGGATTTCCTCCGCAGTTGCCACTTCATTTTCTTCTTCATTAGTCAGGACCTCTGTCATATTGCGGACCTGGCATCGATTAATCACTGTTATATTTAGGCTTGTGTCTGGCGGGATTGCCAAATAACTGGCCAACTTTGCGAGAGCATCTGCCTTAGCATTCTATCCTCGATTGATGTGCCCGACACTGATAAAATAAAATCTTGCTATCAGATGATGTGGCAATTGGTAATAAGAGAGGAGTTCTTGCTTCCACACATCGAACTCTCCTTCTAATTATTTTACAACTAGCATGGAGTCCCCGAATGCCTCAAGCATCCGAATTTCCATGGACAGGACAATCTGTAACCTGATAATCAGAGCTTCATATTCTACTTCATTGTTTATGCAGGGTTTGTTTATTGAGCATGAGGTATATATGACCTCTCCCTCAGGGGATTTCAGGACTATGCCCGCATCGGCCCTGACTCTAGCTGCTCCAGCTGCTGGAGTGTCAATTCTAGATGCACCATCAAAGTACAGCTGCCACAAGGTGGGATGCACTTAGTCAGCTTCCAGGGTCTCATCTTCAGGGAGTTTTGTCTCTACTGGACAGTCTTTAGGTACTGGGTGCACAGCAAAGAAGTCTGCAATAGCTTGGCCTTTAACAGCTCTCTGCGACACATAGGAGATATCAAACGCCATGAGAATCACTACCCACTTGCCTAAGCGGCCTTTGAGTGTCGGTTGCGATAGGATGTATTTCAATGGATCCTCCTTAGATATCAGTTTTATCTCATGCGACAGCATATAGTGCCGGAGTTTCTTGACTGCGAAGACCAGCGCCAGGCATACCTTCTAAATGAAGAGACGCCAAAGGCACATTTCATTGGATTCATCTTGAGTCGAAGCCTTTCAAATACTCGAGACAAGTCGGCCAAATGATCCTCTCGTCTTTTTGTCTTGACGACTAGATCATCGATGTAGCATTCAACGAGATCGTGTAACATCTCATTAAAAATCTTGGTCATTGCCTTTTGATAAGTTGCACCGGCATTCTTTAGGGCAAACGACATCATTTTATAGTTGAAAATTCCCTTAGGGGATCGGAAGGTCGTGTGGTCTTTATCCTTGATGGCCATGCAGATTTGATTATAGCCCGACGACCTGTCCATGAAGGGCAAGGCTTCGTGACCGGTGGTTATATCAACCATTGTCTCGGTGATTGGGACAGGGAAGTCGTCCTTCAGGCATGCCTTGTTCAAATCCCTGAAGTCGATGTAGACTCGGACTTGGCCATTCTTCTTCTTGACGAGGACTATATTGGCGAGCCATACAGGTACATGCAGGGCTCTATGAAGTCTACGTAGAGCATCTTGTCGACCTCAGCGTTGACTTTCAGGTCCAGTTCATGGCGTATACGCCTTTAAGCTTGCTCGACTGGCTTGACTCTTGGAAGTATTGCCAACTCGTGTTCAACCACGGAAGGGTGAAGCCCAGGAATTTCTTTGTAAGTCTAGGCAAAACAATCTTTGAACTCTTCTAGGAGCTGCTGGTACGCTTGCCTTTCTTTCTCACAGAGGAGAGCACTTACAAAGGTTGGCCGGTAATCTTCTTTGCTTTCGAGATTGATCTCAATCAACTCGTCTACAGTTGCTTGGCCATCGTCTTTGAGCTCTGGTGGGGCTGGTTGGAGGTCGACGAAGTCTCCCTCATCATCAGTATTTGCTTCATAGACCTCAAATTCTTCGAAGTTTTCTTGCTCATAGCTGGAAGTCGAAGGGCCTCCTCCGTCTTGCTGACACTCGGCCGGCCGAGCTGTCCCTCCCTCGGAGAGGCGACTATTGTCAACTTCTGGTGAGAGTGCCATTGACGTCTTGCCGAACTCCCCCACAGAGTTGTCAATCTTGGTCTTCGCGTCTGTTTGTCCGCGAGGGGGAGGCAGTTGTCCTATGGCATTGACTGCGTAGTGAACCTCAAAGTCTCTCTCTTGGTCATAGCCGAGTCCTCTCGTATCTTTGCGGGAGAAAGGAGGTTGCCCCTGGACCTGTGGAGGGTTCCACAACTGGTAGAAATATGTGGTCCGTGCGGGGTCTTGGACCTAAGGGATATGTTGTATTTTACACATTTTCCTGTTGTGCTCTGGTAGATCGTCCATTTCTTGGACTAGCACCGACGTATTATTGGCGGGAGTATCCCAACCAAAATCGTCCTCAAGAGGTCCTGGAGGGACCAAATCTCCTTTATAAAAGACAATAGGCTTGTCTTCCTTACTCTTTTTACTCCTCCTTTTCCACTGGTAGGAGACCGTGAAAGTCTTCAGATGCTCCACCTCGTGCTCTTCCTGTTGAAACAGGTGCTGAACACATTTGGGCGGTAAGGAGATACTGCGGTCAATGACCCGGCTGATGAGGTTGACTTCGAAGTCAACACTTTGCCTCTCTGGCTAAGTCAGCTTGGAAGCAGCTTTGAGGCTTAGCTTGTGTAGTCTTGCCAATTCTTGGTTGACCGTGAACAGTTTCCCTTCCTCAGCTTCAGAGTTCACTTTTTGCTTCCCTTTGTCTTTTATAGGCTCGGGAATTGCTAGAGTGGGCTCCCCAAAATACAAGGAAGCATCCGCCAGGTGACACTCATTGGGGTGAAATGGAGCATGATCTACAAAGACAGTATATTGCTCCCCTCCCTTGGCATATTTGAGGCATTGGTGCAGAGTTGAAGGAACAACCTAATTTTCGTGGAGCCATAGTCTCATTAGCAGCACTTTATAAGATGTGTCGGCGTTGATAATATAAAACGTTGCTTGGGTGATAAAGTCGCCCAAGGTTAACTTGACCTCAACCCGACCAAGCACTTCCTCGGAATCCTGGTTGAATCCCGAAATCTTGACTGCGCTCTCCTTTTGCAAGTAAGGCGTCAAGTACAAAGACTTGAAAGTCTTCAAAGGCATAATGTTAATGGCCGCTCCGGCATCAACCAGAATTCGGTTCACATCGTGTGCATTGATCGTCTCTCGCATATATAAAGGGCGATTGTGACACGGAGAGGACAACAACATGTCTTTGCCTGTAAAGGTGATGTTGGCCGCAAATGCCTCATATGCTTGGGCCTGCAACTTTGTAACATGGGCTTCATAGGCCTCTGGGTCTTGGAGTATCTTGATGAGAGCCTCCCTCAGATCTTTGCTCCAAGCGATGGCTTCCCAAATAGTGACATTTATTGGAAACCGCTTCATATGATGGATAATCTTGCGGTCCGCCTGAGCACGACCCTTGTCAAATGGCGGGATGATCTCTGCCAGAGTCTTCGGCGCCCCACGAGGCTTCTCCTACTTAGAAGGACGTTCCTCACTCCGGCCCTCCATATTTTCTTGGAATAGTGGTGCCAGAGACTCCTCCGGAGGTTGCAAGGGTTCATCCTGTTCGTCCTCATTAGAAGGACCTGCCTGGCTCGCGGGCTCAACCCTGTTGGAGGGATCGGCTTGCTCTGACGCCTTATCTTGCACTAGTGGCTTGGCCGGCTCTTCTTCTTCATCAGAAGAGGCGATTACGAAGGGGACGCCACCTGATTTTCTAGCTTCTGGGATGGGACCCGAACCCTCTGAGGAGTTAAGGATAAAAGGGATTCCCCGAACTTGGGTTTCTGGAGCAGGACCCGGTTCTTCCCCTCTGAACAATGTGACCTGATCGAGAGTTAAGAGACTGTCGTGTTCGCGCCCCCATCCTATACCGCGGGATCGACTATTTTTCACCGAACGACGCTGATACGTCGCCATGGGAACCTTGCCTCCGGCGTTGTTGGCCATAGTGCCTTGTTCGGAAGGAGAGTGAATGTTATCGGGCAGCGAGATCATTACCATATTACAGGAGAGCTCTTGCAGCATTTCCTCGAGCATCTCAACGGTGAGTTTTTCATCCTTATACAATATGGAGCAGCCACCATAAAACCCACAAAAAATATCAAACCACCTTTTCAAAAATCATAAAAAATATCCATGTTTTCCTTGCTTCTCCATCTATCTCCCATAAAAATCCTAGCTTCTAGATCCACTGTCTTTCCTTCGGTCAACTCATGTTCCCAGGCAGATCTAAATCTGTCCTGTCAGATCTAGTTCTGTGAACTAGCAAGTTGTAAAATTGATCAAGAGGGTTACAGAGACATTCAAAATTCTTTTTCTGGCCTAGGATCGTATCTCTTTGAAATATCTTTCCAATGGCACTGGTCTCGCATCGATCCGACGTCAGGGCTGATCACAGCAGGTGTTCTCGTCGGGTCGCACACTGCAAAAATAGAAGATCCAGTCTGTGGACAACAAGCCAAGTCGATCGCCCACCCGACCGCCTCGCCTTCTATGGGACAACCAGCACGCTTCCATCCAGGGGATCGTCCCTCTAGGAGTCACCGCCGCAGCAGTACCACTCCCGGCCCATTTGGCCCACCAGCCAGGATGCGGACCCCACAGTTGTCGGCGAATGCTACCATCGGAGCGGCTCAAATTACTGCCCGTCAACCCATGAACGGTCCTCCCGGACCCCACTTGTAGCCCTTTACCACCCTGTGTGGAGTGGGCAGTGATTTGTAATTCTGTAATTATTGATTACTTCTATTTATCGGGAGTTACCATCCTTAGCCGGGGTCATCGTCCCCACGCCCGGAGCGTGGAGGTATCGTGTTCGCTCCTTACTCAGCATCTTGCTTTACTTGTATATATTTTATATGCAACTGCTAGAGAGCATGCTAGGATAATTTAGCTCGCTATATCAATTCAATCACTGCAGCGAGCGAGAGAGTAAAACCCGTCCCGTGATTCAATCCGAGTACACGCGGAAGAGCCGAATACCCGAGACTCATTGCCGGTTCCTCAACCGCGCACGATCCCGCGTTTCCCTCGCTTAGGGACGCCCACGAGCTAGAGTCCCAGGTTCGCTGTCTCGTCCCGCATCACATGACGTATGGCAACCTGCAATCTTAACCTCAAAAATACATATGCTCAACATATTCCTCTGTGCCTTAGAAAAATCATAAACAGGAACCTGGTTCTTTGAAAAACAGGGGGATAGATATGAGTACTTTACTAAGATTAGTCTTAGTACAAGAACCTTCTACTGTTACCTCATAAACTGTGAAGGCAACTTCAACAGGACCATTCTGATAAAGTTCAGCCATGATATCAAATTGATCATAGTTTACCCTGTACGCATTGACACTGAAATGCTTGGATTCCTGCCAGACTTGGTTCTCAACTTTGCACTTCTTTTCGCACAGTGGGGTTGGATACAGTGGTTCACAACCAGGATGTGCACATCCAATCTGATCAAAGTAGGGGTCGCACTGCAGAAGGAAGTATGAGGTTAAGCAGGGTAAAGGAACAAACCAGAGGCTAGCAGGACATCACAGCCATACATCTGCAAGACTTAAAAGCAATCGCAGTTCATTAGGAATTTACAGTGGATAAGCGAAAGCACTTAAAAGCGATAGTGCCTAGTAATTCCAAGATCTGTCCGGTACAAGGGCTTATTATACTGAAAGCTAATATGGAAAGTCATGTATCTTTTGGGTGCCAGGATTCCACCTGCAACATGGAGAGGCACAGGTCGTCTCCCTACTAGGCGGCACTCAATATGTCAAGGAAGATTCTAGGGAAAAGAAAATCAGGATACCAAGGTTCACACGTAAACTCCCCTCGGCAGACACAAGAATGGAACGGTACTACTCATATTCCTGGACGATGTGAAGTCAATCCAGCAGGAATGACCAAAGACCGTGAAGAGACAACAACCATCATTACGAAGAAAAATCCGGCGGAACAGCAAAGTGGCCCACGCAAAGAGGGGAAGCAGAAAAAAGCAGGAGGAAGAGGACGAGGTACAAGGGGAAGCTTCATACCTCCTCCGTCACAACCCCATTCTGGACAAAGTAACGCCAAGCCATGATGGGATATCCTCCATCACAACCATCTCCACACATAAAACCACAGCAAGACAGGAGGTCGTTAACAGAGAGCGAGATGTTCTGGAAATAGTTAAAAGAGGATTATTAGACATTTTGTCCATCAATATCGATCTATTTATAAAATATGTGCCTGACAAAAGTGAAAGCAGACTCTCTACCAGGCCAAAGTGAATGCAGAATCGGTCCGATAGTGATTCGACTGCGCCGAAAGCCCAGCAAGAACCACAGTGCCCCTGCATTAAAGATAGATTTATTTATGAGCCCGCCTCAACGCCTGCTCGCACTCAACTTCTAAGCTGAACAGAAGGCAGGTTTACCTGATCTACGCTCCAGCAACAAATGTTGTGTAGAGACATGAGCACATAAATTCAAATTGAAGTAGCGATGTGTCAGTTGTTCTCGTCCAAAATGTATCCTGATATATATATATATATATAAATCGGAGGACGGGGTGGGGTTACGGACCAAGTATCCCGCCAATGGTGGTGCACTGGGACCAAGCAATCCTCGCGTCAAACTCCTTGGGAAGCCTCAGCTTTAGAGACTCCGGGTGTCCCTTCACTGGAATATCGAGAAGGCGGCCCTTGGGCAGCGGTTTCACACCAAGGAGGCGCTTGAATTGGGCGACCTGCAGCAGAGGAAGATGAAGATGCAGGATTGGTAAAACGCCTAGGCAGTGCAGTAGAGACGGCGGGCAGTTTAACTAATTAATTTGGCGGGTTCAGAGATGAGCTGACGGTGTGATTGGAGAAGGCGGTGTTCATGGCAGCGCGCCATCCGGCCCCGAGCTTGGAGTTGACCTCCCACACAATGGATTCCTGCAGAAGACGCGGGAATCAAAAGTAGGCGGCATCAGCGGAAGAAGAACTTAAGACCAAGTGCTCATCGGATCAGAAGCTACACGAACAAAAGAAAGAAACAGAGGGGGTTGGGCCGGGAATCGTAGGACTTGGTTCGATCGGCGAGTGGTCGTTGACTGTCTGAGCAAATAACTAATAATTGTCTGTGGGATGTGAGTTCAGCTGATACGACCTCATCTTAAATAGAGCTCAGTCCATTCCCTCATTTTATCACACAAAAAAGACCACTAAATCTAACGCCCTGGACTCCCTCCTAAAGATCCGACTGTTGCGCTCCCCCCAAAGCGTCCATAGGGTGGCATGGAGAATGAGCCACCACATAGTCCTGTCACCTCTAAGGGCCCAACTCCTGCCCCAATGCTCCATCAAATGGTACACCTAGCTATGTTGACCGACGCCACTATGAGTCCTCCTAGCAAGTTCTCCCCACACCTCCTAAGAGTAGGAGCAACCTACAAATAAGTAGTCTAGGGTCTCGACGTCCACTCCACACAAGCAACAAGCCGGCTAGATCCCGGGAGAAACTGACTCAGTCCGTCTCAAGTAGGTAGCCTCCCATGAGAGATCCTCTAACTAACTAGCTTCCCTTTCAGCGGGCTCTCGGGTCCCAGACCTAAGAGTAGAGACCATGACGGACACCACCATCTGAAATAATAGCGTGGGCAGAGCTGATCAAGAAAACGCCATCTTTTCCCCACCTCCATGACCATTCATCCTCTATGACAGGCCGAGGACAAAGTGGGAGGAGGAAGGAGAGAAGATCATGAAGTTGCTTGGCCTCGTCATCCCTGAGGTCCCTCCTGAAGGTCGGTGCCTACGTGCCCCCCGACAGATAAGAGTCAAATGCCTAGGAAACTGTCCCCAAGGCAGAGTCAGAAACAACAAAGAGACGGGAGAAGGAAGCCTTCAAGTTGGAGTCCCCACACCATCTGTCCTTCCAGAAGAGACTCTGGTCGCCTCTTCTTAGCTGAACTCTAACATTGAGGGAGATGACATCACTACAAGTCAAAATATCATGCCAAAAGGGGAAAGTCTTGTGGTGCAGAGTAGGCCCCAAGTCCCAAACTCTCCTAGACTAGTATCTCTACCCGATCACCTGCACCCACAACCCATCCTCTCGTACCCCCAACCTCCACAACCATTTACACAACAAGGCAAGATTGAAGTCCCTCACATTTCTAATCTCCAATCCACCCACTTCCTTGCCCTTAGCCACCCTCTCCCAAGCAATGTCATGCCAACCCCTACATCTCCCTCCACTATCATGCCAAAAGAAGCTCCCCTGAATTGAGTCAATCTTCTTGGCCACCGTCTTTGAGATACGAAAAATGAAGAGGAAATAGATAAGAAGACTATCTAAAATAGATCTACACAAGACAAGTCTGTCCCCATAAGAAAGCAGCCTAGCCTTCCACCCTGTCAGTCTGGACTCATATCTCTGAACAATTGGATGCCAATCTGCACAGTGACGAACACCTGGAGACTAGGGGAGGCCCAAGTAAAAGATAGGAAACTCCCCTATCTTGCACCCCAAGATGCATGCCACCCTCCGAAGAGGCCACTCCTCCATACTCAGCCTCATTAGCCGACTCTTGTTGAAGTTGATTTTAAGGGCAGTCACCTCCTCCAACAACTCCAACAACAACCTAACTGTATAGAGTTGTTGCTCTCCCTCAGCCAGGAATAGGATGGTGTCATTTGCATACTACAAGTAAGAAAGAGTAGGCCCCCCTCTGTCAACCCAAAACCCTCTGATCATATCAGTTGCCTCTACTCTCTGTCACACCCTGCTCAACACATTAGCCACCAGGACAAAGAGAAGGGGGGGTTAGGGTCTCCCTGACGGAACCCCCTCCCACTGAAGAAAAAGGACGACGGCTTCCCATTCACAAGAACCACAAAGGAGGCAGAAGAAATGCAAGCCCTGATCCAACCAATCCGTCTCTCTCTGAAGCCCATCTTCTCCAGCACATCAAACATACACTGCCAATTAACCTTGTCATAGGCCTTCTCGAAATCTAACTTAAGGACCACCCCTCTCTTCCGCAGAGTCTTCATAGCAAACAAACACTCGTGAGCCACCAAGAAATTATCCTAGATATGTTTCCCACTGATGAAAACTCCTTGGAAGCTGCTGATCAACCTCTCCATCACCCTAGCCAACTTCCCTGCCAGCACCTTAGTGATGATCTTGTAAGAGTCATTGAGCAAACTGATGGGCTTGAAATCAAGGAACTCTTGTGCACTTGGCTTCTTGAGGAATAGCACAAGAAGGGTTTTATTGATCCCTCCCAAGTGTGTCCTCCCCTCCTAGAACTCCCTCACAGCTGCTAAAAGGTCAACTTTCATGACTTCCCAGCACTTCTAGAAAAAGCCAAAGGATAGCCATCCGGCCCAAGAGTTCTGTCCCCTGCAAGAGAGAAAACTACTTGACGAATATCCTCCTCTGAGAACGCTTGGGAGATAGCATTCCTCTCCTCAGTGGAGAGGCAAGGAAGCAAGTCATTTGAAATCCTCAACCTGTAGTGCTCCTCCTCAATGAATAATCTGGAATAAAAATCTCTGGCCTGCCTCCTGATGTCCTCCTCAAAAGAGATGGAGCGGCCACCCACCCTAATACAAGCGATGGTGTTGACCCTCCCCCTCCCCGTGGCAATGCGCTGAAAATATACAGTGTTTCTATCTCCTTAATTAATCCCCGTCTCTCGATCTCTACCTCTAGTAGATCTCCTTCCTAACAAGTATCTCATCAAATTGAGCCCTCAGAGAATCCCTCAATCTCCTATCCTCCTCATCTATAAGACCTGCCTCCTCTCGACAAGTCAATCCCTCTATCTGATGTAGAATCTTGTCCTTCGCCACCCTCCCTGGGAGGGTTTTGTTTGCCCCTCACACCTTGAGCACCTGAGCAGTGTGCTATAGCTTCCTAACAAAAGTAGCCATAGTAAAGGTGGACCTAATATGGACATTCCAAGCACCAGAGACAATTTCCATAAAGTCAGCCTCTCTGAACCAGAACTTCTCCATCTAGGGCTGCCTCCTAGATGAACTCTGAAAAGTCCTCCATGTCACCAGAGAGAAAGCTGACCCTCGTCATCTCCCAAGGTACGGCCACTACATTGAAGTCACCACTAGCCGTACAGCCCGTTGAAGTCCCAGGAGACTTCATCCCTCGACTGTCTGAAATGTAGGGAAATGGCCCACCTGCTCACCTACCTGTCCGCCCCTACCTCCTCCACCTCATCTCTTCATAGTCACCACCGGACGTCATCGTCATTGGGGTGAGGAGGCTATTGTGTCCTCTCCTCCCTTCCCTCTTCCTTCTCCTCCTCGCTTCCTCTCATCTGTTTCTCTTCTTCTCTTCTTTCTTCTCATTCTCTCCTTCTCTTCCTCTCCTCTTCCGCTCAGAGGACGGCGGAGCCCTAGGCTCCTTCTCTCTCTCTCCCTTTCTCTTTCTGCTCTCCTTCTCCTCCTTGATGTAGTGGGGTGGAGGTGAGCATCGGTCGACGCCACCGTGTGAAGGCCCCACGGGGTCACCGGTTGAAGGGGGCGCAGTACGTGCCGTTGATGGGCAGGCGTCAGGCGTGTCGGGTGAAGGCAAAGGGGTTATTAGAAGGTGAAAGGGTATTCGATGGTGTGCCGGGTGAATGAGTAGGGCAGTGGGCTGGTGGAGGGCGTAGGGCAACGTGCCGGGTGGAGGGGCGCAGCGTGCCGGGTGGAGGGGCGAAGGGAGTGTACCGACTGCTGGGCTCTGAGGGCGTGTCGAACGAGGGCTCTGGGGGTGTGCCAGCCGCTGGGCTCTCAGGGCGTGCCGGACGAGGGGTGAAGGGAGTGTGCTGGCCGCAGGGCTCTGAGGGCGTGCTAGACGTGGGGCGAAGGGAGTGTGCCAGTGGAACACTCAGGGAGGCGCACCAGGCAAAGGGAGGCCAGCTTGAATCGAAGGAACATCTGGTGCTGTCTATTAAGCACACAGTGATTTTTGTTAGGGCCATCACTCCTTGTGGACGAGCACTCGTGTCTTCTCCTTATGCCCCCGAGCTTGGGAAGACTCTGCCAAAATTTTGACAAAATTTATCGACATTTTGTTCACTTCATTTCAAGTGTAGCCTTTTCTAGTCTTCTTTCTCTTCTTTCCCTTTTTTATTTGCATGTGATTTGTTCTGACCCTGAAGCTTTTGCACCTTGCAGACAAATGGTTGCCCCAAGTGGTTCCTCTACCTCGACTACTGCCACCAGTGCCAAGTCTACTCCGTCGTTGGCCATCGCTGTCGTCACATGGCATAATGTAGAGGATCTTGACCGGGAACATACTGAAGTGGCAAAACTGGCCGAGTCATCAGATTCCGAGACTGACACTATGGAATTCAGCCGGGTTGCACTGACTGGCGAAGGTTTTACATTTGACCGGGCTAGTGACTATCGAAAGGATCATTCGAAAGATAAGCACCTCCACTACTTCCTGACGCACTTCCATTATCGAGATAGATGGGATATCAGGGCTGTGCGAGGCACTGAGCGCGCCATCTTACAGTATCGAGACAGCCTAATGTACAATGTCCACCAGAGTGTGCCGATTGATCTGGTGGGAGAGCCGAGGGAATGGAAGCCCATGTTAGGGCTGGAAGAAGTACTACCCACAGAGGAGAAGCTGGTATGAGCACCTGAGTTCACCCTTGCCCGTTGGGACAATGCCACCGGGAGGACCCATAAGGAGCAGCCCCACTTCGGTTTATTCCTGGCTCCGTTGAAATGGGGATACCGGGAAGAGCCTTACATTTTGGATTGCTTAGCGATTTGTTTCAAGCACGAGCTAGCGCTGGGCTGGTTCGTGAAACTCAAGGTCCAAGATGCTCACATCTTTCGAGAAGGAGCGATGGAATTTACTAAGTATGTACTGTTCAAGTACAGTCCCCTACTCATTTGGGCCAATGTGTATCACAGTGTTTACACCTCTCGGTACAGCTATCCAGTTTCTAAGAACCTCTATTGTGGGATGATAGAGGCATTCAATGCCGAGATGAACACCTTCTACACCGCAGAGGGTGAAACTTCACTGGACCTGTGGAGCCTTCATCAGCTGAGCGGCTTGCCCATCGACGGAGAGCCGTACGAGGAAGTATGCCTCCCCAATCTGATTAAAGATGAGACTGACAGGGATGGCATTTATGCGCTTGGCTACTCTTACCGGTACCTTATGAAGTCGTACCGAGAATTATAGCAGTCGTCGCACGACAGGAAGCAGCCTCCCCGTGGTGACCACAAAAGGGTCCATATGAGCCTATGGCTGAAGTACTTCTTTGACGGGCCAAAGAAGTACAAAGATTTTCCTTGTGTCGACACCGTTGTTGTCCGAAAGAGGCGCAGTAAGAGCAAGCCTGAAGTAAGTGTCCCGACTTCAAAGGGACACCGAAGTGGTGCCAACCCAGCGGGGGTCGACCCGACGACGCATTGTGCGGCCTTCTTGACCTACTAGCTCTGTTCCTTCGCCTTGCCGTATAGGGACGAGACCATCATCCGGCCAGATGCGATTTATCCTACCTGTCAAATGGCGTGGGGAATCAAGCTGTCCTTATGCCCAGCTGCACTGTGTTTGATATACAAGACAATTGGGGATGTCAGTGCACAACAGTTCCCACGCCAGGCCCGGTTCATCGGCCTGATGAATTTCTTCAATGCATGGGTCTCCTCCCTGATCCCCGAGTATACTCCATGCACTATTCAATCTTGGGGGCTATTCTTGCGTATGCTAGAATTTGCCAATGCAGAGCCGAGCTCGATGACTTTACAGCTATTCAACATACGGGGCAGGCTTACAACAATTCCTTATGACTCATCAGGCACCATTCATTTCTGGACCTTGGCCGCCCACTCAAGCCCTCTGGTAAACAACAAGAGGGAGTGCCAAGATGACCAGGTGGAGAAGTACGCCCACCTGATTAGCCAGTGGACGGTGGTCCGTCCATTACTAGAGCCGAAACTGCGGGACTGGGCGTTATCTATTCACCCAAGTGTGCTTATCTTCAGGAAAGGGGACACCCTATTGCTGGAGCCGTACTATCCTTTCCGCTTCGGGCAAAACTTCGGCTGTTACTAGCACATCCCTATTTACAGTGCACAGTTTGCCCTGCTTGTGCGGAGTCTTCGGGGCAGCCTGACTACTGAGCACTCCCGGACTTGGTGGGACTTCTGCCATCGGGTGGACAGTTCCATCTTCAGGGTGCCGATGCCTGGGCGAGTTCCACGAGTAACTGTGGATTATATAAATTGGTGGAACACCAGGACGGGCTTTTATCGGTTATGTAGAACGCCTAATAAGGGCAACACGCTCAAGGAGATTCTCAAGCGGAAAACAAGCTTCATGCAGGGCCGCATGAACGTTAAGTGATAAGAGAGGCCATTGGCAAGGGGAAGAGGGCTAATTAAACTAAGAGGACTTGTATCTGCGATCGCATTGGACTCCCTAGCATAGCGCTGCGGGACTTGAGGGGACGAACACAATCCAGGCTCAAGGAGATACAAGACCTAAAAATAAGGATAAGAAAAATCAGGATATAGGAATTCAATGACTCGTCGAATCTCAAAATACTCAAGACGGTCTACATAAAACACATTCTCCTCTGCTGGTCAAATCGGAGTGGAATCACGTAGACTCATTCATGCGAATTTGGCAAAATCGAGGAACTCGAAAAATCAATGCAGGGCCAAGGGTCTACGGGCTGGTCAAAGCAACAGGGCTTCCCTACTTCGCATCGTGGCTCCCAAGATGAGAAGCATGCATTTTTTTTTGGATCTTCCAAATTGATGGTGGGACTAAAAAAAGGGCCTATATGATGCATGCTGGGTTTAAAGGGAAAAACCTATCTAATGCAAAGCTGGAGGGTTTATTTGCCTGCCTCCGAGTTGATCGGTCAAGAGTTCAAGAAGTCTGTCATCCTATGCTTGATGCTCCGGAACCTCGTGGGGATCCATCGCTCCACATTGTACTTTAAGCATAGTCGAGAATTCGGGAAGTCTTTCATCCCACGTTAGGCAGCAGGCGGCCATCGAATAGCTTAAGGAGTATAAACTCTTCACGATTTTTATTATAGAGGAACTCGGAGTTTATACGCCCAAATCTATTAGCCTCCGACATTCTACCTATAATGCGATAGTTGTGAGGCAGCATCGCCCTCTGCTTTCATAGCTGTGGAGACCTGCAGCTGCATTAACACACATTAGTAAAGTTCATAAATGATAATAGTAATGGACACTGATCATTGCATTTAATGAACCATGAACCATACATGACAAGAGGGGCACATTGTTCATAAGTAGGAGGGGAGGGCGGCCACACCGATGGCCTTCTCCATGAGCTGGGTGGCCAAACATGTGGTTGCCCAAGGCGTGATGGGCGGCCATCAACTTGGCCGCCCACCTGCTCTTATCCTGAACCCAGCGGGAGTCTGAGCCAGATGGGACTCTAGTCTTCAAAAACCCCCAGCCAAGGTGCTCCTTCTCCGCCGTCAAACTAAAGCTTGTAGCTGAAAGGGGAGTTCTGAGGAAGGAATCAAGCATGGTGTCCTCTTCCACTCCGTCAGGAATCCACGAGCTGGGTGTTCTCTTCGACGTGCCTGGCCATTTAAGCGGCCTTGTGAAGCAGGGCGAGGTATGGTTTGTGTGTGAGATGTATATATTATTATTTTTTTAGATTTTGAAGGATTTGATTTATTTGTTTATTTTTGTGTTTTCTCTTTCTTTATTTTTTTATTTTTGGCGTAGCCTGTACCTGCCTTCCTTGGGGCAAGACATGCCCGTCACTACGGCTGGCTCCACGATTTACTAGCGGCGATCACGCCCACCATGATAGTGTTTATGCACCAGTGGCATCTGATCCGTCTGGTCATCATGACGAAGCGCTTCAACAGCATGAGGTGGAATTGGGAATCCTTGGGAGCTTTGATCAAGCTGTGGGATCCAGATACCTATACTTTTATTTTCCCTGAGTTTGAGGCCTTAGTGCTTTACTTCATCTTCCAGTGGAGTGACCTGGAGGTGGGCGATCTGATTGACCTCCCTCCCTAGGATGAAATCTTGGTAGAGATTGTGAGAGATAAGTGCGAAGCTAGCCGAATGACAGACCAGCGAGGAATCTTAGTCGACCGCCTAGCCGGTTGGCTCCTAGGCCAGGTAAAAGGTAAAGCAGTGGAGGCAGATTGGCTGATGCATGGTGTGACATTGTGCTTAGGCGGGGCGTTGCTCTTCCCCACGTCAAGAGATGTGTTGAGGCGAGAGTATGTGGGACCACTTACTCTCTTATGGATGGGGCATTCTCTCTCCTAGGCGGTGCTGGCTCATTTGTATTGTGGACTCACCCAAATGAATCTAGGTGGTAGCACCATGGGGAGCCTCTACCTTCTGCAGATGTGGATGGAGATCCACTTGAGCTTTGACTTTGATGATGCGATGGCCACTACTTCTCCTATCTTCGAGAAGAGTGCACTCTACCCAGCGAGGGCCATCTTTGGTCCTGAGGATCAGGTGCTGTGCAAGACGGGGCTGCTGAAGACCAGAGACGACTGGCATGACCACTTGAACTTCCTACCCGAGGACGAGTTTGTGTTTGTGCCGATGATGTATCGACGCGAGGAATTTAAGGTGCGAGGATTGCCAGAGCAGGAGTTGTGGCTCATGGGAGTTGAGAACTTGGTGCTATACCAGGCCCATTGCTGCATCGCCAGGTGGGACTGCCCAGGCAGGTCCCATGGGCTACTTCAAAGGGAGCATTAATCATAAAGCACCTCCTGGGAACTGATGCAGATAGACGGCGGCTTCAGAGGATCGGGAAGATGTGGAGATGCCATACTACCATTGCGAATGCTCAAATTGATGTAGAAGAAGACAAAGATGAGTTGAGGCATTATGTGGACTACCTGCAGGGTTTTAGGTCATCCGTGAATGAATTCTTCATGAGACGGTGCACCTGATTAGTGTTTGTTCAGCATTTTATCACGATTCACTAGTGAATGAAATAAATGGATGGGAAATAAACTTTTTGTTCTTTTTGTTTTAAATGGTGAATGATTGTGAGAATGAATGAATGAAATGCTAAATGAATGGGCTTAGGTCAACGAAGATGAATGATTTTTTTCTTTCTTTTTTTTTATCGCTGAACAGGGCGGAGGGCGGCCAGGGTTATAGCTGCCTCCACTTTAAATTGGGCAGCCAATGGTTTGGCCGCCCTCTGCATTTGAGGGCTTTAAGAAGGTGGCCAGTCTCTTCATTTGAACAGCCATCAGGTTTGACATTTTTCAATGAGCCTGCAAGGGCCAGAGCTAGGGAGGGTGATTTCTCCAGCATGGGTGAGATTTTTGGGTTGCCCAAGCATCCAGATTCAAGCAATGGGGGGACGATGAGCTGGGCTTGACATCGTTGATGATCCCCCATCCTCAAGAGAGAGTGAAGAGCATGAGGAGGCGGAGGCCCCTGTGAGTCCATCCACCTCAGCCTCCTCCTCTCAAGGCGGTAAAAACAGTGGAGAAGAGTAAGGAGATGAGGGCGCGACTACCCCCAAAGAGGGGCCGGCCGACCAAGGCGATGGTGAGGAAGTGGAGGAAGAAGAGGGTTCTGATGATGTTGAAGCCAACCAGGAGAAGGAGGTACCGCAGAAATAGGTAAGTCTCATGATCCCTGAATACCCATTGAGTTAATGTGTACGGATGAAGGCTTGGTGGATAGGTTTGTGAGGTTTGTAGGGACTGGTCTGTGGGCGGCCTGGATTGTGGCCGTCCGCAGACCTGGGCGGCCAGACTCCTGGCCGTCCACTGAAGGACTAGGGGGGCGATGATTTGGCCGCCCAGAGAGGTAGGCGACCAAGACATTGGCCGCCCTCCTCTCAGGGCAGTGAATTTTCATGTTCATGGAGGATGAGATGTGGGCTAAGTTGATTTGGGGGAATGGAAGATTTAACCAGCCATTGTTTTCCTTCTATTGTGTGCAGGGACGATGAAGGATCAGAGCCCGGGTGTCATGGGACCTAGTGTGGGCTTGGTACCATGCGTTGCCTCCTAAGCAGCGGCGAAGAGTGAATGGGATATGGCCCATTCTTCATGATTCGACCCTTCCCTGTTGATGCGACCTTCCTAGTGGCGCTACGTGAGAGATGGGTGGATGGATGTAGGGCTTTTGTGATGCCGTGGGGACATGATCCCCATGCTCGAGGATGTGGCCTATCTGACTGGACTGCCAGTAGCCAGGAACCAGGTGTTGGGTCAGAAGCTCAAGAATTATTTGGAGGAGGTTGAGAGTTTGCTCAGGCCGCAGCTGGCTCAGTCTAAGAAGCCAGTGACCACCCTCCCCCTTGGGAGGATTAGTGTCATGATAGGGTTAGCCAAAGTCTTCCGAGGACCATTAGAGGATCTGGATGCGTATCTGGGACGGGTGACTCAAAAGCTCCGAGCCTGAGGGAGGAGTGACCAACAAGAGTTGCGACTTTTTCTTCTTTACTTCTTCGGGAGGCTACTGTTTTCCACTGCCTCGAACAAGGTGAACCTGAAGTACCTGCTACTGATATGGGATCTCGAGTGGAGACCCCAACTTGCATGGGGAAGAGCAATGCTGGCGCACCTCTTTGCTCACATGGATCCTGTACACCCAGGCTCGGGGGACCTAGGTGGCTTCACACCCTTCCTACAGGTATAAGTCTACCCTTTACACTTGTTGGTTCTTGATTTGATTGATTGATTGTTATTCTTATGTGTTTTCAGATTTGGGGGTACACCCGATTCCCACTAGGTCACGACACGATCCCGCGAGCTCGAATGCAGGTGGTCCCACTCATGGTGAGATGGGAGATGGTTCGGGATCGCCGCTTGGTAGCCACTAGGTTCTCTGACCTTCGGACAGGCCTAGACGAGTTTCCACTCCACCAGGTGAGTGTTTGCCCAAAAGAGTTATGTGACATTTCCAACATTTGTTATATGAACTCAATTTTAGAAAACCTTTCGACTTGTTGTGGCAGGTGATTTGGACGCCTTATGCGACGGAGGACACCACTCCTCAGCCATGGGTGAAAGAGGGGCAGGCTTGGTTCCGCAGGGATACTGTGCTATTTTGCATGAACCTGAGGGAGCCACTCTATTTATGTCTAGTGCAAAGGACGCTGGGATGACATCAACCGCCAGTGGCGGTACCCGCTCAACATGAATCAGACAAGGGGCGTCGACGGACCTCAGCGAGTGATCAGGATTGGGCCTCCCGCTACCGTGCGGAAGCAGAAGCGCTGTAGAGAGGACCTTCCCTAGAGCAAGACAGGACTGTGATGAGCAGCGAGACCTACATGGCAGATTATCAGGATCGGTACGTCGGGTGACTCCGCCTCGACACCTGAGTGGTGAGTTACCCTTTTAGCTTTCAAGATGTGATGTTTCCATTTAAGCATTGCAGGTATATGAGTTTGTAGATTTGATGTGTAGATGCCTGAGACCGAGGCTGTGAGGATCCTTCAGGACCGACTGGCTGTCCTAAATCAGACTATTGTGAACTTGAGGCACGAGCTCCGAGAGATGGTAAGCCAAAATTGACTTGACTAATTTGAATCTTTGAGAATTCTTGAATCTTGACTGACCATTTGCCCCTGCCTTACCAGCGTGGGGAGTTGGCATACGTCCGAATGAGGGCAGGAACAGTCGGGGAAGCTGGACCTTCATCCCGAGCAGATGCTAGAGAGGAGTTGGAGGATCGCCTGGCAGGGGCCCTCGAACGGGCTGAGGAGCGAGAGGCTGAGTTAGCCAAGATGGTGAGAGCCACACACCTAGATTAAGAGCAATTCCCTCTTATTTATCTTTGTGTGACTTGCATGATGGTTCTTTCTTGTAGAAGGAGTTAGAGGCTGGATTGGCCGCTCGATGAGAGCAAGATGCACGCATTGAGGAGCTGACATGCCGCCTAGGGGAGACGAGCACTGTGGAGAGGCTTGAGGGTCACCTTGCCGAGGCGAAGGAGAGAGAGGTTGAGGCACGTGCTCGGGAGATGGCGATGGCGGTTTGAGAGCAGTGAGCTCTCAATCAGCTAGAGGCTTTGAGACGGTGAGTGTTGCGGAGGTATTAGAGCAGAGGTGCCCCAGGAGAGGGAGCCAGACCTGCAACCCCTTCAGAGTCGATGTGGACCGGTGGAGACATGCACTTTATAATGGAGGAACTCATGGGCATGACGCAGTCTCCCACAGGGCAGGGGGTGATACAGCCGGTGGCATCAGGTTCAAGGGCTTCACGGCCATCGAGGCTACGAGATAGGGGGAGTGAAGATGGAGATGAGGCTGATAGTCGATGTAGCCGACCCCACACTGATGGAGATTAGGGAGGGATAGATAGCTAGATAGTAGCTACTTTTGTACACTGGGGGTATGCCCCTAGAATGATGTAGCTATGGAACGTAATGGACATGTTTTGGAAATGAATTGAACTTTCTTCAGTGTACTTTGCTTGATTTGGCTTGATGTAGTCTTCCCTTTATACCTATTTCAACCACACTTAAAGGGAAAAAAGGTTAGTGTAGTATGATTTTAGCCCCCTGCTAGAAATAGACAGTACCTTTCTCGATGCAGGGTAAGAGGGCTAAATCTTATTAACACGATTGAGAAAAGGAAAGTAAACGTAAGATGCATATGCGAGCAAATAGAATGCAAACAGAAGGAGAAATATGATCATGCGAATGCATAGGCAGATGCAAGACATATTTTTGGCCTTTTGGGATTAATCGGCAATTCGATAAGTTTGTAGGGACTTACATGTAAAAATCCCAAAAATAAATGCCCTAGAAATGTAACATTTTTGAAAGTGGATAGTACCACAATTTATACAAAAATAAAAGAAAGATGTGTACAAGTGACATAGAAATGACACATACAAGCACTTGGTCGAGGAGAAGATGTGGCCCTTTGTCGTTTGATGGAAAGAATATTGTAATATTTCCAAAATATATTTCCTGGCCACATTCAGTCAGCTTGATACACTATCCCATACATAATAGGGTAAAGAATTCATACAGCAAGATATTCCTCATGGACAGATATGTGAGTATCGATCAATCTTAAATTTTTAATCACTGGCAGATTATAAAAATTCAGATATGATAATTAGTAACTTAAAATATGAACTTCCTTGTGTTCTAATTTGGTCTACATAGACACCTAGAAATAGCTATAGAAGCAAATCAAAAGAATACTCTCTATCTTGGAACAATGCTCACTCCTTTTTTACATTTAATACAATGGCGGTACCACCCACTTTAAAAAAACAAATCTTGGTACAATGCCCTAGCTCAAAAGAACACGAAAAGGAAAATCCATTCGATACACGGAAAAGAGGTCAAGAAGTCAACAAGGATAGCAAAGAGCTTGGTTAATATTTTTTTGAGAAGTGGATGGTACCACAATTGTATTAATTGTAAAAGAAAGTGGGATGTTGGGATGTACAAGTATACTCAGTCAGTTCTCAAAAAACCCGATACAAAAACTAAGAGCTTGGTTAATATTAAAACTAACAAATGTATTTGCTTTTTTATGTATAGCCTCTATGGTCTAGTCCAAAAAGAAGATTAGAAAAAAAAAAGTATACCAAAAACCACAAAAAGAGTATTTTATCATCAACTGTTGATCACCCTTGTTAGATGTATCCTATCAATCTGCATTGGGAGACCCAATGAATCATCCAAAGATGTGGGATATTTCTTAAACCAGCTGCATGTTTGATGTCACCACAAAGTGTGCCCAGTCAGTAATCAAGTTAACTTGAGATAGAAAGGATCTGTTGAAAGCCCTATCAGACTAATTGATGGATAGACAACTGCCTCATTGTATACTATGTATCATCCTCAACTGTGTCAAAATTGTAAATTTACAAATCAAAAAAATCCAATGCAAAATCCTAAACTCTGAGGTAAATTGGAGCCATTGCCTAGCTTTAAGGAAAAGGTATTAATTTCTTCTTTATGGTGGATAATGACACAAAAAAGGTACTATCTCGAGAACAAGTAGAAATGATTCAGATTAGAGAGGCTGAATCTGAGGCGCTGGTTCACAAGGAGGTTGAATCAATGTGGTTGTGATGTGCGAAGAGTATGCAACTAAAACGTACACTATAAGGCTGCCAGTAACATCATGGAGAAGGAATCATGATTTTTTTTCCTTTCAAGCACATTGAATCAATGTGGCTGGGAAGTGAGAAGACTATGCATAAGGATGTTAATAGCATCACAGCGAAAGGAAAATAGGAAAGAGAAGGAACAAGGAAACTTTCTTTCAAGTGCTATGAGGTAACCCAACCACAACCAACAAAAAAAGGGAAAACAATCCGACCTCACATGCCTCGTGCCCTGCCAAATGTAGGCTTCTCCCTAGGGCGCCTCCTTGGTACCACCAATTCTGCAGAGCAAACTGAGGAAACCCTCAGGCAAGTGCATTTTTGGCCTATGAACGCAGTCACACACCGTCACAACAAATTCCAATTTTGGTGGGTGTGGGTCAAGCATGTGACACCACCTCCTAATCAAGCTGCCCTCCCGGTTCAGGAAGGAACAGTGACAGATGGACAGTACAGGCCAGATAAAGTTACAAGGCAATATAAAGATACAATCAACAAATTGAAGAGCACTATGCACCAAATAACAGCAAAATCCAGTCACTCAAAGATATTGAATATCCAGGTGACATAAGCAATTTATTTACTGAATTTAGTAAAATAAGCTAACAGCAAGCAATGCACAAGCATTCAAGGATTCAATATTCAGCATGCCCAGGGAATTTAAAAAAGCGATAACATATCTCAGCGAAAATAAGTTGCATGCGTAAGCATATGAAGAATATTTTTGGGGACATTGCTTTCACACCTCAGGCATTAGAGCCTAAGCAATTAGAGAAATTGGTGAAACTAAAAGAAGAAGAATTGAAAATCATTTTCATTAGCATAACATTAGATAAAAGGCAAATTTCGCACTAACAAGATCTTGTCATCCACACTTTTAAGACAAAACGTTCACAAATGGAACTTGTGTAGTAATAGACTAATAGGAAGTTCATGTATAAAATCTGCACTGCGGACCAAAAGACAGACTTTCCCAATTGAAACTATTCACAAGCTGAGCCCAGGTCGATCAAACGAGACCAGGGAAAATGGCTAACAAACTTGCGCCACTGCAGACTTTGCTGCAAGCATCCGGTAGTAATTGTTTGAAACCCCATTTCATGGACAACAATGTAGACAAGAGCGGCCTGCACAGAACCGACAGGTGACACCCCACCCACTTAGATCTCTCTCACGGACAAGCAGCCCATCGACAGATGGCACCGCAGAATCCGCAGAGACGACCCTAAATCATCCCCTTACCCAAGCGTCCACATCAAAAACCCACAAGCCCACAAGCTGGGTTAAATCCACAGTCCTCCGATCAACCAACGCGCCCTCAACAACCACACAGAAACAGAAACAGAAACAAACATCCGGGAACGGCACTGACGCCGATTCCACGCAAACTCCCCACACAGACACACACCAACAAGCGCGGAAAACTCTACACCCTAGACACGCAATCGAGGAGCCATCAGAAAGAGAAGCTTGTGCACAGATCGAGATTACGAGGGAGAGAAACAGAGGGGGGAAATCGATCGCGTACCGCTGTCGCCGATGAGAAGAAGCTTGATGAGGTAATCGTAGTCCGCCCGAGCCCTAGCCGGAGGAGCAGCCATGGACGGGGTTGGGCGGGTGGGCGGGTGGGCGGGCGGGCGGAGCGGGCGACGGAGATGGGAGGGAGGGAGGGCCAGAGGGTTGCATCTATATTAGCCCCACTAGTTAACTATTGCCAAACTTCACTTTCATGCGACTGATTTCTTCCAACAACTCCAATGAGTCTAGTAACAAAAAACTATCTTTCATCCACTGCTAGGAACAGAATAGTATCATCAGCATACTGTAGATGGGATATATGTATGCCACCTGCTCTAATCTGGAAGCCCCTAATTAGCCCATGTATCTCAACTCTCGACCATATCCTACTTGGTATGTGTGCCATGAGTACAAGGAGTTGAGGGGACATCGGGTCACCCAGCTGAAGACCTCTCCCACTATGAAAATAGAAGGAAAACTACGAATTGATTAAGACTGCAAAGTTGGTTGAAGTGACACAAGCCTGGATCCATTCTATCCACCTCTCATCAAAACCCATCTTTAGTGGCACAGCAACAAGCAAGTCAAGTTGACCCTAAGCTTGAGTACTACTCTCTCCCTCTAAGTCTTGATGGAATGCAAGCATTCGTGAGCTATCAAGAAATTCTCCAGTATGTGATGTCCCTGATAAAAGCCCCTTGATAGCAATTGACCACTCTATCAATCATAGTGTCAATTCTCCTAGCCAAGAGTTTGGAGATGATTTCATGTGTTCCATTCAAGAGGTTGATGGGTCTGAAGTCATGCAAACTTTAGGTACCATGCTTCTTGGAGATGAAGACTAAGAGGGTCGTATTAATATCCCTTAGGTGAGCCCTTCCCTCCTGGAACTCCAACAATGCCAAGAGGAGATCAGCCTTAATGATTTCCCAGCACTTCTAGAAGAAGTCAAAGGGAAACCAGCAAGCCCAAAAACTTTGTCACCTGCCAGAGAGAAAACAACTTCGTAGACCCAAATCTCTCTCATTATTGATTACCCATCTCCCTCACACTTAGACTCTTGCGGGCACACAATGTCGATTTCATCTTCTTACTAACTCCCTCACCACTCTCCTCTTTTCTTCCCTGCAAACCCCCCTGATTACATGAGGCAATCCTCATAGGGACACTAATGCAAGTCTACCCTCCTCCTCCGAACACTCCCCCCTCTCTCTCCTCCCCCTCCTCACTCACCCTCTCCCTCCTTTCTACAACTTCCTTCCATTGGCTTCCCTCGCCATACTAATCGACCATCTCTTTTGTACTCTAACAAAGATCCCTCTCAAACCCTCAAAGGATATCCCCACTTTTTCCGCCAAGTCCTTGACTTGTGCCTCCGTCAATCTCTCCACCGCCTCCACTATCTTCCCAATCCAGTCTTGTCTTCCATTCTCTCCCTATTTGATTCCCCTCCTTCTAATACCCCAACTCCTACTGGAGTCTCTGGGACCACGCCCTCCTCCTCCATAGCGTCCTCTCCCCCTTCAGCCTCCTGGGCCCCTCGGACCTCATACATACCATAAGCCCTCCTGATCCGCCACGTCCATCAACCTGGAGGCACCATGCTCCAGACCTCCATGTGGTTCCACTGGCTCCACCCCTCTCGCATAGATGGAGCTGCTCATCAGTCGCCCTTCCACCTCCGCCTGCATTGCCAAGTCGGTCTCCAACACCATCCCCGGCCGTTGCATCAGTGCTAGAGGTTGGCTAGAGGACGTGAGGGGTGATCCTGGCGCCTTTCTGACAAGGCTAACTGTCGGTTGCATGTGTACTATGGTCAAGCATGGCCAGGACAGTGTAGGAGGATGGTGGAGGATGCCCACCGACGAAGCCATCACCGTGGGGGTCGTCGGCGACAGCCAAGACCCAAAGCCACAAACGCTTGCCTGCCACAATGCCAAAAAAGCAACTGGGGGAATCAGGCGAAGAAGGTATTGGGGCCATCGGGATACAGTCATCGAAGGCAAATATGGGTAAGTTCTGGGTCTGCCTTAGCTATATTGGCCCACCCCGGAAACCCATGGACCTTGGCCCAAAAGTTGTGCCATGTACGTTGAGTCGCCTTCCAGTCTGGAGCGGCTTGGACAATCTAGCCCAGAATAGAGCACAAGCAGTTCAAAAATTGAAAGGGGGCATGTGACGGCCTGTTCATCTTCTTCCTTGTGCCTGTAGGATGATTGCCCTAGCTCGCCGCACCGACATTGCAAAGACTCTGGTTTGTGAAGCTCTCACAACAAAATCTTCACCGTCGATCGAGAAGGAGAGGATAGCCGACACATCGACAGAGCTGCACGCTCGGGCCATAACCTTCACAGTCAAGAGTGAGCCTCCCAACGTAAAGCACATACTCCCCACTTCCACGCATCACATAGGATGAGGGGTACCCCTTGCAGGGAGATCCTAAGACAGACCCCTCTTAGATTGGGGAAGGTGCCCCTCGCCAAGGGACCACCTTTGCAATCGGAGGATAGTCCCTTCAACCACCAGGTAGCCAGCTTCCGCAACCTCTACCACTGTGGCTTCATCCCAGCCAACCGCCAAAAATCCGGCTCTAGTTATCTGTTGGACCTCCCACCGCCCTCTTCCATCTCCATGCATCCAGGAGTATCTTAACCCGTTCCGCATCCATTCCTCCCTCCACTGGTGAGACCCATACGCACCTCTGAGGCCACTCTAGTTGACAGCAGGTGAAGTCTGGGGGGATGGGTCCTATCTTGAGGCAGAGATGTTTCCTTTCCTCCATGGTTGAGAGTTGAGCCCCTCCCACGGCTACCTCCGCATATGAATGCAAAAGACGGAAGGCACCAACACCCCCTACCCCTCTTCCTGGCATCATCCGACAATGTCTTTGGATGTGCCTCACACTTCTACATGTGAAGCAGACAAAGCAGGGTTTTGGGCATGCCTGAAACTCCCGGTGGCATTCCAGCTCAAGGTAGAGTCATGGAAAGGCAAGCGAAAGCCACCTCCGAGGGGCACCCGGTTCACCCCGACACAACCTTCGGCGAGCACGTCATTGCCCTCTCAAAACCACAGGCTTCTCTCTCTAGGGTTTCCTACCACAGCTATTGTTGCTTTCACAAAATATTACCGGTGTCAACTTAATATTGAAGGCACCAGTTGTACCTCCAACCCACCCATGTTAAATCAAATTAAACCATTCTCCTCTAGACAACTGTGGATGCTAGTACCCTCCAGCTCTCTGCCTACTCCTTGCCCAGCCTCTGGCCCACACGATGACGCCTCTGTGCTGCCCTCCAAGGTTGATCCCCTGCCTTATGCTCCCAAAGGCCATGAGGCAACTCCATCCTCTGCTGCGAAGGGCTCGCCTACGCCGCAGGCTAACCTGCCTGCTGGCCCAGCTGTTGGCGGCCCCTCTTCTATAACCACTCCCTCGAAGCCTCCTTGGGCTCGGGTCTCTGATGCTGCAGTTAGTGCCTCCCCTGCCTGTCCGGCAGGACCTTCTTTTGCGCAGGTGCTTCTCCAAGCTGTCCAGCCGCCTACCCTGCCTCTTACCACTCACGACCCAGCCTTCACGGACTCTGGAGAGCCTGCGGCTTTCTTCAGTGTAGAGGAGGTGAAGATTTCCTGCCAACCGCTCGACTACGCCATCATCGCTCGGACCCTCCAAGGTCGTTCTCCATTCCAAGAAATTCGATATCACCTAGCACAGCGCTTCAAGCTTCGCCAGGATCTCATCATCAGCTCGCTCGACTCACGACACCTCTTGCTCCGGTTCCACAACCGTGACGGCTTCCTCCAAGTGGTGCTGAAGGACACCCTCTACGTCAAAGGAAGGCCATTCGTCCTCTTCAAATGGACAATGGACTTCTCTAAGGATGTTGATTCTCCACTCGTCCCTGTATGGCTTGAGCTGCCAGACCTCCCGGTGAATTTCTACAATGAGGCGATGATCAACTCCATTGCAGGCAGCATTGGCCCTACCCTGCAAATCGACCGGAATACCCTATGTCTCACACGATCGCTCACCGCCCGCGTCTGTGTGTAGCTAGACATCTCCAAGAACCTCCCCTATAGGGTATACATTGGTCATGGAAGCTCTGGGTTCTGGCAACCAATCGCATATAAGAACCCCCCTCTATATTGCACTGCTTGCAAGTGCCTGGGACATGCTGTCTCCGAGTGAAAGAAGGCACCTACTACTACTGAATCTGCCCCTCGGCCAGTCTGTCAAGGAGCCCCTCCCATGGCGCTTGCTCCTGCCTCCACCCTGCTGCAGGTCTCTACTGTTGCCCCTTCGCATGCACGGTTGCCTCCATCCTCTACTGCATTGCACACTAGCGTCGAGGCTAGCGTCCCTCCTGGACAGCCATTTGCTCGCCCTCCGAGCTATGTGGGTGGCTCTGCCAGCCCCCCTGGCGCTCCCCTAGCGACTGTGGCAGGAATAGGCCTTCCTCCGTCGTCCTCAGCAGCTGATGGGCAGAAGGTCTCACGTTAGGCTCCTGTTGACCCTGCTCCAATGGTCACTGTGGCCACTTCAATTGACTTTGTTTGCGCCCCAGCATCCCCTCAGTTAGCACCTTCTCCTCCTGCAAGACTGCTGTGCTCAGGGCCTACCCACGCCCCCTCCATGGTTCCTCCTCCAACTTTGGATGTTAGCGAGCATGCTGCACCTCTACTGTCTGGAATGGCAGGGCCCACGCTCTGTTCCCCATCGCCTACCTCTCACTCAGGTGACTACATTGCCCATGGTGAGCCATCACTGGGAAGACCAACATGCCCCCGGGATGTCCACCCCCCCTTAACAGGGGACGACCCATGTGTCGCTGCCTTATGCCAACGCCCTACGGATGTCTACCTGCCCGATGCAAGCATTGTGGTCGCAGAGGGCTATGTCACGGTAGTCCTTCCTCCCATCCTCATCGCTATAGACAGCTCCACCCATACCCCTCCCTCTACCGAATCACCTTATACCCTTGCCTCCCCTACCTTGTCTGACCCTGCAGTGTCCTCAGCGATAGAGATTGGACCCCCCCTCTCCATCTGAGAGGGAATCCCTCTCTTTTCCCATCCTCGTCCAACCTCTTTGTGTCCCTGGACTGGAACCGACCTCTCATGGGCTCCCTACCACGTTGGCGCACACCAATTTCGTGGGGACGACTCAACTCCCTCAGCCTGGAGGCCCGGGGGTTACAACTCGTGGAGGTCACCGGAGGAACACTTCTGGTGGGTTCGATCTACCCCCCTTTAATGCAAGCCTTGATATGGAACATTAGAGTGTTGGGCAATTCCCAATCGACCAGCAAGTTGAAGCTTCTTATTCAGAAATTTGACCTGCAGCTTGTTGCTATTCTTGAACCAAAGTTGCCGAGCTCCTACTTGCCTAGGTATTGTAAGAAGTTTCGCATGAAGCACAGTCTTACCAATTCTAATGGGAAGGGTCGCATTTGGGTCTTTTGGCGACCCTCGCTAGATGTCTCTATAGTGAACTCTTCAGATCAACACATCACTGTCTCTGTTACATCTACTTTGAACTACAATGCTTTCTTCATTTTTGTGCATGCAAGTTGTTCATTGCTGGAGAGACGTGTCCTTTGGGACCACCTTGTTGACTTTGCTGCTTCCTGTGACAGTCCATGGCTGGCTGGCGGGGACTTCAACAACATTCTCCTCCCCGCGGAGAAGCGAGGGGGAAAGAGGGCTTTCTCCCTTTCCATGTGTGATTTCCAAGCTTGTGTGGTTGCAGTCGGGCTTGAAGATGTTGGCTTTCTGGGGGGTCCATTCACCTGGTACAATGGACAGCGGGCAAATGGCATATGGGCCAGACTTGACCGTGTGCTCTTCAATGGGGAGTGGAGTATCTCCTGTTGCCCCATTTCTATCCGCCATCTGTCTCGGGCTTGCAGTGATCATCGTCCTCTTCTACTATCACTACCTCCTATACCTCAGAGGAGGCCATCAAGATTTTACTTCCAACAGATGTGGAAGACTCATTCACTCTTCCTTGAAGACTCACAGACGGCCTGGGCGGCGGGTCCTTCCTCCTCCTTCCCTCTCATATCCATGGCAATCAAGCTCAAACATATGAAGGAATTCTGTAGGTATTGGAATCTTCATACCTTTCGCAATGTCTTTGCCAATGTTCAGGTGGCAGAAGATGTATACTCCTTGGCGCAAGAGGCCTTTGACAACAACCCATCAGATGCTCACCACTCGGCATTCTTAGCTGCCAAGGATGATCTCGACCTAGCTCATCTCCAGGAAGAAATCTTCTGGAGCTACGTGTGCATACACAGACCATCTGCTCTAGGTCGGGTCCTCTAGCAGGTTTTCCCCCCAATCAGACTCGGGCTACAAAGACAAGGGGCCCTACAGAAACCAGCATAAAAATCATCTCTCACCGGGTCACGCTCTCCACCACTCCCAAGTTGGTCCGCACCCGCGTGCGCAGGAAAGCTACGACTAGTGGACAGGTCACTGGAGGTGAGACTCGACTCACAAAAATCACTAATCGAGAAGAAACAAGGCGGCGGCCCTCTCAGGACCTCCCCTAAGCCTAGCGGTCCTTCCAGGGCCGTATGGCGGCCTAGCGGTCCTCTCTGGACTGCAAGGCTCAGCCTAACGGCCAAGCCTTGCCCGAAAGGGAATGAGCCACGCCTGAGAGCCTAGCGGTCTATCGCTAGATCGCCAGCCCAACCAAATAGTCCTCGTTGGACTGCAAGGCAACGGTAAACGGTCATACCCTAACCGCTTGCCGACACGTGACTCCCAACTGTCAGAAACATGCACCCCAAGGGTGCAACGGTCAAAATGGGAGAAACGGTCGCCTGGAGACCGCTAATCCAGGGCTAGCGGTCTATCGCATGACCGCCCCACCGAGCCTAGTGGTCTCGGGCAGACCGCTAAGGCCTACCGATAATATAGTGTTGTCAAGCGGTCTCCTAGAGACCACCAAGGGAGCCAAGTGGTCCCTGGAAGGGCCGCAAGGCTCTCCCGAGTGTGAAATCGGCGAGAAACACCCAAAAACCCAGATCCACGCCCCGATCATCACCCGATGATGGAGAAACAAGGGGGAATCCTTCCCCTACCCTCCTAGCATGCATCTATGCTCTCAGATCGGTCAGAAACTCGACGAAACGAGAGATCCGACACTCAACCCCAAATCATGGAATTTACCCTACCCTGCTTAAAAATGCCCCTCTCGACCTCTCCTTGGCCTACAAATCGTGGGGAAAGCAGTAAAGAGCGTAGAGATCCATCCCCCTACCTCAGAGAAGGCTGAAAGCTGTCGGATCACCGCCGATCTTGAAATCAAGCTTTTAAACCCACGAACTCCATGCCCCAAGCCGCAAGAAAACCACCGCCACGATCACCACACCGCCGTCGTCGATCTGCCGTTTGTAGCCGGAGGAAGAAGGGGCGTCGCGGCCTCGCACGGGGGAAACGCCACGGTCGAGGGGGGAGCTCTCCAACGGGCAAGAAAGAGGAAGAAGAAGGAAGAAAGAAGAAGGAAAAAGGAAAAAGGAAAAGGGAAAAAGGAGGGTATTTATAGAAAATCTAGAATATTAGAAAAATATGACAAATAGAGAAAAATTATTTTCTCGATCCTCGAAACATGTCTGTCACACTGGTACCATCCTGGAGTAGCAGAATGTCATGGTTTGCCCTATGCAGGGTTCCGCAGGTCCGTTAGAGAAAAAAACGCGTAAACAGTAAAACACACTCTGGGACCCCCGAAAGTGATCTGAAACTCACGGATCCTGATCCAAAAAATGTCTGAAAATTTAGGACATTACAATAGACCTTACCTAGACTCCTCAAACTATTGGTTTGAACCATCAGCCTGGCATACATCTCAGATATGGACTCCTCATATTTCATCTTAAATGTTTCATACTCTGAGAGTAACATGTTTGCCTTTGTCTCTCTAACCTGAGACGTTCCCTCATAGATTACCTCCAGTTTATCCCACATCTCCTTCAATGTATAATAAGAAGATATTCTAGAAAATTCAGTGGGATGGAAGACACACTACATAGCATTAATAGCACTCCAATTCAAAGTGGACCTACGGATCTGCTCCCCGGTCCAGACCTCCTCATCCTCTGTAAGCTCAAATGGTCATTTACTAACAACCTTCCAGATTTCATAATCCTTCGCCCGAAGGAAGACCTGCATATGATTCTTCCAGTAAACATAATCGTTACCATTAAAGAAAGGTAGCTTACTGGTGGAACTACCCTCAGCAGTTAGACCTCTAGCATCCATTTCAATTAATCTCTCCGGGATGTAAAGCCCTTAGGGAGAGTTAGGCTCTGATACCACGTGATGGTTGAACAAGAGATCTAGAGGGGGGGTGAATAGATCTACCCCAAATTACATATCACTCTAGCAGTTCAACTTTTAATGCGGAAATAGAAAACACTGCTATGATTCTAAATGGGATAAAATAATAACAGAAGATCTAAAGAACAGTTTATCAACAATTAATAACTCCAGATTAACAGATCATTGAAAGAGTAGGTAATCAGTATGCAAAAGACTTCACCAATTTTCATTCAAGAGAAGATAAAACACCAACCATCAAGTACGAGGTGGAGGTATGATCTAGGATCCCTCACGCAAAGTATGACATTCCAGATTGGCTTAACCAAACTTTTTTGCCATACCTTTTTATATACTTGATATGGAAGGTACTTATAACTCGTTCAGATGAAAGTAATATTGAAATCAGATGCTAACTATAATACGACTGATAGAAGGGTTTCCAATCAAGCATTAAGTGATCCTATGCATTCATCTAAATTCAGCAGTAAGGAACCAATCACACACAGGACAAAACAATTTTAAGGTGGTTCGATCTCAACCTTGAGATCTACGTCCACCCCTTACTCAATCGAGGCCTCGAAAGGTGCCATTTGAATGCTGGCTTGATAGTTGTTATTGTAGAAAAATTTGGCTAAGGGTAAGTGGTCATGTCAACTTCCACTGAAATCTATAATGCATGCCCTCAACATGTCTTCAATAACCTGATTCATCCTTTCAGTCTGACCATCTGTCTGGGGATAAATGTAGTGCTGAAATTGAGCTTCGTTTCCAGAGAGTGTTGTAGACCCTTCCAGAAATGAGAAGTGAAGCGTAGGTCTCGATCAGATACTATAGACGCAAGAATTCCATGCAATCTAGTAACTTCCTTAATCTACAAGGCAGCAAGAACATCAACCGACCATCGACTCTTGATAGGCAAGAAATGAGCCGATTTCGTAAGGCGATCGATGATTACCCAAATTCCATCATGTCCGCCTCTAGACTTGGGCAAACCCATGATGAAATCCATGCCCCATCCTGCTTCTTGAACAGCAAAGCATACTGTTCATTGTCGATGCCGTACATATTACGTAGTCTTTCACCACGATGACGTGATCTATCTGCTGCGTAATACTTACGGTTATACTCCAGCCGCTTCTCTTTATTCTTGCGGTACCATTCCCGCATATAGTCGGCTTTCTTTTTCTTCTTGTCCATTACTCACTCGTGTTCAGCCACCTAGGCTGTCGTTCATCAGCTCACCGATGGCCTCATCGGTATAGTCCTCTTCCTCGATGAGACAGTCCACCTCACACCGGGTGCCCGGCTTACAGGTGCACCATATCTTCCCATCGTACTTGGGCACGGGGTGCGCTGGCCTACCATTCTCATGGTTGCAAGCATCACACGTGCAGACGTCAGCCTTGTGATCCTCATTCATAGTACCATCTCCGTAGTGAGACCAAGCGCTGTTGGTACAGCACCAGCCCCTGCCTGCTGAGTCGCTCGAACATGGAGAGACCGCCCCTTATATCTTCTGATATCCATAGACGTCTCATCCTGCATGAACGTAGCGCACTAGCACGCAGGTGCTGGTATATCTTGAGACGATGGTTCATCTCATTCCCTCTTGTAATGACCCATGCCAGTGCTGCCCACACGATTGCAGATGGGGGCGAAGGGGTGCTGGCATATCCCCTCAGTATAGATACCACCAAGCCTGTTGCAATCCTTGATGGCGTCGAGCTTGCGGTCAGTGGGTATGCTCTTGTCAGGAGCAGACACCCATATGATAGCAAGAATGGCAAAGAAGATAGCGAGTGATGGTAGCGCTCGCATGAAGCTAGTCCTCCATGGTATAGAGCATCACCCCTGCTACCAACACAACAAGAAGGAGAGGTAGCAAAGGTAGATACTCAGCGAAGGGGATGGTAGTCATCACCCTTCCTCCACCTTGATGCCGGGTATCTCCCAGGTGAGAGAGGTATCGACCTTGAGAATGCGGTACTCGTACAGGTATTTGTACCTGACACGAGTCTCATTCATCTTGCGCTTGACGTAGTTGACCGCTGCCTTCTTAGTCTTGAAGGAGACAGTCTCAGTCATGCGTGTTCGTGTGTTGGTCTTCGTCTCGATGTCACCACCCACACGACAGATGATGTATCGTCCGACGTCAATAGCGTGCATACACCCTCACTTCTTACCTTTGTACATGTTGCTCTGCATGAGTGCACACTCACGAGGGTAGTACGAGAGTGCAGCCTTCGAGTACCCGGTCTTGCCAGAGCAATCGAACATGCCACGATTGGAGATGAGCACGTCAGGCTCGACGTCGAAGGCACGTACCATCTTCGTCTCGACGAACTCGATCATGAAGATGGGCATACGCACCGGCTTCCGTCCCTTGGACTTAGCCTTGCGTGCCATGAAGATAGCACGATAGGTGCTGATCTTCTTGTAGATGTTGATGAGGGATGAGTACCTACCGAGCGGTACCCATAGATCATCGCCATCCTTCTGGTGCCACACGATGTGCAGCCTGTACTTCTTCTTGCGAGACACCGCACGCTTGGGTGCCATCGGCTTCGGCTTGGTGCGGACCAGCCCATTGACCTTGAGGTATACCTCATAAGCCAGTGCTGCTGCATTGTACTCCATGATGGTGGTCTTGACCACCGAACTGTAAGCGTACATCAGGCTGCTCCCTTGGTTGAAGTGTCCACCTTGGACATGTGAAGTACACCGTACTGTGTGCAGTCAGTGCAACCTGCTGCCCTCAGTACCATGTCAAGCGCCTCACCCGGTGTGCTTGCTTGCACTGTCTGGATGTGGGGCTTGTCGAGTGAAGGCCCCATCACTGAGACCTTGTAGTTGTGGGTGATCTTAGGTTTGCGCTTGCGAACAAGCGACCGTACACCCTCGGTGATATCCTCAGATGTAACCATCCGTGATCCTCCACTCAGTACCGCTCGGGTACATGCGAGAGTACCCATCATACCACATGTTGCGAAGCTTCTCCTTCGCACCGAGGTTGGCAACAGCGGTGTTGATGGTGCACCAGTCCACGTCAGTAGCAGTGCGTACCTGAAGCAGATAGCTGCGGTGCTGCTTGACAGTGGCAGACTCGATGACCAGCCCTGCCTCACCACCAGCACTGAGGCCGAGGTCGAATGCCCTGTCAATGAGGTACTTGCCGTGTCCTTTGCCGAGTTGTGCCATGTGTCACTCTCCTCTCCAATCGCCGAGCTTGACGTTACGGTTGCCAATAAAAAAGGACAGCCGATCTTCATGGCTGTCCCTCATGAGGTCAAGTTCCTGGAGACAGAAGGCAAGCTTGCTTACCATGTCCCAGTACCTGCGATGTGGCTTGCATCCAGTAGCACCGATGATGAACTGAGCCAGCGTTTGATAGTCATCCGCTGTCCACTTCAGGTTATCATAGTACTCCTCGAGACAAGCTTGCCTAGGCTTGCGCCGTATGGCTGGTCGCCTGATCTTGTGCTTGGTGCTCACGATGACACCGTCTCGTTGATCACAACGTAACGGATGACACCGTACCAATTGGTCAGGTCATCTTGCAACATGCGAGAAAGCACCCTCCCTTGGTACACCCCAAGCATACGCCTGCTCGGCTCACCGTTGATACTGATCAACCTCTCCACAAGAAAGGAGGCAGTATCGAATGGGTGACGCTTCATGATGAGCACAGCCTGTGCTCTAGAATGCGAAGCATTCGTCCACTCTCCGCACACTGGCAGTCCCATGTTTACCTCCGTTTGTATACGGTGCCTGGGTCAACCAATCCAAAGACCGCACCAGACACAGCCATGACTGGTATGGCCACGATTAGTACGGGCACACCTACAACTGTGAGAAGCAGGCCTTTCATTGGTACCTCCATGTATCGCTATTGGTAGTTGGGTCTAGCCGAGATGGATTTGCACCATCATCTCCCCTCTCCTAGTACGGAGCCTGATACACACAGACACACGGGTCTTACTCCCGTTCCCCTCTCAAGGGTGTGGCCATGTGCGGGCGGGCATAGTACTAGGTCAAAGAGTGGTGTCTTTCTCAGTTAAACGATCGAGCTAGGCCAAACATCTTCGAACATCATCGAATAGCATCGAACATTATCGAACCAACTTCAAACATCTTAATCATCATTGAACATCTTCGAACGTCATCGAATCAAATTTGAACATCTTTATCATCATCGAACATCTTCGAACGTCATCGAATCAACATCGAACATTTTTATCATCTTTGAACATCATCGAATCAACTTCAAACATCTTTATCATCATCGAACATCTTCGAACATCTTCAAATCAAGTCCGAACATCTCTATCATCATCGAACATCTTCAAATAGCATCGATCATTATCGAATCAACTTCGAACATCTTTATCATCATCGAAAATCTTCGAACATCATCGAATCAACTTCGAACATCTTTATCATCATCGAACATCTTCGAACATCTTTATCATCATCGAATCAACTTCGAACATTTTTATCATCATCGAACATCTTCAAACATCGTCGAATCAACTTCAAACATCTTTATCATCATCGAACATCTTCGAACATCGTCGAATCAACTTCGAACATCTTTACCATCATCAAACATCTTCGAACATTTGTTGGCGCGAGGGCCAATCATCTAACATCTTCATCTTCATCAGAGCATCTATCGGAGGGAGTGCTAATGGCTTAGCATCTTTAACATCTTCATCATCATCAAAACATCTGTCGATGCGAGGGCCGATGGTTTAACATCTTTATCATCATCATACCATCTGTTGGCGAGAGGGCCGCCAATTGAATATTTGAATAGCTTGGGATATCTATCGGTATGGCCACTGATAGTTGGACATATTGGGTATCCTTGAACATCTTTAGACATCTGTCAGGCTGAACACTGGCAGTTGAGCATCTTGAACATCTTTGAATATTTCGAACATCAGCCGAGCTGAGTGCTGACGGTTGGACATCTTTGAATATCTTGAATATCTTTAAACATCTGTCGGGCTGAATGCTGATAGTTGAACATCTTGGACATCTTTGAATATCTTGAATATCTTTGATGTTGTTGGCCATTTTGAACATCATAATTCATTTTTCATTCCTTCATTCATCATTTTTTTAATTTTACATCGTTGAGCATCTTTCAAGCATTGTTGGACATCTATCAACTTGGGTGCCGATGCATTCATCATCCTCATCTTGGAATATTGCTAATCATTTGTCAGCTTAAATACCGATGCATTCATCATTTTCTCCTTTGAGTGTTATTGTTCACCCATCAGCCTAAACATTGGCGTGTTGATATCCTTCTGAATAGTGTCGAGCATCTCCCGAGCTAAACATCGGTGATTAGGTGTGCTTCTATCATTTTTATTCATTCATCATTTGTAGTTCATCATTCATTGCTATATGGGACCCCACCATTTGGATAGCCACCCCCGACATCCGCAACGAGCATCCAGCGTAGGGATCTGCCATAGAACAGCCCCCGAAAGGCCTATATTATCACTTCATTCATCACTATTACAAGCAATCAACACCCCTAAGAGGGGGGAACATATCTGGCAGTAGTCATATACATCATTTTTGACATTTCATACATCTACCCCAAGAATGGGGTGCCATCTATATCTTCTATACGCCTGCCCCCAGAATGGGGTGTCATCTACATTTTTCATGATTTCATCATCATCATCACCATTCATTCATCCTTTTCTTCTTCTTTTTTTGATATGCATCCCCCCCTCAAACATGGGGTATCATCTATATCCTTCATCATTTCTTCTTCCCCATTTTGTTTTTTGTTGATTTTTTTATCTTTTTTTTTGGTTTTGACATGCATCACCCCTCATAATAGGGCGCCATCTATATCTTTCATCATCATTTTTTCTTCCTCTTTTTTATTCACAATGATACACGTGGTCATTCTATGACCATCATTCATCATGATTTTCATCATTACTTTCATCGTCTCTTCATCCTTTTTTTTTTCTTTCCTTTTTTTAATGCCATCTGGGCCTTCATTATTTCGATAGCCCCCCGTAATTGTAAGTCGATATCCAGTGCAGAAATCTATGATAGGATGGCCCCCGCAAGGCCTATATTATCATTTCATGCATAACTATTACAAGTGATCATCGCCCCTAAACGGGGGGACACGTCTGGCAGTAGGCATACATAGACTTCTTGATATTTCACACATCTGCCCCCAGAACGGGGTACTATTAACATCTTGCAACCTCTTTTCTGGCCTCCTACCGTAGCTTGAGGTGCTTGAAATGCTCATCAAGGCATATCGTTCCTTGGCTGGTGTGGTGCGGCCATATTAGCCACCTTCTTCAAGTCAGGCATCTGGTGAAAGCACGGGGGGTCGACCTTGTACTCGCCCATTTATAATTTGCCTCTCCTAATTAGGCCTTCGATGACATCTTTAAATGTGTAGCAATCTTTCAGAATGCCCCATCATTTGATGATATTGGCAGAATCAGGGGTCGTCCCTCCTTTTGTCATCGCTTGGACTTTTCGACTCTGGGAGCACAATCTTGCTATGTTCTCGAGACCACTGGAAGAGAATCTGAGTCTTATCTCTTGGGAAAGAATAGGGCCTCTTCATTTTATCCCTTAGTGAATGTGTTTGTTCAACAGGCTTGGTGGGGGAGACCCTAGCCACCTCTTTCATCTTTTTCTTTTGTAGCTCGAAAGCCTTAAAATCTGAGGGGCATGTTTCCTCTTGCGCCAGATGCTTGCCGGCCGATTCATCTTTCTGGCTCGGGGTAACAATAGCCGGACAATACTTTGCCAAGAAAGCCTTAGCATCAGCTGCCAGATCATTCAGCCGTTTAAGGGTTCTGACTTCAATGCCCATCACCCTTTGTAGGATTTCATCTTTCAGATTTCTTTCACACCTTCGAACGATGTTGTAGCAACCCTGAATATTTAAAATAAAAGTTTAAATAAAATTATAAATAGTGACTTATATCAAGTCGCCATTTCATTAAATAACGACTCTTTGAACATGTGTTACTTAATCAACTAACGACCCTTTTAAAGGCGTCAAATCATTTCAGTCGAATGGTAAGATTCCTACTTGGAATAAGGAAAGTAAATAACGCCCCTTGTTAAGGCGCCAAGGTGGATTGGGATGGGATAACTACTCTGTGCGTGTGGGCTTGGAAAGATGATGGGTTGGAGCTGGGCAATTGTGTATGAGTCACGCAGGGCAGCAGGAGGGATCAGAAGAGTGAACAAAATATAGATTTTCTTCTATTGTGAAATATGAAACAACTGCAGGTGTCATAGAATTGAAGCACAGAAGGGGAAAGAGGTCTTCATGTTTACTGAGAACGATGGCCTTAACAGTGGGAGAGAAAATGCATGATGTGTCATAATCCCAAAGGAGATGACTGTACCTGATTAGGTCTTCTGGAGAAATGGGAAAGTGAGGGCAACTTGTTATGTTGCTTATAAGTAAGAGTTGGAGAGAATCTGCTGGAGCAATTTTTTTCTTGCCATCAATATACTCCAATGTGGTGAGACTGTGAGAGAGGACTCATTGTGTTGTCGAGAGTAATATCTCAGAAGAGCAATCAAGAATGATGGAATCCTGCAAGAATGCAAAGAAAGGAGTTCAATGACAAAGGGGACAGAGCAGAAGTGGAAGGTAAGATTTGAGGTGGATCCTTGTGAGGCTCAATTTGCGATAAATTGAATGAATGGTTATATATATAAGTTTACGGAAACTCTTTTCTTAAACAACACCAAGAAGAAAGGAGAGAAATGAAGAAGAGGAAGGATGGGAGAAAAAGTGGTAGCATGTCTTGGCTGTTTATCATCAGTCATTCCCCTCTTCGCTCTTTATTGTCTACTGAAGAAACAAAGTGAATGGTGAAGCCCAAGGTGGACAAACATGTGGAACAAGGAAGAAGTCAAAGTTCATATGTAGGTGAAAACACAGGTATATCAAGAGGATGGTAGGAGTTTCTGTAGTAGTAATCAGAGATGGAAGTGTTGGTTTTATGATGGAGTGATGGATGGAGCAGTTTTCAATTGCCCGGAATTGTTTCATGTTGCAGCAACATAAGGATGCAGATAAGTTGCTCAGAAGTCGAAGCCAAGCAGATTTTTGAAGAATTTCTGGTCTGGAATGTTGCAGGGACATATGCCATTGTAAGACGACAATTTGTTCTATATTGAGCTTAACGAATTTGGGGGACCATGCAGGAGATGTGTCATGAAGTCAGCTAAAGGGTAGGACTTTATCTAGGAATGGAAATCAGATTGGATTCTCCAAGATCCGTCTGATCCTCCGCTCAAAACTTCGGATCGGAGACTTCCAAATGCCAAGAAACTTTCCAAAGGGAACTTACTGTTGGCTCCGATTGGACCTTCCAGGAGCCAAATCGCCTCTCTCCAAGTCCCAATCCCCCAAGTCCCAAGTGCAACATAGGAAGGCCCCCAGCCATGATGCTTGCTGTCACCGTAGCTGTGCTCGCTGCACAGTGGCTGTGTTGCACACCGTTGCTGTGCATCCGCTGCCCACTGACACTGTGCACAGGGATGCGCTGCTTGCTGTTGTCGCTCTGCCCGTCCTCCTCCTTGTCTTCACTGCACACAGCGGCCATGCTGTTCTCGTCGTCCTCGCTGTCTTCGTGTGCAGTGCCCGCGCTTCTTGCCGTTCCGGCATCGTCAAACACCATTGTTGTGGTGGATGCCCTCGCCACATCGTTGCCGCATCGCCGCCCCCCCTCCAGGTCCTTGCCATTGCCGCTTGTTGCTACCACCATTTCTATTTGCTGCTCTTCCCCTCCCCACCCATCTCACTGTACTGCTCTATTCGTCTTGCCTTAAATGAAGATGGATGCCCGATCTAATTCTTTAATGCTAGCTTTGGTTTTCCTTGCTGCTAAAGATGACAGATAAAGCAGAGGACGATTTTGTGGAACATGGATGTACCAGTAGCTGTGCAGTGGATTAGTGAATGGGAAGAGGAGAAATTAAGCTGTAGTGTTAGACTGAGTTTTGACCATGTTTTGTATGTGTCAAACCTGTGCTATCTAAATTGTATCTGATCTTGACATCAGCAGAGCGGGAAGAAATGTAGAGAATAGCTCGAGTTTGGGATCATAATCAATTGCTGTTAACTGCAGAAGGAGCTATTTGGGACCTGTGACTTCTTATTTGTGCATTCTAACAGGAACTGGAATGGTGCAGAGAGTTCCGATGAACTGCAAAATCTTGGTCAGGATTTTAAAGCCACGATTGAGAATGATTTGGTGTTGTAGATTTGGCATTCAACTTAGGTGCATAAGAGGAAGTCAGATGCATTCCGCTGGTTTTGTTTCTCAGAGGATACCAAGGGCCGCTTTGTTATTGGAATAGGGGAGGTGGATATCAAATCTGATGAGAGTGAATCGGGTGGGGCCCACACCCTCCTCTCACACACATGACACTTACCCGACCCCGGGTACCGCATTCGACCTTTTGAGGTTGAATGCGGTATCCTACCCGTTTTTCAAAGAAGGTATATGTGTAAAACCCCTTCCAGGTGACTGGGATAGATAAACAAATCAACAATTAATTAATTAATCGGCATTAATCAGAGCGGAACACTTTTGTTGCGAGTCTCTCTAACCCCATCGATCGGAATAATGCTAGAGAGAAAAAGTAAGGGCACAGGTGTTCCTGCATATGCCATGTTTGTGGTAGCTGGTTACAGTGGAATCCAACTGGTACGACAACGCTCAAGAGTGCACATCCAAAAAATGATGAGGCGTGTCCTCATTTGTCATTGGATGCTCCATTATCCCGGAATCCAATGCATATTCAGCAGCCAAACAAGGCATGAGTATGAGCTAAGCCAACGAGATTCTTGTGGATGGGAAAGAGAAATGAGAAGAAAAGAAAAAAATGAAGTAGGCTCCTAGATTCCTATGTTTAAATTATTGATAATTATTTGTACCGGGAGTACGAGTCTTGGTCGGGGTCACCTTCCCTACGCCCAGAGCATGGAGGTACGTTTTCGCTCTTTCGTTGACGTATTTGCTTCTCTCGTATATTTTTGAATGCCACTGCATGAGCGATTGTTAGGATATTAGCTTGTTTAAATTTCATCGCCGCTATGAGCGAGTGAGTGGAACCCGTCCCATGACTCGACCCGAGCACACGAAAAAGCCGATACCCGTGACTCATTGCTAGTTTCTCAACTGCGCACATCCGCACGCTTCCCTCGCTTAGGGACGTCCGCGAGCTCGTGTCTCTTGGTCCCAGGTTCGCATCAAGTTAGTGTCGAGTGCGATGTCCGTCCCGCATCAATGTTCTTAATTTTTATAAAGCACCCATTGAGAAGGCTGGGATTTGACGTGTAGTGACCATGGCTTTATATGGTTATCCTTGTTACACTGGCTTGGTGCAAGCTTTGGCAGAGAGATTCAACCGTCGTTGAAACACATTTGTTACTATTGAGGGTAAAATAGCCTTGGACCTTTGGGCCTTTCACTGTATTTCTAGCATGCCTATCGTAGGGCATACTTATGAGGAGGTGGCCCTAGATGATTTGCACTGCAGTCACACCAATGACGAGGGGGGCTATCGGATGCCACATTGTTACAGATATTTGATGAAGACATAGAGGGACTTAGCCAACGCGGGAAAGGAGAAGCCAGCATATACAGAGAGAGTTACCCTGAAGGCTTAGATCCACCATTTCTATGATGGGCCTTTCTATTCCCTTTGGACTAGTATATGCAACTAGAGATAAACTTCAGGCATCATCCTTGCTATCTTTATGCTCTGAGGCAGCGGTGGAACCCACATGAGCTCCTAGACATTACTTATCTAGCAACATATTTGGCTTATTGGCTAGTCACCTTTATGATTCCCCATGGGTAGGAGGACCTTCTTTGAGCTGAGCTACTTTATCATGTACACTTGTTGGCTTGCAGACATCGGTTGGCTCTTGGTCCTATAGTGCTAGTCAATATTTATCATTCTTTTGGGGCTTTGAATGCCCATCCCTTGCCACTGGATAAAAGTGTTTTGATACCCACTCATTATTTGAGTGCCTAGGTTGGACTTCTTTTTCCTGGATTTGCAACACAGACTGAGGTGGATAATCTCTCCGCTCCATTGATTTTCTCATTCATTAACTAGTCGGAGTAGGATACATTTGCACATTTGATAGGGGCCCAACAAAAGTTGTCTTTTCTCCCCGTGAGTGACGGGGAAGGCTTGAATTTTGATCATTGCTCATTACATTTTCATCCTTCCGCCGTGCAGGAGGGAAATTTAGTGGTTTATAGACTACCCCACCAGTAGGAGCAGTCCTCTTACACACTTGCGAAGTGGGTTCACAACACTCGCCCCAGTGTTCTTGCCTTGCACCAGGCTAATGTGGCAATTTTAGAGTTGTACTATCTACATCGCTTTGCACAAAATTTTGGGTATGACCATCATATTCCTTCAAATTCAGACTTCTCATTAGCTGGGTGATAGTACAAGCATATGGATGCTCATTTAGTATCAGTCTCATGGTGGGATTTCATGTACTGAGATGACAGTGAGACTTATCTCCTTCGTGCATAGGACCATCGGGGTCAATTTGACATCTATTTTGTGAGATAGTGGTTTGATCGCAGTAGCATCTTTAGGGAGAATGTGCACACCATCATGAAGATCGAAGAGACTCACTTGCAAACAGAGGATCTACAGCCCTTGTCCATCGGCCCTGATTTTATTCGGGCTCATTTTTTTAGGGCCCGTAGGGAGATAGGGAGGATTGCTTGGCTTTGGCAGTGAGAAATCAGCCTTTGAGGACAAAGAGGTTTTCATATGTTGGGGCTATCAACCCCCTAAAGTGTCCATCAGTCGTAACTTTATCAACTTCTTCTTCTCGATGCGATGCCTCCACCAGTTCCAAGGCATATTCATGGTGGGATAATTTCCTGGTAGATTGTGGCTACAAGAAGAGCAAGAAGTCCCTCTCGTCTCTGTTGCCTGAGGACACTTTTGCCAATGATGCTATTCATCGTTGAAGGAAGCATATTATAAATGTGGTGGGTGTGGCTAGCTCGGTAGAGTATATCTCTCATTTGGATCCAGAGTAGGCCCGTACACCGGGGGATATTCAAGAGATAGCAAAGGAGGCTGTCTAGACTAGTAGGCTGAAATCGGAGCACATTAGTTTGAGGCCACCGGCCTCTTTTGGGCCTACCAGTGAGGCTTTCTTTCTCAATATTGTTGTGCTCTTTCTTCATTCTTCTTTTGAGTCATGCATATCTCTTTTACTTAATGTTGTATTGTGCATCTTTGCAGCATATGTCCCTTCAGAGGTGACACCTATTGGCACACCTAAGGGCACTACTGCCGATGATTCCTCTCTTTCTTCAAAGAGGCTATGAGACAGAGACATCAGCAAGGGTGTCCAACCACCCTCTCGTGCAAGAACTAGGGAGGTAGCTTTGGAGGAACACAAGGCCTCCAGTGAGCTACCAGCCTTTATGGTTGCTGGCCCTCGCATTTGTCTCGATCTTATGCTTATTTGTTCTTCCTTTTCTTTTGTTTCAGGTCAGCTAGAGGCCAGGGTGGAGATGTGCTTCTCCCCCACTCTTGGCGAGGGTCCCCCACATATAGGAGTAGGGGATTATGACATAGACATCGATAAGTTGATTCGCCTTTTCGACGATTTTGCTCTTGTGGTGGGCACCTCCTCGGTCAGAGAGACAAGAGAGACTTCTACAGGTTGGCTGTTAGATATAGTACCTTTTTGCCAGTATAGTTTCTTTATATATATGTAGAGTGGTGATAGGCAGATCTAGAGGGAAGGGGTGAATAGATCAGCCCCTTTTTGCCATTCTTTGTGAAAATAAAAACTAAATCTAGTACAAAGACTAGGTAAGCGAGAGATGGATGAAAGATACCAGCTAGATGTTCAGATGATGATAAGCAACGTTCCTACCAAGCATCTAGCGATAGTACCCAAAGAGATGCAAGCCACAAGACATAGAACTACTTGTCCTGTTGTCCATAAATTATCTTTTCAGGAAAGCATATGATCTTTTTATTTTTCCTTGGAAAGTGGATGGTACCATGTGTATAAGAAGAAAGCATATAGTTGAATCATGATTCTGAGATGTGATATACGAATCTGGCATTCTGTTTCTCCTCAATGACTAGACAGCTAAAAGAGAACTCTGAACGTTTAGGTGATGTTCTTGATGAAGAACTTGTGAACTATATACCTATCATCAAAGAAATTGCCAAAATCATCAATTATGACTGCCACTGGAAATATCTCATGAAGATGAAAGGCAGCAAAATACTTCTTGATCCCTTCATCATCTTCAACATACCTGTAGATAAAAAAAGAAATCATAAAAAACACCGGAGAAATGTCACTGGTATATGAACATCAACAAACCAAGAATGACATTATGTTGTCTCCCTCCTCTTACTGATGTGGATTCACCATCATCTAATGGGACTCAAAAGAGGAGGTTCTGCATTTCATGGAATTATTGCAATATACCAACAAACTTTCAAGCCATTTGAGGAGAAAGTTTAGTACCACCGTATGCTATAAACGGCAGGGGGAGGGAGGAATGAGAGAGAGCATAAAAACAACGGTGTACTACAGTTTATATTATATGCGAGACAGAGAGAAACAATCTCAACTCTCAAGCACCAAGAAGAAACTCAATAAGCACTTCTTCTATCTGCAAACTTTAATATAATCACTCGAGGAACTAATTAAGATGTGACCAAATTTTAGTAGATGTTAGTAAAAGAGTTCGAAGAAGACCTAAAATGAGATGGTGCGATGTTATTAGGAAAGACATTAATTTCTTAGGTTTAAATATGAATATAGCACTCGATAGAAATCTTTGGCGGAACAGAATTCATGTAGCTGACCCCAAATAATTGAGATAAGGCTCTGACGATGATGATGATGATGATGACGACTCGGGGAACTAATTATGCCATCTAACAAGGATCGGCATCCTCATCCTGTTAAGAAAAGCGAGAAAGCAACAAGTATGCACCAAATGCACCATAAAAGCTAGTATTGACTTCACTTACGGTAGTTTAAATAAGTAGCCCACTGTTTATCAAGTTCAGTAAAACATTTCTCAGATAACAGAAGTTTAGTCCCACTAATCGAAACAATGGACATAGTAATATAAACAGTACTTCTTACTTTATTTGAATACGTTGGAATACTTCAGACGATGGATCAATGCCCTGCCAAATCCAAAGATTCTAATAAGAAAACGCACGATAAGATGACAACATAACGAACACCGCATTCTGAAGCGGGTGGGCACCTGGGATAAACATGGAGGCCTGGTTTCCAATTTCCGCTTCTTGCAGATGAACACAACAACGCCCGAGTTCTCCAAAGCGCAGTTGAGTGCAAACTGGAACAGGAGCGAGGTCTTCCCACTGCAAGTGTAGACAACATCAAAAGATGATCCGGTGAGAAGCCAATAAAAAAGAGTCGCTACAACACGAAAGCCACCCCACTTACCAGCCAGGCGGCCCCGAGAGTAGCATCATCGTCTCGTCCCCATCGACTCGCCTCCCCGCGAAGAACTTCTCCACCATGGCGCCGAGGACATCTAACACCGTGCATACCAGATGCTCGAAGAAAGCCCCACAAAGCGTAATATGACCGCCTTCTAGGCTTCTATCCCGCGAAAAAAGAAGAAACCCACCATCACATGATTATCCATATCACATGCGAGTAATCGGTCCATTTGTCTAACCGATATAGACCCGATTCGGGAAACCCATATAAACGACTCCCATTTGAAGAAAAACCCCTCGAAGAACCCATTTTTCCGTTTAGCCTCTTCCGCAAAACCCTTCGACCTCGGAGGCCATGGCGACGCTGAAGGAGATTCTGACGCGGCGGCCGGTGGCGGCGACGATCCGGCTGACGGTGCCGGCGGGGGGAGCGCGGCCAGCGCCGCCGGTGGGTCCGGCGTTGGGGCAATACCGGCTGAACCTGATGGCGTTCTGCAAGGACTTCAATGCGCGGACGCAGAAGTACAAGCCGGAAACGCCCATGGCGGTCACCATCACCGCCTTCAAGGACAACACCTTCGAGTTCACCGTCAGGTCTCCCTCCGTCACCTGGTACCTCAAGAAGGCCGCCGGCATCGAGACCGGGAGCAGCCGCCCCGGGCACGTCGTCTCCTCCACCATCACCCTCCGCCACGTCTACGAGATCGCCAAGGTGAAGCAGTCGGACCCCTACTGCCAGTACATGTCCCTTGAGTCCATCTGCAAGTCCATCATCGGCACCGCCAATACCATGGGCATCCAGGTCTTCCGCGACCTCTGATTCCCGGTCCAATCTCTGATCTTTCCTCCTTTTTCTTCTTCTTCGTTTTCGCTTGGGAGATGTCTCATGGCATGGCGTTGCCTTTGTTGTGAAGTCCAGGGTTGAACTTTGCTATATGTAATGACATTGAGAAGTGCAAGATCGTAGGTGTAGCAGAAGAGGCTGTAGGTTGAATAGGAATTGCAAACAACCTTTCAATGTCCTCTAGATATGGAAATAAGAAGTTGAAATGGAAAGCCTTATTTTCCATCAGAAGAAGCATGTCATAACAGACGTGTCATAAGGGATAACAATTAACCATTTGTCTGGCAGTTGGGAATTCTCGCCAGGATTGATAATATCTAAGTGCTGGTTCATGTATGTTGAACACTTGTTTTTCATACGAAATCTGAGTGACAATATGACTTCTTCTTCTCTAGCGATTGGTGGGTTATATAGGGCATCTGTGTTTCAAATTCCCCGTTCATTGTTGAACTCTTCCACGTTGTTTTCTGTGAGGGATCAGTAGGTTTCATAGGGCATCTGCTAGTGTTTGGTTCTTGCAAAACCTGCTTCATATTTCCATACCAGTGCGTATATTCTTACATAGTGCATTATATTGTTAAACTCTGATCTTCCCACCATGTGGAGGGTAGTGTAGTTGTCACGCCCCGACGCGAAATATCGGGACGTACAGTCGGAGACTAGCTAGAAATAACACCAATATGCTAAACTAAGCTTCCCCAAAGTAGAGGTATGAATGCAATAACAAAGCCAGACCCTTAAAATGGGCTTTTCCACAAGATCAAACAAACCAAACAAAATAATTTCAGGACTAGACTGGGCGAACCAAACTTTATCCCAAATCTTCAAATTCCTGAGTGTTCTTAGGTGCCTTAGGTGGATCTCTCCTTGGCTCTCCTTTCATGGCTGTGTGTGTGGAGAATGAGCCCTCTCCTCCTTTTATAGGTGAGTGAACCGTGGGAACTCCCATGGCGCATTTATTGCATTGGGAAGATGATGGGACCCGGGGAGAGTCCCCCCGGTTTGCATTAAATGGGGAGGGGGGGTTCCCTGATTTAGAGTGGAGGAGGAGGTGAGATCGGGGGGAGTCTCCCTTGTTTGCATTAAATGGAGAACCGGGGGGTTCCCCCGGTTTGCACCCCCTCCCTTTTATTTTTATTTTTTTCAGGTTCAATAAATGGCCCCCACGTGACATCCATTGGAGCCATAGTGACTGCGGGTGGTCAGTGCATTTTCGCACAAATTTTGTTGCCTCTAAGTCTGGATGACCTGGCAGAGAATGCTGCCGTAGGTAATAGCAGACATCTGACATTTCCACCCCGGAGTCTTATTGATGGGGGCTCTGTGATAGCCTAAGATTGAACGTTGAAGATGTAGTATTTTGTTTCAACACTTCTAACACCATGCGGTGATATCACCAATTTCCGTATGGGCCGACGCTAGCGCTATCACTCCTTCAAGTCAGGCCATTCGGCTTTTACTACCAGTTTTGGTTGAACCAACTATTTCTCATCTTGACAGTGAGTTTTTTTTTGTTTTTCTAAGCACATATCCATAGGGAAGAACTCGGGAGAGTGCACACACCTTCAAAGAAGTGGCATGTACCCGCTCCACCAAATCAAACTTTAGGTTGAATTTCATTGGTGATCATCACAAAGCACCGAATTAAAAATGAGGGCTACAATAGGACCTGAGATCTTTTTGTCCTTCATCCCCCTTCTCTTTTTTTCAGTATAGTTTGTTTGTTGATTTTTTTTCTTTTTTCTTCCCCTCTTAGTTTTGTTTTGTTCTGTTTTTTTTTTCAGCGGGTACGACTATATTGACCCTACTCCAGGTATCTGAAGGAGGTGTTAGCCGCTCCAAAAAACAAAGGGCATCAAAGGGCGATGATAATGTTATCAAGGCATCTTGCCCTTTGTGCCAAGGAGGCGAAGAGGAAATTGATTGTTGATTTTGGAAAGCGGCATTAATTTCCCGCTTGACTACTTTGGGTGGCAATTCTTGATATGAGATGCCCGCATCATCTTTGGCTTCTCTTTAGCTTGTCGTTGGATTTGATCAAGGTTTTGTTCCGAGCTTTGCTTGATAGATTTCTCTTTAGACTTGACATTTTGGTTTTGCCTGGAGTTTAATTTAGGATATACTCCATTCCGATTTTATCTTTCTGGCTTTGCCTAGAGTTTAGTTTGAGATACTCCAGTCTAGTCTCACCTTTCTGGCTTTAGTTGGAATCTTGTTTGGAGTGCTAATTATTGGTCTCGCCTTTCTGGCTTTGAGAGTGGAGTCTGGTTTGAAGTTCTCCTCTTAAGTCTTGCCCTTTTGGCTTTGCCCGGGGTTGGTTGAGGTTCTTCACTTGGGTCTTGCATTTCTGGCTTTGCTCAGGGTTTCATCTTGAGTGTTTCTTCTGAGCCAAAGGACTCACTGGGTTGGCATTTATTGTTGCTTTGTCATCCTTGTATTGGGTAATTAACATGTTCAATTTTCCCCGTCATTTTTTATAGGCTCCACTAGTGCAAGCGCAGTCGACTCTCTGAAGGAGTTATATAGGCTACTAAATTCTCCACTGGATGAGGATCTCTAGGAGTATGAGATTACTCCACAAATTAGGGCAAATGACCTAGCTGGTTGTTCTTCCAAACCTTTGTTTCCGAGGGATTGTCCTCGTTGCCTGAGTTGGCAATGGGCAAGAGTACCACCTCTAAGTCAGGCTGTTTACCCTCCATTCCGATTTTATCTTTCTGGCTTTGCCTAGAGTTTAGTTTGAGATACTCCAGTCTGGTCTCACCTTTCTGGCTTTAGTTGGAGTCTTGTTTGAAGTGCTAATTCTTGGTCTCGCCTTTCTAGCTTTGAGTGGAGTCTGATTTGAAGTTCTCCTCTTAAGTCCCGCCCTTTTGGCTTTGCTCGGGGTTGATTTGAGGTTCTTCACTTGGGTCTTGCATTTCTAGCTTTGCTCAGGGTTTTATCTTGAGTGTTTCTTCTGGGCCAGAGGACTCGCTGGGTTAGCGTTTATTGCTGCTTTGCCGTCCTTGTATTGGGTAATTAACATGTTCAATTTTCCTCGTCATTTTTTATAGGCTCCACCAGTGCAAGCACAGTCGACTCTCTGAAGGAGTTATATAGGTTATTGAATTCTCCCCTGGATGAGAATCTCTCGAAGTATGAGACTACTCCACAAATTAGGGCAAATGACCTAGATGGTTGTTCATCCAATCCTTTGTTTCCGAAGGATTGTCCTCGTTGCTTGAGCTGGCGATGGGCGAGAGTATCACCTTTAAGTCGGGTTGTTTACCCTCCTCTAGCAGCTTGGTTGTGCCCAAGATTTCCTATCCTGCTCGTGAGTGTATAGTGCAATTTAACTTGCACATTTTGTACTTCTGCTTTTCTACATTTATTGCATCTTTTCTCTCTCTCTCTCTCTCTTTTTGAATCGTGGCAGGGCCATCTTTGGTGTGATCCTTCGAGACACCGAAGGAAGTTGAAGGGGTGGCTTCGTCGTCAGGGTTCATTACGCCTGCAAGCTTGTCGAATGTAGAAGCTCCTTCAGAGGTGTCCATCATGGCAAGTGTCTCGGCTAATGAAAATCCAGCCACTAATTTTTTTTTGTTTTTTGCATTAGTTGTCGGTGGGACAAAAGCGGCTTAGGTTTTGAAGAACCCTGGTCATGAAAATGATACAGGGTTTAAAGTTAAGAAAATAAGGATGGCTAAGGGTTTGAGGTGGCCGACCTTTGTGGTATGAAAGGCTGACTTTTTTGGGTTTGGGAATGACGAACATTTGACCACATTGAAAATCTTCTTGAATTAATCATCTGTAATTTTAGTTCAAGATCATTGTGCTCAGTTTCCATTGCCTGTTGAATTTCTTGAATCAGAATGTTCATGTCATTCGTTCAATCTCACTAAACATTCAATTCTATATCAAATCCTATTCAAGCCTGTTCTTGTGATATGATTGTCCCTGTGTTTTTCTGATACCCTCTACTGACTGTTCTCCTGAAATTCTTAATTATCATCACCACTACATGATTTTATCATCTATAGTGTTTACACTTCTGTCTTACTACCTCTGATATGTCAAAGGAGGAGATAATTAGATCTGGGTGATGAGTTCTTTCATTCAGGAGGAGAGTATTTGAGAGAGAGTCATTATGCATAATTGTCATAAGGGAAGATTACTTCATTTAGCATCAACTACACATTTCATGACTCAATTTGTATCTTTCCTGTGTTTTAAATGCTATCTTCATTAATTGTACTTCTGAAGTTCTTTATCACTATGATTACCCTGTTGCTTCAATCATCTTCAGAGCTTGCACTGCCATTCCACTCTCTCTGATTTGTAAAAAGATGGAGTTCATTTTATCTGAGTGATATGCTCTTTAACTCAGGGGGAGCAATTCTTTCATGTCAAAGGGGGACAAATATCCTTTTCTTGTCAAAGGGGAGCATTATTGTTAATGAGTTCATCTTTGCATAATTCATGACAAAACTAATGGCATCATTTTTGACAAACTATTGTTTCCTTTTTGATGAAGTCAAAGGGGGAGAATAGGTTTGGCAAGCATGTCATGTCGTTTTATGACTCATAATGTTCATAGTGTTGCCATCATCAAAAAAGGGAAGATTGTTGTGACCCTGTGATTTTGATGATGTCAAACACTATGACTCATTTGATAATGTCAAACACTATGACTCATCATGATGTCATATGAGGTTTTGATATATGTCATATATGATGATGTTGCTGTGACACATATGTGTAGATATGTGTAGATGTTGCATTGATGATGCCACTGTGACATATATGATGATGTTGCTGTGACACATATGTGTAGATGTGTGTAGATGTTGCATTGATGATACTACTGTGACATATATGATGATGTTGCTGTGACACATATGTGTAGATGTGTGTGGATGTTGCATTGATGATGCTACTGTGACATATATGATGATGTTGCTGTGACACATATGTATGGATGTTGCATTGATGATGTTGTTGTGGCACGTTGTCTTTTGATGTCATGATTGATCTTATGATGATCTTATTACATATGAAAGATGCTATCATTCTCTGCAAGAATAGGTTCTGAAGTTAATTCAAAAGTTATGAAGAAAGGGTCGACATTGGAAGTCGACTCTCACAGAGAAAGAGAGATCAAATCAACTATATACAGCATGCTAGACAGGTCGATGCATCATTGCATTCCATGCCAGTTAGGTTGATGCATCATTAGTTTTTATAGTGGACAGGTCGATGCAATGGCTCAGCTAAAGTCCAACAGGTCGATGCATCTTCATGCACTTAGAAAGAAAGGTCGATGCATATTCACGCAACTACATTATAAGGTCGATGCATATTTATGCATTGAGAAAGTAAGGTCAGTGCATATATGCATTCCAGTATAGAAGGGTCGATGCACATATGCATCTTGGTCAATCAGGTCGATGCACCTCGTGCACTTTGTTCACAGCCTGTGCTATAAGGTCGATGCACCTTGTACACAGGTCGATGCTAGTGACCTAGCAATTGCAGTGTAAGGTCGATGCACGTCATAGAAGGGTCGATGCACATTACAGGCAGGTCAATGCTAGTAAGCCAGTGCTTGCAGCATAAGGGTGGTGCGATAGAGGTTATCATTCTCAAGTTTGATGCACCTTGTGTATCTGTTGTATAGATAGGTCGGTGCACTTACCTACGTCGATGGTATTGTTCTAGGAGCACTGGCTTATGCACACACAGGTCAATGAACCTTCATTACTCATACAATCTTTCTGTCAAATAAGGTCTACCTATGTGACTTTAAGGTTGATGCTTATGATTTAACTTGCTGCATATGTTAGGTATACAAGCTGATATATCTCGTTTATGCATCGATATTTTTTTGCAGAAATTTGAGCATTCATTTACATGAATTGTCTGACCTTTTCAAAATTTGAAACTACATTTGCCTATTATTTGCTTCATAAGTCTCATAAATCTCTGCCTTTGTTTTGGACAGAGAATAAGAAACAACTTAGATCCATGTTCGAACACCTAGGTTGCATAAAGGAGGAATGCATTACTCTCACGTGGAATTTAAAGTGAAGTAGATTAAGGGCACGTGATCCAAGGTGGGAAGCCAAACTAATATCCTACCACGTGGATTGTCTTCTCTTCCACTCCTAACACGTGGGCCTTTGAAGTGCACTTTTTGGATGAAATTATTGGGCGGGAGTGTCCCTTTCACGCGCCCAAAATTTGAAAAGCTCGTGGGACCATAGACTCACGCTCGCCTATATAAAAGGGGATCAAGTGGTCAAATTCAACCATGAGAGCATACAAGAGGAGCAGATCAGAAGAGGAAAAAAGAGCAGAAGAGCAAGAGAGGGCCAGAGTTCGAGAGAGAAGAGTCTAAGAAGAGTTCGAGAGAGAAAGAGCCTATTGCAGAGAGGGAGAAGAAAAATAGAGTGCCGTAAGTCTGTCTGAGTGAGAAGTGAGATTGAGAGGTAGAGTTGTTGTCTTGACTTCTGGATCAGATCTAGAGTCAGATATCTCCAGTGAGAGCTACAGTTTCTGATGTGAAACGACCTAGGGACCGACCAAATGACCCTCGAACCTAGCAAGCAAGTAACTCACGGACCGATAGCTTCACTCGAGCGGACTCACTCACGTAGCGCACACTAGTGCCCGTAGGCAACACAATGATGGCGGTGAGGGTCCGGGGTGGGACCTCGCAGCTCCGGGGGATGGCTAGCTTGGGATTGAACCTCCAAGGGTCTAGGGATGCCCACTCTCATGGGCGGCCAGCACGCCGGGGGCGTGGGATGTAATGGTTCTCTCACAACTCGCCCGCGATTAGATGCTTTTCAAATATTCTTGATGAATTCGGCATTCATTAACTTTGAACCATGTATGCTTATTGAGACATGTTTCAGGTTTATATATAATGGCTTGCTCTACACTTCTATTCCACTCTACTCCCTACATCATATGTCCTAGATTCTGCCCTATCTCTCTTTTTGATGTTGTCAAAGGGGGAGAAGACACTTTGTGAGTCATATAGACAACTTTGTGAGTCATGCATTGAAACTTTGTGAGTCATGCATTATTGAAACTTTGTGAGTCATGCATGAGGGAAAGCCATCTGTCAAAGGGGGAGAATCATTTGAACAGGGGAGAATCATTTGAACATCGTGAAAGGATGTCCAAGGGGGAGAATTATATTTGAACATCGTAAAAGGAGGAGACGCCTTAAGGGGGAGAAACATTTGTGGTTGCTAGTCATTGTCAAAAGGGGAGCATTGGAGAGCGCATGCTTACACAAAGGAGGAGAGCAACAAGCATTTATTCATTCATTCACATGCTCACTCATTCATAACGCGCTTAGCATTCACATGTTCTCATTCATCCATGCATATCTGTTCATGCAGCATTCTATCATCATTTTGTATCTTAAGCTACATATATCATCATATCATCACTACATTTATCTTCTTGGATCTTAACTGCCACATAATGACTCACAGTGTTGCGATCATCAAAAAGGGGGATAATGTTATGCCCCTGTGGTCATTTGTATCTCATGGTTTTGATAATCGCTAACACTATAAGTCATTGTTATTTTCCACTCTCATATGACCGACAAATGTGATGTTTTATTCATTATAGGTAAGCAAATGAATGGAAAAGGAATGGTGTGGAGAAAGTAAAAGTGTGAAGCCCGAACTCCCAAATGTGGCCCTCAACTGCGGATCGACCTGCGCGGTCAGGTCACGGGGATCCGTGCATGTCAAACCCTGTGCATATTTTTCCTTTGGTAGAACATAAGTCCGTGATGTCAAACCCCATGCATGTTTTCCTTTGGCAGAACATAAGTTCATGCATGAACAATGCCCGTTTGCCTTATGCTAAGACAAGTCCGTGCAACTTTTGTTCTGACAATATATTGAGTCCATACAATTCTTTATCATTGTCTGATTGTTCCTTTTGGATAGGACGCTTATTCTCCAAGAATAAGGAAGGCACGTGATCCAAGGACAAAGAGAGGCCCTAATTGTGACACGTGGAAATTAGTAAAGTTCAGATGCTGCCACCTAGTAGAGAATCTCAGAAGAAGCTTCGAAGGAAAATGTGTTTTTACATATGCCCTCTATCTGTTAGATATATATACAGAGAAGAGAGGAGAAGGTTTTTAAGACATAGAGTAGAGAAGAAGAGAGCAACAGAGAGAGAAGAGAAGAAGAGGGCAGCAGAGAGGCGAAGAGAAGAAGAGAGTTCGAGAGTGAAAAAGAGAGAGAGCTAGCAGAAGAAGAGAAAAATAGAAAAAGGGGGTGCGACGAAGAGCTGAGTAGCAGGGCATAGTAGAGAGAACTGAGTTGATCGAGAGAAGAGCACGGGAGAAGATAAAGAAGAAGAAAAGAGTGAGAGCCAGAAAGAGGAAGGGAGAGCTTTGCTTGAAGACCTGTTTACTTCTTGACTCGTGGATCAAATCCAGAGTCACTGCGCTCATTGGAGCTAAATTCTGATTGTCTTTTATTTCTTACTTTTTCGTTTGTTCTTTCCAACTTCTTTGTGTGTTTCCCGATTCTCTGGAGTGAGATTGGGGTTCCCTCTGGTGTAGAGGAAGAGAGGTCTGTGACCTCTGGTTGGCTAGTGACGAGGTGTCACTAGTGGTTCCCCTCCGGTTTGGAGGAAGGGAGACTTGGCATCTCTAGTTGCAGGTGACTTGGTGTCACCTGTGGTTTCTCTCTGGTTTGGAGGAAGGGAGACTGTGTCTCCAGTTGCTAGTGGCGGGCTGTCACTAGTGGTTCCCCTCCAGTTTGGAGGAAGGGAGACTTGGCGTCTCCAATTGTAGGTGACTTGGTGTCACCTGTGGGTGCCCTCTGGTTTGGAGGAAGGGAGACTGTGTCTCCAGTTGCTAGTGACGGGTTGTCACTAGTGTTTCCCTCTGGGTTAGAGGAAGAGAGGAGGTTGTTCCTCTGGTCAAGCTGTTTGCCAGCGTTTGTAAGCCAAGCTGTGATGCTCAGCGGACGCAAGCTATGAGGCGCAGTAGTGAAGCCACACTCCGGTTTGGCGTGTGGGGTGGACGTAGGTCTGGAGGACCGAACCACCTAAAAGTCCTCTGTGCACTTTGGTTTGATTACTCATCCATTTGCGCTAGATGAATGTCTAAGATCACTTTCAATCACGTCTATCTGAGTGTCTCTTGAATGGATTGACATTCAATCTGCTCTCTTGTAAGCCATGAAGTGTTCGATCTGGTGTCACATTATTAGTTAAAACCAATCAGTCTTTTATTCCGCATCAGTGTCTAGCATACTTTTAATTGGGCTAGTTTTGGAAGGGGATTCATTCACCCCCCCTCTGAATCTAGGTCTGTCAACCCAGCAAGAGAGGCATGACTAATAGAGTTCTCACTAAGCATCTCAAATAAAACATATACCTTATCTTCACTCTTGCTCATGAAAGCTCCTCCACATGAAGCATCCACTATTTGCCTCTAGTTGGCAGTTAATCCCTCATAGAAAGTTTGAACAATTTGCCACTTTGATAATCTGTGATTTGGGCATTTCCTAATTAAATTCTCCAATCTCTCCCATGCCTCATGAATTTGTTCTCCAAGTTTTTGTGTAAATCCTGTGTGGCCCTCCTCATTGTATTGGTTCTACCTATGGGATAAAATTTCTTAAGAAATTCCTTTTACATTTCTGCCCAAGTTTCTAAACGTTTACCCAAGGCTTCTAATCAATATTTGACTTTATCCTTCAAAGAGAATGGGAATAGAGGGAATCAATGGGCATCATTAGAAAAGTTTTATATTTTGATAGTTGAGCATATCTGGAGAAACTCATCAAGGTGTTTATAAGGATCTTCATTTGTATTTCTATAAAATGATGGCAACATTTTGATAGTGTTCGGTCTGGCTGAGGACAGGGTCGGGTGACACCTGACGACATCTTGGGGCCTTGCTGCCCCTGGTGGCTATCTTGATCTCGCGCGCCAGGTGGCCTTTGCGATGGCGGACCCGACTTGCGAGCTGTTGGGAGGGCCTGGTCCGGTCGTGCCGAAACGTCGCCCAGCTTCTATTTTCCCTTCCTATCCTCGGGCATCAGAGACAGAGGTAGGGTAGGGAGAGGGTGAGAGGAGCTTTAATAGTCCATCCTAGTCTCGCTCACCAGGACATCCTCTCGACCAAGAAGGACTCGGAGGAGTCTAGCAGTATCTTCTCTTGAAAAGGGGAGAGACTCTAGCTCCTGCCAGGGTCACCACCGTGCGGCTGGAGTGGCAGGGGCTGGTTGACCGGCCAGTAGTGTCGAGGAATCGTGAGAGACTGGAGGAGCAGGGGAGTGAATGACGTTGGCTGAGAAGGTACTCGATCCCGCCTCTTGGCTGGCATCTTGCTCTCTGCGTCTCCGCAGTCGCTCGAGAGCTTCCCGATTGTCGATTTGGAACTCTAGCCATTCTGGAGTGTGCTGGTAAGGCAGCCCTTGCCTATTTTTCTGGGGTGGATCAGGCTCCTCTAGCGTATTTCTGGCAGTGCTCAGAGTTTCTTCGATAGCTTGCCGCATTCGAACAAGCACCATGGAATTTCCATCGGCATCAATATGCTCCCACCAGATCTGTTCTTGGATGAGGTACTGGACTTCCTCACAAGACTCTATCGCATGGCAGATTCGTGCATGAAAGGGAAAGCACTAGGGGTGGTTAAAGTCCCACTGAGTATAGTCTACCGGTGGATCGCGGGGCAAGATTTGCACCCGCTTGATGAGGACGTCGAAGAGTCACCGGGTTCTTTCCCTGGAGAAGGAGAGGGGTCTGCGATTGTGCCAGGGCCTCCACCCTGGATACCAGATCGAACGCTCTCTCCGATTGGTCTTGGGCTCCTCTGATTCATTGTCAGAGAGAGAGAATGCAGCCATCATGTCTATCACATTAGTCAGATGATGAACCACACGCGCTGCTTTGGCTGGTCTGGACCACGTATGTGGCTACGGAGGATCGACGAGACCGCTCTTCATTTGAATGAGGCCGTCTCGGATCAACTTCGGTGCCTGGGTCTTGAAGACATAGCAATCTTCGAGAGAGTGACCCAGCATGCGGTGGTATGAGCAGTAGTTGGGATCATCGATTTTATGGGCTTCGTCTGGCTTGCAGACTTCTGGTAATTTGATGATCCTCTGGGCCATGCAGAGGTCAAAGAGCATCTTCGTGTGTTCCTTCTTGAAGGAGAAGGGGGTCTTCATGCGCTCTGAGAAAGAGGGAGCAGCCGACTTATCAGCTGGCCTTTTATCAGAATCACTCGTTCTGGCTCCCTTGTTGGCTTTAGTGGCGGGGGTGAATTCGATGTTCACCTCCTTACCAGGCTGGCATTCCCACACTTGTTTACCCTTAGCTAAGATGTAGCTTGGGTTATCGGCGAAGAACATCTCTATCTCGGTGACTACCGAATTAAGCTGGTCGAAACCCTTGACGTTAGTGCCAAAAAGCTTTTCTCTGACCTCGACCGCCAAGCCTTGACGACAGATGGTGATGGCACTGATGTGACACGACCAAGAGGGGTATGCAGCAAATGGGCAATGGGTCCTCGGACCTATCACGCAAACACAATCAACAAACGCAGTCCTCGGTAGTGGCCGAATCCACCGTTGCTCACACACGATCCCGGGTGACTTGGTAATGCCGAGTAGAGGTGATGGATTAGGTCCCTTGCTGGTAGAGTGCCAGCAAGGCCACGGTGGCCCTCCCAAAGGAACGAAGCCCACGAATCGAGGGCTGGCTGGGTGCCAATTGGGGCACTAGGACCCTCTCTCACACAATCCACGATGACCACTCGGAAGTGGAGTTCTCCGGGGTCGGGCGCTCCCTCACTCGCTCAACGGGGCAGCTTCGCGGATATTAAACAAACAAGCACTAGCTATGGAGCAAAGTATAGAGCTTACCTAGTTGGTTTGTAGAAACCAACTCCGCTCGAAGACGAGGGCGAGCGGGGAAGTGTGGGTTCCCCGCACACTGCGTCGTGGAAGCTTCTCCTGATCAAACTTACATGCACTACTCCCCACACAGGGGGGTTGGACTAGGGGAGGGGAACTTAAATTACATCAAAATACTACCTCCACACAGGGAGGGGCGTTAAGCCGGCCAGGCAGGGTGGGGGAAATGATCACTAGTTAACCGAGTGAGCCACTCGGCCAGTTCTGCCAGCTTCTAGAACGGGCTGACCAATGGCCGCTGTTGACGGCTCCACGATCTGTAGTGAACTCGGATGACACCGAAACCAGTGCCAATACGTCGCTATCTGGTTCAGGAAGTCTCCAGAATTTTTGGGGAGTGGCCCAGAGACGTCGCTGGTCGTGGCTGACTCTGGGGCAGGGCGGCTCTGCTCTGACTGGGTCTGTCCTCAGGGCGTAGCAGCAGGAAGATGGCACCGTCACGAACACTCCCAGAGTCGGAATGGTGCGGGACCAAAGCCAACGCGTCCATCTACGAGTCTTCTTCAATCTCCACCAGGAAGGCCTCCAAGAGAGGTTGGAGCAGAGAGATGGAGGGTGAACAGTAGCTGAGTATCAGTGCTAGTTCTTTGTGGACTGACCTGTGCACCCAGGAGAGAAAATTCGGAATGGACAGCTCCGGCCTCCGAATGAAGCTCCATCAACTGGGTTGGAAGGACGACTGGTAGGATGACGTCTCGGCCAAGTGGCGCACCAAGAGTGGCAGGTATGTGGTCGTAGCAGCTTCTACACCGGTGCTCTAGTCTACCCACGGATGCTAGATGCGCGCTCCGCCGAGAATGGACCTCTCGGACAGCCACGAACTCGGATGAAGGCAGGATCACCTCGCAGACGAAGCTGACTGGAAGGGCTTTCCATCAATATAAGGTGATCCCTCTGGAACTCTGAACTGTAGTGGAGACCGGTGCTGTAGCAGGAGGGAGCTCTGCAGGGCTTCAGCAGGGCGCAGCAGTCAGTTGGGAAAGTGATGTAGTTTTTCCTTTTAGCCCAGAATGCATCATGTAGGACTTTGAGTTTCAGTGGTGAAAAATCTTCTTATTAGGGCATAATGGAATCCACTAGCTCTTAATTACAGTTGACGTGAGATATTCCATTACAAATCAAGTACTATGTTCTCTTTGAAGTCGTTAAAGGCTGATTCCTCGAAAGCACCCCTGCTTGGATCCTTACCCTAATTTATTTATTTTTCCTCTTCCACCTTGGTTGCAGCACATCCACATTAGCTAGTAATTGCTCTCTAATGGTGTTTTTATTTCTCCTTTGTGCCCGCGCGCACATTTTCTAGCTTAGCTTTCATCCAAGTAATTGCTGCTTTCTTGAAATCATCCAAGATAGTTTCATTCTGAACTATGAAAAGATTTTCAACACTTAGCATCAAAGGCATGTCACATCACATCTTGACATCTACTTTTCGGTCCATTCTCACTTCATTTCGCTCCATTACATTATGTTTCATTCCGTTTCACTCCCCTGCAAAGTAGATACCAAGGTGGGGCAGCTGTGAACACGCCAAAATTGACGCTAAACTGAGTAGATCTCATGTTGCAATATAATGCCCCAAAGTGGATTTTATTGTGAGCTTAATAGGATGGTTTTTCTATTTTTTCGAGTGTTTTTCGAAATTTACGTCCGTCTTGTTGGACACCAATTGTTATGGGCGACCGCCAGTTGAGACGCTGATTCCTGGGCTATCTATCGACTCACTTCGTGGATCTATTGACCTTCTGAAAATGGCGCCTTCCTATACAGACGCTAATTATTTATTTATTCATAATTACTCCTAAATTTTGATCAAAGAATTTACGTCCAGGAAGAAGGACGCCAATTAAGTGACGTCTGTTATAGGAGACGCTCATTCTTTTGGAATGTCCAAAATTGCTAAATTAAGCCCAGGAATAAGCGTCCAGTATGATTGTAGCAACCCTGAATATTTAAAATAAAATTATAAATAGTGACTTACATCAAGTTGCCAATTCATTGAATAACGGCTCTTTGAACAGGCATCCCTTGTTAAGGCGCCAATTATTAAAATGAAGACTCTCCACAAAGGCGCCAATTTACTAACTGACGCCCTATAACAGGTCGCCAATTAAACAGCGCCCACTGACAAGGCGTTATTTCACTGCGAACCATAAAACGAAAATCAGCTGCCGTGTTCTGTTCGAACAGGGAACTGAGATGGGATACAGAACTATATGGGTAAGGATTCAAACTGGGAAAGGATTAAGATGGGGAAACAACTATTCTAATAGGATTCCTTCCCAAAAAGACCCAACCCCAATTGAACTCCAACCGATTATGGGTTTCTTTACCCTATAAATACCCCTGCCTTGACCCTTAAAGCCTTCTGTTCGTCTACTACTGCCAGAGCTACGGTAAGGAAGATAATGTTCCTTTCTGAGTAGTTTATTCTCTTCTTCTTCCCCTTCTTATTGGTGTTTCCTGTGAGATGCAGGAACGACAAGCTAGTGAACCCCTGCTGTCTACGACGTGCCTTCCTCTGCTGCAGTCTTCTTCTCTTTTTCCTACGTATTACTGCAGCAGGAAGGAACCGGTGGATGACTTCCTTTTGTGTTGTTGTTGCTCTGTGTTGAACAGAGTACCGGTCTTTCTTCCCCAAAATCCCAGTTCAACACCCGTCAGTAACAAAAGGTAGGTTCTGAATCTCAAATTCTGGATCAAATTATAAGATAACAAAGCATGCATAACATATAGGTATAGATACTCTGGATTTCATGACGTTTTATATTTTTCTATTTTCCAAATAAATAGCGACCGGACCTCAGGCGCTATTTCTCTTATACACGCCTTCCTTCAAGGCGTCAATTAATAGACGACTCCACTCAAGTCGTTATTTACTACAGTATTTAATAAATCAACGCATGATTAAAATTTAATAACTTGAATCCATGATAGTTTAATTCCTGCATGAATATAGTCCTGAAGTCCTGTAATTTTTCTCTACCAGATCATGATACTGGATCCCTGATTTTCTCCTGATAAATTTTCATTACTGTTCCATGAACAAACTTCTGTGTTAACTGAAATGACGCCCGGATGCAAGGCGTTATATTGAAATTAAGCGCCCGTTCACAAAGGCGTCATATCTGTAAAACACGCCCTACATGAAGTCGTTATTCTAAATTTACAGTATGCAATATTCTAGAAAATATGTTAAGACAGTGACTGTTTGAGCAATCGTCAAAACTTTAAATAGCGACCCATACTAGGGCGTTGTTTTTAAAAATACTGAAATATCATTTTCTAAAATCTGTGATAAAATGGAATTAACGACAGACTGTATAGTCATTATATCTTTAAATAGTGACCTAGATCAAGGCGCTATTTTTCTGATTTCCTATTTTCGTGAGTTTTACAGTAACCTGTTATCAATGTTATATGTTACAGGCACTATATTCCAGTCCGTGAATATTGTCCCACATTTCTCGACGATTTATATATCGATTACCCCATCAACTCTCCGTGACTTATAAGCTCTCCATTGGACATTCAATTCTTTTAGACTAGCGAGTTTGTCATAGAGACCTCCGTTAGTCTCCGCTAGCCTTCGATTCCCTCAAGGCAACCGAGCAGGTTGTACCCTTAAAACCAAAGATACGTTTTGTATGCCATGTCACTGTATTGTAACATGTGCAAACCGGCCCTCATGAATGACCAAGTGGCTATCATGAGAAAATCTTTAATGGAATGGGAAAACCATGCCATTAATATCTTTAAGAGTTATGTGTCATGGATACTAATTCTTTCAGCTTGATCATGTCAAGGACAAAGTACCCATTATATGTATGGATGCTTATTCCTAATGTCTTGGCACCTAGTTTAGGAGCCATATTCTACCTAGATTTACCAGAATTGTGATTATACCGTTATTATCGTCAAAGTATCACCTACGTATCATGTTCAACCTTGAACTCCGATCTCAAAGATCTACCTTTAAATTTCCTACATGGATATTCCTTGAAACTCTATATTGGCTATAACAATAGTGGATGTCGAACTACATGTTCAATCGAGAGTGAGCCGACCACCCACGACTCATCGCCGGTTTCTCAACCGCGCACGTCCGATCGCTTCCCTCGCGTGGGACATACCCGAGCTTGCTTAGAGTCCCAGTCGGTCTCGAGTCTCGCGGGTCCGTCCCGCATCACTGACGTTGACCGAAGGTTCTTCATCTTACCTTCTGGTCTTGCCAGTCCTCGGTCCAGGTTCACGGCCTTGGGTTGTCGATATTCTGACACCCCCTGCAGCATTGGCTTCTGGCACAAGCGCATCGTCGCGGGTGTCTGTGACACTTTTATCAGCTTGGGCCAAGGTCTACACTTGAGCCACCCAGCCACCAGCCCTCCCTACAGACTTTATGTCTTGGGGGCCAACGCCAGTGTTCCTGGTTGATGACCTTGTGCTGCCAGTAGCCATAGGCCAAGTCTTCTCAGTCTACCACCTTGGAGCGGGGTCGTCCTCAGCTCCCCAGAAGAAGCATCGCCAGGGCCGTAAAGGCAAGTGACTTGTCGCTGCCATCAGCAACTTCGGTAAGACCATCCTTGTCGGCGATCTACGAATTCGCCTTGATGGGGGTGAACTGATTATACCTCCGAAGCAGATCGTCTCTACGGTCCCTACCACCAACCACTTCAGCCTCCTGCGGCAAATGCGAGAGGACAAAGTGGAACTCAGAAGGGTAGACGCTCCGGGAGGTTCCCAGAGACACCAGCACCAACTCGATGCCCGAGCTCCCAAGTCCCATCGGAGAGGTAATGACAAGGGAGACCAGCAACCTGACTTGAGAAGGATTTGGGTTACCCCGGAGGAAGCTCAAGCTGTCCAAAGGGCACGCCTTAGAAACCCCTTTTGGGCACTAAGACGCGGTGCCAAGCAAGATGCGACTGATTTTACAGTCGCATTGTCTGACGATGCCCAGCCATCCAGCGCCTCTCATCCAGATAGGCGAAGGTAGAGACGGGCTCATTTCGAGCCTCACCAGTAGCCAGCCCCAAGGTCTCCTCAGGTTGATACCACCATGGAGACTCCCCTGCAATGTACCTCGGTCTTTGACAGGCTGGGGGCACCTGTCCGCCCCAAGAGGGGCTCCCAGAAGAAGCGGACGGTCCAGCTCCTCAATGATGCGGTCAGGGTGTTCGCATGTTATACCATCAGACACCAGCCTGAGGCCCAGACCGATGATCTGAACCAGCCTATATCTCAGCTCAGGAGGCCTCATCACCCAACTCAGTCGCCAGCTCCTGTCGGCCATGTCGGCACCTCTGCCGGACCTCAGACGTCAACAATAGCGGAGGAGGTCCCTGTTGAGGATTGGGCCACCCGCCAATGCGGAGCCGATCAATAATGATCCTCTAACCGGCGAAGTCCAGGAGGTGACCCTCGAGACTCTTATGAAAGAGAACTAGCACTTCAAGGCCCTCCTACAAGACTTGCTTCAAGAACGTGACCTCCACCCTTAGCCACCTACCGGGCCTTCGGTGGAAATGCTGGTCCTACCAGGTGGGCAAAATGGTGCTAATACCTCAGCCGCAGTTGTCTGACCCCTACAGTAACTGGGTTCAGCATGCTTTCGGCCAAAGTTCAACTGCGGCAATCCAACACGCCGGTGCCAGAGAATCTTATGGCACAGTGCCAGATGATCGAGCGAATCGTTGAGACCAAGCTCACCCAGTTTGGGGAAGGGGTCATGATTGTGGACCTCTATAGTGTTCCCTACCCACTGCATCACCAGCTCAAGAAGCTTCCCCCGGAGTACGCCAAGCCACCAAAGCTGCAAAAGTTCGACTGGCAGGGATCTTCGCATGAACACCTGGCATATTACGTTATGACCATGGGCGAGATCACGCTGGACGAATCCTATCTCCTTCGCTATTTCGCCACCTCACTCATGGGAACGGCCTTCCAATGGTATTCCCGCCTGAAGCCCAACTCAATCGTCGACTGGGCGGATCTGCAGAACAAGTTCCTCGACCATTTCCAAACGACTGAGCGAAAGATCTCCCTAGCCGAACTCTGCTCTCTCCGACAGAAGAAGGGTGAGAGTGCTCTCGACTTCATCAAGAAATGGCGAGACCTTAGCATGAGGTGTGTCAACCCACCGGTCTAGGAGGATGCCATCACTATATGTTGTCGAAGTTTGGTGGCCAAAGTCAGTAAAAAGCTTCTCGGCACCAATATCAAAGGCTTCGACCAGCTCAATTTGGCCGTCACTGAAATAGAGATGTTCTTCGTCGATAACCTGACTAATGTCTTAGCAAAGGGTAAGTAGGCACGAGAATGCTAGCCCGACAAGGAGGTGAACATCATTGAATTCACCCCCACTGCTAAAGCTAATAAGGAGGCCGGAATGAGTGGTTCTGACAAAAAGCCAGCTGACAAGCTGGCCACTCCCTCCTTCTCAGAGCGCATGAAGACACCCTTCTCCTTCAAGAAGGAACACACGAAGATGCTCTTCGACCTCTATATGGCCCAAAAGATCATCGAACTGCCCAAAGTTCGCAAGTCAGACGAGACCCAAAAAACTTACGATCCTAATTACTGCTCATACCACCGCATGCTGGGCCACCCACATGAGGACTGCTATGTCTTCAAGACCCAGGCACAGAAGTTGATTCGAGATAGCCTTATTCAAATGAAGAGTGGTCTCGTCAATCCTCCGCAACCACACGCGTGGTCCAGACCAGCTAAAGCAGCGCGAGTGGTACACCACCCAGCTAATGTGATCCACATGATGGCCGCATTTCTCTTTCTGACGATGAATCAGAGGAGCCCAGCACCAGTCAAAGGGGACGTTCGATCTGGTATCCAGGGTGGAGGCCCTAGCATGATCACAGACCTCTCTCCTTCCCCAGGGAGAGAACCCGATGACTCTTCGACATTCTCATCGAGAGGGGGCAAATCCTACCCCGTGACCCGCCGGCCAATTACACTCATTGGGACTTCAGACACCCCCAGTATTGCCCTTTCCATGCACGAGTCAGCCATGCGATCGAGTCCTGTGAGGAAGTCCAGTACCTCATCCAGGAACAGATCCAGTGGGAGCAGATCGATGCCGAGGGGAATTCCATGGCATTCGATTGAACGGTTAAATCGGTTCGAACCGAACCAACTCATTGTCCGGTTCAGGCACTAGTCCGGTTCTGATAACACTGGTCTACACACACGTGTGTAAGAAAGCTACGACTAGTGGGGGCTCACTAAACGTGAACACTGAAAATCACGCACACACCCATCGCATGTAACGCGGAGTAACAGGTGGCTCGGAGCCACCCGACTCTAGACAGCCCACTAGACCTACTAAACCCAACGGTCCTTGAGTCATGAGACTCGGGTCAAGACCATCGCACGTGACGGGACTGTGCCATCAATCTGGCCTAATTCTTAGGTCTAAAACTACGATAGTACGATTCTCCAAGGCAGCTCACAAGCCGTCGAGTTAATCCCCTATCCAAGGGACACATGGGAAACCTCCAACCCTAGGCTGGGTGACGGGACTCACAGTCCAAGGGCCAAACTCACGGCGAACTCGGAAACCACCTTCCGGAGAAACCCACGTCATGCGGGGAAAGCCCTCCGCACTCATGCCGACTCATGGTGACTCGATCTAGCGAAAACACAGAAGCCTAGAACACATGAGGTCACCCGGACCCCCAAGACCCACAGGCATGCTAAACGAGGTAACTCGGCACCTTCGGACACCTCCAAAAACACGAACGCAGGATCCACGGGTCTTCGAGACATCTACAAGGCTGAAGGTCAACCACCGGGTCACAACCGGGTCGATCAGAAGTCAAAATGACACGACCGGAACACAGAAATCACGGAACCCAAGTGGCGGTCATCCCCCTGACCATCACTACCAAATGGCGGTCTACCTTGGACCGCCACTTTGTCGGCTTTGTTGTTGACCCCTCCCGGAGGTGGCGGTCAAGTTGGTGACCATTTCTCCGAGTTGCGGCCAAGGCATGGCCGCATCTTCCCCTGTGGTCCCATAGAGTAGCGGCCTTGCGACTGATCGCCACTTGAGGCGGCCACTAGAAGGACCGCTATTGACCCAGAAGTGTCGACAGGTTTTGCGGTTTGGAGGTGACTGCCTCTTGTAGTAGCGGTCTCGTGACTGACCACCACTTGTCATTAGCGGTCAAGCCAGGACTGCCACTTTGTTGGCTTTGTCGTTGACCCCTCCCAGAAGTGGCGGTCAGGTTGGTGACCGTTTCTCCGAGTTGCGGCCAGGGCATGGCCGCATCTTCCCCTGTGGTCCTGTAGAGTAGCAGCCTTGCGACTGACCGCCACTTGATGGAGGTGGCCAGGCCAAGGACCGCCACTTGGGTTGCGATCTTGGAGAAGACCGCCTCTTTTCCAGGTGTTCCTTGAGAGTTGCGGTCCAGAGTGGACCGCTAGTCATGGTTTGCGGTCCAAGGTAGACCACCATTTGGTAGTGACGGTCAGGGGATGACCGCCACTTGGCTTCCGTGATTTTTGTGTTTCAGTCGTGTCGTTTTGGCTTCTGGTCAACCAAGTTGTGACCCAGTGGTCGACCTTCGGCCTTGTAGATGTCCCAGACACCCGTGGGTCTGACGTTCATATTTTTGGAGGTGTCCGGAGGTGCCGAGTTATCTCATTTAGCGTGCCTGTGGGTCTTGGGGGCTCGGGTGGCCCCATGTGTTCCGGGATTCTGTGTTTTCGCTAGACCGAGTCACCATGAGACATCATGAGTGCGGAGGGCTTTCCCCGCACGACGTGGGTCTCTCCGGAAGGTGGTTTCTGAGTGGGCTGTGTGTTTGGCCCTTGGACTGTGAGTCCCATCACCCAGCCTGGGGCTGGAGATTTCCCATGTGTCCCTTGGATAGGAGATTAATTCGATGATTTGTGAGCTACCTTGAGAATTGTGTTATCATAGTTTTAGACCTAGGGATTAGACCAGATTGACGGCGCCGTGCCGTCACGTGCGACGGTCTTGACCCGAGTCTCGCGACTCAAGGACCGTTGGGTTTAGTAGGTCTAGTGGGCTCTGGATGGCTCCGAGCCACCTGTTACCTGCGTTACTTGCGATGGGTGTGTGCGTGATTTTTAGTGTTCACGTTTTGTGAGCCCCCACTAGTTGCAGCTTTCTTACGCACGTGTGTGCAGATCCACTTGGGAGTGGTGGAGAGCGTGACCCGAGAGAGACCGTTTTTAGGTTGGTTATCGTAGGGCCCCTCCGCGCAGCCTGAGTCTGGGCTTTGGGGAAGAACCAGCTAGAGGATCTGACCTAGGGCGTATGGTCTATGTGTGCATACGTGACTGGGGGCGTCAGATCCGCGCTGACGAGCGTGACTCCAGCTAGTCCTTGTTCTGTGTTCCTAGTTATTGTACGGTGTCTCAGTTCATGCTGGGCCGGAGGGAGACACCTGAGGCACGGACTAAGTCATCAAGGGACGCATCCGGCCTTACTTCTAGTGGGCAGATACTCCTATCACTTGACGTGAGTTGTCGTGACTCGAGGTTTCATTTCTCATCTGCGAGACGTGATTTTGCGTGAAGTTCCCGGGTGTTTTTCCGAGGTCGAGGTCTAGGGTTTCCAGTGAGCGTCACCAAGGATTTTCCCCTAGACGACGTAGGGTTCACGATGGCGAGGTCGTGACCGTGGTTCCGGACCGTGTGGTCTCGGAGTGGGCCTTCATGTGTGGGCACAGGCCTCCATGACAGAGGTGTCGTGATATTTTCCTAGTAGCGTGACTAGGACGGTTTGTAGTTGGTGGTCCCACGACTGTGAGATCGGGGTGTTGATTTTCCTTTCCGGTAGGAGTAGGCATAGAGTCATGGTTTCATCGGCTATCGTGTTTAGGGAATTTGCGTACGACTGTGCTTCCCGTCATTGTTGTTGTAGCTACTCCCACTGTTGTGGTTGTTCTTGCTGTTGCCGCTTTCCGCTACCACGGTTGTCTTCGGTTGGGGTTCCGCCGGACCCCTACTGAGCTAGTGATAGGAGGCTCACCCTTACTTTTCATGTGTAATGGCTCTTTCTCGAGGATTCGAGGGCACTACGCGGAGGTTCGTAATTGCCAGCTCGCTGGGTCGGGTGTTCACTCGACGTTGGGTACGCTTTCCTGCCTTAGACTGATTGGACTGGACTCTGTTGTTGTTAGATTGTTTTGTGGATCCGCACCGAGATATGTTCTTTCTTATTGAAGGTAGGTCGCCTCATGACCAACCGAGGGGCAGTATCATGCCAGACAGGGTTCACCGGTGTCGGCGCTAGCCAGGGAGTGACACCCCTAACACGAACTATTCTGGCTGGCTGAGGAGCCAGCCTTCTTCTATTTTTCTTCGGCGTAGACTACCAACCCACTTGATCCTGGGCTGGTGCTACCACGAAAGCTTCATGAGTGGCGCGGGTGCTAGCCTCCACCCATTCTTCAGGCAATTCTTGATATAGAGATATCATGTTGGCGCCTGAAGTAATATTGGGCATTTCATGTGGCTGTGGAGGATCCACCTTGTGCTCTTCCATATCTAGTTCTCCCTTCTTTATTAAGGACTCAATGACATCCATGAAGACGTAACAGTCTTCAATGGTATGCCCTAGCATTTGATGGTAATGGCAGAAGCGAGGGTCATCCTTCTTCTTCAGGTCACCGGGCCTCTTTGTTTCCGACAACGTGATTTTGTTGTAATTGGTTGCCCATTCGAACAGGAGTCGAGACTTGTCTCGGGAGAAGGAGTACAACTTGTTTCTCATTTTCTCCCTAAGCGAGGGGCCTTCCCGCCGTTCCGTGGATCTTGGCGGTGAAGGGTCTACGGTGCTTTTGGCCCTATCCTTCTGTTTCTCAAAGGCTTGAAAGTCCAATGTGTGGACTTCTGGTGGGATGGGCTTCTTTTCGACTTGTCTTGCCCTCTGGCTTGATGCTGCCAGGGTGGAAGAGTACCGGGCAAGGAATGCCTCGATCTCAGCCACCATGTTGTTCAGACGGTCGAAGGTCTTGACCTCCGCGCTGATCATCCTTTCGAGGATTTCTTTCATTAGATTTTGCTTGTAAATTTACACTGCGTCCTCCTGATGTGGGGGGCGCCTGCACCTCATGCTGAGATTCCTCCATCTTTTGATGAAGTCGAGTGCCGACTCATCGTGTCTCTGCCTTGTGGCATAGAGCTCCGCCACGGTGACCTCCCGTTTAGCAATATAGAATCTCTCCTTGAACTTCTTTTGCATGTCTGGCCGGTCGACAATAGACCTGGGCGGCAGGCTCGAATACTACTCAAAGGCAAGCCCGGTGAGTGTCGAGCTGAAGAATTTCAGGAGGTAGGCTTCATCCGCAGCCAAGTCTCCCATGACATTCACATAGTAAGTGATGTGCTCCCTAGGAGATCCTTGCCCATTGAACTTTTCAAACTTCGGTGACTTAGTGATGTCGGCCGGTAGCTTCCTTGCGACATAATGAGCCAGATAGGGGACTCGGTAGACGTCAAATGACGTCTGATCCCCATCGTCCCTTTCTGCTAACTTCATATCTATCATCTGTTCCAACATCAGTCGGCTGACTGCTGCCAGGTCGACCGGGCTTGGATAGAAGTGGGTGGGCTACGCGGCTGGGGTGGTCAGCACAGTTGCCTGAGGGGCCATGAGAGACCCTTGGGGAGGTGAGCTCTGCGGTGGGGCCAAGTACTGTGCTTGTTGTAGGGACATGCCTGGAGGGAAGCTGGGGGTTGGCAGGAATGCTACAGCTTGCAAAGTTGCTTTAAAAGACTGCCCGTTGCCCCTAGGCGCTTCCGGTAAGACCTCGGCCTGTCCGGACGTTAAGGGATGGGCATTCCTCTCATTGAGTTGTTTCTTATGCAATTCAATCTCCAGCTGAGATTGTTGTATCATGTATAGCATGGCAGGGTCGGTTGTAGAGAGAGTGGGCATGCTGCCTGTCTCCTCGGCTGGGGCGTCCTCGGATGATGTGGAGGGCTTGCCACTCGTGCCCCTGGTAGTGATAACATTGGCTGCCAAGGTCGTGGGAGGGTCTTCGGAGGAGGTCGCCTCGACACCTGCCTGCGTCACCTCACTCACCACTCTTCTTCTCCTGGTGAGGGGGCCTGGCCTGGTGGCGAGCCTGGCCACTTCTTCGGGATCGGTGGGTAATGCCCCGTACCGACTAGAGACTCTTGCCATATTACAGGTGAAAACTCTCCAGTCTCTGTTTCTTCTCGCCATCCTCCTTGATGGTTTGCTCGGGAACACCAGCCTGTAGAAGACCGATCGTCGGGGTGGCACTTCCTCCCGCGCAGGGGATTGGCGTAGCTCTTCCGATTGGTTTCTCAACTCTACGCTAGGCACGGGTCGAGCCTCTTCTTCTTCCCAGAAGGCAGAGGCCACTGCCCCTAGCAATCTCTGGCGACCCAAGGGAGTACTGCTTGGGCCCCGGAGGTAGTTTCTCATGACCTGCTCGATCCCTTCCCACTCCTGGTCGGGGAGAGTGGCCGGTGGTTGCATGTCGGTGGCGACATCATGATGGGTGTAATTTGTGAACGCCGGGCGGTCAGCATAGTGACGAGGCCTGCGACGTTGGCGGCGAGCATTTTTAGGCAGTGGTGGCGTGGCAGCTGCTGGTTGGTGGGTCATGGCCGTCACCTCTACCTTTTCGTCTCTTCACCCTCTTATGTGGCGGGCACAGCTAGGTCCTGCCTGGGTAGGTGCCGTGGGTTGTGCTTCCTTGGGAACCCAAACTCGTTTCAGCTTTGCCAACTTGTGAGCCGACGCGTCTCTCGGCGCGGCGGTTTGGACGGTGGGCGCCATCATTCCTTTCATCTTCTCTAGCCCCTGGAAGGAGTTGCGGATTGGAATGGTCGGCACGATAGGGTCCGGGATCACTTCAGACCTCTATCCATTCAAATGGACTCGGATGGTCCCGATAGTCATAGACTTGCCGGTGCTAGAGATTCGGCGCCCTGGGGCAGCGCCAGCGTTGTTTCTTCGGAGCCTTCTCCGATGGGATGCCGACCCTTGGAGCGATGGGCCGGCAGCTTGGTGCACATGGTGCACGTTGCAGCTTAACGTCCTCGTCGGGACGCTGTTGCTGTTCTTGGCCACAGTTCGGCAGGTAGCAGCTTCAGTGGTTCCCAGGATGGGAGCGTCGGGCTTGGACTCGTCAAATGCCTCCACGTCCAGGATGTTGACGAAGGCTACCCCCAGGAAGTTGGGGAAGCCCACGACCGGAGGGAAGCTCCCGCGGTGACTTTAAGCGCTCTTGCGGGCGATGCCGATATTTTTCGCGCTTTCATCAACATTTGCGCGGCGCAGAGTTTTCGACTAGCCTCCCCCTCGGCATTTCTCTTACGGCATCGAGCATGAATAACCCTGACGCCACGCTTCGCACCGAATTGCAGGGCGCCACCGCGCTTTTTGAGTCGTACCTCGCCCAGTTCTTCCAGGAAAACACCGAGCGCTACGCCTACGGCGACCTCTTCGAACCGCTCTACCTGGACATCAGCGAATTTGTGGGACGCCGTGGCAAGCGCATCCGGCCCATGCTGCTGCTGGCGGCCCACCGTATCTTCGGCGGGACGCGGTCCTTTGCCGATCCGTCCCTGCTGCGCGCCGCGCTTTCACTTGAGTTGCTTCACTCGTTCATCCTCGTGCACGACGACGTGATCGACCAGTCCGAGCGACGCCGCCGGCTGCCGACGTTCCACAAAGTGGTCGAGGAACGGCTGGGCAAAATCGCGGAAGCGGCGCGTGTCGGCGCGAACGTGGCCGTGGTCGTGGGCGACATCATATTCGCGATGGCAGTCGACACCCTGCGCTCAACTGATTTCCCCGCCGCGCACCGTGACGCCGCCCTGGGCCATTTCCTGCGCTACATCACCGACACCGGCGCGGGCGAGATTCTCGACATCCTGATGGGCCCGCGCGACATCGCCCGCGTGGCGGAGGCGGACATCGCGCGCATGTACACACTGAAGACGACGCGCTACTCGTTCGAGGCGCCGCTGGTGCTCGGAGCGCTGCTGGCCGGCGTTGAGGAGGACCAACTGCGCGAGCTGGCCGAGTTGATCGAGCCGATCGGCATGGCGTTCCAGATCCAGAACGACCTTATTGAGTATTCGCAGTTCAAGGGCGTCGACCGCCTGCGGCAAACGGACCTGCTCGAGGGCAAGAAGACGCTGCTGATCCGCGCCGCCTATGACAACCTGAGCGACGTGGACCGCAGCTTCCTGCAGCTTTGCCTGAGCACCCGGATGTCCAACGACGCGTCCGTGAGCAAGATTGAGCATCTCATCGACAAGTCCGGCGCGGTTGGCCTCCTGACCACAAAAATGGAGGCGCTTTTCGCGCAAGCGGAGTCGGCGCTGGAGAGCACATCGTTCACGCCGGGACAGCGTCAGGGTCTGCGCGAAGCGTTTGCCCTCGTGCGCCAGCAGACGCAGCACACGGGCACGCAGTAATTGGGCGCTGGCCAACCTGTCATGGCCGAGCCCGCCGCATTGTCCGCCTCGCGCGAGGCCTGCCGACAGATGACGCGGCATCACGCGAAGACGTTTTATTTTGCCTCGCACGTTCTGCCGGCGCACAAGCGCATGGATGCATACGCCGTCTATGCTTTTTGCCGTTACGTAGACGACGAAGTCGATCTCGCGCCGGATGAGGAGGCGCGGAGGCAGGCGCTGGGAAAGCTCGGTGACTTGTTGCGGGCGGCGTACTCGGCGGAAAAGAACTCACCGAAGCCTTATGATACGCTCCCGTGGCTGCCGGCGTTTCGAGAGACAGCGCGGCGGCGGGCGATCCCGGCGAAGTTTTTCGAAGAGCTGATCGCGGGCGTGGAAATGGATTTAGGACGCGTGCGGATCAAGGATTGGCTGGAACTCGACAGATATTGCTATCACGTGGCGTCGGTCGTCGGGCTGATCATGGTGCATGTGATGACGGAGCCCGCACCTGAGTTATTGCGGCCGGCGCGCGACCTCGGCACGGCGATGCAGCTCACGAACATCCTGCGCGACATCGGGGAAGACTGGCTACGCGACCGCGTTTACCTGCCCGCCGACGAACTGGAGCGTTATCATCTTGGCGAGGAAGACCTGGCGAACCAGCGGAGCGATGAGCGGTTCGCCGCGATGATGCGCGCGCAGATTGACCGGGCGCGGGAGTACTATCGCGCAGCGGAGCCGGGCATCCTGAAGCTGCCGAACGATGGCTCGCGTTACTGCGCGCGGCTGATGAGCACGGTTTATGGCTCAATCCTCGATGAGATCGAACGGGCGAATTACCAGGTTTTTGACCGGCGCGTCAGCGTTTCCTTGCCGCGAAAGTTATGGCTGGCCACCAAGGCCTATCTTCAGTGATCGCTCACGGCGAGCTCGGTTTTGGCGAGGCGGTCGCGGATCTGTGCGGTGAGTTCCAGCGAGCGGACGCGGGCGGCGTGGTCATAGAAATGGCCAGTGACGATTAACTCGTCGGGCTGCGTTTCCTCGATGATGACGCGGAGTTGGTTCTCGACGATCCCGGGCGTGCCGACGGCTGTGATGGCGAGGGCTTGGTTGGCCATCGCGAGTTCGTGCGGCTGGGCAACTCCCCAGCCTATCAAAGACTGAGGTGCGTTGCAGAGGAGTCTCCGTCACGGCATCTGCCTGAGGAGAACTCGAGGCTGGATGTTGGTGGGGCCCAGAACAAGCCCGTCTCTGCCTTCGCCTATCTGAACGAGAGGCACCAAATGGCTGGGCGCCGTCCGACGATGCGGCTGCAGAATCAGTCGCGCCTTGCTTGGTGCGACGTCCTAGTGCCCGAAAGGGGTTGCTAAGACATGCCTTTCAGACGGCTTGAGCTTCCTCCGGGGTAACCCAGATTCTTCTCAAGTCAGACTGTTGGTCTCCCTTATCACTGTCTCTTCGACGGGACTTGGGAGCTCGGACACCGAACCGACGCTGGTCTCTCTGGGCCGCTGCGGAAGCATCTTCCCTTCTGAGTTCTGCCTTGTCTTCTCACGATCGACACAGAAGGCTGAAGCGGTTGGTAGTAGGGACCGTAGAGAAGATCCGCTTTGGGGGTATAATGGGTTGGCCCCCGTCCAGGTGAATCCATAGATTGCCGACAAGGATGGTTTTGCCAAAGTTACTGGTGGCAGCGGCTGGTCGCTTGCCTTTACGGTCGCGACGGTGCTTCTTCAGGGGAGTCAAAGATGATTCCGCTCCAAGGTGGTAGACCGAGAAAACTCGACTCGTAACTGCTGGTGGCACAAGGCCATCGACCGGCAACACTGGAATCGGTCCCCAAGACCTGAGGTCTGTAGTGGAGGCCGGTGGCTGGGTGGCTCGAGTGTAAGCCCTCACCCGAGCTGATAACAGTGTAGTGACTGCCCGTGATGACGTGCTTGCACTCGGAGTTGGCACTACAGGGGGTGCCGGGATGCCGGCAACCCTAGGTCTTGAGCCTAGTCTGGGAATTGGCAAGACCAGAAGGTGGGAATCAGGGCCTTCGGTCCACACCGGGGCCACCACGTCCCATAGAGGTAGACCCGTATTGGGAGTCAGCATTGTCGAGTTGTGGGGAACGAGCCCCCATGACGGAGCCGAGGGATGCGGAACCTGTCGCGAATTACTCACGCCAGGCGTCGTCCGCGGGAAACCCCAGGGTTGCATGCCCGGTCTGCATGTTGAGCAGTCTCGAACTGGGGATTGATGCACCGGGTGAGGCAGTTGCACTTCATAAATTCAGGTTGAAAGGCCCGAACGAGATACTGGGGAGCCCTGCCCCCGGGTCAAGAGAACTGTGCGAGGAGCTGGCTCGGCTGAGACTTGGGGCTGACGGCCCGAGTGAGGCGCTGGGGAGTCGGGCACCTTAGAGTGGAGACCCACACCAGATGCCGACTCGATCGAGGCCCGGGGCTGGAAGCCCGAGCGAACTGTAGTGGTAGGGACCGGGACTCAGGGCGCGAAGCTCGTGTCGGGAGCCGGTCGGAACTGGCCCGGGGACTAGTGTTAGCCTAGGCAGGAGCTGGTCCGGAACCCCTACGGGGTTCAGCAACAGGTGACTCGAGTCTGACGCTTGGTCTGGCCGCTGAGACTGGTAGCGGGTGTGGTGCATTGACGGTGCCAGAAGAGACGAGAGCTGAGGGTGGCGGTGGAGCCGCCACAGGGACCACACCCAAGAAGTAGGGCGATCCGACGACTGGGGCAAAACTGTCGAAAGCGATCGGCACCGCCAAGTAGCCCACCCGCGCATGGGTGGCGATGACGATGGGACCATAGGTGACGGCCGCCATAGTTGTTGATGCTCCAAACAAGCAGAGGCAACGGCCGATGACGGTCGTCAAACGTCATCCTGCAACTGGACGGTGAACTGGAAGCGGCTCGAAAGTGCAAATAGGTGCTCTCCTTCTACCTCTCCTGCAAGGATAGGAAAAGGGCACCAGGGCTTCAGGGCTGGCAAAGGCTTTCTCTTCAGCCGAAAGAAGGAAGGCGGGAGACATCCCACTGGACGTGCCATCCTTTTGTTCGCGTGCGGTGGCATTTCACCGGTGCGGTGTGTGTGCGGTGACTGGAGTGAGGGGTAGGATATAGCTACGGGAGAGATGTCAGAATATAGTGTGCTTCGGGCACTCCCTCTCATGGCCATATATTTCTCAAAGCGGCACCGTACACTTGCCTTTTACGGAGAGTCGAGGGGAGACCAAGTGGCACGGAAGGTTTCCTAGTTTTAGGGGAAACATGGCTAGAGTGCGGGCGTGCTAGTCGATTTCTTGACAATCACCCATGGAACCAAAAGCTGACCGGGCAAGTGCCACCAGGGCGCAGCACGTGGGCTCAGGGGGTGAGAGACACGTGGAGGGGAAGATGGTTCCGTGGGTGCGAGTGTGCAGGCGACTGTGGGGAGTCATGTACAACACGTCTTTCCCCACCGACCGCAAGCAATCGATGTTTATTTACATTGGATTGAATCCAAACACCTTTGTTCCATGCGGAAGAGAAATTTGTATGTTCCTAAAGTCCGGGGTGGAGAGCAGGGAGCACTTCACAGCTGTGGGTTCGCACTGAGCTGGATGGTGTTGGCTGGGATTGAAGGTACGGGGAATTCACGCTAGGTGACACATAGGGGGGTTGAGGGCCCGAACGTGGATGCGAGCGCATTCGTCCAAGTGGCAGTATAATTTCTGAGAGCTATATGACATTACAGGCAGGCCATAGTGGCTGAGGTACAACTGGTGCAAGCCACGGGATAGTTCCGATACGATGGTCAGTCCCTAAGTCAATGTGTGACAAAGTGGATATCCACGTGTTTTACAGAGGCCTCCTCTCGTGGCGTGGGACATGTTTGCTCCACCGAATGAGGGGCTACAATAGGATAGTTGGAGAAAGCATCAGACTGGTGACTGGGCGAGGGTCGATCATGGCTCGAGTCGAGTGGTCGGACATGGCCTCGCGACTGCGGGGACGTGGCATCATGGTGCGTGCATGGTTGCGGCTGACGGGCACGTGAAGGGAAATCCCGACATGAAGGGGCGTTCACCCTTGTCATAGCGTCTCACACGTGGTGGGGATAGACTTGTGTGTCATGGCTAAGCACTATGTGAGTGAAGTCCCGTGATCAATGACACCCAAGAGGGGGGTGAATTGGGTGTTTACAAACTTTAACAACCCCGGGAAATCTTTTGCTCGTGTATGACATGCATGTGTTCTTCTCCCAGCCGTAGCGAAGGGGACGCTTCCCGTGCGGGTCCCTTCTGTGACCATCAGTCTACAGGAGCTGGCAGAGAGGAAGGCCGAGGCCGAGAGGTTTGTGGCCGCATGCGCCGCTGCTCAGGCCGAGGGTAGCCAGCCCACAGGTGAGGTTCTTGTTTTGCTTAGCATCCTTTCGCTTCGTGAGATAAGGCTTTTCATGTAGATTTCCTTTCTCCTAGTCCTTGCAGAGGAGCCCGTGTCGACTTCTACCTCGGTCATAGATGAAGTCGGTGCTCCTGTGGTCGCGCCTTCTGCAGAGGAGATGACCCCCAGCCCACTCCTATCCGCGGAGACCGAATAGGGTAACTCCTCTCACCGGCACGGCTGGTGTGTTTTCTTTTGCCATTCACCGGAAGGCTAGTAACTTTCATCTGACTCAAATGCTTCCTTGTTTGGCTGCTCCCCTTGGTCCCCTTCCTGAGCAGATAGAGGCCCGGGGGATCCCTGAGCCGACGCGGATATACATAAGGAGGAGGCTGAGGCCTGGGGCGTCGCCGTCTACCAGCCCGTGAGATGGGGAGGCCGAAGGTGTCCGAGCGAGCGTTCCTTCTCCGACCAGGGAGGAGCCTGCCTCAGCCGAGTCTTCCTCCAACGAGAAGGTAGACTACAACTACTCCTCTGACGAGGCAGCTCCAGGCGAGGATGTTGTAAGTGCGGGCCTGCTTATATGGGGCCCTCCCTTTGTAGCTAGTTTTCGACCTTCTGTCTCTTATCTTCTGGTTACTTTACAGGAGGAGGCCCGACCAGAAACCATAGAGGCGCCCATCCCGGATGTGCCGGTCGAACAACCCAGGGGCGGTGGCGCCGGTTTGGGGAAGCAGGCGGCCCTGTTCGAGGTCCTGCAGTAGGAGGTAGCTGCAGAGACCACATCCACCGTCGATGAGGCCCTGGAGGAGGGGGAGATCGCACTGAAAGGTAGGATCATTCTGGCGATCGAGGTAAAGCGAGCCCTCTGGGACCCTTTTTATGCCTCTTCGGAGCTCGGGCAGCTTGCCTCGCTCAATGTGATACTGATCCCCCCTTTTTTCTTCTTTGTGTTCCAGGAAGACGGAAGTCTCCCTGAGGCACGCACCATGAATGCCCACAAAGCTGTCGCAAAGCGGAGAGGGGCAGTGGGCCCTGCAGAGATGGACGAGCCGAAGCTGCTCTCAATGGCGGAAGTGGAGCGCCTAGTGTCGTTCCTGCGGTCGGGGAGCGGGCTGAAGCTCATGGTTCCTCTTCCACCTCCCCGGCCGCTCGCGACGCCTGAGGAAGGTCGGCTCCTGGGGAAGATGCTAGCCGGGCTCATGGTTCATGGGGAAGAGGGGGCATCAGCGAAAGAAGCTACCGAGCCTTCAGCGACGGTGCCAGAGCCAGCTCCGTTTCCCGCACTTCCTCTGACTGAGAGCAGGGAGGAGCAACCCCTCGTGCTCATGGAACCCGGTGGTGCGGCTGTAGCTCCAGCAGCTCCCTTGGCAATAGTTGGCCGGGGACTACATGTTGAAGCTCCAGAAGCTCCAGCGGCACGGTAGAGTTCAACCCCCCAAAGATGCCTTCCATTGGCCACACCACCTCAGATGCACCGGTCCGGCAGACGCTGCTAGCGCTACGCTCGATGATACTTGCTGACCTCTCTCTCAAAGACCGAGGGGCGCATGCAATAGTGATGCAGCGTGGTCGGCACAGTAGAGTTCAACCCCCCGAAGATGCCTTCCATTGGCCACACCACCTCAGATGCACCAGTCCGGCAGATGCTGCTAGCGCTGCGCTCGATGATATTTGTTGACCCCTCTCTCACGTACCGAGGGGCGCATGCAATAGTGATGCAGCTGACCGGTGCGTTACAAGTGCTGGGTTGCCCTCTGGAGGAGTGGTCACGATGCATATTATTACTGCTGAAATATGTGAACCGTCGTGAGTTCCTCGAGACTCGGGTCCCCAACGAGCTTGCCGCCATCAGGGCCCAGGAGGGCGAATACTTGCAAGCCTTGGAGGAGCGTCGGATCAGCGGGGAGCGGCTCGAGAAAGTTCTGGAAGGTGGTCGCTAGGATGTCCATCCCCTCTGGGGTAGAATCGAAGAGCTAGAAGGCCACCTTACTGCTGCCAGGTCCGCACTGGCCGAGGTCGAGGCGACCATTGAGAGGACGGGTGAAGCGCTCACCGTTGCCAGGGCTGAAGCGGCCTCTATAGAAGCAGAGCTGGGACATCTTGAGGGGCAGAGGGGCCGACTAAGTGACATGGCGAGCTTTCCTTGTATCGGCATTCTCCCCCTTGAGGATATTTTCCGGGGCATTGACTGAATGCCGCTCTCCTCAAGCCTCCTGTTATATTCTGCCCCTCTCCCATTCTCTTTTCTTCTCTTCCCATTTTGACGTTTAACTCAGGGGTATGCCCCGAAGCACATGTACCCCTCCATTTTGGAATAGAAGATCATTCGTGTACATGTTTTCACGTGCTAGTCCATGAATCCTTCTTTCTCCTCTCCCCTTTTTTCTCTTGCTCTTCGACGGGATATTAGTCTGCACCCATAGCTCGATCTAGGAATGCTTCGGTCAGATCCGCAGAGGCACGTAGGAGAGTGCTCGCCTCCCCAGGGGAGAGACGAGGGGATCACTCCACCACGCGAGCCTCACAGCCCTGCCGAGTAGCTCCGTGAAGAAGATTGGCCTAGGCGGAGAGTAGTCTTCACCCGTAGAGACGAAAAGAAGGGTTTGTTGGTTCAAAAAGAGTTATTCGTCGCTCGAAGGGACGGAGAGAAGAGCTTATTGGTTGAAATGACCTGATGGGAGGTTCAGGTCAAGGGGCTATTCATCGCCCGAAGGGACGGAGAGAATAGCTTATTGATTCAAATGACCTGAACGGGAGGCTCAAGTCAAACGGTACTCGTCATTTCGACCCGGGAGGGGTCTGGGCAAGATGTTGATTCGTCGGTATTGCCAATGCGACGAAACCGGCACGGTTTGTTTGTCTCTTGGGATATTCGTCGGCACTGGGTCAGAAACTCCGGAGTTATTTTGATAATTTCAAAAAAAATAGAGATATTTTGGTAATATTAGACTGATCAATATATTTATGTAATTTTTGATTATTTTTTAAAAAATATAATGTTATCCCCTACAATAGATTACACGAGACATGGGGATATAACCATAAGGGCATATAAGCAAGCCTGGGGGTATTGTGCAATACACTCTTTTTAGACTTCAAGAATAACAAAAGACACGAGACCCAAATCTTCCTTAATAAAACCATAGAAAACATTTAAGAGATTATTTCTCCTCAAATGACTTTCATCGACTTCAATCCGTCTCAAATGAGGATACTATGAGTCACCAAGTTTGCTACATCAGTCACCAATTTCAACTAAGCATTTCACAAAATAGATTTGGGAGAGAAGGTATCGAAGCAAGAGCAGACCAATTGAATCGTTCTTCTGTCATTTTCAATTTGTTTTGCCAATTGGACTATTCTAGATTTAAAATTGCAGGGATAGTCGATGAGGGGAGGCAATAAGTTAGTTTCACTGTGGGATAAACTTTGCCCATGCATGATTTTCTATATGACAATAAAATTGATTTTAGTAATACCGTAGTAGCAATATTAAAATATTGTACGCTTCTCTCCATGACAAACTTTTGTCCTTCGTTGATTCCACTAGTTCTTGTATAAAGAAGGCGAAAGCTCAATATAGCTGTGGAAACCTTGCAAAATCCGATGATACGCTAATTATATATGGCGCCATAGTTGTTTTGCGATTCGTAGCTTGTTCAGGTATTAATGTCTAGTATGAAATTTATTAAGAGTGCCAACACACCGGGAAATCCTCCCCTACTGGACACAAACCAGGGATCACCATCGAATGCCTACGTCTCATCAGAGACCTCCGCACACAGGCATCGTCCTTCGTCCTATCTCATCAAACCCTTCGCCTCAAAACGATCCAAAAGGACGCCTGCCAATCCCAATTCCGCTCTTACCACAGAGCCTCGGGACACAACCTCTTACAACCCACGACACACTTCTCAAAAACCAACAAGTGCCGCCTACTACCACAGCAAATAGATCGATAATGCCACGAACAATGCACACAGGTCCCCAGATAATACACTTCTCACCACGGTCGATCACTCGGCCAACCTCACCAGCCGATTACGGCCGCCAACCGGGACCCACAATCTTGTCAGAGATCACTTCTCCAAAAATATGATCTCACCCAAGGACACAACTTCCAACACAGAAACAGGGTACTCATGCGACAACCTCGCCAGCACGGGACGTGTCTCGCACGGACTTCATGGCACACGAAGGCCAACCAATCTGAACATATGATGCAAGACGACGAACCTTAACCCAACGCGATCTCCTCCAATCAAGGGAAAAACTCAATACACCTCCGACCAACGGAAGGTCCCCATGCTCGACCTGACCTCGAACCTTGCACATGCTGGGAATAGCACCTTTCAGCACTGGAAAAATCATCACTTTCATCAGGTCAGCACCTCTGACACAGTCACCAAGTGTCTTGTCAGACAATGATCACAGCATCTCTCGATGCACCACCGTTGCAATTCCTCGAACCACAACATGCCACACCAAGAGCCATGACACGAGCCATAATCGGCAACCGCCAATGCTCATCCTCGAGTCCCAAACTCACCAGAGAACCTTCACACCTCGAGCCAATTCTAGGGCTAATATAACCCATTCGCAAGCAAGAGCGCAGGAGCAAGAACTTATTGGGACGCCTCTACACAATATTGCCTCAAAATTTGCAAACATAATATGGACCGACACGTCACTCCTGACGTCACAGAGCATGACAAGGACATTGGGCTCGACCATCAGCAACTCAACAGAAGATCCTCCGCTAGCCCGAGCATAATTCTCGATCAGAGCGCCCGCTCTACCACCTCAAACCACAATCTCAACGCCATAGGGGCTGGATAAATCTTGAACTAGGATGACCAAAACAAATAACAGCTCCTCCAGAGCACACTCACAGTCACTTATCCACGGACAATCCTCACCAGCCACCTGACCTCGTTACAGATCCCTCAAATGTAGCACCACAGCAATGCACCTACCGGTAGCCTCTGCCCAACGGAGCATAACTGGGGCCACCATCTCAAGGGGAGGAAGCTCTCGACCTCGATCCTCAGACCCCATGCCGGCTCTCCAATGAAAAATAACAACCACCTTCACAGCACCAACACTGCTCCCTCAAACTCTCACGGGAGAAATGAAGCAGTACACAAGCACGAAATCCTATGCCAGCTATCGACTGTACTGGACCATATGGACTCTGATCACTACAATATCTCTAATTCACATGTACTTCTACAACCATAGCTCTAATACCAACTGTAACGACCCAAGATCTGAATACTGGGAATGACCCGATACCATTTGAATCTTGGCCCGCCGCCCACGAGTTGAAGGGCTTGGAAGGGCTAAAAGGATGGGTGTAGTGTACACAGAAATAGGAAATAAAGTAGGGCAACAGATATAATAACAAAAATAAATAACTAACTGTAGCAGAGTCTAGTCCAATAAAAGTACAGTCTAAAACTGTAAAACATACAGAATGTCAAGTGAACACTCGGCCCGGTGAACTGGCAACAAAGAACCTCCGCACAGCACCCTCGAACTTCGAGGAAGAACTTCTACACCTGAAAAGTAGAGGTGAGCCTCCTATCACTGGCTCAATAGGGGTCCTACGGAGCCCCAACCAAGAACAACAACGGAAAGGAAAGCAGCACAAGCTAAGCAACTACAGTAGGAACAGTGAACTAGTGGCCGGTGAAAACTCGACACTACATCTACTCCTACTGGCAACATGATGTGGCGCAGCCCTATGATGTGGTTTGATGCAATAACAACCCTAGGACCTAGACCAGCAAGCATATAACGAAGACCACGGACTCACGCAAACGGTTTGCTCTCACGGCGCACACGATCCCCCGAAGGCGACCGGGTGATAACGGCGAGGGTCCAAGGCGGAACCCAATCATTCTAAGGGTCGAGGCTAGCTTAGGCTGACCCCTAAGGGTCTGGGATTCCTTGATTTGGCATGGACTTGAAAATGAGTGATGCAAGAAAACTGCATGGACCTTGTATGCACGGACTTGTTTTGGCACGGACCTTCTATATGTACTGACTATGCACAGACTTTGGTGAGGAATCCAAAACATGCACGGACTTGCTATGCACAGACTTCGTATGAGAAAGGTGCATGGACTTGCTATGGACAAAACGTGCACGGACTTTGTGATCTGCACAGACTTTAGTTCGTTCAAAATAAAACATGCACGGGGTTGGTGGTCAAACCAAAACGTCCACAGACTTAGATCTGCACGGACTTTAAGTGTACAAAGCAGATGTGCACGGACCTTAGATACACGGACTTGGTGACTTAAACATGTAGATGCAAAACGTGCACGAACCTTACATGCACGGACTTGGTGACTAAAATATGGCGATGCAAAATGTGCACGAACCTTACATGCACGGACTTGGTGACTAAAACATGCAGATGCAAAACATGCACGAACCTTACATGCACGGACTTGGTGACTTAAGCATGCAGATGTAAAAATGTGCACGGACTTAGTTTTCGACAAAGCCAAAGAAACATGCACGGACTTCTAAATGCAATGGGTGTAAACAATGCATGGACTCATTCTCAGATGCAACCAGCACAGACCTAGTCTGCGTGCAGCAACAGAAGTTGCACGGACTTTGTTTTGGAGAAAACATGCACGGACCTGTTTAAGGAGATGTGCATGGACTTCGATGTATGCACGGACTTGGGTTCATTTCAACCAAAACATGCATGGAGTTAAGATGCACGGGCTTGAAAAAGATGCAAGGACTTTATATGCACGGACTTCAAGTTTTCAACCAAGGGCATATGCACGGACTTTGGAACGTGCACAGACTTAAGGAAACTTGCACGGACTTTGGAACGTGCACGGACTTAAGAAAACTTGCACGGACTTGAAAGATGTATGGACTTATGTTTTTCAACACTAACAAAAACATGCATGGACTTTTCAACATGCACAGACTTTAAAACGCAAAGTGCAAAACAATGCACGGACTTTGTGTGTACTAGCTCAATACATCGAGCAGCATTTTTTCTAAGTCCAAAACCTAAACCTGCACGGACTTGAGAAGTAGACGAACAACATGCATGGACTTTGTGCAAATGCTTGACAACCAAGTAAACAAAACATGCATGGACTCATTTTGTGCAAATGCTTGGCAATCAAGTAAACAGAACATGCATAGACTTTGAATGCAACTAAGACAGACTATGTAAATGTACACGAACTTAGACATGCATGGACTCACTATGATGAGCAAAACATAATGCACACAGATTGTTCGATGAGGAGACATGCACACACTGGAGATAGATGCAAAGCATGATGAACTGCACTAAACAGGATACAGCAAAGCACATATTAAAGCACGCTCAAACAACACAGACTCATGGTTTTTGCTGACATCAAAGCACAAGGTCATTATTGAATCATGGTAAGCACATGAGCAAAGATTCAATTCCATTATTCAAAGTATCATCACATCGCACAAGGGGCACATCAATCTCCCCTACATAAGTTAAATCACCATCAAAGCAATCATGCATACTTATGTGGTGACTTATGATGTTGCTAACATTAAAACATATATCACACCATCATCAAAGCACAAGGGGCACAATAGGAGTAGGAATAGGTGAATGTGGGGTAGATAACAGAGCAGGCGACGGAGCGGGTGTATCGCTAGATAAAAAATCACAGGGGTGACCCTGGCCTTGTAGGGATGGAGATAGCTACTTGGGTGGTTCCTGCTGCGGCTACTGCTTGCTGCGAAGATCCAAAGTAACTTCATACATGGTAGCCCAATCAATCCTCTTATTATCTTCCAGGCCATAAACATACTCCCGGAACTCGGGGCAATCCTTGATTGAATGCTCTTGTTGGCGGTAAAATTCACAATATTGAAGCATAATCCCGACCGCGGGTCGACAAGGCATAACCGAAGGGAGCTGCAATGCGTGAGTGGCCATCAAAGCCCTGAAAATATCGGTAAATGACTCTGACAATGGAGAACGAGGAGCCTACTTCAAGCAAGGTAGATGCCGAGGGTTATAAGAAGGTAATGGAGATGGAAGTGGAGAAGGAAGTAGGGGTTGTGAAGGTAAAGGTGTATGGTGACTGGTGGAGGGACTAGGTGGAGGCACATGTGGAGCGGGATGAGGAGGTATGTAGTGGACAACATCCACCTGCTCGGGGTGTGATGTTTCCTTGACTTGAGGTGGGGACACATGTGGGTATATGGTAGCGGAAGGCTGACTCGCGGAGGGTTGGAATGCGGGAGGTTGACTCATGGAGAGTGTATAAGCGGGAGTGGAGGGCCTACTCATGGAAGGATATATGGTGGAGGGTTAACTCATGAGAGGTGATGGATAGGAGGCGTATGTGGGCTTCGAAGGTGAAGGAGACTAGAGGTCAAGGGAATTATGAAGTTGTTGGTGGATGAAGCGGGCTCGGCTATGCAATTGTTGCCAGGGAATGACATCATTCAAGGCTAAGATAAAGTAGTACTCGGGCATTGCATTAGAAATGAGCATCTTGATTGGCTCTCCCTCTATAATATGTCCCGGGACTTGCGTGGCCAAGCAACGCCAACGGTCGGCGAAGGTAGAGAACTCCTTATTGTGCTTCATCTTCTAATGGGCCAGATCAACCATGAAATACTTAGGCCCAACCTAGTCTTGATACTTATGAACGAACTTGTCTTGTACAACTTGGAAATTCACCACTTGATCTTGCGACAATGCAAAGAACCAATCCCGAGCTAGACCTTCTAAAGACAGACTAAACAAATAGGCCATCAAGCGTTGGTCATGTCAGAATTGGGCCGACTCATAAATAAACTCCTTTAAGTGCACATAGTGGTCACCGACTCCACCATAGCGGCGATAAGTAGGAATTTGTGAACGCGGTGGAAGCTGAAGACCTTGGAATGCAAACGAGACACTCAAAGAAGATTTGGGATCAATTCGGTGTTGTAGCTCATCAAGCTGGCGTTGAGTTTGAGCAATCATCTCCTGGTGCCCATCAGGCCAGACCAAAAATGAAGATTGAAATCAAGAAGCTGGGATATTACTGGCCAACGATGTTCAATGACTGTTACAAGTATGCCAAGTCATGTCATAAGTGCTAGGAACATGCGGCGGTTCCAAGAAGACCCCCGACGAAACTACACCCAATTTGCTCAATGGGGCATCGACGTCATGGGTCCGCTGCCCGCTTCTTCATCAAGGTGTAGATATATCTTGGCAGCGACAGGTTACTTCTCCCGCTGGGTGGAAGCTACAGCTCTAAGAGAAGTGACGGGAGAAATCGTGGTCCAATTTGTCCATCGAAACATCATATTCTGATTCGGCGTGCCCGATCGAATTGTATCCTACAATGGAAGCCATTTTCAGAATCAAAAGGTCCACAAATTGGCTGATAAATTCAAGAATGATTGGAGGACGTCCACTTCCTACAACCCACAGGCAAACGGGTTGGCAGAGGCCTTCAACAAAATATTATGCACACTTCTTGCCAAGATGGTTAGCTCTAGCAAGAAAGATTGGTAAGGCAGAATGTACGAAGCTCTGTGGGCATACCACACCATGTGCAAGACCCTGACAGCTGCTCACCATTCTCCCTAGTGTATGGCTCAGAAGTGGTCATCCCAGTAGAGTTGGAGCTACCCTCGTTGCGGGTCGCAATCCAGCATGAATTGATCAAAGATGGCCTAGCCAATATAGAAAGAAGACTGGAGAAGCTCTCTGATTTGAAAGGACAGCGGTTTAGAGCCCAGCAAAACATGCAAGTCTACAAGGTCCGTATGGTCCGCGCCTTCGATAAGCTCGTCAAAGAGCGAGAATTCAAGAAAGGAGAACTAGTTGTGGTCAAGCGAGGAGAAGTTATGGCAGCCAACCCTAAAGGTAAGCTGAATGAAAATTAGATAGGGCCCTACGTGGTCCAGAAAGTTTATGAAGGTGGCACTCATGTCGTCGTCAACTATCAAGGGGAGGTTCAACTTTCACCCCTCAATGGAAAACACCTGAAGCTATACCATGCGCCACTTCCCCAGCTCGGTGAACCACTGAAGCCAATACTCCAGAAGGAGCGGGATACTATCTAGGAGCTCTTCCACTGAGAATACCCGAACCACCTTAGCTCGGTGCCCGTGGCCTTTCGAGGTCTTAACTGAGTGATCCGACCTAGACCTTTCATCTAAGTCAGAAAAAACCTGATCTCTTTACATTGGTGCAATCCCAGCGTCGATGATCCACCTTACCTAGGTGCCCATGGCCTTCTGAGGTCTTAACCGAGTGATCCGACGTAGACCTTTCGCCTAAGTCAGAGAAACCCGATCTCTTTACATCGGTGCAATCCTAGCGTCAATGATCCACCTTAGCTCGGTGCCCATGGCCTTCCGAGGTCTTAAGCGAGTGATCTGACCTAGACCATTCATCTAAGTCGGAGAGACCCGATCGCTTTGCATCGGTGCAAGCCCAACATCGATGATCCACCTTAGCTCGGTGCCCATGGCCTTCTGAGGTCTTAATTCAGTGATCCAACCTAGACCTTTTGTCTAAGCTGGAGAAACCTGATCTCTTTGCATCAGTGCAATCCCAGCATTGATGATCCACCTTAGCTCGGTGCCCATGGCCTTCCGAGATCTTAACTGAGTGATCCGACCTAGACCTTTCGTCTAAGCCAGAGAAACCCGATTTTCTTACATCGGCGTGATCCCAGCATTGACGATCCACCTTAGCTCGGTGCCCATGGCTTTCCAATGTCTTAACTGAGTGATCGACCTAGACCTTTCATCTAAGTCGAAGAAGCCCGATCTCTTTGCATCAGTGCAATCCCAACGTCGATGATCCGCCTTAGCTCGATGCCCATGGCCTTCCGTGGTCTTAACCAGGTGATCTGACCTAGACCTTTCATCTAAGTCAGAGAAACCCGATCTCTTTGTATTGGTGCAATCCCAGCCTCGATGATCCACCTTAGCTCGGTGACCATGGCCTTTCGAGGTCTTAACCAATTGATCTGACCTAGGCCTTTCGTCTAAGTTGGAGAAACCCGATCTCTTTACATCGGTGTAATCCCAGCGTCGATGATCTGCCTTAGCTCAGTCCCCATGGCCTTCCGAGGTCTTAACCGAGTGATCCGACCTAAACCTTTTGTGTAAGTCGGAGAAACCCGATCTCTTTGCATCAGTGCAATCCAGCATCGATGATCCACCTTAGCTCGGTGACCATGGCCTTCCGGGGTCTTAACCGGGTGATCCGACCTAAACCTTTCATCTAAGCCAGAGAAATCATATTCTCTTGCATCGACATGATCCCAACATTGATGATCCACCTTAGCTCAGTGCCCATGGCCTTCCGAGGTCTTAACCGAGTGATCCGACCTAGACCTTTCATCTAAGTCAGAGAAATCGGATCTCTTTACATCAGTGCAATCCCAGCGTTTATGACCCACCTTAGCACGATGCCCATGGCCTTCCGAGGTCTTAGCTGAGTGATCCGACCTATACCTTTTATCTAAGTCTGAGAAGCCCGAATTCTTTGCATCAGTGCAATCCCAATGTCGATGATCCACCTTATCATGGTGCCCATGACCTTTCGAGCTCTTAATCGAATGATCCAACCTAGACCTTTCATCTAAGTCAGAGAAACCTGATATCTTTACATCAGTGCAATCCCAGCATCGATGATCCGCCTTAGCTCGGCACCCATGGCCTTCCAAGGTCTTAACCAAGTGATCCAACCTAGACTTTTCATCTAAGTCAGAGAAACTCGATCTCTTTGCGTCAGTGCAATCCCAGCATCGACGATCAACCTTGGCTCGGTGCCTAAGGCCTTTCGGAGTCTCAGCCAAATGCTCTAGCCTGGACCTTTTGTGTAAGTTAGAAAAAACTAAATTCTTTGTGGCGGTGCAATCTCAGCATCGATGAACACACTTTAAGTGGTACCTAAGGCCTTCCGAGGTCTCAACCGAGACCTCTGACCTTGACCTTCCTTTTAAGTCAATAGAAATCAAATTCTTTACATCGGTGCAACCCTAGTACTGATGAATCACTTAACTCGGCACCTATGGCCCTTAGAGTTGCCCACTTATCACTCATCTCTTATATGCAGATGACACCCTGTTGTTTATGAATGGTCATGCCTCTAACATTCGCAAGCTCATGGTCTTTCTGAAGCGCTACGAAAGAGCCTCAGGCCAGAAGATCAATCAATCCAAGAGTTGTTTTCTCATCTCCCCGTCTGCACCTCCACGGGTGGCTAATAGTATATCAACTATAACTAGTTTTCGCCAGCAACATGGTGCTCTTACATATCTGGGTGTGCCAATTAGGCCAGGTCGTACCTTGGTAGCAGATTATAGGCCTCTCATCGAGAAGGTTAGTGGTCGCATTTCATCTTGGAAGAATAAATTGTTGTCCCAAGCGGGCAAGGTTACTCTGATTAATTCTCTGCTTTGTTCCATGCCCATCTACCTTGCAGCTGCTGCTTCTATTCCAAAGACTATTATTGTCTACATTGAGCATCTCTGTTCAGATTTCTTCAGGGATTCCTCCGAGGGACAACAACAGCATCACTGGATATCTTGGAATGCGATCCAGAGGCCTTATATTGAAGGAGGTCTAGGTGTGCGCAATATGTGGCATGTTCAACTATCTCTTGCTGTTAAGTTGGCATGGAACATCCGGCGCGGTTCTTCCCTCTGGGCTAACTATGCACGTATCCAGTTCGGGAGCTTGCTAGGGTCGCCCTTGGTGTCGACACCTTCCTCACAGCACCCGCATGGTATTTCTAAAATTGTGTTTCGAGCTGCTCTTGAGGTGGGGATAACAGCACTCGTTGGGTCCTGGGTGATGGTAAGAATATTGATTTCTTAGATGATATTTGGGTGGGCGCTAGCCCTTTAAGAAACCATCTTTCTGCTCTGTATCGGGGTCCCCCAGCTACTATCTATGAAGTGCTTATGGACGAGGTGCACCCGATCAGAACTCTCTTGCCTGATCACAATATGCTGGTTGGTATACAACTATCCTCTTATGAAGATCGGTGTGTCTGGTCTGCCACTGGATTCGGAGAGTTCACGGTCCGCTCCACCTACTTACAGCTTCGATCGGTGGGCTTATGCAGAAGACCCTTTTCTGCTCTCTGGAATCAGTGTTTTCAAAGGCGTGTCTCCTTGTTCGCCTGGAGGCTCTTGTACAGGGCTGTCCTTGATGACGCTAGAGTTGCTGATTGTGGAATTGCAATGGCGTCGAGTTGTCATTGTTGCAGGCATCCTCAAACTGAAGATTTGAATCATTTGTTTATGAATGGGGAGCTAGCTAGCTACCTCTCTTTGGAACAGGTTGCTCCCCCTCATGGATACTAGCTATGACCCTCGGCATCATATTACGCACTGGATCTGGGACCTTCTGAGTCACTTTAGTGAGCAGAACCTGCATGGCTTTATCGTTATCTATGCATCTATCCTCATTGTGTGGGAACTCTAGAAGGCCAGATGCAAAATGCAATTTGATGTGCTTCATACCACTATTTTCTCTATTATTCGCACTATCCATTTTAGCATTAATGTAGCTCTGGACAAAAAGGTTTTCAAAAGAAAATCTGAAGACAGGTTGCTCAAGGCTATCGCTAGTTTTGGTTTTACTCCCTCTCTTGCATAGCACACTATCAAGCTAGTTCGGTGGATGCCTCCTCTTGTTGGCCTAGTGCTCAACGTTGATGGCACTAGCAAGGGAAACCCAGGCCACTGCGGTGGTGGAGGATGCATTAGAGATTACAGAGGGTCAGTTCTTCTTGCCTTTATGCATTACTATGGGCTTGGGACAAGCCTCGTTGCTGAGACCCGTGCTATGTGCGATGGCATTCGATTGGCTCGTGAGCATGGTCTGCAGATTTCAGAAATTTGTTGCTTCATTTTAGGAATCAGGGAAGGACTTCTCTTGGCCTAGCCTACGTTGGTGGAGGGAAATCCGAGATGCTGCTCAATCCCATGGGTTTTAGATTTCACATGTCTATAGGGAGGCCAACCAGGTTGCTAACGCTCTAGCGTCCAATGTTTGTCTTAGGCATGTTAACACTGTCTTCTTTTCATCTAGGCAGCTCCCTAGGACCTACTTTTCTTCCATTGTTGGTGATCGCATGGGATTGGTTTCATTTCGTTTCTTTTAGCTGGCTCTCTATCAACTGATGTACTTTGGTTCACAGGGGTATGCCCTGTAGTTCATTGTAAACGTGTTATTATCTAATAAAAAGAGCTAGGTGCATAGGGGTCGACCCTCACAGGTCGACCTCAAGGGTTTCCCTGTGGTCTAGCTTTTTATTTTATATAAAAAAAGATCCTTTACACACTCTACGAAGCAAAAGGACTTGAAAGTGGTGTGAAAGGAGGTAATGGGGACTATGGAGAGTGTTGAGTCCATGGTGTGGTAGAACGGTGTCCTAGGGACCATGCCTCTCTTGTGCTAGCTAAGTAGCGACTCATCAATGAATAGCTTCCCCGTTAGAGGTACAGGTGGCTCCGGCTGAGATGATTCCGAATAAAGTTCGGAAGGTGAGGGTGGTGGCAACAGAACTCTCACAGGTGGGGGAAGAGGATCCTCCATGATGGGGAGAGGACTTTGGGATGGCACCATAGATGACACCGGGTTAGGACGATTGGCTACTACCTCCTTAGGCTTGGGTAGGAGTCCTTCTATATGAGCACATGTCCTATCCATCCGATCCAACCGGTTTGAAAACATTTTTAATAGTTCGGCAAAGGTGCCGATTGGAGTAGGGGCATCATGGTGGACTCGCTCATCAGCTCTCGGCCTGATTGTGGACCTAGGCTCAGCTACATGTGGTTCTCTTCGCCTCCGACTATGACCCATTTGATTGGAGGTGCTTGGGTGTGATTGGGTGGAGGTGAATGGGTGGGGTCGATTGGAGGTGACTGGGTGGGACTGGTTGGAGGGGACTGAGTGGGGAAGATAGACCCTCCTATGCTCTCTCTTCATGTCCCACCATGGCTCGATGGGCCATTGCCTCCTAATCTCCCTCAAGCATTCAATGCTTCTCCATTTTTCGGCTACTTAGTGAAAGTGTCACTCCTTGGCAAACCAGAATTGCCTGGACTCGGATATGATGTAACAATTGATTTATGTGCTAGCAGAAAGTGTCGACTTTGAGAGTCGACACTTTTCTTCCTGGGTGTTGTTTTGTGTTGAAAACAGAACATGTGAGAAAAAGGTGTCGACTCTAAGAGTCGATACTTGTTCCCTGGGTGCTATTTTTTTGTGTGGGGTAGAACTGCGTGAAAAGTGTCGGCTCTGAGAGTCGACACTTCTTTTGGGCGTACCAGATCAGGTTTTCTGTAAGCCCTTCGAACCTTTTCAAATCCAATCTATTTTGTCCCCTACTTGACCCCTTTGCCCTTAGGGTTCTGCTATATATCCTAGAGGGATTTTGGAAGGATTTTAGCATGGGCTTATTGGTCAATTGATCTATTTTATCTGCTGCTATATAGGTCATGTGATTTAAGATCTGGACAATACAAAAGAGAAGGGCAAGGCCGCAAGTGGAAGAGGAAGAGAGGGTTTTGAGTGCTAATGAGTTTCCTTCCTATTGCAGGGTCGATTTGAGTGTGGAACTTGCAGATCTTCAAGTGTTGATGCTTCAACAGGGCTTAAACTTCAAAGAGGAGCTCGTTCGGGTTCCCCACTTCTGAAAATCAACCTCCACCTTCTCAAGCTTCAAGGAAGACATATTTGGCCGGCCACTACTTGTCAAGGAGATATTTCTACAACCCTTCTATGTTTATTTCGATGATTATGTCACAGCTTATCTTCACCTTGGCCATGTAATGAACATATTTTCATTTTCTGATCTCAGATATCCTGTGTGTGTGTATACGGAGCTGCGTCTCCGTGTGAGCTTTTAGTGCGGGGTGAGATCCCCGAGTGTGTAAGTGTGTGTTGTAGTGGCAGTGTCTTGGGGCTAGGCCCCGTGTGTTTGACTTGCTGCAGATGCAATGTGTGTAGTGTGGGGTTCATCCCCGTGGCTGCAACGATTGTAGCGTGTTAGTGAAGCCTTACCGGGTTACAGTAAGGGGTGGATGTAGGGAGCCCGTCGTGGTCCTGAACCACCTAAAAATCTCCGTGTTCTTTGTGGCATGCCTGTGTGATTGTCCTTGTCTTCTATCTCCATTCACAGGTGATCTAACAGATTTTTAATTCACTACACCTCCACACATTGCTTCCTCTGTTACATGTGTTTAGCATAAATCTATTTGTGTCAAGCTTGATTGTTCGTTTAGTTGCATTGCTAACTCGTGTGAGATCGGAAAGCTTAAGAGAACTCTTTTAATCTCGCACTTGTTTTGGGCTAGTAATGTTGTTAGTTCTAATTCCATTGTGCTTAGTTAGGAAAGTTTTTAAATTTCGCCATCTCGACAAGGGGACAATTCAACCCCCCTTCTTGTCCCCCATCTCTCTCTGGGCCGTCATGGCGCACACAATTACCCGTAGGCCAATCGGTGATGGTGGAGTGGGTCTGAGGTTGGACCTCGCCGTTCCGGGGGTCAGATTAGCTCGGGTTGAACCCCTAAGCGGCTGGGATTCCCAACTCCGTGGGTGGCCAACATGCCAAGGGCGTGGGTTATGGAATACCTCTCTCAACTCGCTCCACGGTGGACACTCAATTTGATCGAGTATGAGTTCGGGCGCTCACCTCACCGACCGATGACACTAAAGTGATACTAAACCTGCAAAGCGAAAACCGGTAAGGAGGGGAACCAGATGCTCACCTGATCGGTGTGAAGACACCGATCCCAATCGGAGACGTGGGTGAGCCGGGAAGCGTGGGCACACGCTGGCACGCTGCGTCGATGAAGCTTGACATGAAAACAAAATGGATACATCACTACTCCTCACGCAGGAGGGGGTTCTTGGGGTGGGGGTTAAGGGGTTACAGTCAAAACTACCTCCACGCAGGGAGGGGCCTTCAGCCGGCCAAGCGAGAGGAGGGGAAAAGACTGAACGGAGACTAAACGGACGGACGACGTCAGTTCTGCCTGCTTTTGGAATCACTGGACCGTTGGAGGGCACTGCCACGGACACTCCAGAACTCCAAATGACCTGAGACTAGTGCCAAAACTCTCCCACTTAACCCAGGAAGACGCCTGAATTTTCTTGATTCACTCGGAGAGGGTCTCTGACTGGTGCTGGATTTGGAACAGAGCCGGACAGTTCGGGTTCTAGCTGCTCACAGGGTCGTGTTGCTGGAAGAAGAAGTCGCCACGGACTGTCACGAACTCAGTTGGAGACGAGACTGGTACCGATACGACCGCGGATGAGCCTTCTTTCATACGGGACTAATGGCAACTTCCTTTGATGTCATGGATGATCGAACTAGCTAGAATGGTGGGAGTGGTACAGTTCAGGAACTGGGGAACCAACTTGGCGCACTTCAGGGAGAAAATTTAGAACTCTTGCTGCCGAGATCCAAACTTCACTCCGCTTCTTCGGGATGAAAGAAGACTGGTGGAGGATGTTCCCAGCCAAGTTTGACGCCCAGATATGCTAAGGAGAAGCCATGGTCGAATGTTCTCTGAGGCTCTGGTTGGCTGCCTAAGTGGCTTTGCGCAGTCGAGGAAGAATTACTGCCACGATCAACTCGGTGCTCAGATGATGACGAAACCACCTTGCCTGGAAATCTCTCTAGAAGACTTTTCCAGTGGTATATGATTTGCCACCAGATGGTTCCGGGAAGGCTCAGTGACGACGTGGCTTCCACAAACCCCAGATCTATCTGCAAACTGGGTTGGGCAGGTTGGGGATAGGTGTTGCTTGTGGTGGTAAAGGGAGATTGGGATTGTAAAGGGGTGAGGGGCTAATGGCTGTGGATGCTGGAGGGGGATGCTGGGGATTGATGGAGGGCTGAGAAGGGCAGGGGGGGTGGAGCTAGGGCTGGGGATGAAGGGGAGGTGGCTGGGGGCTGGCTGGGTGTGCAGCCTGGCCAAGGGATGAGAGTGTGGGAGTGCTGGTCAACCAGCCAAGGGAGAGGGGATATGTGGTGCGACCAGGGGGTGAGAGAGGAGGTTGGGCAGGTCTCCAAGGGGTGGTGGAGTTATGGCTAGGCTTGGGGAAGAGGGAGGGGTGCTTTGGGAGGTGAAGGGTTGCTTGGGGAAAGGGAAGGGTTGCTTGGGAGAATGGGGAGGTCATCAAGTCCATGCACGTTTAAACCCCGTGCAAATTCTTCCTTGGGTTCAACCCCGTGCATGTTTTAACTCCACTTCACAAAGCCCATGCACACTGTGCATCTATGTTACAAAGTTTGTGAAAATTTTTCAAATCCATGCATATTTCACCCAAGCAATGAAGTCCATGCATTCTTCTCACCAAGTCCATGCACATGTTCTTCTTCAAGTCCATGCATATTTCAGTCGGCAAAGTCCATGCATATGTCTTTATTTTTTCGTGCACGTTTCTACAAAGTTTGTGCACACTCTAGTCTGTGCATGTTTTGAACAAATTCATGTATTTCTTCAGCAATGAAGTCCATGCACATTTCTTTGAAACCAAGTCCGTGTAGCTTTTGCATCTGAAGTCTGCACAAACTTTTGCAAGGTCCAAGCATATAGATGTCTTTGCACATCTCATGTCAGTGCACATTGAACCCCAAGCACTTCATGTCCGTGGACATGATATCTCGTGCATCTTTCTCACAAGTCTATCAAAGTCCTTGCTCGCCTTTACAAACCTTGTGGACTCTAAACCCTGTGCACATTTCATCTTGTCTTCAACGTCCTTGCATGTCTTTGCAAACCCCATGGAGTCTAAACCCCATGCATATTTCTTCAAGTCTTCAAAGTCCTTGCATGCCTTTATAAACCCCATGGACATGATACCCCATGCAAGTTTCTCATTGACAACAGACTTGTTGCATTCTTTCATAGAGTCCATGCATGTTAAACCCCGTGCATTCTCTTCGCTTTACTAACAAGTCCGTGCTCAATTCAAGTCCGAGCACATTTTAAAGTCCTTACACTTGCTGCTTGTAAACAAGTCCGTGCACTTTTGTGCACATTTCAACATGTTAACTCTGTGCATATTTTCTCCTCTCTGTGTATGAACCTTATATTAATTGTGTGATGGTTAAATTTGACAGGGATTCAATTATTTTCTGAAGAGGGGCTAGGGCACATGATCCGAGAGCCATTGTCCCTGACACGTGGCAGAGAGACCTATTTTCTTCTGGAAGAATCCCAGGGCAAGAAGCGTGGTCTCCACACTTCATCCTTCCTGGAAGCTCATATATATACTGTTGAAGCTCGTACCAAGTGAAGAAGAAGGACTGAAGAAAAAGTACACTTTCGATTGTCCTTCATCCCTGCAGAAGAAAAGATTTCCATCTGAGAAAGAGAGAGGAGAGTTCAAAAAGAGAAGAGAGAGCCAGCTTGAAAAGTTTGATCCGCAGTGGTCTCTGCTTCTATAGAAGCTACATTGTTTTAGTTTTGAGAACTCGATTGATTGTTTTTCTATTTCTTCATCTTTGAGTTTTCCTGTCATACAGTCTTGTTACCCTCTGAGTGTGTTTAGAGGAAGGGAGAAGATCTCTGATTTCCCTCCATTGTGTTGGAGGAAGAGAGGATTGTTCCTCTGGTCTGTAAGCTACTGGGAGCAGTCTACTGGGTTTCCCTTTGCGGTATGCAAAGGAACGGAGGTAGTTCCTCCAGTTGGTTTTCCATTTCTGGTAGCCAGAAGTTCGAGGAGGGTGTTCCTCGAGGGCAAGCTATTCGTCAGCATTTGTTAGCAGACTGAGTCTGCTGTGATCTTGTTGCATCTTGCAAGGAAGCCTTACTCTTAGAGTAAGGGGTGGACGTAGATTGCGGGTAGCAATCGAACCACCTAAAAAACCCTCTGTCTCGTGTGGTTTGCCTTGTCCAATCTGTTATTTGATTGCTTGCACACATAACATTCGATCAATCTCTTCTCTGATAGCCTTTCTGTTCTCGATTGTTGGCTTCTATTACCTGCGGGTCTCGAATAGTTTAAGTTAGATCAAATTGGGGGTGATCTATTCAACCCCTCCCCTTCTAGCTCACCTTCCGCATAGTCTGTCAGATACATCTGATGCTCTCACTTGTGTTGAACTTGACCTGTTTGCTCAGCGCAAGGAGTGCTTGTGGATTGATATGGATGGTGAAGGCTTCTAGAAAACTATCAATTATCATAGAGTTCCTCATCTCTACCCTTTCTATCATAAAGTCGGTCACTCAGAGGCTGACTGCAAGAAAAAATTGGGTAAGTTTGCCAATCCGTCATCTCGACTCCGTGACGGTGTTGCTGTTCCAGATTAAAGAAAGTTACGACAGGCCATTAGACCTCGTCCCGGTTCTCTTTCCAATGTTCAACACGGTGTGGATCAAGCCAATAGGTTCTCTACTTTGCAGCATGATGTTGAGGTTTCTGTTGATCCAGAGTCTATTGTTGATCCTCACGTTTAGGGTGGCTCTGCGGGGAGCTAGGCTTTACCTTCAGTGTTAGCTTTGGAGTTGTTGCTGGCTGCCCCCACACCCTTGTAGATTGCCCCTGTCTTGTTGAAGCCTGCGTCGACTCTGCCGGACTATGAGTTGACACAACCCGGGCCCTTGCAGTAGCCAGCTTGTGCTTTGGAGTCGATGCTTCTAGCCCCTGTTTCTGGTCTCATGCAGCAGCCTTCTCTTGCTCTTCTGTCGATGTCTCCAGTCCCTGGGTCAATGCCTGTGGCCCTTGGGCCTTCACAAATTGATCCTGGGTTGACTCTACCTGACCTTCTGTCGACTCAGCCTACTACCTCACTGTCGGCGCAGCCTACCAAAGGGTCGACGTAGCTCGCCCCCCCTCTTGTAGCTGTGTCTTCTCGCTTAGCTCTTGAGTCGACTCATGGCACCGAGCTCCCTTCATCCCAAAGTTTGGTTCTATTAATGCCTGGTCGATCTATTCTAGTTGTTTCTCATGTTGTTGCTGATGGTGGTGGGCTTGTGACTAATGGAGGATTATAGGCTTCTCCCATGCTGTTGGCTTCCCTTGCTCCTGCTGTCAACCCTATGTTGGAAGGAGGGACATCTGTCTCATGTACATGTTCTTGTCCCTGTCTAGGGGGAGAATGTGACTGCTCCTGCATCTTGTGAATTCATGAATATTAATGGTGGTCCACCTTTGATAGATGTTCGTCCTCTAACCAAAAACCCATTGGATGATGATATTGTTTAAGTCCAGTAGAATTTTGTGGGTTCTCGATCTACAGTCGCGACCCCTTCTCCAAACTGGGCGAGCTTGGTCTCAATGATCCGCTCGATCATCTGGCACTGTGCCATAAGATTTTCTAGCTCCGGCGTGTTGGATGGCTATGGTTGAGTCTCAGCCAAAGGCGTGCCAAACCCAATGATTGTGGGGGTTCGGGCAACTACCGCGGAGGTGTTAGCACCGTTTTATCCACCTGGCGGAGCTGGCGCTTCCATCGAGGGCCCAGCGGGTGGCTAAGGATGAAGGTCATGCTCCTGAAGCAAGTCTTGCAGGAGGACCTTCAGGTGCTGGTTCTCCTTCATGAGAGTCTCAAGAGTCACCTCTTGGACTTCACCGGTCAGAGGGTCATTGTTGACTGGCTCCGCAAGCTTGCTCTTCAACGGGAACTTCTTCTACTCTTGTGGATGCCTGAGGTTCGACAGAAGTGCCAATGTGGCCAACTGGAGCTGGTGACGGAGGTGGGTGACAAGGCCTCCTGAAGTGAGATATAGGTAGGTTCAGATCGTCGGTCTGAATCTTAGGTTGGTGTCCGGCGGTATAGCACGCGAGCACCCTAACTGCGTCGTTGAGGATCTGGACCGTCCTCCTTTTCTGGGAGCGCCTCTTGGGGCGGACAGGTGTCCCCAGCCAATCAAAGACCAAGGTACGTTGTGGGGGAGTCTCCACCGTGGCGACTGCCTGAGGAGAGCTTGGGGCTGGATGCCAGTGGGGCCCAGAATGAGCCCGTCTCTATTTCCGCCTATCTGTACGAGAGGCGATGAAGGGTTAGGCGCCGCCAAATGATGCGGCCACGGGGTCCATCGCACCTTGCTTGGCACGATGCCTTAGTGCCCGAAAGGGGTTACTGAGGCATGCTTTCCAGACAGCTTGAGCTTCCTCTGGGGTGACCCAGATCCTTCTCAAGTCTGACTGTTGGTCTCCCTCATCCTTGTTCCTCTGACTGGACTTGGGAGCTTGAGTGCCAAACTGGCGCTGGTGCTTTTGGGCCGTTGCCGAAGCGTCCGCCCACTTAAGTTCTACCTTGTCTTCCCGCGTTCGACGTAGGAGGCTAAAGCAGTTGGTGATAGGGATCATAGGGACGATCTGTTCCGGAGGAATAATGGGTTCACCCCCATCCAGGCGAATCCGTAACTCTCCGACAAGAATGGTCTTGCCGGAGTTGCTGGTGGTAGCAACGGGTCGCTTGCCTTTACGACTACGACGGTGCTTCTTCTGGGGAGCGGAAGATGACTCCACTCTAAGGTGGTAGGCCAAGAAAACCCAGCCTACGGGTTCTGGTGGCACAGGGCCATTCATTGAGAATACCAGGGTAGGCCCCCAAGACGTGAAGTCTATAGTGAAGGCCGGTGGCTGGGTGGCTCGAGTGTAGGCTTTCACCCGAGCTGACAGTAGTGTTGCGGACACTCGCCGCGACGTGCCTGCACCCGAAGTTGTCACTGCAGGGGGTACCGGGATGCCAGTGACCCAAGGCTTTGAGCCTGAACTGGGAGCTAGCAGGACCGGAAGGCGCGGCAAAGGGCACTCAGTCCGTACCGAGGTCACCGTGTCCCACAAAGGCAGACCCGTGCTGGGGATTGGTGTTCTTAGATTGCGGGAGGAATGCCCCCGAGGTAGAGCCGAGGGATCCGGGACCTGATGCGGACCACTCGTAACAGACGTCGTTCGCGGGAAACCCCAGAGTTGTACGTCTGGTCTAGATGCTAGGACACCTCGTGCCAGGGGTTGGGGACCCGGGCAAGGCGGTCGCACTTCTACGGTTCGGGTCGGGAGGCCCGAAGGGGGTGCTGGGGAACCCTACCCCCGGGCTAGGAGGGCCGTGTGGGGAGCTGGCTCGGTGGGAGCTCAAGATTGACAGCCCGAGCAGAGTGTTGAGGAGCTGAACACCGTAGGGTGGAGACCCACACTGGAAGTCAGCTTGGCTGGGGCTCGGGGATGGGGGCCCGAGCGAACCATAGGACTGGAGACTAGAACCTGGGAAGCAAGGCTTGCATCGAAAGTCGGTCGAGACTGGGCCTGGGGACTAATGCTTGCCTGGGCTGGGACTGGTCCGGGACCCCTACGGGCACTGGTGGTGGGAGAGCCGAGCCTGACGCTCAACCTGGTTGTCTGGACTGGTAGCTGGCGTGGCGCATTGGCGGCACCAGAGGAAACAGGAGCTGTGGGTGGTGGTGGAGCCACCATGGGGACCACACCCAAGAAGTAGGGTGATCAGACGACAAGAGGAAAGCTATCGAAAGTGATCGGCACTGCCTAGTAACCCACCCGTGCATGGGTGGCGATGGCGATGGGACCATAGGTGATGGCTGCCATAGTTGCTGGAGTCTTGGACAAGTTGAGGTGACGGCCATGAGCAATCTTCAAACACGATCTGGCAACTAGGAGATGAACTGGAAGCTGCTGGGAAGTGCGAACAGGTGCTCTTTTGCTACCCCTCCTACAAGGATAGGAAAAGGGCACCTAGACTTCAGGGCTGGCACGGACTTTCGCTTTAGCAAAAAGAAGGAAGGCGGGAGCAGTCCCACCGGGCATGCCATCCTTTTTGTTTTGCCCTGGGGGGGGTCTGCAGAGGCGGCGTGGGTGGTGACTAGAGTGAGGGGTAGGATATAGCTACGGGAGAGATGCCGGAAGTTAATGGGCCTCGAGCACCCCCTCTCTTGACCGTATCCATCTCAAAGAGGCACCATGCACTCCCCTTTTACGGAGAGTCAAGGGGGGACCGAGTGACACGGGAGGTTTTCCGAGTTAACGGGAAACGTGGCTGGGGTGCGGGCGTGCCAGTCAATTTCTCGGCAATCACCCGTGGAGCCGAATGTTTAACTGGGGATGCGCTGCTAGGGCGCAGCACGTGGACTCGGGGGATGAGCGACACGTGGAGGGAAGAATGGTTCCGTGGGTGTGAGTGCACAGGTGACTGTGGGGAGTCGTGTACTGGAAGTCTTTCCCCACCGACCGCAAGTAGTCGGTGTTTATTTTCATCGGATTGAATCCGAAGACCTTCGTTCCATGCCGAAGAGAAGTCCGTATGTTCCAGAAGCTCGGGGTGAAGAGCTGAGTCAGATTGAGGGACCCTCTTTATTGTCTCCGACCTTGGTACACTGTGGGGCAACTGCCTTCTTGCCCTTATCCTTTTGTTGTTCAAACGCCTTGATATCAAGCGCGTTTGCTTCTTTAGGCGCTTGACACCGTTCTGCTGTCTTGCCTTTTTGTGTAGTGGCAGTAGCTGATGTCAGGGTGGGTCTTGCCAAGAAGGCTTCTACCTCGACCACCACATTGTTCAAACGGTCAAACGACTGGATTTTCATCCCAATCATCTTTTCCAGTACCTCTCTCCTGAGGTTCTGTTTGCATATTTGGACAACATCCTCCTGGTGCGGGGGCCGCTTTCATCTCATTCCGAGGTTTCTCCACCTCTTAATGTAATCATGGGCTATCTCATCCGCCCTTTGCCTTGTCGAATAGAGTTCAGCCACTGTGACCTCCCTTTCAGTGACATGAAATCTTTCTCTGAATTTCTTCTGCATATCCAGCCAGTCATTGATCGATCTGACCGGGAGGCTAGAGTACCATTCAAAAGTGAGCCCCGTCAGTGAGGACCTGAAAAATTTCAGCAGATATGACTCGTCGGTGGCCAAATCACCCATGACAGTCATATAGTAAGCAACATACTCCTTCGGGGATCCCTTCCCATTGAACTTGTTGAATTTTGATGGTTTACTGATTCCAGGAGGGAGTCGCTTTGCAGCATGATGTGGTGGGTATGGCACCCTATAGGCATCAAATGCGACGTAGTCACCTTCACTTCATTCAGCAAGCTTTAGCTCGATCATCCTCTCTACCATCATCTTATTCATGATGATTGGATCAACTAGCTCTGGATAGAAATGTGCCGGCTGCAGATAGGGGTTGACCAAGGTGGTCGCTTGTAGAGGAGGACGCAGCAATGGAGGCATCTGGTGCACCTGTGGTAGCACCGACGGCATCAGGGACTATGATGGGCATTGCTGAGTTGTCGCCAAGCTTGGCTCTACCGGTTGGGGTAGGGTATAAAGTGGTGGGAAGTCACTCTGGTTGACGGCTCCCCGTGATGATTCGACCTGCACCTTGGGCTGCTTAGAAGCTGAGGTTTGCTCCGTCTTCTCCACGAACTACTTTTTTAGGAATTCTATCTCCTGTCGGTATTTCTAAAGTAACATCAGCACTGATGGGTCCATAGTTGCAGTGCTGGGGACAGCTTCTATTGTTTCCCCTGGCACTACTTTGGGCAGGATGTCGAGTAAGACATCTTCTTCTGTCATTACTACATTGGCAGTCGGAACAATGGCTTCATTGTATTGTTGGTGGGGGGCCAGGATTTTCTTTCCCTCAGTCGTTGTCAGCATTTCTCTTGCGGCTTCCACCCTTCGAGTATTCGGCCCTGACCTCCCAGCCAATCGAGCCAGCTCTTGAGGCTCCTCGGGCAGTCTTCCATATCGGCCGGACACCCCAGCCATATTGCAGGCGAAAATCTGCATATTTTTCCTTTGTCTGTGAACCCTCCTCTTTGCATGCTCCAAGAAGGTGAGTCTCTCAAACACGGAGGCTCTTTTTCTTTCCTCATGGTGGGGAGTGGCTTCATCAGCTTCAACATCAAAGCCATCTTCGTATCCATTATCATCGACTGATGATGTCATTCTTCTTTCTTGTTCTTCTTCTACTGCCGTTGATGGGTAGTGCTCTTATTCAGCCACGGCTGCTTGCAGTAGCCGTTGTTGGCCCAGCAAGGGGTTGCCTACACCCCTAAAATAGCTTCTGACCATATTAGTCATCTCTTCTCACCCCCATCCCTGATGTAGGACTCGGGACAGTTGTCATCCTCCAACCGGAGGAGTATAAGGGAGCCGGGCTCTTCCGACAGGTTGCTGAAATCTTCTTCCCACTATGGGGATGTTGGCTTGTCAGATGTAGGCCGTAAAGCCTGCACGACGTGGGATATCCACAACCGTCTCTCCCTTTCTTGGGGCTAAACCCCTCTCATTCTTCTTCTCCGCTCCAGCACGTTCGGGGCAGTCGCGGACTGGTGCGCCCAAGTGGGTGGGCTAGATCTTCTTAGGGACCCAAACTCACTTCAATATCTTCGGCCTGGGGGCCAGCTCCCTTTGGCCATGATGGCTAACTTCTTCTTTCTCAGCTCTCCTTCCAGAGAGGACCTGGTAGGAGTTGTAAGTGGGTACAGCGGGGATCACCTGATCTGGAATCACTCGGGCATCGCGTCCATCCAGCAAGACGTCAACTCCCCCAATCAGTATAGATTTGTCAGACGTAGAGAGACGTCCAGTAACAGCAGCAGCAGCATTCTTCCTGAATCTCCTATGTTGGCATCTCCTGGAGTTCCTGGTAGGGGCGGGGCGGGCCTCATGAGTGATATGGTGCACCATACAACTGGCGACTTGGATTGGCCCCCTGAGCAGGCCTGCATAGCGTCGAGCCTTCGGGGCCTCGACCCTTTTCACAGTCTTCTCCCCGGTGGGCTCCGAGGGCTCGATTTGCAGCAGATCCGCAAAGGCTAGCCCCACAAAGTAAGGGAAGCGTACAGCTGGTGGGAACGATCCGAAGATAGTGGGCACCGCCAGGTACCCGTGTTCAGCATGGCCGGCAACGATTGTGGCTCCAAAGGTGAGGGCAGCAAATCCCGATGACGTCATTGTTTACCTGAAACAAATAGGCGAATAGTCAGTATTCTTGGGGGGAGCCCCTAGAGACATCCTCTCTTGGCAAAGAGATGAAGGGAGACTCAAGTCCCACCAGACGTGCCAGACTTGTGGGAATGATTATTTATTATTATTATTTTTCCTTTTAATTTTAATTTTAGTAGGCATGCCAGTCACATATGTGACAGATTTATTATACGCTCGATTTGACTCAGTCAGTCGATTATGAGGATCGTGTCAGGACCCAGAGTCCGTCATACCATAAAGGTTATGACGTTAATTACATCTCTCCGGAAGAAAGAAAACCCTTGATTAATTGCCAAGATGAGGATGCCTTGAGGGGAGATACGGATGCATAAAGAATACAGACTAAACATAAATGGGGATGCCACGTGATGAATTTATTAATTAGCCCATTCATGCAATATGGCTCCTCCGCGGATACTGAAAGAAGAAACCCGCATAAAGGCCTTATCCCACAAGGCGAAAAGGTGTTAAGTGGCATCGCTGGCGGGAGAATCTAACCTGTGGGTTGGCTTGGCTCGGCCTGAGCGACCGCGAACACGACTGCGAACTTCTCAGCCTCCGCCTTCCTCTGCTCCAATTCCTGCCAGCTGACTACCTCAACGGAGAATATCACAGGCTTCACGTGTACTCCCGAACGCATCTCCTCTGCACCAGCTGAAAGGAAGAAACACATTTGTTGTGCATGCATAGAGACCTCACCCTGGGAGGTGACTAAATCCTGAAGAATATTAGTAGCCCAAGAACCTTACCTGCGGGACAGCTTGGTTCAGTCTGAGCCGTGGCAAATTGTGTGAAAGAGGGGATGGAAGGAGGAGGGGAAGCTGAAGCAGTCTGCACAACCTCCACCCTCCTCCACTCAACCTCCTTCCGCCCGGCTATTTTGGCAGCCGCCAATTCCTTCTCTATGGGCGACCCCTTTTGAGGTCCTTTGGTGGCTTTGGGCGAGGGAGTTGGAGTGGACGGCGGCTCTGACCCAACCCAGGCCTCACCTACGTTGGGGTCGACGAGGGCATTAGTTCCTCCCTAGCTGATGGACAAAAAAAAAGGGCAAAAGCACCGAGGTGTAAGCAACTAGTTCTCACACAGAAATAGACTCCACTTGGAAGACACCTTTGACAGAAGAATCTCACCTACGGGTTGGTGCGGTTCGACCCGACTGGCCTCGAATTCCTCGAATGATGGAATCGGAGGTGGCGGGACAACGATCTCTGTAGCCTTGGTGGCCGCCGTCTTCCAACGCTTAGCCTCCCGCTGTCCTACAGCCTTTGCCTCGTCTAGGGACTTCTTCATGGGCGATCATGCCCGAGACCTCTTTGCGGGCGGAGGCAAGGGAGTTATAGTCAGAGCCGGTGGCGCCGCCTCAAAATGCGCCAGCTTCTCTGCCTGCTGGAGGAGATTGTGATAAGTTGCCATCTGCGTGCTGTCCGGATGATCTGTGAAGAGGAGGGACAGGAAAAGTGAAAAATTAATTAACATCTGGCACCCTGAAAGAGGCAGCCATGAACGCAAAGGAAGAGAAATGGCAAATACCGTGTGGGTCGGTATGGAGTCGCAGTGATGTCAGCCAATAACTGAGGGATAGATCTTTGTCACGTCAGGCGGCCTCTCGGACCAGTTAGCACACATCCCGGATCGTCTGGCAGCGATTGGCAAGGATGGCGAAGTCCACGTGTTTCTTGGTAGACAGATGGCAGAATAAGTTGAAATGATCCATCCCCCATCCTTCAGCATAATGGAAGGCGACGTGCAGATGCTAGCCCAGGATGGCTGCCGGTCGAGCTTCAATTGTCAGCCCATACACCCGCAGAAGGACATAGAACCAGGTGGTGTCTTTATAGTTCTGTGGCTTCTGCTCCTCCCTCCTCACGAATGTGTGGTAGGGGCAGATCGGGTCCTTCTCAGCCCGCCAGCTAGTTGCGGGGGTGCCTTCTTCTTCTTCCGGCAGTGGATAATTGATCAACTCTAGGCGGTCAGTTTCGATGCGGCAGAGGTCCCGCAGGGTCTTCCTAAAGTCATCTTTCGCCACGGGAGGCAGCTTGGCTTGTGGCGCCGATTTGCCCTCTCGAGCCGCCTTGCGGGCGACCATGTAGTCGGCCACATCCTTGCTCTTGCCATGCCACAAGCGTAGGAGGTGCTCCAGGTCGATGTCGAGGACGGGCACTGGCTACTGACTCAGGAACCTTCTTTTCGCCCCATCCCAGCAGTCGGTCTTGTATGACCGATAAAAGGCCATGCGGGCATTCCACCACTTTACATATTTGGGTGTCACCCGAGGGACGCAACCAGGGGCTGGCACTCTAAAGGTGGCAGCGTTTGCCCGGTGGAAGAAGTCCCACTAGACTCTGGCAGTCTCTGCTACCAAGCCTCCCCGAAGGGTCCGCGTCACCAAGCCAAACTGGGCACTATGCATAGGAATGTACTGGTCATAGCCGAAATTTTGACTAAAGCGAAAGAGGTAATATGGCTCTAGTAGCAACGTCTCCCCTTTTTTGAACAACAACACGCTGGGACGGATGGATAATGCCCAGTCCCTTAACTCGGGTTCCAGCAGCGGGTGAACCACATTTTCCTAACTAATCAGGTGGACGTACTTCTCCACCTGGTCATCCTTGCACTCTCTCCTGCTGTTCACCAGGGGGCTGGAGTGTGCAGCCAGTGCCCAAAAATGAATAGTCCCGGTGGCATCTTGAGGGACTGTGGTCAATCGGCCCTAAATATCATATAGTCGCAGAGAGGTAGGGCCCGGCTCAGCATTGGCAAATTCAAGCATCCGCGGCACGAGCCCCCAATCTTGGATAGCACACGGGGCAAACTCCGGAAATAGAGAACAAATCCACGCATTCAATAAATGCAACGGGCACACGTACCGGGCCTGCCGCGGGAACTGGTGGGTGCTGATATCCCCCAGAGCCTTGTATATTAGGCAAAGGGTAGCTGGACATAGAGACAGCTTAATACCCTATGCCATCTGGCACGCCAGTTAGATTGCATTTGGTCGGATCACCGTTTCGTCTCCGTACGGCATTGCAAATGAACACAGCTAGTATGTTAAGTACGCCACGTACTGCATCAGCAGATCGACCGCCATCAGGTTGGGCCCACTCTGGCGCCCCCTTGAGGGGATCTTCGCGTCCATCTTGGGCTTCGCACGCTTCTTGCGGGCAACGATGGTGCTGACGCATGGGAAGTCCTTGTATTACTTTGGCCCATCATAGAAGTATTGCAGCCATAGGGTCATCCTGACCCTCTTCCTGTCCCCGCGGCGAGGCTGCCTTTCACCATGGGCTGATAGATATAGCTCTCGGTGCGCCTTCATCAGTTACCGATATGAGTATCCTAAAGAATAGTAGCCATCCCCGTCAGTTTCATCTTTAATCAAGTCCAGGAGGCACACCTCTTCATAAGGCTCCCCGTCTATGGGCAAGCCGCTCAATTGGCTGAGGCTCCACAAGTCTAGTGACACCCTCTCTCTTTCTCTCATTCTCTCATTCTCACTCTCTCTCTTCTCTTTCTCTCCCCCTCTCCTCCGGGCGGCCGATGGGGGTGATGGTGGGTGAGGCAGGGATGGCGTGAGGCAAGGAGCGCGAGGATGGGGCGAGGATCGTGGCGGTGGAGGCACGGTGAGCTCGGGCACGCGTTCGGGTGCCTGGCGAGGGTTTCACGGGCGTTTTGCGATGGATCGGTGTCCTAGGAGCGTGAAATCTTCGGTGGATGTAGGGGGGTGGATCTTTGACCCGTGTACTTCCATTCCCGTGGTTTTGGTAGGCTGTGGTGAGCCGAGCGAGTTTATTTGGGCATTTTGGAAAAAATACATGATTTTGGGGTGCGAGCCAGATCTAGTGATTTGATCATATTTTTGGGGTTTAAATGGGTCCTCTCAGTGCTAGAGAGGTTGGGGTCTAGTTTCCCCTTGTTTTCCCCTTCACACGGGTGTGAACGGGGCATGGAATGGACTTTCCTACTATTTTCGTCATTTTTGGGTTCGGGACGGCCTAGCAGACCTTTCAGTGACCGCTAGGGTGCCAAGCGATCATGTGGAGACCGCTAGGGTCCACCCCTATGTCGGTTCGAGCCTTGCGGTCACGCGATGGGCCGCCAGGGGAGCTTAGCGATCGGGTGGAGACCGCTACGCGGTGTCATGCGGTCCGGGGGTGACCATTTTTCTGGTTTGGAGTCATTTGAGGTCAGTGGGGTAGCGGCCTTGTGACTGACTGCCACCCTCTCTAGCGGTCCGGGAGCGACCGCTAGGGGTTTGTGAGTTCTAGGGCGTAGCGGTCCTGGTTGGACTGCTAGGCTGGCCTTAGCGGTCCAAGGGTAGACCGCTAAGCTCCCTAACAGTCCAGAGAGGATCGCTAGGCTAGCCTTAGCGGTCCAGGGGTAGACCGCTAGGCGATTCTTCGTGCTCGCCGTGTCTATTTTGCGTTGTATCGGTCTCCGGTCGACCCAGTTGTGACCCAGTGGTTGACTTTTGACCTCGTGGATGCCCCAGACGCTGTGGGTTCTATGTTCGTGTTGTGGGTGTCTGAAAGTTTCGTGTTACCGTGGTTTCAGATCTAGGGATTAGGCCAGATTGAAGGCGTTGTGCCGTTACATGCGACGGTCTTGACCTGAGTCTTGTGACTCAAGGACCGTTGGGTTATTAGGTCTAGTGGGCTATCCAGAGTCTAGTGGCCTCGGGCCACCTGTTACTTCACGTTACTCGCGATGGGTGCATGCGTGATTTTTAGTGTTCACATTTTGTGAGCCCCCACTAGTCGTAGCTTTCCTGCGCACGCAGGTGCGGACCCACTTGGGAGTGGTAGAGAGCGTGACCCGAGTGAGACGATTTTACGCTGGTTTTCGTGGGGCCCCTTGTCTTTGCAGCCTGAGTCTGGTTAGGGGGAAAACTAGTTAGAGGACTCGACCTAGAGCAGATGGCCTATGTGTGCATGCGTAGCTGGGGGCAGAGGACACATGCTGACGAGCGCGACCTCAGCTAGTCCTTATTCTGTGTTACTAGTACGGTGTCTTAGCCTCCACATGGGGCGTCATAGGCAGGCACCTGAGGTGCGGACTAAGTCATTAGTGGACGCATTTGGCCTTACTTTTGGTGGGTGGTACTCCTGTCACGTGACGTGAGTTATCGTGTCGTGGGTTTCCGTTACCCGTCTGCGGGGTTTCGTGTGTGGTTCGGGTGTTTTCCCGAGCCGAGGTCTAGGGTTTTCAGTGAGTGTCATCGAGGGTTTCCCTAGCTGGCGTAGAGTCTACGACAGCGAGGTCGTGACCATATTTTTGGACCGCGTGGTTTCAGAGTGGGCCTTCGTGTATGAGCACAGGTCTCCACGACAGAGGTGTCATGGTATTTTTCGAGTAGAGTGACTAGGGTGGTTCGCATTCTGGTAGTTCCCCGACCGTGGGATCAGAGCATTGGCTTTTGTTCTGATAGGAGTAGCTATAGAGTCGAGGTTTTACCGGTCACCGAGTTACTTTTCCTACCGTTGTTGCTATTCCTGTTGCGGTTGTTGCTACTTTCCGTTACCGTTATTTTCGGTTGGGGTTCCACAGGACCCCTACTGAGCCAGTGATAGGAGGCTTACCCCTGATTTTTAGGTGTTACGGTTCTTCCTCGTGGTTCGAGGGCACTGTGTGGAGGCCCTTGTTGCCAGTTCGTCGGGCCGAGTGTTCACTTGGCATGTGATACGTTTTACTACTTTAGACTGTACTTTCTGTTGGACTGGACTCCATTGTAGTTAGTAATTTATTTCTGTTATTATATATGTTATCTTGTCTTATTTCCTATTTCTGTGTACACCACACCTATCCTTTTAGCCCTTCCGAGCTCTCCAGCTCGTGGGCGGCGGGTTAGGATTCGAATGGTATCGGGTATTCCCGATATCCAGATCTTGAGTTGTTACACTAGGAGTGTCATCTGCCACACCACCATCCAATGCCCTTCTTTGCTACGTGGCACTCTCATCTTTGCCTCCCCTCCCATAAGAAGGTCTGCACGATGGCCACTCAAAGCTTTCGTGCTACCCAATTCCAGCCATCACCCCTACGCCATTGTCGTTAAAGACACAACTCTTGTCAGCCCTACTCCTCAAAGTCTTAGCGGTGGCCATGAGATGCAAGGTGCCCACTCTGGGGACATCCTTCCTGAGTTACCAACTCTAGTAGGACTATCCCTCGTATGCCACCATCTCCCCATGCCAACTCACCCACACCTTGCGACAGATCTGACATTCCTCTGGGAACCTCCTACGGCCTTCCTCCTTCCCTTTCTCAAGCTCTGTACATGGGCCACCTCCTCCCTTTCTCAAACTTTGTAGCCTTGGTCCGCCCAGGTCGTGTAAGGCTCCATCCATCAGAATAAAAAAGAAAACACTAATGGAACAAATGGTTCCTGCATCTGTAATCCCCATCTTCCTCTGATGGCTGGCCCACCGATTAAGACATGATCTATTCTCCCTAACAAATCTCTAGGCCATATGATGGTTCAGAAAACCTGAAGTTTTCAACCACTACAGTGGGGAATGACATTTGTATGCCCCTTTTCCGAGCGTCTTGACCACTCGGTTGGGGCCTTCCCAGTTAGGGGCCAGCTTGCCCACCACCTCCAGTGGTCGAGAGACTTTGATTTTTCTTAGGACGAAGTCTCCTGGATGGAAGTGTCTATCTCAAACTCTGACGTTGTAGTACCGAGTGAGGCGCCGCTAGTATTCCGTGGCTCGGATGCTTGCGATCTCTCGGATCTCGCTCGCCAAATCAAGGTTCTCCAGTAATTTCTTCTCGTTCGCCTCCAGTGAGAAGTTGGTGACTCGGAGAGAGGGGTTGCTAATCTCTAATGGAATCACGACTTCCGTGCCATACACCAATTGGAAAGGGATTTCACTGGTGTCTGTTCTTGGAGTAGTTCGGTGTGACCATAGTACGCTTAGTAATTCCTCAAGCCAGCTTCCCTTGGCCTTGCCGAGCCTAGCTTAAATACCTTTTAATATAGTTTTGTTGACATTTTCAACCAGTCCGTTGGCTTGAGGGTGGGCTACCAAGGTGAAGTGGTTGCGAATATTTAGGTCGGCACATCTGTCTCTAACTTAGTGAGAATCAAATTTCGAACCATTGTCGCTCACAATCACTCAGGGGATACCAAAATGACAAATGATCGACTTCCAAACAAAGCTCTATACGACTGACTCGGTAATCCTAGTAGTGGCTTCGGAGTCAATCCACTTGGTGAAGTAGTCGATGGCGATGATGACGAACTTCTTCTGGGCCTGAGCCGTAGGGAATGGCCCCAGGATGTCGATCCCTCACCGAGCGAAGGGGTATGGCTCGGTAAGGGTGACGAGCTCCGAGGCAGGTTGGTGGACCAGATGGTCGAAGTACTGGCATCGGTTGCATTTTTACACGTTGGTCGAGCAATCACACTGGAGAGTGGGCCACCAGTAACCTTGCCGAAGCAAGATCCTGGCGAGCGATCTTCCTCCTTGATGCGCGTCGTAGCTGCCTTCGTGAACTTCTTGAATTACTCGGCTGGCTTCGTCGGCACCGAGGCACTTGAGGAGGGGACCGGAGAAAGACCTACGGTATAGGGCATCGTTTAGGATGACGAAGCGTCGGGCTTGGTACTTCAATCTTCGAGCTTCCCGAGGGTCGGGGGGCTCTTAAGAGTCCCGGAGCCAAGATGCGTAGGGGGTCCGCCAGTCACTCGGGGATGTCGGGTCAACGGTCATGAGCTCGGATTCAATGCTCGGTCATTCTAGCTCCTCGAGGAGGACCAACCGAGTACCTTCGGGGCTGAGAGAGGAGGCCAGACGAGAGAGGGCATCCGCCCGAGAGTTTTCCTCCCGAGCAATCCGGACTACCTCAAAACTTTCGAACAATTGGGCTACCCCTCTGACCATTTGGAGGTACTTCATCATTGGCACTTCTCGAGCTTCGTAGTCACCGTTGACCTGGCTGGCGACCAATTAGGAGTTGGTGTGGATCCTGACTCACTCGGCCCCTAGCCGTCGTGCCATCCTGGCCCCTGAAATGAGGGCCTCGTACTCAGAGACATTATTGGACGCCGAGAAGTTGAGCTTCAAAGCGTACTGTAACTCTGCCCCTTCGGGGGATTTGAGGAGGACACCGGTGCCACTTCCGACCGAGTTGGAAGACCCGTCAACGAACAAGTCCCAAGTGGGTCCGAGCATGGACGGAAGTGTTTACTCGATCGGGACGATGCTCTCTACGATGAAGTCGGTGAGGGTCTGTCCCTTGATGGTCGAGCGGGGGCGATAAGAGATATCGTAGGCCCCAAGCATGATGGCACACTTGGTGAGCCGTCCCAAAGCTTCGGGGTGAGAGACGATCTTCTTTAGGGGTTCGCCGGTTAACATGACGATGGAGTGCCCTTGGAAATAGGGTCGGAGGCGCTTAGCCGAGGTTACCAAAGATAGCACAAGCTTCTCAGCTGTAGGGTATCTTCTTTCGGCCTTGTTGAGCACCTTGCTGGTGTAGTAGACTGGCCTCTCGACTCCAGCATTATCTTGGACTAGGACCGAGCTTACTGTAGAAGGGGTCGCCGAGAGGTAAAGGCGTAACGCTTCACCCGAGACTAGCTTGGATAACACCAAGGGCGAGGCTAGGAATAATTTGAGTTCTGCAAATGCCTTCTGACATTCCTCATCCCAGGCAAACGTAGCAGACGCCATTTTGGGCCCCCTCAACAATTTGAAGAAGGGTAGGCATTGTTCGGTCGCTCGAGATAGGAAATAATTGAGCGCAGCGATGCGCCCTATAAGGCGCTAAACGTCCTTGATGCAGGTGGGTGGCCGCATGTTCAACATGGCCTAAACCTTGTTGTGGTTAGCCTCAATCCTGCACTGAGTTACCAGAAAACCTAGGAATTTCCAAGACCTGACTCCGAAGGCACATTTAGTGGGGTTGAGCTTCATGTCATACTTCAGGAGGGTCTCGAAGGTCTCGGCTAGGTCGATGAAATGATCTTTGGCCTTTAGAGTTTTAACGAGAATGTCGTCGATGTCGGTCTCGACGTTCCAACCAAGTTGTCCCTCGAAGATGTGGCTGATCAACCTTTGATATGTTGCCCCAGCGTTCTTCAACTCGAATGGCATTCGGGTGTAGTAGTGTACGCCGAAGTCGATGATAAAGGCGGTCTTCTCAATGTCCTCTGGGTCCATCCAGATCTGATAGTAGCCGGAGTAGGCATCCAGGAAACTCAGTAACTAGTTTCCAGAGGTCGAGTCGATGAGCTGGTCGATGCTGGGCAGCGGGTAGTAGTCCTTTGGAGTGACCTTGTTAAGGTCAGTGAAGTCCACTCACATCCATCATTTTCCCAAAGCTTTTGGCACTAGGACGACATTGGCAAGCCATGTCGGGTATAGGACCAGACGGAAAAGGCCGATCTTTTTCCCTTTGATGATTTGCTCTTTGATGATCATCTACTTCTCCGGGACGTGTTTTCTCCTGCATTGTTGGACAAGCTTCACCGTCAGGTCGAGGTTAAGCTTGTGCATTACTACTTCTCCAGGGATCCCGAGAAGTTGCTCATCAGACCATGCAAAGACTTGGATGTTCTTAGCAAGAAAAACTTTATACTTATTTATTTCTTCCTCACCCTCTCTCCTCCCTCATTCTCACCCTCTCTTCCTCTCTCTCGTTCTCTCTCCTCTCTGGGTCTCTCGGCACGGGGTGCACACCGTTGGCGAGCTGGCCGAGGTGGGGATGTGATGGAGTGATCAGGACGCGTAGGCGACGAATTGAGCGTGGCACGGCGCGATCCCTCGGTGGATTCAAAGCCGGCGCGGTTGGTTATTTCGGTGATTTTTGACGTGGTTTAGTCGTTTCGACACACGATTTCTTCGGTGGAGGTAGGGAGATGGATCACCTACTTCTCCTCTACGTTTCCCTACAGTATCGTGTTGTTCGGTGAGCATACGAGTTGGTTTTGGCTTGTTTTGGGAAAATCATACTTTTGGGGAGTTCATAGGGTTCACCCAAAAATGGCGATGATTTTCAGATCGGTTGGTACCGCTCGACTCCCTGGAATGTCAACATTCCATTCCCTGTGATTTCTTGTCGATTGGTGGTCATTCGGGACCGGTAGGAGCCCGGGAAACCTGGAGATCCCATTTGGGTCAATTCGGTAGAATTGCCCGTTTCTCGCCATTTATCAGTCGATTTGACCCCTGTCGGAGTCTAGATGTTCGGCAGTGTCATTGTGGTTGTATCCCCTTCATTTCGGAATGAACAGGGAGTGGAAAGGCCTCAATCCGAGCGATCCCATGGTTCTCCTGTTGTAACGCTTGAGCGATCATTGCAGTAACCGTTTAGTGTTCTACGCGGTCCGGCGTGTGACCGTGTAGGAGTATGTCGGTTTGGGTCTGCGCGATCGTGCGACAGACCATTTTGTGGGTTTCACAGCCCAGTAAGGGCCGTTTAGACCCCTTGCACGGCCTTGGTCTGTCCGTGCAGTTCCTTGCGTGTCCTCTGAACGGCACTTGAGTGGCCGTGTAGTGGCTTTTGAACAGCCAATGTCTGGCCGTGCCATTCCCTTCGCCGCTTTGAACGGCCCGAGTCTAGCCGTGCCGTTTTCTTTGAACGGTTTCATGGGTGGCCTCCCTTAGACCGTCCAGTTCCCCTGAGCGGCCCTTGGTAGATCGCGTAGTGGGTTTTGGTCTGTAGTTGTGTCAATTAGCCTTGGCGGCCTAACCTTCATCCGTCTTGTCATCGTAGCGTCCTTTCTTAGGCTGCTACAGTCCGTCTGTCTTAGGGCAGTTAGTCTGGCGGTGCACTCTTGAATCGCTGAGTCTGTATAGTGGGTGTATTATTGATCGCTTGGTGGTTTGTTTGGGCAGGTCAGCTGGAGTTTGACTGAGTCTAGCGGCCATAGCTTTGACCCCTACAGTCACCTCGTGGCCCTATCTATGACCGCCAGAGGCTGTGCCTCTATGTATGTGCAGAGTGTCATCTTCTAATGTTTTGGTTTCAGATCATCTTGGCTTGACCTTGTTGTTCGGTCGTTGACCCGTGGATGTCTGCTGACGTCCTATGAGGGCTGTGACCATGTTATAAGGTAGCCAAGAGTGCTTGTGTATTGTGCCATGTTCTGTGAGTCGTTGTTAGGTTCTGGTCAACCCGGTGAGATTCAATGGTTGACAAGTAAACTTGTGTGTGTCTCGACTATTCTGAATAGCTCGAGACAGTGGTTCTGGATGCCTCGAGGTACTGTTTTACCTCAGTTTGTGCATCCAGAGGCGTTGAGGGTCTTGGTGTTCCCTCAGGTCTCCGTGTGTCATTTTATGCGGTTGTGTCATTTCCTCTAGCTTAGGATTAGACCGATTGGCAGCGTGTCTCCACCGTTGTACGATGATCTTGACTTTGAGTCGTGAGACTCAAGGATCGTTGTGTCAATAGGTCTAGTTGTCCTGTCTTGAGTCTGTTGGCAGTCTGGTGTGCTGCCTTTGTGCTTCGTAGTACGTACGATGGTGCTTGCTTGGCCTGTCTGTACTTCAGCACTCATGTTTCAGAGTCTTTGTGTCTTGTGAGCCTCTACTAGTCGTAGACTGGAGACCCATTCCCGTGGTGGACCCACCGGGGAGTGGTGGCGTGGCAGTTCCCGAGACACGATTTTTAGGCTAGTTTTCGTGGGCCCCTGTTTTACGGTAGCGTCTTGCTGGGGGGGAAAACTAGCTAGAGACCTGGGTCTAGGCATGAGTTGGTGTGTGCACACGTGGTCAGGGGCGTTTGGACGAACGCCGATGGGCGTGACCCTGACTAGTCACTCATTACTGTAGTTCCTAGTTCCGTTCAGTGAGTATCTCAGTCTCCGCCATCTTTGGCATCCGCAGCGAGATACTAGTGGCGTAGTGTAAGACATCAGTGGACGCGTCTGGCTGTTCTTCTAGTGAGGAGGTGCTTCCGTCACGTGACGCGTGACTCCCGTATTTCTCGTGCTTCATGTCGTGACCTTTTCGGGTTTGTCTTCTCTTGGCCTAACTTGAAGTCAGCTTAGGATATCGTGCACGACACTCTAGTCGAGTGTATGCGTTAGTGTTCTCATCTATGTAGGTCTTCTTTTAGGGCTTTTTGCCTGTGCTGTAGGCCGTAGTTTCGGGCCTAATGCTTGGTTGAAAGATCGGTAACTCCTGACTTTGTGAGATCAGGGTTCACCCTTCTGTTGCCATTTGGAGTAGCTTAGGGAATTGTGCGTTGTCTGACAGTCATGTTTCTGTCCTTTACGGTATTTCCCTTTTCGTTTAGCTATTTCTACTCCTAATTTTACAGCCTTCTTTTACAGCTTTACTGTGGTAGTTTAGCACTGCTGTTATTGCTTTTCTTCTTGCTTTACAGCTTTCCTGTTTAGCTATTGTTTAGCATGTTACTGTGTTGTTTCCAGTGGGGATCCACGTGACCCCTACTGAGCCAGTGACACGAGGCTCACCCCTACTTTTCAGGTGTGGTTGTTTCTACTTCCTTGCAGTTCGTGGCGTGGTGAGTCAGTTCGTAGTTGCTAGCGATACCTGCTTCGGGCTTCCCCCGACTTCAGTGTACGTTCTCTTTCTTGTTAGACTGTACTTGTCTTTCCTTTGGATTGGACTCTATTGTTAACTTAAACTGTTAAATAAAAAGTAATTTTATTTCTGTTACTTTAGCATACGCATTACAATGGTTTATCATAGCATATATTACAAGGGAATCATCTCTGCTCAGACACATATCGAGATAGGTGTCCCCGGCGGACGAGACGCTCGATCTCGTCCTTGAGCTAATGACAATCTTCGGTATGGTGTCCATGGTCATTGTGGAGCTAGAAGTGCTTATGCCGGTTGCGGCGCTTTGGGTTGAACTTCATAGGCTCGGGTTGGCGAAGAAGCCCCGAGCCCTTGATGTCTTCATATATCTCATAGATGGGGGCGGATAAGGGCGTATACCACTCGTATTTTTGAGGGGGTTCCCTGCGGTTTCCATCTTGATTCCGTCTTTTCGCCTGGATCGAGCCTTGCTCGGATGATCACTTCCTATCTCCCTCTCGACCCGAGCCCATTGCGCTGTGATAGGCGTTGGGGACTTCTTCGCACTCTGCATGATGTAGGGCTAGGGTCACTAGATCAGCTAGAGAGGTGGGCGAATGGAGGACTAGCTCTCACTGGCGGTTCTCGTCGTGGGTGCCTCTGGTCAATGCGGTGATGACCGAGGCAACATCTAGGTGAGGGATACACAGAGCTTCTAATTTAAATCGGTTGATATAAGCCCGTAGCTTCTCCCCCTATGCCTGTTTTAGTGCTAGTAGCCCTGCAACTAACCTGGGAGGGCCACTACCGGTGAAGCTCTCCTTGAAGATCCGCCTGAACTATCGAAAGTCGTGGATGCTGCTAGGGGCGAGTGCTCGGAACCAGGCTTGAGCACCTTGGACCAAGGTGGTCACGAACGCTCGGCATTTGATGGCGTCCGAAGCCCTGTGGAGAGTCATCAGGGAATCATAGCTGTCGTACTGGTCGGCCAGGTCTCCCTGGCCGTCGTATGATTTGAAGGTCGGTAGTGAGACTCTGGGAGAGATCTCGACCTTCAAGACTTGGTCAGAGAACGGGGATTGCTCCTCATCCTCCTTGATGGACGTCTTCTGCAAGGCACAAAGGGCGCACTCCTGCTCTGCGAAACGTCGCTCGATGTCCCTCAGTTGGAGGGACAACTCCAGCTGACGCTGAGCCAAGGGGCTGTGAGGGTGCCCTTGCGGGCTGCCTCATCATCCCTCGGGGGCATCGGTCTCCGAGGGCTACTGGCATGCCCCGGACCTTTCTCTCCTCGGAGTGGAGGAGGCTTCTTGTTTTGGAGGAGGGGCTTGCGAAGGTACCCCTGACCTATTGCGCACAAGCTGTCTTCCCTGGAGGGTGAAGCAGCCTTCGATGGTTTGTTGAGAAGCTCCTCCACGGGGCTTTGTTTTTTCGGGGGAGTCGTGACTTCTCTTCCCTGGCCGCTTGGGTCCTCATTAATTCTACGAGGATATCTAGTTTGGCATTTAGGGTTTGGAGAGCGTCAGGATTCCCGTTGGGGGGTTGCACCCCCACAGCTAGTGGAGGTAGCTCGTCGGCATGGCGGTTGTTTTCAGAGGGGAGACTTCCCATTGGGCGGGAAGGCACAAGATCTCCTTCCCTTCCCCCCACGACGCTTCCCCCACCGCTGGTGATCCTCCAACCGAAATTTCTTCACACCATTATGGCTCTTCTCTCGTTTCCCACAGATGGCGCCAGATGAAGAGGCGTGATCTCGCATGGGTCCCGAGCCGTGTGATCTTGGGAGAATCTTGATCACGATCACCACGTCTGTATGAATTGCAAGGCAGAAAATGGATCAGGGGTGCCCAGGGATGGATCTTTGGGGAAAACCCTTCGATGCTTAAGTCAGCAAATAAGGTAGAGCACAGGTGCAGAGGGAGATGCCAGGAGGAAGAAAGGGGCACCAGATCATTCTCCACCAAGAGGTTTGGTGGCTCTTACTCAGGACTGTTGTTTTTCCTCACCGGAGGGTCTTCTAGGGTTTATATAGCAATCTGTTTAACGTAAGAATCCATGGAGTCCGAGGAGCAGAGGGGATTCAGGGGAGGTTACATCCTTATTATAGGCTTGTTATAGCATGAGGACTTATGCTCTCCCTAATCCTTTGGAGTTCCCTGCTCCTTAAAGCTACGTAACGGACGCTTGGATAAGCTTTTGATGGTCGGTCCAAGCTTGGGATGCTAGATGGGGGCCCTCCCGAGCGGTGGGCGTGTAGCTTGGATAGGGTGCTATGGGTGCCCATAGGGGCTTTCCCGATCGACCTGTCACTCGGACTTCTGGACTCTGGGGTCGCCTAGGAAGTGCTAATCCGAGTGAATTTTGGGCTTGGAATAAGTGGGCCCAGAATGGGGCTGTCACTTTTGGGAAGCTGGCCTGGTTGAGTCGAATTGGACCTGGTTGGGCCGTGCTCTCGGGCGGTTGATTTTCCCCCTCTCCACATGCGTAGACCTTGCTATACATGTGCACCGACTTGAAGGAAGGTGCTCAGATGTGAAGGCATGCATGTGCTCCGACCTTCTATGAATATGCTCCAACTTATATGCTGCATATGCACTGACTTTCGTGAAGATGCTCCGACCTTCAAGTAGTGAAAAGGTGCATGTACACCGACCTGGGTTAGGGTGCTCCGACCTTCATGTATGACTGAGGTAGATGTGTATCGACCTTAGGTAGACTAAGGGAAGAGGTGCATCAACCTTAGTAAGACTAAAAGAAGATGTGCATCGACCTTAGTATGACTAAAGGAAGATGTGCATCGACCTTAGTTAACTGAAGATCAAATGAGTATTGACTTTAGATGAGCTATAGTAAATGTGCACAGACCTGCATACACAATAAGTACATACTAGCATCGACCTTAGTATGTGCTACAGTGATGTGCACAGACCTGCATGTGCAATATGTACATGCTAGGGTTGACCTATTTACACACAATCATGTTCATGCATTGACTTAAGTGCATACTAACTGAAGTAGAGACATTAAAATAGCTGTGTTACCATAGCCAAAACAAAGTCAACACATGGTCAAAGTAAAGTCAATACACTGTTGCCATCATTAAAACCAAACAACCAGACATCAAATCCAGAGGAGACACAACAAACTAGTTATTCTTCACCCGTAAGAGCCATTTTACACCCTTGCTCACCTATTTGTCACCGTTAACATAAAAAGGTCTCACTACTAGCTTACACTACTAGCTTATCGTTCTAAGCATTGGATTGCACTAGTAGTTTCTCTCTGAATTTCTAGTGAGAGGTGGTCTGGGGTATCTGGGAGGGGACATGGAGAGGCGTCCACCGGTGATACCTCCTCGGGCGAACCATGTTCCTCTCGGAAGCCGAGGTGTGCACAGGGGGGTGACCGGAGTACCGGCAAGGGCGAGGGTCAGGTCTGAGGAGCCCTTTTGCTCCCGGTACCGGAGGAAAGGCCATTCACAGAAGGCCTGTTGGATGTGGGGGTCAGAAGTTGTAGGAGCCTATAGGGCACTCACTCTCAGGCATACCTACGCAGAAGCGGTCCAGCAGGGAGCCGCCCTGCGGCCAATTGTGGTTGGAAGTAAGGGGTGTGTGGAGGTGATTTCCCACGGATCTGCTTCATGACTGGAGTGTTTGGCTCCGCCGCTGCCTCTAGGTAGCTCCAGTTGATGGGTTCGTAAAGGCGGACAAGGTTAGATGCCTGCTGGAGGCGAGAGGTGGTGGAAGTGGGCTCTGGGAGGTCCGACAAATTGACCACTTTGGAATCCTGGCTGTCAGTCAAAACGACGAGGAGGTGGCAGCGGCAGTGGCAGACGGCACCCTACTTTGTCTCCAAAGGTGGTCAATGGGGAGGGGGGCCTTTTCCACCCCAGAAGAGCCAACTGCCCGGATTAGAGTACAAGGGATCCCTCTCATCCTTTGTGATGAGGAGGGAGTCTCCTTCCTAGTTCAGGAATTTGACAGGATGATGTTAGGGAGCTTGACGCTCTCTTCAGTGGGCTCTCTCACATCGATCGAGGCGGTGATACAGTCGAATAGGGTAGTGAGGGTGCCAGCGAGGGTGACCTTCAACGTCGGGGGAGAGAAGTACGTCATCTGACTCTCGGTCCTACCCGAGGAAGAAGGTGTGATGTCCAGGAGACCCATGGCGGCGGAGGGATTAGGGTGTAAGGCCGCCGGTCATGAGGAGGAAGAGATACAGTGGAGGGCGGAAGTTTGAATTTCGAGCATGCCGCCAGATCCAGTCAGGGCCGGACTAGGCAGCTCGGGTGCAACAGGCATGTACCGGTTTGGAGAGTGGCTCGCTTTAGATCCGATTGGTTCGAGTCGCGGGCGGGGATTGATGGACCCATGGGTCGAGTCCCGTGACTTACTTGACAAGTGCGAGACAAGAGCAGGCGTGGATAGACCTGCACAAGGTCATCCCTCCCGCCCAAATCACCTACTTCCTCTGGCGAGCGCTCGACACTCACCATCTAGTGGTCCAAGTGACGGCGAGCCAACCAGAGGCTACCTCAACAGCGGTGTCACGTGCTCTTGTGGTGTGTTGGCGTCCTAAGATGTAGCGGGATGCACTACGAGGTCGTCGGGCACTAGCCTTCTAGTGGTGCCCTAGGCGGATACCGCCAGTATGGCAGTGGGAGGCTCGTTGGACAAGTCCCAAATCCCGACCACCTCAGTCAGGGGTTTGAGGGGGAGGGATCTGAGATAGAAGACCATCTGCATCTAGTACCCGTGGAGGTGCTGAACGGAACATCGCCTGTGAGCCCGCTACGTTCCAATCTTCTGGTGGTGTATCAGGCGGATATTGCCGGTTCCGATCTCCTAAGACTGGCAGAATGAAGATCGCAGGAGTAAGCACAGATGCCCGACCACCTTAGCCAGGGCCTAGCTAAGGAGGGGTTTGGGCTAGAGAAGCGTCGACAACTGGTACCCGTGCACGCAGAGCCAGCAGACTCAGACTACATCGACAGGCAGAGGGGTGCAGCAATCGCTCCAGCAAGCGTGGACACAAACAATGTCACCCGAGAGGAAGACAATGGAATGGCTTCGAAGGCAAGGAAGTCATCTCAGAGACATCGGGTGAGGAGAGGAGGTAGGAAGAAGGGGAGCCTAATGGGGGTGGCTTGTCTGGCAGGGGCAGTCTAGGAAGGGAGGATATGAAGAAGATGGTGGGGGTAGTGGAGAGATCGACAAAGGCACAACTGAGAGACCTGGAGGAGAAAGTGGGAGTCTCCTTTACAAGGTTAGATAGGGACCTGAAAGGGGTGATCATCAAAGTCTAGAAGAGATAGATCATGAGTATGGCATGGGAGATTAAGGAGGAGAAATCCAAGATGAGGGGGACAAGGGAGAGTGAGGAAGGGTGGAGGAGAGAAACAGGCCACAGGAGGAGGGGGATCGGGGTTTCGTTGTTTCCTTACGAGGATTGTGTTGTGAAATGTAAAGGGGATATGTAGGGGAGAGAAGAGGAGGGTTGTGAAGGAGTTGGGGAGAAGATGCAAGGTTTACATCCTATGCCTGCAAGAATCAAAATGCAAAGAGAATGGGAAGTCTATCATGAGGGAAATTGGGAGAACTAGACTATCTACGAGTGTAGCTTCCTCGACAAAGGGGAGATATGGGAGCATTATGATCCTATGAAATCAATTCGAGGCAGAAGAGGTGGAACAAGATAGGTAAGTCAACCGAGGGGATATCTCCTAACATTTTCAGAATGTCAGAGAGGGTTTTCTTGGGACTTACGCGGGAGTGTATGGCTCTCAAAGTAAGGTGGAAAAGAAACTTGTGTGGGAAGAATTGGCATGACACCACCCTGTTGCAAGACCACAGGAGAGGATAGGAGTTCACACCTAGACGAGGGAGATGGACAAGTTCACTGAGTTTCTAGAGGCTGCACCTGTTGACATCGGAATGGCAAATGCCCAGTTCAGCCTAAACCCTAAACTTATGTGGGAAAAATTGGCATGACACCAGCCTGTTGCAAGACCATAAGAGCGAAAGGGAGTTCACACCTAGATGGGGGAGATGGACGAGTTCACTGAGTTTATAGAGGAGGCCATGGTTCGCCGTCTCGCGAGATCTCGTCGAGATCTTGGTGAGATCTCGGTCTTGCCGCGTCCATGAGGCGCGAGGCTACGCTGAGTTCGCATGCTTCGGCGAGAAGAGATCTGCGGGCGGGAGGCGGGCTTCGTTCGGGTTCGGGCGCACAGGAACCGGCCGGTCCGGTCGGGTCCGCCCGCGGTTAAATTTGTTAATTTAATTCCACTTCTGTGTGAGTTTTATTCCATTCAAGTTTCTTCACCATTTCCTCGTTTGGGTGGTAATGTAGAAAAGCCTAAGGTTGACGCAAAAGGAAACTAATCTGGAGGGAGGTCAATGCAGGCAGAAGCTGACTTGAAGGGAGGTCGGTGCAGAAAGGGGGTAAGGTCGATGCAGGCAGCGACTAGTTTGGAGAGAGGTCGACGTGGGTGACGGTTGCCTTGAAGGGAGGTCGAGGCTAGCAAATGTTGACCTGAAGTGAGGTTAGTGTAGGAAATCTTGAGGTCAATGCAGGTAACGACAAACTAAGAAGGAGGCTGACGCCAGCTGGAGTTAGCCTAAAGGGAGGTCGATACAGGGAGACCTGAGGTCAACACAGGTAGCAATGGACCTGAAGTGAGGTCGGTGCGGGAAGACTTGAGGTTGATGCAAGTGACGGTTGCCCTGAAAGGAGGTCGACGTTGGCTGGAGTTAGCTTAAAGGGAGGTCAATGCAGGGAGACCCGAGGTTGACGCAGGCAGCAGTGGACTTGAACTGAGGTCGATGCAGGAAGACTTGTGGTCGACGCGGGCGACGGTTGCCCTGAAGGGAGGTCGACGCTGGCAGAAGTTAACCTAAAGGGAGGTTGATGCATGGAGGACATGGGGTTGACATAGGCATGGTAGTAGGCATGGTTGGGGAAGGGTGAGGTCGATGCAGGGAGGACCTAGGGTCAACGCAGGTGTGGTTCGGGAAAGGCAAGGTTGATGCAGGCGCATAGGAAGTGCAACTATGCAGTCATATGCCAAGGAGCATAGTCTCTTTTATTCACTATACACACGTATGGAATTTTTAGTTGGTTCCTTTCTTTATTCATGCGATGGATGCCCATGCTCGTGTTTGTCAATGTAATGTGGCAGCGCTCATGCCTGGCTCTCTTTGTATCCTCCATGGTTCTTATGGTTTAGTCAGAGCATCCTATTGTTATCTATTTCCTTTATTTGTTACTTCCCTTTGTATTTCAATATGTGTATAGTTTTGGCAAAAAATTCGGCAGCATCTCCCCCGGACCTAGATGGTGAAGGGGTAAAGCGGATACATGCCCACAAGAAGTAATGTGACCTAAAAGTACAAGTGCATACGGAAGCGACAACACCTCGAGGAAGCTCACGGACTGATGGATGGAAGGTGCAGTCCCACGCTTAAGGCTAGGGAACTAGAGGGGAGGTTCCACCAGATCAAGGAGAGAAGGCGGGAAGGCCCAGTGGATCTACGATCGAGCGCTCACTGAATCAAAGGGCATCATGGCACCACCGGATCAGCAGGGGGACAGAGGTGGCTGGGTCACCAGATGGGAAGTGGTGGCGAGCCACCGGGTTAGGCGGGGTGGTGCGCCAGCGGATCAGCAGGTGGTGGTGCCACCGGATCAAGGAGAAGGCGAGCCACCAGATCGCACATTAGGTGGAGCGAGCCACCGGATCAGGCGTTCCAAGGATGCCACCGGATGAGGCTGGAAGGTGGCTGGGCCACCGGATCATAAGGACTGAATGTCATCAGATCAGGAGTGGGATGGTGGAGGTTAAGCGACCAGATGGGTAAAGGAGAAGACGTCATCGGATCAAGGGGGGGCAATGGAAGGGGCCACTGGACCAAGGAGAGTGGCGCAGTCAATGGACCGAAGTCTGGAGACACTGTCGGATCAGTGTCCAGGGGACGCCACCAGATCAGGGATGAAAGGCTAAGATGATGGGCCATCGGATCAAGGGTGCAAAGGGGGCCAGCAGATCAGCGAGGTGGTAGTGCCACCGGATCGAGCAGGCTTGAAGTCTAAGGAGTTAAGGCCAAGACACTGAGGGGGAGAATGTTCTTGAGGAAAAGCTTCAGAGAACCTAGACCCCAACCATAAACTGACCAAACCCAGGTGTTAAGGCCAAAACGATCGACACATCGAAAGAAATAATAGAGAAAAGGGAACGGTGGATAGCAGATGAGAATGTTCTCCTGATGGCCTAGGACGGTAGCTCTAAATGTGGAGTCTGGAGGTCTGAACCTCAGATTTCCCCAAAGAGGGTAGTCCAGGCAGAGAAGTTTGAAGAAGACAAACAAGGAGAAGATCCAAGGTGATAACCAGGATTGACCTCAAGACGTGCAAATATTCAGCATAAACACTTCCAAGTGATTCTATTCCTTGCAAAAAGAAAAAGGGGGGAGCACCGTCGCTGAGACATGGTAGAGTGAAATAAAAGTGAACGGGAGAAAGAATGAAGATACAACAAGGAGAGCGAAGCTACAATGGGGAGGGGGACAGAGTATAAGCTCCTCCCCCTCCACAGACCTCTCCTCTCTTCTGGACTCTCCCCCTCTCCTTCTTTTCTTCTTCCTCTCTTCTCCTTTTTGCACAGGTAGTCGGAGCTGGAATCGTCGGTGGAGTAGCAGAGAGGCCTTGGGGAAATGGACTTGGTTCTCTCTCTTTCTCTTTGGCCAACAGCTTCCAATTTATATGGAAGCCTCTTGCTAGCACGGTCACCAGTCAGGGGTCAACGGAGGGGCTTCCCCTGTGCTTTTGTCACATCCCATTTCCATAATTGGGGGGGGGCAAAATCCTGGGAGCGCCGTAGCCAGCTCAAGACGTACACAGAAGGGGCAAGGGTTGAAGTCAACGCTGCTATGCACCGGAGCCCAGAGGGTAGGGACCCTTGGTCCTTGCTAATGTCCAATGGACTTGGGAAAAGGTGGCCCTCCCACATTCGTCAAAGCTGTCCAGCGCCACCTGATCAAGTCATTGGAGAGCCACCGGGTGAGCAGTGGGTAGCGCCACTGGTTCGCCAAAGGGGTAAACGCCACCGGATCTGTAGGCCACAATGCCACCGGACCGCAAGTAGTTGGAGCCACCGGATGAGTGAGGGGCAAAGCTTCACCGAATAAAGTGTCAACTGTAATACCCGTGTCTTAGTGGATCATTAGTGGTATGGGTCTAGAATTTATCCCGTGATTTTAGGTGATTTTTACACATTTTTAGGCTATTTTTAGGCATTTAAATGAATTAGTTAAAGTATTAATCTAATTAAAAGAACATTTGGAATGGTGTCCGCCCACGACTCGCTGGCTTGCTGCAGGCTGTTCTTGATGCCGTGAAGGAAAGTCATGTTAGCATTCTCTATTAGATCGTTGGCCTGGGGATGTAGTGGTTCTAGATCCCCAACTTCAAGCATTTCTCTCGGAAGATAACGTTGTCGAACTGTCTGCCGTTGTCTGTTGTGAGGACACGTGGAATCCCAAATCAGCATATGATATTGTGCAGGATGAACTTCCAGGATGTCCCACCCGTGATCTATTGTGTGGGAATAGCTGATCAAGAGGGGATGGGTGAATAAATCTACCTCATTTTTTCCAGATACAAATAGATTGTAGCAGAATAAAAGAAACTTGTTCGAAAGGCAAGAACCAAAAACACAGGATGCAAGTTTAAGGATGAGCTGTGGCCTAAACAAACATCTAGCGCATGTGAATCACACAAACAAACCACATGAACGAGGATTTTAAGGTGATTCGGACTCAAACTCAAGTCCTACGTCCACCCCTCACTTAAACCAAGTGAGGCTTCACTAGTGCCACCGCACTACACCACTATAAACACAACAAACGGCACAACCGGCCAACCACAGACACGAGGAGCCCTATGTCTGTCTTCCTACAATACCAAGTAGGGACTGAAACACCACAGTCTGGAGAACGCCTCCATTTGTCTTCCTACCCACACCGGTGGGGATGGTTTAAGGTTTCTTTGAACAAGATCAAACAAAAACAAAACTGAAAAGCTCAGACAAGAAGAGTGATGTTCAGTGCTTGATGCAAAGGTCCTTTGTCTGAGATGAGGAGTGCTTGAGTGGCTGTGAGCAAAATTGCTACTTTACTTTGGCTGTGATTTTATCTTCACAAAGCAACGAGTAAGAGGAAGAAAGCTTCAGGTAAGCCCCTTGATCTTTTTCTTCTTCTTCTTCTTCCTCACTTGCTGGCTCACACTACTGCTAGATTTTTCTCTAAGGATGCCCTCTCCTCAATCACGGTAGCCTCTTGTCTAGCCTCTTGTGCCTCTCTGCCCTTTCTCTTTTATACTGTTGAAGCAGGTCTCTTGGTGCGCACTTTGCATGGATATGTGTGCCTAGTAGAGGAGTATTTCCCTCCAAGAATCTATCCTTCAGTCGGTCCAGTAGGGATAAGGAGGAGTGTTTTGGACTCCAACTGATTTGACAGTAGACAGAAAGTGCTTGACAAGGACCATCCTTAATCTCCAAAAATCTGAGCATTTAATGACCTTTAGAGAGGGATAACTTGTGCTCTACATTCCTATTGACACTGGTCAACTTTCTGCACACAGTACTATTCTAGAATCATATCTCTTTTAATGATAGAAGAAAGTGGTCCTGACAGGAGTCATGTCCTAGGTAAGGTTTCTGACAGAATAGCCACCAAAAGGTTGTGTTCTGGTAGGGTAATGATGACTGAAACAAAAGTCAAACATGGGGGCATCTTCCAGACCTCAAATTCAATGTATTTAATGATTTACGGTACCTATTTTCTCTCTCTGGATCACCCAAATTATATGACAGAAAATTGGCTTGAAATGCTTTTGGGAGGACATAGAGGTAGACCTGAGACAGGTAGACCCTTCTTCTTCATTGAGGTCGATGCAGTTTGATTGAGCTCACTGAGGCATTTCATCAAATAGCTTCTTTTTCTTCAGAGAATGCTCAGACCTTGTTAGTTGTTTTCTATGCATTGAGCCTGTTGATGCAATGACCTTGTAACTTGAAACCAAACGTGCACATACCTTAGAGCTCACATGTGCACAGACCTTATAAAGTTGAAGGCAAAACATGCACAGACCTTACTTATGCTGAAGGCAGACATGCACAGACCTAGATGTGCACAGACCTTGGATGCATCAAATGCATAGACCCAAGACATGCTTAGACTTGAATGTGCATGGACTTACACATGTGCATAGACCTGAATTCCAAATGTGCACAGACCCTAGACAAGCTTTGGCCTATATGTACACAGACTTAAAACATGCATGGACCTTATATGAATAAGGCAAATGTGCATTGACCTTATACGCTGTCTAACATAATGTGCACCGACCTTGTATGCTTATATGCAGACATGCATCGACCTTATAGGAGTGATGGCAAAACATGCATCGACCTTGTGAGCAGAAATGCACATGTGCACCGACCTTGATTTGGCATGTGCACCAATCTTGATGTGTTAAATGTAAATATGCACCGACCTTAGTCTTCAGTTTTCAACATGTGCTTAGTCTTCAATCTTCAGCATGTGCATCATTAAATGCAAATATGCACCGACCTTAGTCTTCAGTTTTCAACATGTGCTTAGTCTTCAGTCTTCAGCATGTGCATCGACCTTAGTCTTCAGTCTTCAGCATGTGCATCAACCTTAGTCTTCAGTCATCAGCATGTGCATCGACCTTAGTCTTCAGTCTTCAGGATGTGCATCGACCTTAGTCTGTGCTATACTCAATGTGCATCGACCTTTGTTCAGCGCTGGAAGAATGTGCATCGACCTTAGTTGCCTTAAATGTTCATGTGCATTGACCTTTCTTCTGAAGTACCTGGGGTAGCATCGACCTGTGCTCTGTGCTAGCGAGATGTGCTCTGACCTTAGCTTGTGCTAGCGAAAGGTGCTCCGACCTTAGCTGTGTGCTAGTGAAATGTGCACTGACCTTCTTCCTGCATTAGACTGAAATGTGCATCGACCTTATATGCAATGGTCAAAAATGTGCATCGACTTGTTAGACTATGTGAGTGCACATGCATCGACCTTGATATGCATCAAACAAAAATATGCATCGACCTTATATGAAGAAATTGTAATGTGCGCAGACCCTCTAAGATATAGATAAAAATGTGTATCGACCTTCTATGATGGAACAGTAATGTGCACAAACCTTCTAAGATTTAGATGTGCATTGTCCTTACCTATCAAAGAGCTGACTCACAATTTTGAACAGTTGACTTGTTGTCAGTTCTTGAACAGTGGCATTGACCTATGTTGACCTTCTGTTTTTCATGCTTCTATGTATGTGATGAGATCATTAATTCATGTATATTATATACCAGAGTCCAGTCCAAAGGAAGACAACAAGTCTAACAACAGTCGATAGAACAGAAAAGACGTACCGAAAGAGTCGGGGGAAGCCCGACGAAGGTACCAGCTGGCTACTATGACAAGCCACACCAGGACTCGCGGAAGCAGAACGAGCGACAGCCCACCTGAAAAGCAGGGGTGAGCCTCGTGTCACTGGCTTAGTAGGAGTCACGCAGATCCCCACTGAAAAACACACAGTAACACAGAACAACTAAAAACAGCAAGTAACAACTGGTAAGCAGCAGTAGCAGTAAAGTAGGAAACTAAACTACAAAGCTGTAAAGAAAGGGAAGTAGGAGTAGGGAGCAAGTAAGGAAGAGGGGACGAATCTGTACCACACTAGCAAGGCTATTGAACTAACCTCAGCACCCGAAGCTACTCCTAACAACGGCAGAAGGGTCGACCCTGAACTCGAAAGATCAGGAATCACCGATCTATCGACAGCCACGAGGTCAAAGACAAGGCCTACGAGACCAGACTAAAAGTCTAGAAAAGACGTGGACAGACACAGACACGCCATGACTAGAACGTCATGCACACTGCCCCACGCATAACTAGAACATCGTGCTTGCGATAGGACACCGACCGTGGGAAAAGCCAAGAGAAGGCTAACCCTGAAAGGTCACGATGTGCGAGGAATGCGAAGAGAACCACGAAGAGTCACGTGCCACATGACTAGAGTACCTCACCACCAGAAGAATAGCCAGCTACTTCCACTAACGTCTTATGCTGTGCCTACTAGCGTCTTGTCCACGTAATCTATCGCAAGGACTAGGCCGAGACAAAGACACTGCTAGAACCAGAACAGTACCATAACACGAGTGACTAGTTAGGGTCACGTCTAACGACGCAAGTTCAAAGTCCCTGACCACGTGTGCACACACTGGCCCACTGCCTAAGCGAGGCCTCTAGCTAGTATTCCCCCTCCGAAGGACGCGGCCCACTGAACTAGCTTAAGAACTGTAAACCGGGAAAGTGCCCCGCTACAAGAGCCGTCATGCCGAAGCGTGCCGTAAGTCTATGACTAGTGGAGGCTCACAAGACACAGAGACTCAAAACAAGAGTGCATAAGTACAGATAGGTAAGAGAGCACTGTCACACATACTTCGAAGCACCAATGGCAGCATAGCCACTACCGACAACTTAGGATACGGTAAATAGACCTACTCACGTAATGATCCTTAAGTCAAATGACTCAGAGGCAAGATGGTCACAGATAGCTGAACAAACCACTAAACGGTCTATTCCTAAGCCAGGGGAAACAACGCTTCGTAGGAAATGGCTCACGGAGACCCGAGGGAACATCGAGAACTCTTAACACATCTGGGTACATAAACCGAGGTAGAATGATACCTCGAGACATCTAGAAACATGGTCTCGAATTGGACAAAGCCACTGAGACACAGACAAGGTCACATGTCAACCATTGGTCTCACCGGGTTGACCAAAACCCGACATGATACATACACACAGACACCGACAGACACGCACACTGCATGCACAAACACTCCTGGCCGTCCCATCATGGTCACTGCCCTCATAGGATGTCTACAGACACCCACGGGTCACGGGAAAATCACGAGATCAAGCCAAGACAAGCAGAAATCAGAGCGGTGGACAATGACTACACTCTGGGCAGAGCGAACTATCACTCAACCGCTAGGCGAGCCCGACAGTCATGGAAAGCTGCTGCAAGACCAGAGACATGGACACTGGATGGTCTTGATCAAGTTGTTAGGGAACTATCGCAGTCAAGGAAAAGACCACACCCAGTCACCTGAACCGACCGATCCAGAAACCACTGACACACAGACACCGCCCTAGAACACAAACCTAAGATAAACCAACACACGAACAGACACAGAATAGAACAATGGCCATCACGACCAACAATAAGACTGTAACGCACCTCTATAGGCGCGTTACACAGCTCTGACGCACCAAGGCAGGGGCGTCAGGGTGAACATGCCTAAAACTAAAACCCGGATGCTGTAACGCACCCAGCCATGCGCATTACACACCTTGGCGCATGAAGGCTAGACCATTACAGCCAACTATCATAGCCAGTCCAAACATCGGTTAAACAAACTGTAACAACCTACTATAGGCGCGTTACACGCTCTGACGTACCAGGACAGGGGCATCAGGGCCAACAGACCCAAAACTCGACGAACGGGGCTGTAACGTACCTCTATAGGGGCATCACAGTCATGTAACGGTCCATAACTGGTCCGTCGCACTGACCTAGCCTCGAAGAAGCTAAAATGACTAACGGCTGTGGTGGTCTATCGTAGGACCGTCACACAGTGTGACGGTCTCTAGAACGACCGTTACACCATCACGGCGGGAAAAACAGTGGAATGGCCGAACCAGCCCATTCCACGTCCCATTCATGCCGAAGCGCAAGGGAAACAAAGCCATATGACGAGAAAAGGCTCCTGGAGGCTAAAAACACCACATGCATGCATCAAAACGCGAGATCAGGGCGATTCCGATGAATCGACCCAAATCGAGTCACTGAGGTTCCAGCACTCCTACCGGCCCCGAATGACAATCGATCGACACGAAATTGGCGGGTACAAGATCCTGACATCCCGATGGTCATTTTGACTTTAATTATACTGCAAACCGTCACCGTTTTCTGGTGAACCATGAAAACCCCAAAAATAATGATTTTATCTAAACTGGCCCGATCTCACTCGATAGGGCACCAAACCGCGCATAGAGACAGGGGAAACGTGTAGAACAAAGTGGCGATCCATCTCCCTACCTCCACCAAAGAAATTGAGTGCCAAAGCAACTAAACCGAGCAGAAAACCACAATGCAAACCACCCACGTCGGCTTTGAATCCACGAATGGGATCGCGCCAACGTCACGCCTCCATCACGCGTCTCAGCAGCCTCCCGACGTCGTCAGCTCGCCCACGGTCGCCTCCGTCTGCAATCGGAGCCAAGGGAATGAGAGAACGAGAGAGAACGGGATAGAGAGAGTGAGATGGCATTAGTGAGAGGAGAGAGAGGCCTCTCACCCCCTGGTCGCACCCCACCTTCCCTCTCCTTTGGCTGGTCGGCCAGCCCATCCCCCTCCACACCCCTTGACCAAGCTACGCACCCAGCCAGCCCAGCTCGTCCACCAGTTCATTCCAGCCCAGCACCGTCCCTCCCTCTTCCTCCAGCCTCCCCTCCAGCAACCCCAAACACCCTTGCCATTCCCCACAACCATCAGCCTCCACCAAACCTACCTCTCCTTTGCCCATTTCCCCTCTACACACTCATCTAATCTCATACCCAGAACCAGTTCGCTGGCAGCAAAGGAGCATCTGGTAGCAGAGACTGCCACGCCATCATCATGAATCTCCTAGTGGCATATCCTATACCGGTGGAAAGCTCGTCGAGGCAGCTTCGCAGGCAAGGCAGTCTAGCCTTCATCGAATGTCCCTGCTGACCAAGGGAGCCATTCTCCCTTGACTGTGCAATGCTGCTCTGGCAGAGAACCTGAGCCCAAGAGAAGAAGCGACCACGACCACTCCTGTGTAAATTTGGACGTGATTTTGGTTGAGATCTTCCCCTCCAAGTCTCCTGCGAGCCCCAATAAGAAGGGTGCCATTCAGACTCTGGAGCTCCCCATTCCAGCCTCTCTCCCTAGAGCGCGCAGGTCAGTCCAGCAGATCCTATTTGGACCACCCTCCACTTCTCTCTACCCCACCTTCTACTCTGACCTCCCCTGTGGAAATCATTGGCTTCTGCTCGAAGAGGACTCGCCCACGGTCACAACAAAATTGACCTCACCTTCATCGGACCTTGGGAGAGTTCGTGGCAGTAGATTTCTCAGGCCCCTGTAGTTCAGGGTACTGCACACCCAGTCTCCGACTGCAAACCTGAGCCCGCTTGCAGAAATGACCTCGATCGCTCCTGTGAAGTTTTTGGCACACCGTTTGGAGGAGGTCACCTCCATCCAGTCCCCTTCATGTCCCAGGAAGCGGGAAGCCATTCACCCACCGGAGCATCTTGTACGAGCCATCTACCCCTACCTCGGGCGGCATTACTCGTCAGAACTAGGTTGGACCCAGTCCTGCTGTTCCGCTCGCCATCCTCTGCTTTGACATTTTTTTGGAGCTCCGCCAGTTCCTACTGAAAGAGCACTCTCCCACGAGTGCGTCGGCGTCAATCCCACCTTCATCAGAGCACAGAAGTGTTCGTGGTGACGTCGCAACTGGCTCGCTGTCCTGTAGAACTGACATCGGGACATCATTCAGTCCCCGGGTGATCGTTCTCCGCCGACCAATTCCCCACCCCCTCGCCTGGCCGGCTGATCGCCCCTCCCTGCGTGGAGGTAGTTTTGGTTGTGATTTAACCTTCCCCACCCTTAGTTCAACCCCTTTGTGAGAGTATAGTGGTTGTATTAGTAGGTCACCAATCAAATCTACATCGGCGTGGCGTGCGGGTGCATACCCACGCCTCCTTGCTCGCCATCGTCTCCGGCCGGGATCGACATCTTCACACCGATCAGGTGAGCTTCTGGATCTCCCTCTTTGCTGGATTGATTTGCTTAACTAGTATTGCTTTTGAGCTCCGTCGGACGGTGAGCGAGTGCCCGGTCCTGAATTTTCATTAAAATTGAGCGACCACCGCTGAGTGAGTTAAGAGAGCGACCCTACAACCCACGCCCTGGGCGTGCTGACCACCCATGAAAATTGCGCATCCCAGGCCCTTTGGGGGTCCACCCTAAGCTAGCCATACCCCAGAACATCAGGATCCCACTTCAGACTCTCTCCACTATTGCCAGTCCATCTACGGACCCAAGTGTGCGCTATGCGGGTGAGCCCGCTTGAGTGAAGTCACCGGTCTGTTGCATTGCTTGCGAGTCCAAGTCCAAGGCTCTCAGCGTCAACCCCCTTAGCATGAGTCCTCGGCAACAAAAGAGGTATATCAAAAGACGTCACTGGAAGGATCGGTTAGGCCGGTCTGAAAAGTGGCCTTTCTAGCATCAAGGAAGCCTTCAGGCTCGTCCTTCACCTCGTTCCCTTTGCTATCTTGGAATCACAATTTGGGCATCCATTTGGGCTCATCACCCATTTCCTCTAGGTCATCAGAAGTCAATCCTACTCCTCCTACTCCTGGTGCCTACTAGCCCCACTCCTTATGAACAACCTAGCCATCTGACCAAACCTCGACCTCAAAGGGAAGGAACTCAAACCAAGAGATCAAAGAGAAACTGATTCGAACTGCCTCCAGAACCGTTGGGGGCCACACTACTGTTGAAAGGGACCTCAGCCAGACCTCCTCTAAATCCATCGTAGCTGGATACTTCGACTCCATAAGAAAATCGATTCCCACTCAGTGGTCTACCATGTCAAGGCCGGACCCTACAACCAATAACTCACCAACAGAACCTTCTCAACCTCGACACACTCCAAGACCAGACCACTCATGCCAACATGCCACTCCACGACCTCACTGTAACAGGACCCGACTGGCCTTCAAACATCAGTGGCGAAATTGCAAAAACTTTTGCAAGAGCGTCCACGACCGCCACGCAACAAACTACTCCTACCAGCCTCCTGACCACGACGCCGACTCGCCTATCGCACACGAAACTGAAACATGTTGGCACAAACTCGGCCTAAATGAGCATGCCAAGAGCCTCTACCTTCGAAGGAGGAGACTTGCCTCTCGACTCCTCCCTACTTGGCTCCACCTGAGCTCCCACTAGCACTCCTAACTACGCTCGAACATGCCTCCACGGTGCCAACCAACCCCCAGCACAATGTAAAAAACAAAAGGAAAGGGGGCAAATAAGCAAAACACCCTAAGTCAGTTGCTGATTGTACTGGACTCTCTGGACTCATAATCACTGCATTGTCTTGAATTCCTATGCATTACCACAACCATGCTCTGATACCATGTCACGTCCCGAACAAGGTAGAAATATCAAGACGTGAATAGTTATATAAGTGGGTCGATCAAGAGACTCAGATAATGAGTACGAACAACAAATGGATAAAAGTACATCTTTATTTCATAATTTGACATTTCTAACAAACATCATTCAAGGACTTGCAATACTATTCAAACTCGATACGTTATTTTTTATTTTAAGTTGCGTATAACCACCAAGTTATGCGTTCCGCTTAGAATATAAGATCTTCAACTTATAAATCTAAACTTCTTTATGGATTTGACTCAGACTCGTCGTTGTGCTGTGTTGTTTGTTTATTTTTGTTATGAGTTCAGTAATTATTTGAAATTAGTCGCTGCATGTGTTTTAACGACGAACCTCGTGGTGCATCAGAGCGTATGACATTTCTTATCACCCCCGCACCACCATTAAGGGCCAGGCACTCATAGACTTCATCATGGAGAACACTGCCCAACCCGAGGAATTCCCCCCGCCAATGGTCATCCCTACCTGGGAACTTTATGTCAATAGGTCTTCATGGTCGGCCGGTAGTGGCGCTATGGTTATCCTAAGCTCCCCAGAAGGGGTAGAATTGCAGTACGCCTCAAACTTCAAGTTCGTGGCATCCAACAACACTTCTGAATATGAAGCTATAATTTTGAGAGCTTAAATGGCCAAGCGGCTAGGAGCAGAAAGGGTCAAAATCTTCATTGACTCGCACCTAGTCGCCAGCCAATTCAACAGAGACTATGAGGCTTAGGAGCCACAAATAGTCAAGTACCTTCAATTGGCTAAGGAGATAGCTCGACAATTTGAGAGTTTCCAAGTAATCAGGATAGCCCGGGAGGAGAATTCCCAAGCGGATGAGCTCTCACACCTAGCCTCCTCTATTAGCCCATCTAGAGCCCATTCTGCCCTCCTAGAAGAGCTGGAGCATCCCAGCACCGACTCTGAGTTGGTAAGTGCCATTCAAGAGCTGCCTGGCGACTGGAGGACGCCCTACATAATCTGGCTAAGAGATGGTCAGGAGCCACTTGATCGTCAAGAAGCCAAGCATCTCAAAGACCAGACTAGGTGCTTCATCTTGCTCGATAGACTACTCTACCAACAATCATTTTGCGGGGCCACTAGTGCCTCAAACCTCATGAAGCTCAGCAAGCTATCGAGGAAGTCCATGAGGGGATTTGCGCTGCACACCAAGGAGGAAGTTTGGTCGCAAGGATTTTGTTGCGGTAGGGGTACTGGTGGCCCATGCTACAACGAGATTGCTCAAACTACGTCCAGAAGTGTGACCGCTGCCAAAGATTTAACCACCTGATACACCAACTGACCTCAGCGCTCATGTCGCTTATCAAGCCTTACCCCTTCGCTCAGTGGAGAATCGACATCCTGGGCCCCTTTCCTAAGTCGCCATCGACTACTTCACTAAGTCGATCGAGGTAGAAGCTACTACAAAAATAATAGAAGGCGTAATTTGGAGTTTCATGTGGTAGTCAATCATATGTCGCTTTGGCATCCCCCGAGTGATAGTGAGTGATAATGGCCGATAATTCAATTGTGCTTATTTAAAAATAAGTGTGCCGACTTACACATTCACAACCACTTCACTTCGATAGGCTACACACAAGCTAACTGCTTGGGCGAGAATGCTAATAAGACCCTTATTAAGGGATTGAAGACCAGGCTAGATAGAGCTAAGGGAAATTAGCTTGAGAAATTGCCTAGTGTGCTATAGTCTCATCGAATGAGTCCATGAGCCGTCATGGGAGCAACCCCATTCCAACTGGTCTATGGCACCGAGACAGTCATTCTACTCAAAATCGATAGCCCTTCCCTCCGGGCCATTCATTTCTAGCCTGAGCTTAACGACAAAAAGCTGCTGGAAAACCTAGACCTGGCAGACGAGGTGCGGGAGATAGCGAGAATCGGCGTGATGGAATACCAGTGGCGCATGGCCCATTATGACAATGCCCAGGTTAAAGATCGACAGTTCCTCCCTGGGGACTTGGTCATGGGAAAAGTTGAGACCTCTCGACCACTAGAGGCGGTGGCGAAGCTAGCGCCTAATTGGGAAGGCCCCTACCGAGTGGTTGAGGTGCTGGGGAAGGGAGCATACAGGCTAGCAGCATTGGACGATGAACCAATCCTGCGGATGTGGAATGCTACCTCGTTGTGGAAGTTCTATTTTTAGTACAAACCTCATTTATGTAACTTTTGGTGCACACATAAAAAGTACAAAAACCAACAAGTTTATTATATTACTACACTTAGTTATACAACAAGGAAATGATAGTCAGTACAAGAAAATGGATAGCTCGACATGTGCAAGGCAAGCAACCTCACGCCGAGGCACTGACTCCACCGATGTGGAAACTGGCTCGAATGTTGAGATTGCAAACCCTATCGTGTCCTTGCTTACCATCTAGAAAGACCCTGGTCCAGGCCCCCAGTCGCCAGATGGTGCCGACAAGAAGAAACAAGAAAAGATGGAAAAGAGAAAGAGGGGGAAAGGTGGGATGTGCCCCACCCAAGGAAAGAAATGGGAGGGGAGGTGAACGACATGGAGACATCTCCTGCATGACCAAGAGCAGCCTCTAATCAGCGTTCTATCCTCCCATCAGAGAATGCAATAGATGGCACGACTCCGGGGTCCCGTTCCCTCTCCTTGGAGGGATGGCATAACGTCAAGGGGGAAGGACCCATCACCTGACTCCCCTTCTGTTATGTTGTCCATCCTTCTGACTCCTATTCTATTATGACGAGATGACCTGCCTGCTCCAGTAAATTCTAGAATCTTCATCCTCATAGGCAGACTCCATAGCTTCGTCGGAGTAGAGGGAGATAAGGAAAACTAAGACGAGGGTGGAGAGAGGCCGATGGGGCGACGAAGGAATGAGCAAGCCATCAAGTTGCCCTTCGCAGCCTTTTATAGGTAGTAGATGAGGCGGTCCGCCCCCTCTTGTCAATATCCCATGCCTTAACTACCTCTCCTCCCGAAGAGATGTGTGCAGATTTCAAAGAGATGCATGTAGATCCTTTAAGGAGCCATTTCCTCTTTTACAGAGGTATTATGAACCAGTCATGGGGAATACACAAAGAACGCGCTCACTTAATGCCTGGGGATATGCATGGGCGGATACATTGTGTCGGGAAATATGTGTGGGTAGAGCGAGCACGATACGCGGAGCCCCTGGTTTCGGTAGAAAAATCATATGAGATATGGTCAACAAACATGCACAAGTATCATCGGATCGGCCTCGGGCCATCCAAAAGTTGAGTCGCAGGCTCGCGCGAGGTTCATACTCGAGCGCGGCGATCGTTCCGAGTCAAGTAGGTTCAGTATGTCAATTTGTTAAGTAGCTTATTTAATTTGTTCAAGCCGAAAATTTGGCAGCATCTCCCCATCCCGGAGGATTGGTCGGGGGAGAAGCGGGGAGTACTCACGTGGCGGAGCAACCCCTACAAGCTGGCGGCCGACAAAACCCGAACGGATAGGAAAACCCCTAGGACCAGCCTGCTAGGGGCACCAAGTCCGTGGGTGAGAGTAGATGGATAGCGCGACTCATAACGGGAGTGAAAGATCCCGAGGGCTAGCCTACGAGGGGCGAGCGACCCGAGTCGGTACCATGTTTAAATCGGGACGACCGATTAGAGAGGGAAAATCCCTAGAGCCAGCCTACGAGGGGCACCCGTCTCACGACCACCACAAGGCCCACTAGGGGCTGTGGATTTTAAATGTTTGGACTAATCCCATTACTGTGCACTCATTGACTTTTGGAGACCCGCCATTAGCGAATGGACTCCTACAGGTCGAGTGCTTGGAATAGGTGATTAGAGGAATGTTCCCCTCCCCGGGTCATTGAATCTCACTATTGAGATTTGTTAAAACGGCGTGGTAAAGAGATGCACAGTTAGCGGAATAACATTAGTATCTGTGGGGTGCACATGTGTGCGCGGTTGAGTGTTAGCTAGTTAATTTTATACTCATCAAATGAGCTTAGAAAGCGGTGATGAGCATTCTGGGGACGGCCTCGTCTCCCTCTGCTCATGGTCAAGAGCAGAGGAGGAGTCAGGGGGATAGCCCACAATAGATGGAGCGTACGCATGTAAGCATGCCTCCGGCGGTAAAATCCTTTGGCATCCGGTTGGAAGAGGAAAACCCCCGGGGAGGGGAGGTGGATTATTGTAGCCCAAGGGATCCAAGGGCATATGCGGCGCCGAGGAAACAAATAGGGAAGACCTTCGCTCAGCCAAATCATTAAATGCACAGAGAGTAAAAAGAAAATAATATACTATTCATCCTAGCGCCGACATTGTAGAACGGCGCCGGTTCAGTGGCCATAAGAATGACACACAGAGAAAGTAGAAGAAGGAGAAGAAGCGACGCATGACAGAGACAATATTAACTCATTCAACCGAGCTCATGCATTTCATTCATCTTAAACGTGAGAAGAGGAGGTACAGGTTCAAACTGCGACGTCGGCACTGATGCTCGGACACCATTTACATTATTAAACAAAGAGAAGGATTGTAGAGAAGGAAAATAAGATGAGAAGAAGGGGGGAAATTTGGCTCTTATCATCGCCTCCCACTCCCTCTCTCATTTACATCGAAGCAGGGAGAGAATCGGCAGAAAGCATGGTGGTTACCCACCTACGAAAACACGGGAGAACCCCTCTTCTCTAGCGGTGCTGAACTGGTACGCAGCAGAGGGAGACGGCGGCAGTGAAGACGCTCTCGGGGGAGGAACTTGCTCAAGAAGAAACCCTCAGACTCTCTTCTAATTGGCCCCTCGATTCTTTTCTCTATCTTGCTCTTTGGGTTCTCTCTAATTCTCTAATTCTCTGTGCCCTAATTCTCTCTTTTTCCTTTTTTCTTTCTTGAGCGACCAAAGTCTTTTATAGGCCCAAGCTTCCCGACACCATGGAGGGGCGCGCCGGGAAGGGTGGCACCGGGGAACGGCCTAGGTCTTTTGCGCGCCAGTGAAGATGGTGCCATTTTAAGGGGCACGTCAGTGAACAGGGCGCCGTATTAGCTTCGCTTGGTTGCCGAGGGCTAGCCGATGAGTTCGGGGATGATTCCGGAGGTCACCGTTGACGATTCTTTTCACGGCGGTTCTTAAAAAAATTTTGACGGAGCATTGACGCAGCTCTCGACACGATGCACGGCCTTAGTCGAAACTCTGTGTGTATTTGGCTTGAGCATGCAGGTTTTCCACTAACACGGCCTTCGACATTATGCTTTGTGCTTCCGGCTCGACCTTGCTTGTGCTCAAAGCTCCCTTGCAGGGTGACATAACACCCAGGGTAATTCCGCCTTGACTGGGCGTCGACTTGGTCGCTGAAGGACCCAACCAAGTGAGAAGTCGAACCCGTGTCGGGTGATCAGGGTCTTTCGCTGATAGAGCCTTTGGTTCTTTGTCATGAAGGGACGATGGCATTCTTCCTCCTCAGGAGAGTCTTCATTCAGGTGGCGAGCCACTGGGTAGATCGTTGTCCTTGGTCGGGTGATGGGTGTGGGGTAGCGGCACGACGGAGTCGATGCCGGATCATTGGGCAGGCTTGGTCGCACTGTCGGTTAGTTATAGATTCATCTCGATTCTCCTGAGGTGAAGTCCCCGGTGTTCATTCTAGGTGACTTGGGGCTCTGGCAGCTTGAGAAGTCTTCAGTAGCTTTATCTTCATCGGCTCTGTGCTTCAGTGGGCCGTGTCAATCATCTTTGCGGCTTGATCACTGTCCATCATATTTTGAGTGCCAACAAATGCCCCCCAGCCGTGGGGGTTGCAAGCGAGGCACGAGTGTAGTAGGACCGATGGATGAGCTTCGTTTGGATTGATCTCCTCTGATGACGGAAGCTCGGAACGACACTTAATTCCGATGTTGGACACTAATCCGGCGCGGTCGAGAGCTTGAACGGTGTCGTTTAGATGGCACGCCCTTGCCTTTGATGTTAAAACGATGCTGGGTTACCTGGCGTGCCATTTCGTTGAAACGGCGTGCCCCAGGGTGCACCGTTTTAAGGGAGTAAAACCCTCCTTATAAAAGGTTTTCACCTTTGTAAATTCCCTCACCACTGTTCATTTGGCAAAGAAATTTCTCTCTCCTCCCTTTTCTCTCCACTGCGTCGAGCGATCTTGAGCGAGTTTTAGAGGGTGAGTTGAGTTACTTTATTTGGGTTTTAAACCCAATCTTCGGGCCCCGGGAGACTCCTTGTAGGACTTGTCCTCAGAGCTAAATCCCTCGGGTGTCCCATTCGGCCTTGGCTTAATGCCTATGGCTGCTTTTAGGGGCCGCTCCCTTGGTGGAAATGAGGCGCACTCTCAAATGGGCTCAGAAGCCATCACAGTTGGTTCGAAGACGGAGCCCCACAAAATGCACCGTTTGAAAATCTTCTTTATCTGTCGAGTCTCAATAATGCACTTCCCCGTTTCGCCATCTCTCATCCTTGAGCCCCGCTTTCGTTGCGTGTTATGATAACCTGAATTAATTTACCTGGGTCATCGTATCTCCCATTTGACCCAAGTTTACTCTAATAACGAAAGAATTACCTCAATGAGTTAACCAGGTGGATTATGTAACAAAAGATGCGGCGGTCCTGCACCAGAGGCATTGGAGTCGGTAGAGAGTTAGGACACAAGTAAGTTAACTCAACTGCGAGGGTTACCTCATTTTTTCGAAAAATTGCATAAATTACCACTGATTATTATTTATTGAACAATATTTTTACAACACTATTCATGTTACAATATCATCTTCTCCTGGGAGAGGGAGAGAGAAAGAGAGACATGGAGTATTATAGGCAGGGTAGAGGCCATCGTCGGAAGAGAATCGCCGATGGCGGTTTCGGTAACTTTGTACGAGGCAGGTGGAGTAGGGCAACAGTTGATCGTCATCTAACAAAGTAGTGTGTGCCAATGCGGGACAGGAGTCGTGTAACGACCTAAGATCCGAATACCGAGAATAACCCAATACCATTTGAATCTTGACCCGTCGCTCACGAGTCAGAGGGCTCGAAAAGATTAAAAGATGTGTGTGGAGTACATAGGATTAAGAAATAAAACAGAAACAACAACTATAATAACAACAATTAAATAATCTAACTATAGAGTCCGGTCCAAATAAAGTACAGTCTACAAAGAAAGGGACATACCCAACACCGAGTGACCACTCAGCCCTGCGAGCTGGCAACTACGAACCTCCACGCTACACCCTCGAACCTCGAGGAAGAACCAGTACACTTAAAAAGTAAGGGGTGAGTCTCCTATCATTGGCTCAATATCGATCTCGCGGAACCCCAACCGTAAACAACAGCGGTAACGAAAGCAGCACCAAAGAACAGTAACAATGGAAGCGGGAGTAGGAACGGCGATGACAACAGCGAGGGGAACAACCGTAACGGAAAAACGGCAGCTGGTAAAACCTCGACTTTACAGCTACTCCTATTGTACCGAAACACGCCCCAATCTCACAGTCGGGGGACCACCGGATTGACGAGAAAACACTAGCTACGCTGCCAGGAGGAACGCCATGACACCTCTGTTGCGGAAGCCTGTCCTCACAGACGAAAGCCCAGCCCAAAATCGAGCGGTCCGGGAACACAGTCACGACCTCACCATCGTGAACCCTACACCATCTAGGGAGAACCCTCGACAACGCGTGTCGGAAACCCGAGACCTCCACGTTAGAAAAACACGAGAAAGCACTCGATGAATCACGTCTCGCAGATGGGAAACCAAAACTCAAGTCACATGTCATGTGACGGGAGTACTTCCCACAAGAAGTAAGGCCGGATGCATCCACTGATATCTTATACCGTGCCACAGTGTCTCTCTACACGTTCCAGGCAGAGACTGACACATGCACAAGTACCACAAATAATGACTAGTTGGGGTCGCATTTGTTAGAGCGGATCCGGAGCCCCCAATCACGTGTGCACACACAGACCATGCGCTCTAGGTCAAGTTCTCTAGCTAGTTTCCCCCCCAGCCCGAACGCAGGCTGCAAAGATGAGGGGCCCAATGGTAACCAGCTTAAAAATCATCTCTCTGGGTTACGCTCTCCACCACTCCCAAGTGGGTCCGCACATGCTTGCGTAGGAAAGCTACGACAAGTGGGAGGTCACTGAACGTGAACACTCTCCGCAGAGAGGAAGCACAAAAGAACACGCACGCACCCATGGCGAGTAATACGGGAGTAACATGTGACACAGGGCCACCGGACTCGGGATAGTCCTCTAGACCTATTAAACCCAACGGTCCTTGAGTGACGTGACTTCGATCAAGACCGTCGTAAAAGATGACTCCAAGCTATCAATATGGCCTATCCCAAGGTCAAAAACTACGATAGAACGATTACCAAGGCAGCTCGTAAACCGCTGAGCTAATACCCTTCCCAAGGGAAAGGCGGGAAACCTCCAGTCCCAAGCTGGGTGACTGAACCTACAGTCCAAGGGCCTCACGCTTCACCACACGAAAAAAAGCTTCCCGAGAAAGCATCGACGTGCGGGAATGGCCCTCTGCACACAAGCCAACGCACGGAAACTTGATTAAGCGTAATACGGAAGCTTGGAACACAAGAGGGTCACCCAGACCCTTAGAACTCACGGGAATGCTAATCAGGGTAACACGGTACCTTCGGACACCTAAAAATACGGTCACGGTTCCCACGAGGTGTTCGGAACGATCACGGTCGAAGGTCGACCATTGGGTCTCAACTGAGTCCACCAAGAGCAAAACAACCCGAACGAAACACAGCCACTAAGGCTAGCGAGGTGGCGGTCTCCTAGGGGCCGCTACCTCAGGTGGCGATCTCCTCGAGACTGCTACCTCCAGGTGGCGGTCTCCTCTAGACCGCTACCTGGCGGACAAAATCGAAGAGAGTAACTTGTCAGCTCACCCAGGTGGCAGTCCGGGCCTGGCCGCTACCTCAGGTGGCGGTCTCCTCGAGACTGCTACCTCCAGGTGGTGGTCAATCGCGAGACCGCAGCATGGAATAGACTGCTTGTTCACTAGCAAAATTGCACTCAGACAGAAGTGAGCACAGGCTTGGTAAAGCAAGTGAAAAACTGCACGGGGTTTTAATTGCTCAGACTTATCAACCAATAGAAAAACTCTACGGGATTTTGTATGCACAGACTCTATGAAGAAATGGACACAATCTGTGTCAATGGAAAAACTTGCAAGGGGTATAGCATCCACGGAGTTCACAAAGGCGTGCAAGGACTTGACTCAGCGAGGAATCTGCACGGGGTTTTGATTCCACAGAGTTTGCTAAAGTGTACAGGGACTTGAAGACCAGAAGAACTATGCACGGTGTATCATGTGCACGGACATAAAGTGCTCGGAGTATTATATGCTCAGACCTTGTACATAAATATAAAAATAAAATGTGCATACTCGGCGTTGATTCCCATAATGGGTCCTCATGCATAGGGGCAGACGTCAGCCGAGCGTGACCTGACCTTCTGCATACCGCCATTTTATATACTGTGGGGTCGTGGCACGCGCACACTCATGGAATGCGACGCAATGGTTAAATGTATGCAAAATGAGTGTTCTTCTTCCTCTTTTCTCTTTATTTATATTTTTTTTAGTGAAGTATGTAGGATAGTACTATTTTATTAGTGGAATGCATGCAGGGAGGCCTCTCAGTTGACCAATTCCCTTCCCCTTCGTTACATGATTTGCAATATTCAGTCCAGTTCTTCGAGTCCTCCACGGTTCACTTATTCTAGCTGAAGTGTTTTATCGTTATTTGTTCCATTTGTTTGCTGCTTCCTTTTGTCTTTTAATGTGTTGTCATTCCTGGCAAAAATTCGATAGCATCTTCCCTTGACGCGGATGCTGGGGGGGTTAAGGAGAACACGCCCACAAGGAGTGGCGTGACCCAACAACGCGAGGTGCGTGCCAAGGGCACTAACACCTTTAAGAAAGCTTCCAAGAAGTCAACGAGCAGGAAAACACAGAGTTAGAATAGGTTGCAGGGGCATTGGGTAAGGACTGGTAAGGGCACCCTGGACAGGAAGGGCTGACAGGTGTGCCGAATGGGAGGTTTGAAGAGCGTACCGGGTGGCGTTTGGGGTTTAGGAGTATACCCGGCTAGGAGAGGTTGAGGGTGTGCCGGTCGAGAGAGGTTAAGGGTGTACTGGGCTGGGAGAGGTTGAGGACTGCGCCAGGCTGAGGAAGTTACGGGCGTGCCGGGCTAGGGTGGGTTGAGGAGTGCGCCAGGCTAGAAAGGTTAAGGGTGCGCAGGGCATTGGCAAGTTGACTGCGCCGGATGGGGGGTAGTCAAGGTGTGTCGGTTGAGGGTTTGGGTGGAGAACGCACTGGCTAATGGCTATGTCCAGGGCATTGAACGGGAACCAAGGATTTTGGCTGCTTAAGGGAAAGAGCCAATGGTGTTCAGAGAGGGGAGGACCTCTACTGTAAGGAGCCAATGGAAGGCGGCCAACTCCACGCCACCACGCCAGCGACGCCATCCATTGGGTTAGATAGACACTGCAACGTTTCGGAGAGCAAGCAACCCACAGAGCAAGAAGGCCAAGGGAAAGAAGACAACAAACCATGAAGTGCATCGCATAGTCGAGACTAACCATAACAACAAGAAGAAAATGACATTGTTCATTCACGAAGAATAGAGTGGTAAAGACCAACCAAGGGGTCAAATACAGTGTAATAAAATGGGATGCAAGGGGGGAAAGAGACGAGCAGCAAGAAACGGAGAAAACCCGAGGAGAGGGCCAGGGTCAAGGAGGAGCGAGGGCTCCCTCCTATCTCCCGTTCCCTCCGATTATATTCAGGGACTCTCCCTCTCTTCTTTCCTTTCTACTGCTTACTCTCTCTCTCTCTTTCTGGCTTCTTCTTTCTCGGAGCTCCTTGAGCCTCCCAGGAGCTAGACTAGTCACTTTCTTCTCCCCCTCGATGCCTCTTCTGCGGGTGTGTCTCTCTCTGTGTGTACATACCTATTTCTTCTCTGGAGCGAGGGATTTTTATAACTCTGTTGGCATTGACGTCCGCTGGCGACGGGCATTGATTAGAGGTTGACCCCGAGTCTTGTCTCCCGACAGGGAATATTTGCATGTTTGCATCAGAGGATGACACCTAAGCTAGGTCTAGGCTGGTCCACCATGATCCTGCTGCGTGCCAAGGGTCATAGGTAATGACCGGTGTGTTTGTTGTCGGTGACACCGGTCTAAAGGCTGGAACGTGTCACCAGTTGCGGAGGAAGGGGCACTGCACTGGGTGGAGGGACTTAACAGGTGTACCGGTCGAAGGGGCTTAGAAGCGTGCCACTGGAAGGGCATAGAAAGCGTGCCGCTGGAGGGGGTTGAAAGTGTGCCATTGAGGGGCTTGGAAGTGTGCCGTTGAAAGGCTTGGAAGTGTGCCGTTGAAAGGCTTGGAAGTGTGCCGTTGAAAGGCTCAAGAGTATGCCGTTGAGGGGCTTGAAAGTGTGCCATTGAGGGGGGGCACCATGGGTGTGCAACGAGGCACCAGGGGTGTGCCGTGGGAGGGCTACCACTGGTGTGCTGTTGGAGCGGCACCAAGGGTGTGCCGTTGAAGGGCTGCCACTAGTGTGCCGTTGGAGAGGCCCTTGGAGAGTGCCGCTGAAGGGCCACACGGGGTGTGCCGGGCACAAACCGTTGAGGGCGTGCCGGGTTCTGGTTGTTGAGGGCGTACCGTTGGGGAGTCCTTGGAGCGTCACGTTGGAGAACACCTTAGACGTGCTGCTAGAGGGGGCTTAGGGCGTGCCGTTGGGGCCGGATGAGCCCATTGCCAGCAATGGTTGTAGTCTATTGATTTCTCTTCAGGGACTTAGGGATTGTGAGCCTCCTGGGGTTGGTTCTTCTTCGTTGTTGGGACACCGATGATGGCTTCACGACAGTGCATGTGTTCGGGGGAATGTTTACTTCCCCGCAAGGGCAATAACATTCCTCAGAGCCTGGGTGTCCCATTTCTCTGAGGGCTTCTTCACTCAGTTCCATTGTAAACGTAAGACTAAGCGGGACATATGGACGTGCAAGTTTGTGCATCCACACATAACCATGAATGTTTCAGAACTTCCACTCTCCCGGACTCGGTGTGGAAAGAATATCAATGATGCCCTGCTAAGTTGGATGTGGACCCTGGGAACCATCTCGTTTTGATCACGATCTGGTGCTGTCTCGGGCCAATAGTTCGTCGAACTTGACCCATCTCTACCAGGATCCAATCCCGCATTATCATTAAGCTTGCCATGTTTTTTTTAACTAAAGTAATACCTAGGCAGATCCAAAGATCAGCTAGGCTTTTTATTAAAATAGCAAAAAGAAAAGTGAACAAGCAACTCGAGCCAACAAAGTAACACCCTTCAAAGAGGGGACAAGGAAAAAAGGAAGAGGCTCGTCGGAAATAAAAATTATAGCCACAAAAGAAAAAAGAGACGGGAGCCCAACAATAGGCTAAGAGCAATAACGAGGATTAGATTTGTGGCGAGCGCTCCTGGTCATCTTGCGGTTGGGGATCTCCCAACCAAGATCATCATCATCATCATCATCAGGGTCGGATTGAGCATTGACAGTAGCTGGCGGAGGAACAACGGGGGGCACTACACTAACGGTCACAGTGGGAGCTACCAAGGTAAGCACAATATGATGGGGCTTCAGAGATGATGAGGGTGGTGCCACCAAAGAAACTGAGTGAACCAGGCCACGCGCATCCACGCTGGAAGAATATGAGCCACCATCTGGAGGACCAGCAACCTTGGCCAATACAACGCCATGGGGCTTAAGAGATTGTGCAGCATTATCAAGCCGATGAGTCACTAAAGAAGACGAGGCAACACCAATGGTAGGCTACTAAAGAGGGCTAGCAGGGGCATCCAAGAGATCAGCAGTAGCACCATCATAGACAAGAGGGTCAACATCAAAGGTCGTAGGAGAGACTGGCGGGGTAGGCACAACACCTGGATGTGGAGGTTTCACAGAAGCAACAGGAGAAGGTCTGGTACCCTCAGCCATGTCAGACATGGGCTGGAGAGAAGCACGAGCAACTAGAGCCGCAGGAGAAGAAGGCTGGACCATAGGAGAGTTGCCAAAGATTGGCAAAGCGTTAACTTCATCCCTTAAGACATGTAGGGCGGCCAAGCGAGCCAAGCGCGCTGCATCCATGTGGGGGCCAACAGAGGGATGCCCATCGGCGGCAGGGTCACTCGGCACGTAGGTTGCAGAACGGTTGGAATCTCTAGAAACCACGGCGGGAAGGTGGCAAGCTTTCACAACAGCAACACTGGAAGCCGAGGGAGAAATGGCCAGGGCAGCTGAACCAATGGAGGAAGCAACCGACGGCAATGGAGTTCCCAAAGTGATACCCAGGATAGCATCAGCCTGGCAAGCAGGAGGAGGGGCAGAAGCAGAGCCCAAAGAACCAGAGTCTGCCATAGCAGCAGTCGGGGAGGAGACCTTTGGTGGAACAGCAGGACCCGAACCCGCCATAACATGAAGAGGGGCAGAAGCAATCAGAATACCAGAGGAAGATGGGCCCCCAGTCTCCACGATTGAAGAGTCATTAGGAGCAGCAGGCGCGGGAGAGATGTTAAGGACAACTGGGGGGCCTGGATCTGCCACGAAAGCGGGAGACTTAACATGAAGAGATGCCTCTTGATTGACCATGCCAGCAGAGGGCATAACTGCAGGAGATGAAGGGTCAATAGCATTGGCCTGAGCAATAATAGAGGGACACATCCGTTGAGCTGAAGGAGCACCGTCGCCCATCAAGGAGGAAGGCATCGCGTGAGGAGACAGTTCAGCAACAGAAGCAGTAACCTGAGACAAGGGGCTAGCTGGGCCATCATGGGCATTAATGAGAAGGTGAGGAGACCTGGAAACTGCCTGCCAGACATGCGACGCCGCACGCAGAGGAGCTCCTTGGCCGGAAGGCGGAGGAGCACCGCCGGAGGTCTCGATATCATGAACACCAGCTTTCTTGCAATGAACAGAGGAGTGACCTAGGTGCAAACACGAAGAGTAGTAGGCTGGCAAACGAGGGTAGACAATAGGTTGCCAAAAGCCTTTCGCACCAATGCCAACCTAGATCCTCTCAAGGAGCCGCTGAGACACGTCCAAGAGAACACATACCCGAGTAGCATAAGTCCTGGACAAAAATAGAGTATCATGATCCACAAGCAAAATAGTCCCAATACTCCCTGCAATGGACTTGATCATGGCCTCTAAGAAGAAATCGGCAGGGAGGCTAGGGAATTCCACCCACACGGGCACAATAGGAGAATCAACTTCAGGAGAAAAATCCATAGACCAGTAGGCAAACTTAAACAGGCAGCCCATAATAAGAAGAGAACCTTTCAATAAGACCTTGATATAATCATCACGGTAAAGAAACCGCAGGAGAAGATGACGACTGTCCAAGGCACTCATGGCAAAATCCATCTAGAATTGAAACCTTTGAGAGAGGTGTGCACAGATCTCAGAGAATGGAGGCCGGCCACGAGGGGTGAAGGCAATGATAGCAAGTTCGAGGGACTTGCAAGAGGCTTCAACTTCTACCAAGGAGAAAAAGGTAGTAGGTTTGCCAAGGTCTGTGTACGCTGGTAGATGGATGGAGACAGGAATGGCTGGAGGGGCCATAACCTGTCAGACAGTCTGCACAAAGGATGAAGGGGAACCATGAATCCATGTAGAAGGAGGATGCACGTTGGAAGCATCTGCCGAAGAGGGGCCCAGAGTTGCATCCGCAGCATCATGTACAGCGTCAGATGGGGCAGCATGAAGAGGGACCGACGAGGTTGCAGTAGCCACGGAAGAAGTAGCTGCATGATGGAGGGCCAGCGTGGCTGCAACAGCATCAGGGAGTAGGACTGGAACACCAGGCAGAGAAGAAGAACCCACAGGAGGAGATGAGACCACAGGGAGAGGAGGGACGAGAGGGGGAGGGCCAGGTCCTCTCCCGTGAGAAACCATTTTTTGTTGGTTAAACTTGCCATATTCACGGCAGACATCTGCGCGATTTTGTCATCGTCTTTTATACTACAAACACGGACTTTTGTCCGAACACGAAATGACCCGTGGGTGACCGACATTGTCTATGACTGTTTGCACCCCAATTGTCTAAACGTAGCTTGAGATTTCGTTCTCTCATTTCGTTAATATGAATTTCAGGCCGTAGGGCCCCTTTTCCTGGTGACTAATCAAGGGTTTTTCCTTCTCCGAGGGGATGTAATTAACACCGTGACCTTCATGGCGCGGCAGTTCTTTGTCCTGACATGACACACACAATCGTCTGACTAGTCAGATCGAACTCACCAGGAGCTTCCTTGAAGCCCGAATAAATCATCACCTAGGTGACTGGCACGCCCTCGCACTCAATAAACTGAATAAATGAACAAACAAACAAATAAATGAATAAACAAAAGAAGTGTTCCAAAGTGCATCCACAGTAGTAGACAGATCTGGCGATGCAGAAGTGCCAGCAGATGATGAAGAGCTATTGGTAGCATTATCAAGTAATGATCTTTTTCTTACATCATGGACCATAGATTCTAGATGTCCGTTCCATTATTTTCTACACATGGAATAGTTTGATACTTACGGGAGCTATGAGAGTGGAGTAGTTGTGCTCAGTGATGATCACCCCTATAAGGTAGTTGGTATTGAGCACATCAGAATCCAGATGCATGATGATGTCATCAAGACACTAGGAGATGTCAGGCATGTTCCAGAAACTAAAAAAATGATATCTTTGGGTTATTTATGATAAAACCGTATGGACGCCTAGAGACCAAATCCTACAGATGGAATGTACGGTGAGTTGAGAGCTTGCATGGCTATTAGAGTTGAGTGCTAAAACTTGAATAGCAGAATTTTAATTGGCCATTAATTCACCCCTCCCCTCTTGATTGCCATATTCCTGGACCCAACAAACACAATAATCTAGATAATAATGCATGGAAATAAACAAATACTCACTAAACAACTACAAGGTCCAGTGTATATCATGTCCAAATAAGTATAGTCAACAAAAAAGAAAAGTACAGGTATACGGGGCATACCCCGGATCTGGCAACTGGCGACTAACCCTGACTGTTGGAACCACGCGGATCCTCGGGCACGCTTCTCACCAACCTCGTCTTACCTAAAAACATGGGGGTGAGCCTCATTTCATAGGCTTAGTAGGGATCCTGCGGACCCCACCTCGCAACAAGAGAAACAAGATAGCAAGGTATGTACAAGCATGGAAAGCAATGCTACCTAACGAAAGTATGACAGTAGCAGCGATAAATAAATAGAAAAACTCACTACCACTAACCGTACCCACCACGTGTCACACTGAACAAACCGATCACGGTCCGATAGAAAACAAGTCCATACCTGCCAGAAGACAGGAGCACCACCCACTAGAAGCAAGATCAGATGCGTCCCCCGATATCTTACACCGTGCCCTAGTGTCTCCCTACATATCCCAGGCGGAGACTAAGACACACAACAAGTATCACGAACAAGGACTAGCTAGGGTCGCACTTATCAACGCGGGTCCGACGCCCCCAACCACGTGTGCACACATAGACCATGCGCTCTAGGTCAGGCCCTCTAGCTGGTTTTCCTCCCAGCCCGGACGCAGGCTGCAAAGATGAGGGGCCATACAGTGACCAACCTAAAAATCATCTCTCCCTGGGTCACGCTCTCCACCACTCCCAAGTGGGTCCGCACATGCATGCATAGGAAATCTATGACTAGTGGACGGGTCACTAGAGGTAAGACTCTAACTCACAGAAACCTCAGCTCGTCACGCTGACAAGGTGCAGAAGCGACCCTCCGCACCACACCGACTCTCGGTGGCGCAGACCAACGGAACACAAAAGTTGAGATGATAACAGGGCCCAACAACCCCTGAAACGACGGGCACACAACCTGTCTCAAGTAAGACACTGCGAAAAGGAAAGCATGAACATGCCCCTCAGAAGAGGTGCGATCAAGAACGTGCCCCCCAGGGGCATCGCGATCCAATGGGAATGCGACCACCTCGAGCGGCGCGATCTGGTCGGAACACGACCCCCAGGGGAGGCGCGTTCAACAGAACGTGCCCTCCTAGGGCGACACGATCCGAGTAGAATGCGCACGAGCCACAGGGTGAGATAATGGACCTATGCGATCGGTCAACTGTGCACGATCTCCACCACCACACTATTCATCTCCCCGATGAACGTGATCATACGACGCGTCATGTTCCTCAAGAATGTGACCCTTGTTACCACCACGATATAAAACTGAGCCGAAATGGCATACACCCGCGGGGAAAGCCCGATCCATGCCCCATTCACCCCCAGGTGAAGGGGAATACAAAGGGGAACCCTTCCCCTGGCCCTCTAGCATCAAAAGGAACCCAACAAATGACCAAAAACCTTAGAAAATGCTAGATCTGGTGCTCAAACCCCAAATCGTGCATTTTCTCACCCTGGCACAAAATAACCCCTCTCGACCTCTCCTCGGCCTAGAAATCACAAGAATGGGAATACAAAGAGCAGTGATCCGTCCCCCTACCTCAAAGAATCCCGAAAACCTCTGAATCGCCACTGATTGCCAAATCTCGTTCAAACCACAACACCACGCCCCTGCCACGAGATCACCATCGTCATGCTTGCCTCGTCGCCACCGTCGTCACCACGCCACCACCTCGGTCCGCCGTCTATAGCTGGAGGAGGAGAGGGTGTCACGGTCGCTCGAATGGGGAAGGGGTTGCAACGGTCAAATGGGGTGGGGGATCTCACGGGAGTGAAGGGAAGAGGAAAAAGAAGAAGGAGGGGAAAAAGAAAAGAAAAAGGGTTTATTATATAGAAATCCAAAAACTTTAAAAGATATGAAAAAATGGAAAAATCATTTTTATGACCCTCGGAACATGCTCGACACACCGGTAACGTCCCGGAGTAAGAGAATGCAATGCTTTTTCCGAAGGCTCGTCAGGAAAAACACGCGTAAACCTCAAAGTGCTCTCCGGGACTCCCAAAAGTGATTCAAAATTCACGGATCCAGATCCAAAAAATATCTGAAAAATCAGGGACATTACATCCCTCCCCCCTTAAACAAATTTCATCCTCAAAATTTAAAACTAAAGTACATGAGTAGGGAAGGAAACTCACTCAAACAGGTAGGGATACCGTTGCCGCATCTCATCCTCTCGCTCCCACGATGCTTCACCACCAGAATGACGCTACCAGACTACATTTTCCAAGGGAATAACCTTATTTCGCAAGCATTGCTCACGTCGATCCTCAATGCGGATAGGGTACTCCAGAAGGAACAGATCTGGGGTCACCTTGGGCTAAACGGTGTCCTCCAAGACATGAGAATCATCGGGCACATACTTCCGCAGCATCGACACATGAAACACGTCATGCACAACAGCTAGCTCCGGGGGTAACTGCAATCGATAAGTGACTTCACCAATACGCTCGACAATGGGAAAAAGACCAATGTAGCGGCGACTCAACTTCCCACGCTTGTCGAAGTGCATCATACCCTGCATGGGAGAAACTCTCAGAAATACTCGATCTCCCACTACAAAGCTGAGAGGTTGCCTCCTCCGATTGGCATAACTCTTCTGTTGGCTCTGCGCCGCCAACATCTTCTGTCGAACGAAATGCACCACTTCGACACATTATTGCACCAGATCTGGTCCCGTCAGGACACACTTGCCCACCTCGAACTAATCAAGCGAGTCCGACAAGGTCACTCGTACAACGTCTCATAAGGAGCCATACCAATGCTCGAATGATAGCTGTTGTTATAGGCAAACTCCACTAACGACAAATGGTGGGTCCAACTCCCCTGCCACTCCAGGCAACACGATCTCAACATGTCCTCGGTTTAAATGGGTCCTCTCGGTGCTAGAGAGGTTGGGGACTAGTTTCCCCTTGTTTTCCCCTTCACGTGGGCGTGAATGGGGCGTGGAATGGGATTTTTTGTGTAATTCACTGTTTTGGGGCTCGGGACGACTTAGCGGTCCTTCCAAGAATCGCTAGGGGGTGAAGCGGTCAGGTGGAGACTACTAGGGGTCCCCCTATGTCAATTCGTGCCTTACGGTAGTGCGATAGACCGCTACCGAGCTTTGCGGTCTCCAGGAGACCGCTAGGATGTGCCTTGCGGTCAGGGCATGACCGTTTTCCATTTCGTGTTCGATTCGAGGTCGGGTGGGGTAGCGGCCTTGCGACTGACCGCTAGCTGTGGCTAGCGGTCAGGCCAAGGACCGCCACCCTTCTTGGTGGTCTGGAGGTGACCATTTTTAGTTTTAAAGTCTTCCGGGCCTTACGGTCTTGGCTGGACCACTAGGCCAGGCCTTTCGGTCCAGAGGAGGCCCCTAGCTCCCTAACGGTCTAGAGAGGACAGCCAGGTGGCTTTTCATGTCCGCCGTGTCTGTTTTGTTCGTGTTGGTCTCCGGTCGACCCAGTTGTGACCCAGTGGACAACCTTTGGCCTCGTGGATGTCCCAAACATCGTGGGTCCTGTGTTCGTATTTTGGGGAGGTGTCCGGAGGTACCGTGTTACCTCGATTAGCATGCCCATGAGTCTTGGGGTCCGAGTGACCCCATGTGTGTTCTGAGTTTTCAAGTGGGCCGTGTGTATGGCCTTGGACTGTGAGTCCAGTCAACCAACCTAGGGCTGGAGATTTTTCACGTGTCCTGTGGATGAGAGATCCACCCAGCGGCTGGTGAGCTACCTTGAGAATCATGTCACCGTGGTTTCAGACCTAGGGATTAGGCCGGATTGATGGCGTTGTGCCGTCACGCGCAGCGATCTTGACCAGAGTCTCGTGACTCAAGGACCGTTGGGTTATTAGGTCCAGTAGCCTATCTAGAGTCTAGTGGCTGCGAGCCACTTGTTTCTTTGAGTTACTCGAGATGGGTGCGTGTGTGGTTTTCAATGTTCACATTTTGTGAGCCCCCACTAGTCGTACCTTTCCTATGCATGCAGGTGTGGACCCACTTGGGAGTGGTGGAGAGCATGGCCCGAGTGAGACGATTTTATGCTAGTTACCGTAGGGCCCCTTGCCTTTGCAGCCTGAGTCTGGCTAGGGTGAAAACTAGCTAGAGGACCTGACCTAGAGTAGATGGTCTGTGTGTGCACGCGTAGCTGGGGGCAGAGGACATGCGCTGATGAGTGCGACCCCAACTAGTCCTTGTTCTGTGTCTAGTATGGTGTCTCAGTTCCCATTGAGCCAGAGGGAGACACCTGAGACGCGGACTAAGATGTCAGTGGATGCATCCGGCCTTGCTTCTAGTAGGGGGGTACTCCCATCACGTGACGTGAGTTTGTCGTGACTCGAGGTCCCATTTATCGTCTGCGAGATGAGATTTTGAGTGTAATTTTTGGGTATTTCCCGGAGTTGAGGTCAGGGGTTTCCGATGAGCATCACCGAGGATTTTTCCCTAGACGGCGTAGAGTTCACATCGATGAGGTTGTGACTGTATTTTCGAACCACGTGATTTCAGAGTGGACCTTCGTGTGTGGGCACAGGCCTCCACGACATAGGTGTCATGTCGTTTTCCTGGTAGCGTGGCTAGGGTGGTTCATGTTCTCGTGGTCCCCCGACCGTGAGATCGGGGTGTTGGGTTCCGTTTCGGTAGGAGTAGTTATCAAGCCGTGGTTTCATCGACTGTCGTGTTTTGGAGATTTGTGTACGACTGCACTTTCTGTCGTTGTTATTGTAGCTACCCCTGCTGTTGCTATTTTTCTTGCTGCAGTTGGTGCTTTTCGCTATCACCGTTATTTTCGGTTGGGATTCTGCAGGACCCCTACTGAGCCAGTGATAGGAGGCTCACCCCTGCTTTTCAGGTGAGACGGTTCTTCCTCGAGGTTCGAGGGTGCTACGCGAAGGTGTTTAGTTGCCAGTCGCCGGACTGAGCGCTCACTCGGCATTTGGTACATTCTCTATCTTAGACTGTACTTTCTGTTGGACTGACTCTATTGTAGTTAGTTGTTAATTTCTATTAATTATTGGATCGTCCTGCTTTATTTCCTATTTCCATGTACACCACACCTATCCTTTTAGCCCTTCTGAGCCCTCCGACTTGTGGGCGATGGGCCAGGATTCAAATGGTATTATTGGGTCATTCTCGGTATCCGGATCTTGGGTCGTTACAATCAGTCTGGGAGTTGTGTGTGTTCAGTTTCTGATATACTCATCTATCAAGAGGGGGAATAGTGTTGCACATTTCATTGATAGAATCTAATTCACTGTTTAAGGGAGAGAACGTTTCTACTGCTTCTATCAAACTATTTTTTAATTTAATGATGTCAAAGGGGGGAATAGTTTGACATGAGTCAGTATGAATTATATGTGATAAATTGGTCATAATGAAATGACTCATAGTGTTGCCATCATCAAAAAGGGAAAGTTGTCGTGTCCCTGTGATTTTGATGATGTCAAATACTATGACTCATCATTAGTCAGTGAATGTGATTTATGTTTTAATGATGATGTCATATGTTTAATGTCATATGTTTTGAATTTGTGAAGAACTGAATGTGTGAAGAACAGGTTGGACAACAAGCTAAGTGTTGAAGGTAGTGATGGGTTTGATGAAAACCAAGCTAGTAGCAGCAGCTCAAGCTCAAGGCCAACACTTTCAGAGGCAAGAGCTAAGGTGAACCTGAAGTCATTATAACTCAGTTGAGACTTCACATGCCAACAGGTCAACAGAAGTCAACAGTTCAAGATGTGCTTGAAGCCAAAAATGGTCGACCGATTTGCAACATTCGATCAACCGCAGTCACAAGGCAGAGCCCTGAGCTAAGAGTGAAAAATAGCCTACACGGGTCACAAATACCCATTAAGGGTGACAAATAGATGAATGCTGGTGACAAATAGCTTTTAGACGATGGAAAATGGCTAAAAAGTGTTGGGTCTCCTCTGGCTTTGAATGAAGTAAGGTGGAAACCCAATTCACGTCAGAACCCAAGGTTCTGAGCCTTTTAATGTCAGCTATCGCGAAGAGGTGTGACTATTGGGTGAATTCATAGGTAATTAATGGAAAATTCATAAATTCATCTGTGACAAATGAAATGACCTAAAACCAAGGCCGTAATTTTGAAAGGGATGTCAACTACATCTTCTCTGTTGAGGTCGGGGCCAAATACTGCCTTCATGCTATGATTATATCCAAATTACCTCGGGCTACCGAAGGGTTGTGACATAAATAGGGGAAAATAAATGAATATCTAGCAAAAATCATAACTCAGGCTAGGGATACTAAAGTGCGATGAAACCATGACCCAAAGTTAGATCTAGAAGTTCTCTTGATTTCATCTGAAGAGAACCCAACCTAATTCCCAACGGAAGGGTGCGCCCACTAGCACATATGACCAGTGGTCGAACGGTCACACCTGAAGAGGGGTGATCCCGAGCTGTCCCTGAGCTGAGGACGATGACCATGATTGTGAGAACTACAAGAAGGGAAACGAATCAGGAGTGCCCAGAGATGGATCCCCAGGGAAAACCCTCCGATGCTTAAGTCAGCAAATATGGTAGAGCTCTGATACAAAGTAGATGGGTGAGGAGGAGATGGGGGCACGAGATTCCTCTCCACCAAGTGCTGAAGTGGCTCTTGCTCAGGGTTAGTGTTGCTTAGCTGCGCTTACGTCTCACAGGAGGGCCTCCCAGGTTTATATAGTGACTTATGGAATGTAAGAGCCCTGTGAGCCGAGGAGTTTCAGGGGAGGTTACGTCCTCTTCGTGGGTTCTTTATGACCCGGGACTCTTGATTTTCGTTATCCTCTTGATTCTCCTACTTATAAAGGGCACGCAATGATTGCATAGATAAGCTTCCATCAGTCGGCCCGAGCACGGGGCCTTGGCTCAAGGGAGTCTCTCGAGCGATAGGTGCGAGGCTCAGGTGGGATGCAAGGTCCCGAAGGGACTTTCCCGATCGATCTAACGCTCAGACTTCCGAACTCGTAGGTCGCCTAGGAAGCGCTTGATTCGAGTAAGTTTATTCGGCTTGAAGCTAATGGGCCCCGATAGGAGCTGCCACTCTAAGGAGCTGAGCCTTGTTTGGTCTGGCGGAACCTCATTTGGCCGTTCCTTTCCAGGCGTTATAATTCCCCCTTTCCAAAGCCTCTGAGAGTAAAGTGGGAAAGACCAAGGCCATGGTGCCCCAGTATCCAGCCATCCAGCCTCGGTCATAGTTGATACCCCAGTCGAATGGATCACCTGCAATGGGAGCGATGTCACCGGCCACCTTGTCTTCTGCCGCCGCTGCATTGGAGTCACTGAGGATTATCAACCTTGGCACCCGCACCAAGAGAGGGACTTGGACCCTATCCTCTAGTGCCACGGTTTTCGGAAGACTCAGAGCCATCGCGATAATGCCATGAAGATGGAGGGGGACAGTAGGCCTACCCACTATCATTACTATTTATAAACAAGAGACGCCTTCCTCCAATGGCAGAAAGCATTCCATTATTCACTTGTGAAACAAGGAAGAAGATCACTGAGAAGTAAGCACACACCACGAGGAAATGGAAGGGTGACCAAAAGGAAAGTTTTATTTATGAGTAAGGGGGGAGAGTACATAGATGTTACTTGTCCTCCTTGGGATGGAACCTGTCAAGAAGAAAGTCCAAGACCCCCTTGTTGGTGTACAAGTGGTTCACCTTCCCTAAGGCCTCCCACCGGCCGTCCAGGTACCCACGACGGTAGTCCTCAGAGACACCTCTACCGCTAGTGCTGTCCCCAGGCGTCGGCTTTGGCTTCGGTAAAGCCTCCTTTCGGAAGCATAGATGCTTGGGGGGGCCCTCTCAAGAGGAAGGGTTGGACTCCTCCGATGACATCTTTAGGAAAGGCTTACTGCAATGAATGGCAAACTTAGGATGGCTGCCAACACCCCCACTGGATGCTATTTATAGTAAGGAGACGAAGCCTGCAGAAAGAACAAGGAACTCAACCACCTCTCTGGCCCCATATTCGAAGTGACGAATCCTGAAGATCGCACCCTCTCAGCATGATCCCCAAGATACCGCTTCGTATCCCACGAAAAATATCTAGAGCAGAGGAAAAAGAAAGCCAGTTACTTGGTAGACACCGAAAGTTCTGATCTTTGTAAGGAAATAGAAAGTCTTTATTTCAAAATCAAAAAAGGTGTATAGATCGGAGGGCGATTGCCCCAATACAAAAGGAAAGAGAAGACAAGTACAACATGAAAAAAAGAAGGAAAAATACAATGCGAAGAGAATAGGAAAGAGAAAAGAAGATGGCGAGCACCCTCGCAAGAGCTCACCCCAACAGTCGCGTCTTGTGGCCCTTGGTCTTGGACTTTGGGCACGTTTCCAACCACGATCTCGGGAGGTAGCGGGTCGTCAATCAAGTCAACCAAGTTCTCCTCCACCGATGAACCACCCTCAGTTGCGTGCCCGCCAGAGCTCGGCTCTACCGCCTGCTTCTCGGTGCTCGGCTCCTCCTCGCCAAGTTCCTCCTCATTGTCACTAGCCTCAAGAACAATGGGCATCAGTGGAGAATGCAGGGTAGGCACCAGGACACCCAAGTTCTCAGTCGCAGCCTGGAGAGCAACTGACCAACCCTCCTGGAAGCCATGGTCCCTGGCTGGACCATAAACCTCGAGGTCTGCCGCATTCAGCTCATCCTAGAAGTCCGAAGATGAGTGGTAGCGTGCAACCGCCTCCAACCTGATGGCTGTCATTGACGTGTAGATTATCGAACTTCGTCTCTGCCACCGGAACTCTCTCCTCTGCAGCGTCTACCAACAGTCCTAGCTTGGCCGCTCGGGCATCAGCAGCCTCGGCCCTCCTGGTTGCCTCCGGGAGGGACTCCTCAGAAACCTGGGCCCAAGCGCAGAGAGCATCCCAGTCCAACGGCGGGCGGCAGGAGGCGAGCCCTCACCTCCTCCATGCTGAGCGCCTCACCCTCCTGGCTACGAGCCTTGCCCTTATCAAGAGTATCCTGTAACATCTGAATCTATCCGAAATCTAAAAATCAGCTCTACATCTGTTTCAGCAAGTCAGAGGATGTCTCTGCTAGACATTTATTCCCCTGACAAGAGTAGCCTTTTGACGGCCTCTTTAAGTGATAGCGGATCCTTCAAGTCAGGCTATAGATCTTGGAAAGCAGATGCGTCCAGTTCTGGATCCATTCTGGGAGAGCATGAGTGTGTCGACACATCACGGACAAGGTGTCGACACATTCCTTCTAGTGCTTGAACTAGCACTGACCTTGGTCTTGCACCCCATAATTGCACCGGCCTGGTCTTGCATTGAAGGCAAGACTTGCACAGACCTGGTTTGTGAGCTCCATACTTGCACCGACCTGGTCTTCGTTGAAGGCAAGTCTTGCACTAACTTTGCTAGGGAAAACCTGCACCGACCTTGCTAGGGAAAACCTGCACCGACCTGGTCTTACGTAGAAGGTGGGGCTTGCACCTACTTGGTCTTGCACTGAGGCAGGACATGCATCGACCTTGTATGTTACGCTGACGAAGCATGCACTGACCTTGTAGCAAATGTGCACCGACTTTGGTTCATGCGAGTCTTGGTTGTGCACCGACCTTGTTTGCTAAAGTGAAAGGGTTGCACCGACCATGTTCCTTTGAAACCAAGCATTGCACCAACCGTGCTTGTGCTGGTGAAGGGATTGCACCGACCTTTCTTGTGCTGGCGAAGGCATTGCACAGACTGCTACAGTGTACTGCACGGACCTTGTAGCAGATGTGCACCTGCCTTCCTCTTCTCTTGTGAAGGATTGCACCGACCTCAGTTGTAACTGCCCAAAGCTAGCATCGACCTTGCTCTTGCGCTAGCTCAGTGTGCATCGACCTTGCTGCGTGCAGTTCACGCCGAGGTGTCGAGTCTTGGGCTCAACGTGTCGACACGTTGACTAAGGTGTCGACACTTTTCCTGTGAGTTTTCTTTAACCCGAGCTCAAGCCAAAATGCTCGATGACGCTATCTTCATGGTGTGTTGACACATCCATTCAGTAGGCCGACACTTCCAAGTTCTTTTTCTGCACTTGATCAAACCAGCGGTTACTTAAAAATATGTTAGCTAATCCACAAAGATCTGACAATAAATCATGGTTGATGATTATCAAAACCAGGAGGCTCAACATTCTCCCCCTTTTTGATGATGACAACCATGATTCATTAAGCACATGCATCCACACACTCACTCAAGGGCATTTCCAAAAATCAAGCATCTCATTCACTGTGAAGGTCAGTTGCGTTACATTCTTATATCATTCATATAGAGTTGGGCATAGACTAAACAATTTGAACATTTCACTCACATTTCAACAAAAAGTTTTAGACAAGCCAACTGACAATGCAACTAACTACATTCCCTGGAATTTACATGCATGTGATGCAAGTCATCTCCCCCTTTGGCATCAGCAAGGAGGGGGTCGTGGATACTGTGATGGAGGAGGCATGGAGCTTGAGCTGTTGCCTTGAATGTGTTGTTGGAGTTGGAGGACAGTGGTGGCCAGAGAGTCAACTTTCTGAGTCAGCTGCTCAGCCATTTGCTTCACAAATCAGTGAAGATTCTTGATATTGTCATTGATGTCCTCTAACCAATTGTGCAACATATCGCAGATATACTCTGTCTGTGCTCGCTGTTGGTCAAACTGCGTATCCATATGAACTTGTGCAAATTTGTCTTTTGCAGCTTCCTGCTGCATCTGTGCTACTTCTTCCGGCAGAGGTTTGTCCTGTAGATCAGGATTGTCATTCTGAACTGGTGGGTCCTGCTGCTTTGGTGGTTCAGGTGGATGTCCAGGTAGAATCCTAAAAATTCTATCTCCTTCCTTTTTAAAATGCATGAACTTCTCAATGAAGCGCATGCAATAGACATTGTGGTTAGGGATGCCCTTTTTCTTCTCATTTTCTAAGGAGACTCCTGCCGTGAGAAATATGGCAGTGAGGTGTGTAGCATACGGCAAGTTCCTTCTTAGCCCAGTGCAAGTGCCACAACTTGAAGAATGATCTCGGGAAAGCATATGTGCACTTCACTGAACATGCAGTAGAAAATGAACAACTGGATTTCTGTATTTCTACTCCTGCCACCCCATTGAGGGGTAATGATAGGAGTACACATGTGATGCAGTAATCACTGAAAGGGGGGGAAATGATTTGTGTTGAAATTTGTGACATGATGTTGTGTAGTATCCCCTGGGGTATTGTCCTTCCTGAATAGAATTGTATAGGCAACATCCAAATCTATCTGAAGATCAGACTCTATGTGACCATCCCTAGGCAAAAGTAGGGCTTTAGAAAGAAGCCTTGTGGAGAGTTTAATCTTCACCCGTTTGACTGTGGTAACCAGACGTTTCTTTTTCTCATCATAATATAGATTCTTGTAAAACTGCTGTACTAGGTATGGATAGTAGATGCGGTGTGCAGACATAAAACTTTTCAATCCTTGAAATTCCATAAACTACAGTAACTATGGAAAATTTTCAAGCATCTGGTGATCATTGAAGTCCACATACCTAGGGAACAAGATCCTTGTAGGATCACTCTCTTTTTCTCTAACCTCTTGAGCTGTGCTGGGTGAAGACGGAGCTGGATGTTGCTTCTCTTTTCCTTTTTCTGTAGCAGACGCCCTTGGTTTCTTTGCCGTTCACTCACGGACTGGTCCCGCGGCCGCAATGGCTTGGCGAGAGGAATATGCGTTCCTCTTTCCAGTAGCTACAGGTTTATCATGCATCAGCTTGGTTCGAGGCTCAGCCCTTGCAATGGCCTTCATTGGAGGGCGCTTGGCCAGTTCTTTCCCTTGCCGACGGGTGACGGGAGGAGCCATGGCAAGGACAAAAGAAGAATGGAGATGATGGCTAGGGTTGGTGGAACGGCTCAGAAGAGGAAGAACGGAGCGAGCTGGGAGCTAGGCTCTGCTGCGGAGGAAGATGGGGGGAATGTGTTGACCTCCGCGAGGGGCGTGTAGATGCAGTGGAGAAGGAGGCTCGTGAGGGTAAATGGTTTTGGAAGAGGTAAAGTGAAAATGAGATATTCATTGTCGAGTAAATAGGGAAAGTTGAGATTTTCCTATATATGATTTAAATGATCAGGGTGGTATTAATTGGGACGATATGAGACAGTTCATTGCCACTTTGAAAGCTAGAAGACCTCCTCGACAGCAACAGGCTCAACAGTAACTTCAACAACAGGTTCAACCCCCTCCTCAATAGCAGCAAGCTCCTGCAACCCAACCAGACATGGGGATCATCCACAACCCGTTATCGAAACACCCCCCAAACCAGCAAGTAAACCCTATTACTTCCTTCCATGAAGTGGAAAGAGGACAAGGGTAGCATGAAGAGAACGCCTCTGTCGGGGCCATAAATCAAACTCCACACCCTCCACCCCATCTTTTGCAAGCACCTCTCGCTCCAACACCTTCTCACCAACTAATCCATCCCCTTCTATGCCCCATCAACCAAAATCCCTCCACCGTCGTTAATCCCGCACCGTTACCATCCAGGCCACTCCTCATCCGCCCTCCACCATCTTCCATGACACAACAAACTCCCCCTCCAATTATCAACGCTTCACTTGGACCATCCAGGCCACTCCTTATTCGCCCATCATCAACACTTAGTCCACCCACCATCACTAATCCTCCGCCAGCAAGAACTACTCCGCCACCCAATAATCCTCCATCTTTACCCAGACCCCTCCTTATTCGGCCTCCACCTCCCCCAGCCGTTCAGGCACCCCCTGCTCCTCCACGGCCCCTGATAAAAACAACTATTTCCTACAGCTATCACTATATTATTTAACTTGACATGTTAAACACAATCATTTCAGCCTTAGTCATGAATGGATGGGATTTCTCGGGCGTGCTGACAACTGTCATACGGAGGCTTGAGAACAACTTGGAATCTAGGGTTTCAGAAAGGGGGAAGACCATGCTCCGAAGGAGTGCTCAGGAGGTAATGTCCGGCACAAACCGAGTGCCACTGGGAGGGAGTGCTCATTCTCGCTGGCAATGGAGCCCGCCGAGGAGCTTCTGGAGACCGGAAGACCCGACATCCTTCTTTTGTTTCCGCTCCCATGGGTCGACGTGCTATCAGCCAGAAGGGCACCTAGAGCACTCCTATACAGTGTGGGTGGGGAGAGCTTAGTCAGAGGGCCAACAGCGGAACGGAGCACATGCATCTCGGTCAGGCGATCATATGCCAAAGCTCTTTGGAGTGGGCTACCGAGCAAACGGCTTGGAGGGAAGGCTCGGGAGTGTTTGGCAGGGGGAGCCATGGCTGCCAACCTGTTGAACAGTCAACTGAAATGGATCAAACGATGCCTCTGGGTAATGCCGATGGAAGGAGGGGTGGATGAATCGACAGTCAAAGTACTTCTCGAGAGAGGGTGTGCAAGGAAAAGGAATGGGGAGTCACTCAGAAGCCGGAGGAGGGTTATCTGGCTATTGCGCCGAGTGCAGAGGCTGCAGAGAAAGCGGTGATGGCGGGCTTCCTTTGGTAGGAAGGAGTCCTCCTCAAAGTTCCTAGAGGGGCAGTGACGAGAGGCACCTTCCTAGATCCCAGGGAGCTCCTGCTCCCAGTCCGTCTCATAGGGGTCCCCCTCATCTTTGCAGGCGAGGTCACAACTTTGCTAGGTGAGTGGATTTGGAGAGGGATGTAGCCCCACATTCCCTGCCACAAAGATATCCATCCTGTAACGTTGTCCGAAAGTAATCTTGGACATCCTGTGGAACTGGAAGACAAGGAGGACAATCTTGGCCCACTCCAGCGAGGTGCTCAACAAATCTATGTATGCCAATGACACAATGTTCGCAATAGCTTCAATGCACCTGACGATCACCCTCAACATTGTACCCATGCTCCCACGTGGTGTGGCAACGTCGGTCTATGATGATCTTCAAAGTTGAATAGTTCTCGATCCGTTAATTGAAGAGCAAATGCAAAAGTCAAGTGATGAACTAAATAAATAATGACTAGAAACTAAGATACAAATATGTGCAACAAATACCTATTCCTAGTCATACGGGCTCAAGACCATGTAACTCCCATCTCTAAACGATCGGACGTTATATGTGGTTAAATATGTGGGATAAAAAGTTACAATACTCCATGTAAGAGTTATAGGACGTGTGGTACATCCATATGTAGTACTCATACTCTCAGGAACCTTGACTATACATAGTCGGCGGTGACTGTTGAGCTGAAAGCTGACCATATCCATAGTCATATGTTGGTGTTAAACTATAAGTATAGCCTCCTTTAGGGTATGGGTATGTGAGAACGTATACTGGCTACCCTTTGAATCATCATGTCTGTGATGCTACCATGACTGTCCATACTCAATTAGAACTTCGAGAGTTCTATGTGCTCAATCTCTCAAACTCAGACAACATGCCTTGGTAGTTGCTACTGTCTACTGACAGCATGGGCTCAAGACCAGGTGACTCCCATCTCTAAACAACTAGATGTTATATGTGGTTAATATGTGGGATAAAATCATTTCCAAACTCTTGGCTATGAGACTGGATATTGTGATTGACAGAATGGTTAATGGCTATTAATAGGCTTTTATCAGGGGCTGCCACATACATTAGAACTTCTTGGTAGCTCATGAATGTCTGCATGTCATCAATACACAGAGGAAGAGAGGAGTGGTGCTCAAGCTGGATTTTGAGCAAGTCTATGATAGGGTCAATTGGAATTGTCTATTTGATGTGCTAAGGAAGATGAGTTTTGATGAAAGGTGGACTTGATGGGTTCGGGCTTGTGTCATGTCAGCAAGTTTGCAGTCTTAATCAATCGTCAACCTTCCTCCTATTTTCATAGTGGTAGGGTTCTTCGGTAGGGAGACTCGATGCCTCCCCACTCTTTGTTCTAGTTGCACATATCTTAAGCAGGATGTGGTACTTGAGAGTTGAGACATATTGGCTGATCAAAGGCTTCCAAATCAGAACAAGTGGTCCCCGTGTCTCCTATTTGTAGTATATTGATAATACCATTCTCTTCTTAGTAGAAGATGAGAGGCAATTATTTGTTAAGACTCATATTAGAGCTGCTAGAGGAAGTCAGCGGACTGAAGGTGAATTTTAGCAAGAGCCAGTTAGTGGGGACTAACAAGGGAGATGGAGTCTACATAGATAGGACTCAAATAAAGTGAAAATACATCATATGACTCAAAAATAGACTGCTAGAACAAGCTGAGCACTTCCGGGGCGTGGTGACAGGCTGTGGAGGTTGGAACTGCTGGTGATGTCTCCCATCACAGGCCCTACTGATGTGCTAGCTGAGATAGGTGACTCTCCTCTGAGCTTGGGGATCGAGTGGCCTACGTCTACCTCACCGCCAGAGCTGTTGTTGGATGTGAGGGTTGGTGCCTCCTTGCTCCAGCGAGCTCGAGGCTACCTGTAGGGTGACCCCCTTCCTTCTCCGGAGGATTTTAAGCGGTGGCTGATGGAGTGCACCCAGGGCTACCACGCCCTTGGCTTCCCACGCAAGCCTTGGATGTCTGGGCTGGCCGGGATATGGGCTGAGGACTTGCGACTTCGCGAGGCTTAGGAGTAGAGGACTCGGAGACTGGCAGTCATCCGAGAGGTGCAAGAGTAGTGGACCCAACTTGCATCGGCCGTAGATGAGTAGAGGGGCCACGCCGAGGCGGCCGCGTCGCTTTCTCGAGATCATGCCGTGTAGTTGGGGGAGGCCAAGAGCTGTGTCGAGGCCTTGAGGGAGACCTTAGAGGAGCAGTTGCTGGCCATAGAATGGTCCCGGGCTGAGTGGCAGGCGACTGAGACTACGACTGAGGCTAGTGCTCAACTCCTATCTACTCTGGAGGTGGAGCTCGCAGCTGACTCTCGTCTGGCGGCATTGGAGGGGAACCATCCTGGGATTTGATTTTTCCTGCTTTCCCCCTTTTTGTTGTGTTACCTGGGTTGCATGCATTTTGTCACCCCAAGGGCATGTCTTGGGCTCCTTTTACAGAGTATTAATGACAACTTCCAATTTTCTTTTGTCATTTACTGAGTTGTCCCACCTCTTTTCTTGTGGAACAGTGATATATGCATGGACTGGTGACCACTTACTGTTAGTCATACTTGATTCTTCTACTATGTACTGGCATGGGTGATAGGGAACTGGGTATACCAATTTTCGGGTGTGGGAACAGGGGACTGAGCATGGGGAATGGTGCAACTGGACACTGGGTACTGGGAGCTGAGTGCTGGATATTGGGACAGGGTACTGGATGCTGGAGGCTGAGTACTGGGAACTAGGGAAAGAGTACTAGGTGCTGGGGCTAATCCTTTGAAGAGTAAAAGCCTATGTTACTGGGGAGGACCAGAATAGACCCATAAGGATGTGATGGCCTATGCGGTTAAGGCTACTGGGGTGATTCTGGAGTGTGCTGGTTATAGGCTGAGTGGCAGTATACTGGCTATTGACATGTTGTTAGTCGAAAATGTAATTCACATTGGCCTGGGGAACTGGGGTTGGGCTGACCGGGTGGCCATGGAAGGCATTGCGGCAAAGAACTGGAACTGGGACAAGGAATGGAGGTTGGAGCTGGGTTTGGGATTGGAATTGGCACTGGGACCAGAATGCAACTGGAGCTGGGGACTGGAACTAGAGTTGGCACTGGAACATGCACTCGAACTGGGATTGGAGACTGGCCGGCTACCAGCCAAGGTGTTGTAGCCGGAGGCTGGGATGGTGCTAAGACTGGAACCAGAATTGGGACTGGCCGACTGACCTTTGAAGGTGCTGTAGTCGAAATATTAGGATTGGTGCTAGAATTGGAACTAGAACTGGGCTGGCCGGCTGGCCTTTGAAGGCGTTGTAGCCAGAATACTGGAACTGGTGTTGGGATTGGAATTGCGACTGGGCTGGAGCTGGCCAACTGGCCTTTGAAGGCATTGTAGCCAGAATACTGGAACTGGTGCTGGAACTGGAACTGGTGCTGGAACTGGAACTGGGCTGGCCGGCTGGCCTTTGACGGCATTGTAGCCAAAATACTGGAACTAGTGCTGAAATTGGAACTGGAACTGGAATTGGGCTGGCCGATTGGCCTTTGAAGGCATTGTAACTGGAATACTAGAACTGGTGCTGGGACTAGAATTGTGACTGGGCTGGAGCTAGCCGGCTGGCCTTTGAAGGCGTTGTAGCTGGAATATTGAAACTGGTGCTGGGACTAGAATTACGACTGGGCTGGAGCTGGCCAGTTGGCCTTTGAAGGCGTTGTAGCCGGAATACTGGAATTGGTGCTGGGACTGGCATTACGACTGGGCTGGAGCTGGCTGGCTGGCCTTTGAAGGCATTGTAGCCAGAATACTGCTCGGGACTGGTGCTGGGATTGGAACTGACCGGCTAACTGCTGATGTGTAGTAGCCAGAGGCTGGGACTGGTCGGCTGACCGTCGAGGTGTGTAGTCGAAACGCTGGAACTGGGGATTGGAACTGGAGCTGGGAGCTGGAGCTGGCTGGTGGCCTGTGAAGGCATTATAGCCGGAATACTGTGACTGGTCGCTGATCATTGAGGTGTGTAGCCGAAATGCTGGAGCTGGAGTTGGCGATGGCTGACCCTCAGGGGTGTGTTGGCTACCATTGTTGTGAAGTGATGTTGAGCCTGCCATCGGCCTAGTGTCGCGGTCGACGACTTTCATCAGTGAGGAGTAGAGAGGGAGAGAGAGTTTTTTCTTCTCTTTACCAGCTCTACTTCCCTTGCGGGTTTTCGCCAGAACTAGCCCCCTTTTACTTTTTTCGATGCGCCCTTGTGGGTTTTCACACCGATGGGTTACCTGATTTTGTCTGAGATGCCCTTTCGAGTTTTCACCTCAGCTGGGTTGGTGGTAATTTTTGCCCCCAGTCGCCTTCTTGCGATGAGGATGATTGGGTCTGCCGGGATATCTCTATTTTTAACCCTATTTTTTATTTTTTCTTCTTTTTTTTTGAATCTGGAGAATGTCGTCCATAGCACACTATTGTCAAGGGACATAGCCTGGACCTGGAGGATGTAGATGATTGGATATTGTCCCACCCTTAATAAGGGCTCTTACAAATCATCAAGTTATGGTACTGGGGGCCACTTTGTCGTGGCAGGATGTGACTGGGGTCATAACTAGTGGGTCAGGGATTGCAGGGGAAACTAGAATCATAATGGGACCTAGAAATTCTGGATTGAAGGGGTGTAGGATGTGGGAGTGTAGAGACTGTGAGTAGGCTGGTTATCATAGGGCCCCTACGCATAGCCGAGTCCGGGCTCGGGGGGAATTACCAGCTAGATGATAGGCGTAGGGCGTATGGTCTGAGTGTGCACATGAGGCTGAGGGTTTGGACCTGCACTGACGAGCGCGACCTCAGCTAGTCTTTATTTTGTGGTACTTCTGGTTACTGAGTGTGTCTGAGTCTCAAGCCTGGGGCATTGTAGCTAGACACTTGTGTCGTGGTCTAAGACGTCAGGGGACGCATCCGGTCTGTTCTTCTGGTGGGCGGTGCTCCCGTCATGCAACGTGAGTTGTCATGTCTCAGGTTTTTATTTCTCATCTGCAAGATAGGGTTTCGGGTGTTATTTTCGAGAGTGTTCTCGTAGCTGAGGTCTAGGGTTTTCGGTGAGCGTCACCAAGGGTTTTTCCTAGACGGCGTGGAATTCACGACATCTCTACTTCTTGTGTCTTCTTGTTGGCACCTGAAATATTACTATATGGCAATCACGCCCCGAACGCGAGAAAGCTGAAGAAAGCTCAAAGAATGGTCCTCTCGGGCTGCTGAAGCCTCAGGTCACCTGACAAGAGCGTCAGGGACTCCACCTCGGGATAGTGGGAAGAAATCTAGAACAAATCAGTAATGCCATACGGCCTACCCAAAAAGTCGGTGGTGACTTGGTAATGCCGAACAAACCCTACACCTTATTCGATCAGCACGAGAATGTACCTGGTGGTCTACCACCTAATAACAAACCATCCCGAGGTGAAGAGATATCCCTGATTCCTCAAGACAATGTGCCAAAGGCCGTGTCAATAGAACACCCGAGCGACCTGATTAGGGCACACCCTACTACCAGAAAGGCTTGTAAGTGGCTGGGAAACTACCTAGCTAGGGCAAAAGTGCTCCAAGTGGTGGATCACTCACTAAGGATGCCTCGCGTATACTCAGAGCAGGTCTGATAGCACAAATCATAGTGCCGATGGCCGAATCAGTAGAAAATCTAGGTAATTCGAGCAACACATGTGGAATGCCGGAATGGGCCGTAAGCGGCCGAAAAGTTATCCAAGCAGGGAAAAAATGCTTTGAGGGATAGCCCTCTCAATGAAGATGCTCAACATACCCATGAAATGAAGTTGGGGGCACAAATTACTGTGGCGAAGTCTAAGTCAGTGAAAAACCCAGGTAATCCGATTAGCATACGTGGAATGTCGAAATAGGCCGTAAGTGGCCAAAAAGTAATCTAGTCAAGGCGAAAATGCTTCAAGGGATAGTCCACTAGACGAAAAAGCTCCGCACATCCTCAAACAAGGCATGGTGGCACAAATTACAGTGTCGACGGCCGAATTAGGATGAAACCTGAGCAATCCGATACAGGTTCGGTACGTGTCGGGAAGCACTCAGAATCACAAATCGGAGTTGGAAAGCAAGAAACCAACACTCCAAGGCTGCCACATAGAACCTTAAGCTACAGCGGATGTCGGGCTTCTGTCAAGGTCAGTTCTGAGGTAGTGAACAAAATTTACGAAAATGCCCATGAGATGAGTTTGTGCCCCATCGCGAGTCGGCACCTTGAGATGAGTCGATGCCCCTCCTCCCACCTTTCTTCATGAGTCGTCACCGCCCCCCCCCAGGTCACCGACCCTTTTCCAAGGCGATTCGACACTCATCATCCACAAATGGTGAGGCGGTGGGTCGACGGAGGGCTTCCCATCCCATCGCCAGACCGATGCCCTATTTTGCTATAAAAAGACCCCTACCTTCGAGCACAAGAAAAAAAGGGACAGGGAGAACAGAAGGAGAGAACACAGAGAGGCAGAATATATAGGAGAGGAAGCAGAAGAAGATGGAAAGAATAGATTGGTAGGCGGAGAGAGAAGCTGAGAAAAAAAGGAAGGGTGAGAGGAAGCTCCTAGGTAGGTCTCTACTACAAGGAAGTCCTAGGAGGGCCAAGATGCCTCTTCTTATGCTCTCGTCTCTTTCTTTTACTTAAGCTCTCCTGTATTTTCCATTCTCATGAAATGACATAAACTTTGCTATGGCTACATGTTTAATGTTTGGACGCTTGAGTTATTGAATGTTCGTGTCATTTCTTTTATCTTTTGCCCTCCCTTAATTGCTTTCAGGGAGTTTGCATTTCTCTACTGAGCAATGGGGTTGACGGTCCAAATGTGAGGAGGCCCTGTGAGGGCTATATCCACGCTCATAATCCTTTGATCATTCAACGTCTGCAGTCCCCTGTTCTAGATTTTGCTTCCCAAATGGCCATTGGCCAAGCTCGATGGGCAACAGTAAAGTCCCCTCCCCGGGATTAGGCACGAGTCTGGTCGCTCAATCTAGTCTGCATATATGGCATCTGTGAATATTCCTTAATGATTGACGTATGAGTATGGATAGAGTACATTATTGTTTGATCGATGAAATTTTTTAGTAATACAGGAGATGGTCGTCTGCCTTTTCACCTCTATCCCTAGGTTGTAAGGGAGGTGGTATACTCTGAAATTGCAACTGGGCTCCTATTTAGCCCGCATCATCATCTATATCATTTGCTATCTATTTTATTCCATCTCCAATATTCACCGTGTAAGAGCCACCTAGAGTTCTCCAAATTATCTTGGAGAAGTTCTGTCTCCTGAGGTGATCATCGCCGTGTGTTTACCTACTCCTTCGGAGGGTTAATGGCTTCCCCAGGGTGGTCGTACATGTGATCCATCGAGGCCTCTTCATCCTAACCCCTTATGTCAGAATGGAGTCTTTGAAGTTGCCTTTCATATCAGGGGTGTATGCATACTAGTTCACAGTAGGGACACAGGTCTACAGATTTTGATGGCATGTCTTGGACCCTCTTTCGCTTAGAACAAGAATTGTGGTTCACCTGGCGCTTTAACCATCCTTAAGTAGATTTATCTATCTGCCACCAGGGAGGAGATATATTCCTAGTTTGTTGTTTTTCGATTCGAGGTTTCAGATCACCCTAACTCTCAAGGGTCTGCCCTTCAATGGCACAGTCTCTTGAGATTTCTTCTATAAGGGTGGACAATGAACGTCACTTAAGTGACAACATCCAGAGGAGGTCACAAGTCAGATAATCCCAATTATTATGTATATCACTGCTTATTAAAGCATACCGTCGAAAATTGTTATGCTTTCAAAATGAGTTGAAGAAAATGATTCAAAACCAACTCATTACTATCAAAGGTGTCTGGTTGACCCTCCTCAACCCCACACTTGGGATAGGTCGACCCACTCGGCTAACGTCATCCACCATCATCATGCAACTATTGTGAGCTATCAGGCGGCGACCTTTATACTCCCCAACTCGGGGGCAGACGAAACCGGCCCCAATGGAACAAAACCCATTCTATAGTATCCCGGTTGGAGGCCCTTTCACCAATGCTCCTTTCCAAAGGAGAACACTAAGAAGATATTCGATATTCTCTTTAAAGAGGGTCGAATAATGGTGCACGACCCGCTACCAACCTACACGGAGGTGAAGGAAGCCCGTCCTAAATATTGTGAATACCACGCCACAATATCTCACTCTACCGAGGTGTGTAAGGATGTGCAAAATTGTATTGAAATCCTCATGCAAAAGGCGGAGATCGATATTCAAGGAGATGGCATGACGAGAAAAGGTCTCAAAAAAGCTACTGAGTAAATTTTAAAACAAGGCCGTACCGAGGGATCCCCAACCCAAAGCAACCATTCTCATGAAGCGTCATTTCAACACGAGGGGCCTCAATTGATCGACATGATGAGAAATCTTTGCAATGTCAATATAAGTCTCGGAAATATTCTTTATAATGTTGAACCCACTACCTTGGAGGGTTTAAGGTGTGAGACCCAAGCATTGAGGTCCCTTTTGCAAGAACTACGGTGAGAGCACGAGGCTCTGCTTCAGTGTCTCGCATCTTCGACAAGTAACCAAAGTGATAATGGGCTTCCGATAAATGTCAAGCCCTCACCGATGATGACTAAGACATCGGTAAATGTGGCAGACTCCCTTCCTTCGGGCAGCCATCTCCACGGAAAAAGCGGCTCAAGCAAATCCTTCAAAAAAGCCAAAGGCAACTCACCTGCGGGATTGGCAGTGTATAAAAACTCTCTATTCTTTCAAAAGGGAACATATTGAGAAGCTCTTCACACTCTGCATGAAGAATAGGATCATATCCCTGTCAAGGCCGAAGAGACCTGCGAAAATGAGCAAAACACATGAGCCCAATTATTGCATTTACCATCGCATGTTGAGCCATGTCATTGAGGATTGCTACACTTGCAAGAATGAGTTAGAAAAAACAATTCATAGTGGTGCCATCTCAAAGCGAGGACATTTGGTTAGCCTACCTCAGCCTCATGTTTGGGGAAAATCAAACTTGCCTGTAAACATCATTCATAAAAGCTCTAGAGCAAGGGCGAGGGTTGTCGCTAATCAGCCTGAGCTAGCTTCCCTTTTGGGGCGGCAAGAAGCTTTACAAGGGGGCACTCTCCTTCAAATGTCTTAATGCTTAGCCATTCGGAGAACTGTCCCAAGAGTTAAAAAAGAGGTCAGACGACTGCAACGCGATCAACAAAAGTTACTACAGCTTGTGAAGCGTGTTGACGAGCGATTGTCAGCACTCTCCCCAGTACCTTCCATTGGGGAGTTTGTCCCAGCCCATTCCTGCAAATCAGAAGCTACAGTAGAACCTCGAAGGCTGCCAAGATCTGGGGGTTGGTTGTCTGAAGATTCGGCAGACTCATCCGCCGATGAAGCTCCGCAGAGGTTATACTCCTTCACTCGATACAAAACTTAGAAAATATTTCATATCTGCCAAAGAGAGGGGTTGATACGGCTCCCTACGCCAAACAGTAGTCCGAGTACCAGCATAAGACACCAGCATGGTTATTGCATGTACCATCGTGCCATGGGCCATGTCATCTATGATTACTTTGCCTTTAAGGACCTCGCGAGGGATTTTATCACCCGACGAGTGATAAATATAGACTGTCATCTCCATAGACATTCAAGGTCTCCCGTACGGGGCCAATCAATTTTCTCAGTGAATGCCATTCATGGATCGACATCTCGGACATCCCCTAAGCCAAACAAAGAGAAGGTCATGCTCAGTCAAAATCAATCCATGGCCCAGTGCCCGAATTGGCAGTCGTGGGAGAACCTAAAGTCTTTACCTTTCTCAGAAGAAGACACTCGGAGGTTACTTAACCTTCTTTTGGGCGAAAAGGAGGTATTAGTCTGTGATCCTCCCAGGTACCATCTTGAGCCAAGCTCTGGAAGCCCGGGTCAAATGTTGCCTGTCGCATGTGCAAGCAATGCAGGTCAGGAGTCCCGTCTAGAAGATCCTAAATCAAGGGCCAACCCTAGCCCGAAGGGCAAGTCCCAGCAACGAAGTCCCGGATCAAAGGTTAACTAAAGTTCAAAGGGCAACACTCAACACGGAAGTTCCCAGTTAAAGACCCAACAAACCCAAAAAGGCAAGGCTCGAAAGGAAGTTGCTAAATTAAATGTTGAGCAAAGTCAACACGGCAAGCCCCAGCAGCAAAAGGCCAAACCAGAGTTTGAGCGAAGCCAGGAAGGCAAGTCTCTACAGAGAGATTCTACAATAGTCTCTTGGCAAACACGAAACAGAAAAGCCAAGACAGAGCTCCCCAAGGTGAACCTCAGGTCAACACGACAGCAAGCAGGCAAAAGGCCCAAGTCTCGGCAACACCTCAAGGCTCCAGTCTTTTTATAGCCAAATTTCAAGAATTGCCGCGTGAAATAGTTGAGCAGACAATTAACACTACATTTCAAATTCCTGAAGCAGAGGCTGATTGGAACAGCATCACTCCAAGGAAGAACATCCACTCTAAGCCCTCTAAGAGAAAGACTCGTCCCAACAACCCTAATGCTGGGGGCATTGCCCAGTTACCTGCAAAGACGGGCACCCCGTCTCAAATGGACTTGGCACGAGTCAAGAAGCAAGAGAAGAACAAAAAGAAGAATTTAAAAAGAAGATTGAAGAAACAGGCCGAGCAGGCAACGGCCGCGGAAGCACACGAAGAGCTAACTCCCCTACAAAAGTTGCAAAAGTTAATTGATGAATTGGAGGAGTATGTTCTTTCTACGCCAACTGGAGCTATCCCCCTCCCAGGTGGCCAGGAAGTGCACCGAGTAGTTGTGCTTGATGCCGACGTGCTGGTGGTGGAGGCAGTGGAAGGCGGCATTGTTGGTCAGCCACCGGTGGATGGGGTGGTTGGGGAACCACACCCCGCAGTGGTCGTCCAGCCCCTTGAGGCTGATCAGGCTGAAGAAGACGGCGGCCGTTCGGGGGGACATGCCAGAGACGAGGGTGACGGTCCCGTGGAGCTGGCTCCTGAACCCTGCGAATGTCATGGTAAGTACATACGTAAAGAGATGGATGGGCCGATCCAATCAAGTAGATACGTAACTTTTTCATCACGTACTAGCTAGCTTGCTAGAGTATGCTAGTCTGATTATTGAAGATACCCCGTGTGGCAGCCCAACGTCATTGGGTGTAAGTGGGTCTTTAAACTTAAGAGGCGTTCGGATGGCACTATTGAACGGCATAAGGCGCGACTTGTCACCGAGGGATATCGACAACTCTCCGGTATTGACTTCCATGAAACTTTCAGTCCGGTTATTAAGATCACCACAGTTCGTATCATGTTGTCTCTTGCTCTTTCCTTTGGATGGGTTATCCGGCAACTGGACATTTCAAATGCCTTTCTACATGACTTTCTTGACGAAACTGTCTTCATGGATCTACCACCGGGCTTTACTCATCCGCATTTCCCTGACCACGTCTGCCGACTGCACCGCTCCATTTATGGCCTTCGTTAGGCTCCGAGGGATTGGTTCTCACGGTTGAGCAACCGTCTTTCAGCATTGGGGTTTCAAGGTTCTAAAACGGATGCGTCCCTCTTTCATTACATCACCAAGGAATTCCGCATTTATGTGCTCATTCATGTGGATGATATCCTAATAACGGGCACTCATGCTTCAGCTATTAATCATCTAATTTTGTCCCTCGGCAAAGATTTCGCTGTACGTGACCTTGGTGTTGCCAAACATTTTCTTGGAATTGAACTCCAATCACATCCACACGGCACTATTCTGTCTCAGTCTCATCATATCGCTTCCATTCTCAAGCGAGCCAACATGCACACTTGCAAGTCGATTTCTACCCCTACAGCTGTTACCACTGGGGTATCTAATGATTCCTTGATGCCAGATCCCTCCCTTTATCGGAGCATTGTTGGGGCATTGCAATATGTCACTATATCTCGGCCAGACATCACCTTTGCTATTAACCGTGTATGCCAATTTATGAGTGCTCCTACAAACGATCATTGGTCTGCTGTTAAACGTATCCTCCGTTATTTGTGGCTGACTATGTCTCAAGGGCTTCTCTTTTATCACCGTTCACCCATATCCCTACATGCCTTTGCTGATGCCGATTGGGCGGGTTGCCCCACAGACCGTCGCTCAACGGGAGGGTATGCAATTTTTCTTGGACACAATCTTATTTCTTGGTGCTCCAAGAAGCAACGCACAGTTGCTCGATCAAGTACGGAAGCCGAGTATAAATCCATTGCAAACACCACTGCAGAAATTATTTGGATTGAGTCTCTTCTTAAGGAGTTGGGTATCTGTCTCGTTGCTCCAACTACTCTCTCCTGCGATAATATTGGTGCCACATACCTCGTTGCCAATCCCGCGTTCCACGCCCGTACAAAACACATTGAGATTGATTATCATTTTGTTCGGGAACGGGTTGCACAAGGACTTCTTCGTGTTTCCTATCTATCTACACAAGATCAAATTGCCGATATTTTTACCAAATCTTTGTCCCGGCAACGTTTTCAACTATTATCTTCCAAGCTCAACATTGTTGGGCCATTGCTGAGCTTGCGGGGGCCCGGAGTAGGACCTCAAATATCAGTGAAAATCAAATCTAAAGGATGAGATGAAATGCTGGGAGTGGATGGTAAAGGCAAGCGATGACTCTTCGCTTGTTGACCCGAGGGACAGACAAAAGACCGATGACTGAAAGCAACATGTAACTGAAATTTAGAAAGAACACGAGCAGGTGGGCTCGGTCATAGACGAAGAAGTAGGCAACGGCTCGCCAGTGATAGAATGCGATGTCAGAAAACTAGAGTGCAGGCATGAAGGCTACGAAGAAGGAGGTTCTGTGGCCTGATAAATAGACGAGATGCTACGTGTGCGCAGGGGAGGGGATGCAGAAGAGTCGCCCTCAGGCCTGGAGACAGGTGATGAGGCCGCCGTACAAGAGTCCACTGCAGAGGGTGGAGAAGTGGAGAAGTCCAGTGTATCCGATGCCTGGACGTCCGAGGGCGGCGAGGACGTGGAGTCAACAAAATGGTGGTCTGCTGGCCTCACATGCGATGGCAACATAGGTGGCAGAGCATCAGGACCTTGCAAAGAAGCTGGCAGTACATCAGTCGTTGCACCTATGTCTGGGTTGGGAGGAGGCCCACCCAATGGGACAGCAGGGAAGTCCTGGAGAGAGGTAGGTGGTGGCCCTAGAAGTCCGGGCAGGGAGGATGTGCCACCTGAAACTAGTTGTTCTTTGAATGGAAACTGGGTTTCATCAAAGATGACATGGCGTGCTATATAAATCTTGCATGTAGGAATATGTAGACACCTATAACCATGATGACTGCTACTGTAACCCAGAAAGACGCACAGCTCAGAGCGAGAATTTCTGTGCATTGTATGGGCGAAGCCACGGGTAGCAGGCACAACCAAAAACCTAGAGAAAATGGTAATCTGGAGCAGCACGAAAGAGAATCTCCAAGGGAGACTTTGAGCGCAATAGTGGCATAGGAAGGCGGTTAATAAGATAGACAGCAGTGGTCATCGCATCATCCCAATAGATGAAAGGAACAACAGCTGCACTAAGGAGTGCCAGACCAGTCTCAACAATGTGCCGATGCTTCCATTCAATTGCGCCATTTTGCTCATGAGTGTGAGGACAGGTAATGCGATGTAAAATGCCAACTGACTGAAGATGAGTGTGCAAAGACCTGTACTCACCTCCCCAATCCGACTGAAGCGCTTTGATTTTAGTATTAAAGAACCACTCAACATGACTTTGAAAACGCAGGAAGATAGGGAGCACATCAGATTTTCGCAGAATAGGAAAAATCCAACTAAATTTGCTAAAATCATCAACGAAGTTTACATAATAAAGATTTCCAGAGTGAGACTGAACTAGAGCAGGACCCCAAACATCAGTGAAAATCAAATCTAAAGGATGAGATGAAATGTTGGGAGTGGATGGTAAAGGCAAGCGATGATTCTTCGCTTGTTGACACGAGGGACAGACAAAAGACCGATGACTGGAAGCAACAGGTAACTAAAATTTAGAAAGAACACAAGCAACTGTGCGAAGCACTGGGTGTCCGAGTCTCTCATGCCAAGTGGAGAACGACGCACGTTCGCCGACGAACGCCTGAGGAGAAGGGACACGCGGGAGAAGGAGTTGGTAGAGCCCGTGCTTAAGTTGTCTGCGAAGCAGTGTGGTTCCCGTGCGCTGGTCCTTGAGCAGAACAAAATTGGGATGAAATTCAAAGAACACATTATTATCTTTAGAAAATTGATGTACAGAGAGCAAATTCTTGGACATGTGAGGAACATGAAGGATAGGCTAAAGCTTAAGGAAACGGGAGGGAATAGAGCAGGTGGATTCACCAATATGGGAGATAGCCAGACCTCTACCGTTGCCGATAAGGGCTTGTTCGGAACCTTGATAAGGAGAGGAAGCGGTCATTTGGTTGTAGTCGGGCGTCACATGGTGAGAGGCTCCAGAATCTGGGTACCAGATTGCTGAGTCCGATGAGGGCGAAGAGACGCCGGTGGAAAATGCCCCCGGAGACACCGCATTAACATGAAACGCAGACGGTGTCGAAGAAGGAAATGTTGCCAGAGTTGGAGAAGATGAGGAACGAGAGGATGAGTCTGGACAGGCCGGCGCGCGATGGCCAAACTGACGACAAAGCTGACAGCGAGGAGTGCGTTCTTGTCCACATCCACGACCACGACTACGGCCTTGATTAGTAGTATCACGGTTCTGGGGCAGAGTAGCAACTGGCTTCCCACGACTGGCTGAGTTGACAGTAGGAGTAGACATATCAGAAATCTCATGTTGGTTAAGCAACCAGGCTTCATGTGTGAGTAACATTCCATGCAGCTCTTCCAATGAGAACGACTCAAGACGAGTGGTAACCGCAGGTACAAAAGAGTCGAACTGAGGGCCAAGACCATTGACAACATGAGGAATGAGATCGGAGGCCGGTATTGGTTGCCCGATTGCTGACAACTTGTCAGCGATGGATTTCACCTGCTGTATGTACACCGTGACAGAGCTCGCGCCTCGGCGAAGGCCATGGAGCTGGGCCTTGAGTTGTAAGATGCGAGCTCTAGAAGTGGAGGCGAAGGAACGAGCCAGGGCCTCCCAAGTAGCACGGAAAGTATCCAGGTGAACAATAAGGGGCATAAGAGACTCCGATACTGAGGCAAAGAGCCAGGACAGAAGTTGCTGGTCTCGTTGTACCCAGGACAAATATGCTGGGTTTGGAGCCGGAGGATCACTAAGAGCCTTGGGGGGTTTGGTGGCAGGACCTTCAACCAAACTGAGCATCCCATGGCTGCGAAGAAGAGGGAGAAACTATTGGGGAGCTGCAAGAATAAACCTAGGCACACAAATATGTGTAGTTGGAGAAATCAACACAGAAATATAACTTATCCGCACACCTTTGGCGGCCTTGTGCAACCACAATAAGTTCTACGGTATCAGTCAAACCACAAGAACACAATCACACAAGATACACTGGATTTTTAATATGGAAAACTCTCACTCGACATGGAGAGGGAAAAATCACGGGGCAAACCGACAGCGATCCATTATGTGAAAATAACAATACACAGTTTTCTTCTCTCAAGATTTGCCCAAATCTTGAGGTATACACGTAAGAGAATAGAAGGATGTAGGACTACCTCAACCGGGATAAATCCCCAAAATAAGAGAACAAAAAATACCCGAGCTCACCGGGCTAATCTCTTTCTCCCACTTTTCTCTTGTTCTTCTTCTCCTCTTTCTCTTTCTCTCTCTCCTGCAAGGATGTCACGTGAGAAAGCACAGCGGCTGCTGCATTTTTGTTTCCCTCGGTTGGCTTCACAGTCACCCACGGGAGCATGTTCAGGTCATTAGGGTATTAGGTTGGGTGGTGTATGATGCACCCCACCTCCCTCTCTCTTTAACATGTTCCCGACCCTCTAAATGGGCTGGACCGAGCCCAACAATCTCCCCCTCCAGCCCATAGAGGGAGGTAGTAGTAAAATGACTCCTCACTGGGAGTCCATGCCGGCCAATCGTCGGCAAAGCTCTAACTTTTCTCTAGGAGCCACCTTTGTCATCATGTCTGAAGGATTTTTATCTGTATGAATCTTCTTCAGCTTCATATGTTGTTGCTCTATAGCATCTCGCAACTAATGGTATCTCACATCAATGTGCTTTGTACGAGAGTGATATGTGGAGTTTTTGCTCAAATCCATAGCACTCTGACTGTCACAGAAAATCACATACTCTTCTTGCTTCAAACCCAATTCCTGTAAAAATCTCTTCAGCCAAAGTATTTCTTTCCCTGCTTCAGTTGCTGCAATATACTCTGCCTCAGTAGTAGATAAAGCAACACATTTTTACAATTTGGATTGCCAGGACACAGCTCCCCCTGCAAAAGTAAATAAGCACCCTGAGGTAGATTTTCTGTGATCAAGATCACCTGCCATATCAGCATCTGTAAAGCCTTCTAGAACTGGTTCTGAACTCTCAAATGTCAAACACACTCTAGAGCTACCTCTCAAGTATCTGAAGATCCACTTCACTGCTTCCCAGTGCTCTTTCTCTGGATTAGAAAGGAATCTGCTCACTACACCAACTGCATGTGCAATGTCAGGCCTGGTGCAGACCATTGCATACATCAAACTCCCTACTGCTGAGGAGTAAGGAATGCTCTCCATCTCTTTCATATCTTCCTTAGAAGAGGGACATGACTTCTTACTGAGCTTAAAATGAGCTGCTAATGGAGTACTCACAGACTTGGCATTTTTCATATTGAACCTGTCAAGCACCCGTTCAATATAATTTCTTTGTGACAACCACAGTTTCTTGACTTTCCTGTCACGAAAGATATCCATGCCCAATATTCTGCATGCTGGTCCTAAGTCTTTCATGTCAAAGGACTTAGACAAGTCTTCTTTCAATTTATCAATCTCTTGAGTATCCTGACCAACAATCAACATATCATCAACATAAAGTAAAAGGATAATGAAGTTATCACCTGAGAATCTCCTGAAGTAAACACATGCATCTGCAGCTGTCCTCTGGTACCCATGGCTCACCATAAATGAGTCAAATTTCTTGTACCATTGTCTTGGCGCCTGTTTCAATCCATACAAGCTTTTCTTCAACCTGCATGCCATGTGTTCTTTACCTTTTACTTCAAAACCTTCTGGCTGAACGAGGTCACCCTCGTTCATCATTCAACTTCTTCAACTACCCTTTCGACCCTTGTCACCATCGACAAGATCGGTCGGTACGCTTCTCGACCCTTGTCACCATCGGCAAGATCGGTCGCTACCTTCTCGACCCTTGTCACCATCGGCAAGATTGGTCGCTACCCTTCTTGACCCTTGTCACCATCGGCAAGATTGGTCGCTACCCCTTCTCGACCCTTGTCACCATCAGCAAGATCGGTCACTACCCTTTCTACCCTTGTCACCATCGGCAAGATCGATCGCTACCCTTTCTACCCTTGTCACTATCGGCAAGATCGATCGCTACCCTCTCGACCATTGTCACCATCGGTCGCTACCCTTTCGACCCTTGTCACCATCGACAAGATCGGTCGCTACCCTTCTTGACCCTTGTCACCATCGGCAAGATCGATCGCTACCCTTCTCGACTCTTATCACCATCGGCAAGATCGATCACTACCCTTTCGACCATTGTCACCATCGACAAGATTGGCCGCTACCCTTTTTGACCCTTGTCACCATCGACAAGATTGGTCACTACCCTTTTCGACCCTTGTCACCATCGGCAAGATTGGTCGCTATCCTTTTTGACCCTTGTCACCATCGGTAAGATCGGTCGCTACCCTTTTGACCCTTGTCACCATCGGTAAGATTGGTCGCTACCCTTCTCGACCCTTGTCACCATCGGCATGATCAGTCACTACCCTTTTTGACCCTTGTCACCATCGACAAGATCAGTCACTACCCTCTTGACCCTTGTCACCATCGACAAGATTGGTCGCTACCCTTTTCGACCCTTGTCACCATCGGTAAGATCGGTCACTACCTTTTTCAACCCTTGTCACCATCGACAAGATCAGTCGCTACCCTTCTCGACCCTTATCACCATCGGCAAGATTGGTCGCTACCCTTTCGACCCTTGTCACCATCAGCAAGATTGGTCGCTACCCTTCTCGACCCTGGTCACCATCGACAAGATCGGTTGCTACCCTTTTCGACCCTTGTCACCATCAATAAGATCGGTCGCTACCCTCTCGACCCTTGTCACCATCGGTAAGATTGGTCGCTACCCTCTCGACCATTGTCAGCATCGGCAAGATTGGTCGCTATCCTTTCGACCCTTGTTACCATCGACAAGATCGGTCAACCCCTTCTCGACCCTTGTCACCGTTAGCAAGATCGGTCAGCTATCCTTTAACTTGGAACTTCCATCCTCGTTAATAGACAAACTACCATTGCCTCGTCATTCAACCCGTGTCGATGACTAAGCCTCACTTCCAACTTTCGTCACCATCGGCGAAATTAATAGACACCTTTGTCTACTCTACCTCCATCCCACCTTGGCCAAGGTTTGGCTCCAAAAATGGCTGCGCCGCGGTGGAGCGAACACGTCACCCCTTTGATGAAGGCGTGAGCACTCTCTTGCCCTAGTAGCCCATATATCCGGACTAAACAAATCGGCTAGAAAAAGAAAGAAAAAAAAGATGACAAAGTTGCTATTGGGGCAACAAATAAAGATGTTCTATTAGTGTGTAATATCATGACACACCACTGCCTAGGACATTTCTCGGGGTACATAAGCTTCGAAGACAAAAGGGAGGAGAAATTAATGCAAGAAGCAAAGGAACAGAAGGACGGCTACTGCAATGGGTGCCAGAAAATATCCTCCACCTCTAGGAGACCCAGAGAAGGGTATCAGGCTAACTCCTACAATCTGGACTCTATAGCCTCCAGCTGCGATATTTTCTCCTCAAGGGAAGCGAGTCGCCCCTCAGCCAAATCAGCCTCTTCCATTTGCTGGACTTCCAGGCGCTCGGTCTCCAGTAGCTCTGCTTCAGCCTTGGCCAGTTCAGCATGTAGCTCCGCTATATGTGTTGTAAGAAAGGACCGGTGCTCCGAAGAAGTGTCAGCCACATCTCTTAATTCTCCCACAGTTCCTTTCAATAAAGCAGCAGTGGTTCGACAATCGGCTTTCTCCAGCTTGACGGTCGTCAATTGATCAGACACTTCGCGGCCAAAGAACTCCCGCCTGTTGGCATGCTTCAGCAACATTATGACCCGTGGGGTCTACTCCTCCATCGGGCAGCCAAAGGCCAATAATGAGCGCGAGAGATGTTCTACCGAGTTCCTCAATTGCGCATAAGTCAGATTGGGAGTAGCTGCCATGGCCTGTTGGAGGTTACCCAGAAACTGTGACGCCGTGTCACTCGAGAATTGCAAACCAAGTGGCGAAGTTTCAGGGAGCTGGAAGTCCACCCTACTATCTATCTCGGCCCAAATATTGTCGCTCACCCCGGAGGACATCGACGACAGAATTTGGAAGGCACCGGTGCCAGAATCGATAGTCGCACCTGGTGTAGCCAGAAGAGTCTCCCTCACGGCAACTTCCTTGCCTATCTCTCGAGGAGAAGCCGTGCCAGCCACTTCAATGATCGAGGATACATTGCTCCTCATGTTCAACCCCACTGGCCTCTACAGGGGAAGCTTCATCAATAATGGGCAAGGCCTTAGAAGCACCGGCCTCTTCTTCAATAATCTCTCCCGCTTCTGTCTCGGGATTCTTTGTCGGCAGCCAGCAATTGAGATTCTGTGACTTCCGTCGGTTCACCAACTTCTACAACCACTCCAGGTCCTCCTGAGGCTGCTGCTGCCGCATAAGTCTGTGGAAGCCGTAAGGTGATGGGCTGCAGAACTAGCGGAAAGATCAGTTGGCCCGCTGTGGATGCACTAAAAATTTTCTCAGATATTTTGTTTCATTTGTTAGTGTGTTTTATTTATCTATTTAGTGTGATGGCGTGCTAGTCACGAAGTGACGATTTATTCAGGCTTCATGGAAGCCCATGGTGCGCTCGATCTGACTTCGTCAGGTGATTGTGTGGTTCGGGTCGGGACCCAATCCCATCGTGCCATAAAGGTCATGACGTCATTTACATCCCCCATACGAGGGAACACCCTTGATTAATTGTCGAAACTAGGGGCCCTGCGGCCAAAAGAATTAATGCTAATTGTAAAAGAAAGAGGCAGGAATGAATCACACAAGAGCCCGCTGAAGGCTCGGCAGAGCGTACCGTTGAAGAGCCAATATGCATATGTGCGCGCCTTCTCGGAAGAGAATGAACAGTAAGAATCTAGGAAATTCTGCCAGTGCTTTGAGTTTCTCTTTCCCCTTTTGAATTGAATCAAATGGTGTAGCATAGCAGGGTGAGAACTCCGAAGGCTAGTTTGCATAATCTGCACCCGTTGACTTTTCCAATTGGTTTCTACCCTGTTATCCATGTTTAGCCGAAAGTATTCATTCAATGACCAGGAAGAAGGCTCCAAAATTTCCAAGGTTTCGTCTGCGGACCTTTCCAGTGCTGGCGGATGGACCTTTTGGTGTTGTCTCAGCTGCAGAGTTCATTGGCATTATTCTTTTTGTTGCCTTCGTTGTCTGGGCAATGTTTGCTTATATCATAAAGGCTGAGACCCAGATATCCAAGTTTCCATTGCATTCGAAAGTGAAAGGGTACATGAAGTCCATGATCATCTTCTATTCTTCCTAAATAAAAGTTGACTTCTGATTGCCAATTTATGGTCACTGAGGGGTTAACAGCTTTATTCCAAAAAGAATAAACCTTTTTCCACAAAAATGTCTCCTCAATAAGCTTACTCTGATGGGAAGCATTTAGGGATCCATCATGTTATGATTTGTTCTCTATTTTCGCGTCTAATATGGTTTTATCCTCACTTGATGGCCTTATTTAAATGTGATATGAAGGCCATATATCCATCTTGCATGTGATTCTAGTAATGAAAAACAAATTACTTTTGGTTCTTCTTCAACAGAAATATGTAACGTATATGGTTACAAAAATGAAAGGCAACTTCATATCTGTATCCTTCAAGTGATTTTATTTAACGAATTGTAGATCCCCCAGCTGAAATACCATTTCAATGTGAAAATGGTATTTACCATGTGTGGGCATAAAAATTAAGTCCCTGAAATGAAACAAACTCATTTTGTTACATTATGTGCACATCTAATAAGTAATAGCTCATTTACGTGCCCATTCATTTACTTGTCATCAATAGTACATTTCTATAGAGTTTCTTTCTAGTGAACTGCATCTGCTTTCTTAATGACTTTGTTAGGTATAGGTAAGGAGCATGTACTATTGTGCTCAGTCTAGAACTGTCACTTTCATTTGCTAGATCAGGAGAATTTTTTTGAATGCTTCTTGCCAACTCTTTGGTAGAAGCTTACCTTAACACAAACTGTCCCTTGTAATCTGAAAGTGCCATGATCACTTCCTGAAAAATGTAAGAGTGCCATGACCATGTGTGTTCATTCAATTCCTGATTCTTTGCCCTCTATTCCAGGAAAATGTCAAGACCAAGCATCCTCAGCTATTGTATGAATCAAAACTGTACAGAATCCTACAAGGAGGAAGTAAACACTATTTCAAGTGATATTAGACAGATTTTGTCTTGATTCCTTTTTGGTGGGGAATAATCTTTCCTTTTTCTTTCTGTAGCTGGAATTCCCAATGTAAGATGGTTTGGTGTTGAAGGGGACTATAATGTTCTTGTGATGGATCTATTGGGACCAAGTCTTGAAGATCTGTTTAACTTCTGCAGTAGAAAATTGTCTCTGAAGACTGTCCTAATGCTTGCAGATCAAATGGTAACCTTTTCCTTCATGCGATTCTCGACATAATTGAATTATATTACATTAAATACTGACATTTGCTTCCTTTTTATACTTTTCTCTTTGCCATCTCTATCAGATCAACCGAATAGAGTATGTTCATTCTAAATCTTTTCTGCATCGAGATATAAAGCTCGATAATTTTCTCATGGGCTTGGGAAGATGTGCAAATCAGGTCTTATGTTTTATTTTACTAATACTCACTTAGAGAGTTTCTTTCTTGTTAAGCATGATTCGCTAATATGTGTTTTATTACTTCAATTCAGGTGTATATTATCGACTTTGGCCTGGCAAAGAAATATAGAGATAGTTCCACCCATCAGCACATTCCATACAAGCAAGTAGATGATTATAATCTTCATTCATAAACTATTTTCTCTTAATTCTTGTTGTTAACATTTTCACATTTTTCAGGTTTGCGGGGTGATCCCAAGTCTACGCAGGTTTAGTTGGATTGAGCAGCTGCTCAACCATCACCCTAACCTCACTACAGCTCACTATACAAAACTTTGCCTAGTTGGCCAGTGTGAACGAACACCAACACCCCCCACCCCCAACGCCCCCGAAAAAAGAAGAGGAAAAGGTCCCACTGATATCTAAAAGGAGAGGAAAAAGGTCCCAATAACAACTGGCTCCATTTGGAGCCCTATCCAATTGTGTTAGGATTATCATCTGCTACATGGTGTGATTTTTTTAATTTTTGGATTTATTTTTATTATGCATGCATTTATCCTAAGATTATTTAGTTCATTTTAAGGTGAAATTTAAGCAGAACATGATCAGCCCATGCTATGGCTGATTCAGTGTAGGTTTCTACTTTGCATCACAATACTAGAGCTACATTGGATAATTGGATTTGTGTTTTACTTGTATCTTCTCATTAGGATTGGCCATGGATTCTCTTGATAGGTGAAAGGAGAATGTTCTTTTTGTTTCTTAGAGCGAGACTACTGTAATCTTTGCCATGTTTTGCATTTTAGATTTCAAAGAAATGATGATCTTTCTTGAATAGGCTTTGCATGGTGGCCAACCTCCATCGGTGTGGCATCACATGAAGAAGGGAAGGCGTAGCATTTGCATAGGAATGCATTGTTTCTTCCTGATACATTACTGACTGGTTGCCTCTATTCTATTTCAGAGTCCAGACACATTAAAACTGTAGACTCACCATTGGGGGAAAAATGTAGAGAGAAAAAATGGATCCCAGGAAGATATTAAACATTTGTCCACAAAACAAGAGAGCAATGTGTTATATATTGCTTTGTGGGATAATAGCATAGATGAACACATTGCCCCATCTTGGCATTGGTATGTGGTGTATGTTTGATGCTATGATTTCGTCTTGAACTTTTTTTCTAAGGACAGTGTTATGAGGCATATTTAATGCACAAACTATTCAATGATAAGCTCTTCAGTTCTCACGTTTGTTCAGCATGAGTTAGATGGTGGGTCCCGGACTGATTCCGGGAGTTCTCCTATTCCTTCATCTTACTACGATCTCGCAAAACCATAGCGAGTAGTATTGATAAAACCTTCGGGCCGCTGAATGGCCAATTCTGAAACCGTGTGCACCTTTGGTTAAGACACGTGGGTTTTTCACTGACACGACCTTCGACACTGTGGTTTGTGTTACTAGCGTGACTTTATTCACATTTGTAGCTTCCTCGGGGAGTGGGCCACTCTCTAGGGTGTTTTGGCCCTGGCTGGGTGGCCATTCGATCGCGAACGGGCCTAATTGTTGAGAAGACATACTCGTGTCGGGTTACTCGGGTCTTCCGTTGATAGGGCCTTCGGCACCTTGTTCTAAGGGGCCAGTGACGTTCTATCAGCTCAGGAGGGCTTCTCATCAGGTGGCAGACCACCGGGTACATTCTCACCCTTGGACAGATGACGGATGTTGTTTATGCGGCACGATCGAGTCAATGCCGATCCGCTAGGTAGGCCGAACGACACTGTCAGTTTGTTGTGGATTTCTTCTGATCCTAATGAGGTGAAGTCCCTGGTGCTTGTGTCGGGTGACCTAAGGCTCCAACAGTTTGAGAAGACCCTTGTGTATTGGCTCTCTTCGGCTTCTGTGCTTTAGCAGGCTGCACCATACTTGTCGTTTAGGCGTGATTGCCCTCGAACGTATTTTGAGTGCCAACAAATGCCCCCCAGTCGCGGGTGTCGCAAGCAAGGAACGAGCGACGCAGGACTGGCGGATGTACTCATACTAGACACATTCTTTGTCTGAATGGTACATACCCACAATGGCCTGAAAACAACGTAGTATAGTTAAACCGGCGTGGCTAGGGTACTGCTAATGCGGTGCGGGTATACCCGGCGCACATTTGGGTTGCAAAGGCTAAAATGGCATGCTATTTAGCGCGCTGGATTAACCCTAATGATGCCCACCTATATAACCTCATTCTTCTTTTCATTTCCTTCATTCCCATTCCATTTTCACCTGAACTTTCTCTCTCCTCTCCTTTCCTTCTCCCACGACACCAAGGGTTTGAGGTTTGGTGTGGCAGCGGTGGTTATGAGCTGGTGAGGGGAGAGTTTCATTTGATTTATATTCAAGGAATTTAAACCCCTTCTTCCAGACCCGGGGAGGCTCCTAATAGGCTTCTCCTCAGAGTTGTACCCCTAGGGGTTCTGTTTTGGCCTCGGTGTAATACCCACGACCTATTTTAGGGACCGTCTCTTGATGGATGTGTTTCCACTTTCTATTGGCAAACTCCCAGGCTGGGGAGACTCTGCCGAAAATTTTTCAGAAACTTTATTTTCAGCAACTATTTTTTGACTTTGCTTCTTCTCTTCGGTATGCTCTTGTGCAGATAAGATGGCATCTGGCTCATCTTCCTCTTCTTCTTCCCTCTCCGTGGTGATGTGGGAAAACATTAACTCTTTGGACCGGTGCCATGAGCAGCTGGCTATAGTTGCAGAGTCTTCTAACTTAGAAACTGACACAGTAGACACTAACTGTCTTCTCATTATTGGGGGTGATTCTTTCAAGTATGACCGTGGAGACGATGTCAGGCAGGATCATCCTAAGGATAAGCACCTAATGTCCTTCCTCAGGTGGTTCAATCTTCAAGGAAAGAGAGATCTGTTCCTCGTGCGAAAAGCCAAGCATGCACTGCTTGTTGAAAGGGACAGCTTGACAGACTTTGTAGTGCGGGAAGGGGCCATCCACCTGCCTGGTGAACGCCAAAAATGGGGTGCTGTGCTCAGACTGTAGGGTTTAGCTCCAGAGGACAGACTGTTGACTAGAGTGCCTGAGTTTATACCTGCCTGCTGGAATGAAACTGCCAGTCGTGTTGACCGAGAGAAGCCGATATTTGGTCTGTTCTTAGCCCCGTTGAAGTGGGGGTATAGAGAAGAATCATTCCTCCTGGACTGCTTGGCGGTCCAATTCAAGCATCAGATTTCTATAGGATGGTTTGCCGAGCCGAAGGCCATCGATGCCCATGCATTCAGACCTGGAGTAGTGGAGTTCACGGACTACGTCCTGCAACACTATGCTCCTATCTTGGTTAATGCTGGCGTATACCATAGCGTGTACACCTCGAGGTACTTCTACCCTATCTCCGAGGGTTTATGCTGCGATATAATTGAAGTATTCTGTCCAGAATATAACACTTTCTATACTTCAAAGGAAGAGACCTCTTTAGACCTCTAGAGTCTTTCACAGCTTAGCAGCTTACCGATTAACGGTGAGCCGTATGAAGAGGTCTACTGGCCATATTGGCTGAAGGATCAAACAGACGGTGAGGGCCAGTATCTGGCGGGCTTCACCTACCGCTACCTGACGAAGGCATATCGTACCCTCTATCGCTTGTCGTATGATACTGGAGAAGTGTGCAAGCCCGGGGAGAAGAGGCATGTGCGGATGGGCACCTGGCTTAAATATTTCCTTGGTGGGGAGCGGAAGTATGATGAGTTTCCCATTGTAGCACCGACTGCTCTAAAAATGAAGAAGTGGGTTCGGAGGCAAGCCGCTTTCCTGCCTGCTTTGAAAGAAGGGCAGTAAGGAGGCCCGAACCCTACTGGTGTTGATGCAGTCATGCACTGTGCTACATATCTGACCTATTGGATTTGTTCCTTCGCTCTCCCACAATGTAACGAGAGTTGTGACCCTGTGATTATGATGATGACAAACACTATAGTTCATTTGATATTTTGGCAAGCATAAATGTTATGTCTCATGAAATAGATTGACATCTTTGTGCTAATAATGTTTATAGCATTATGACCCTGTGGTTTTCCTGTGGTCTTGAAGGTGTCAAATCTTTAAGTATGTTTGCATTGTGTTGTAGTGTGTTCATATTACATTGTGTCTGCACCTACACTTGATTTGATATTACATTTGCCTTGATGCATGATGCATGTTAAGTTGATGTGATAAGGTGTGACACATTGATGCATCCTGTGCTTTCACTTAACATCAGGTCAAAGCAGGTTTGTCATTAATCAATGCATTCATGCTAGACACGGTGACTTCAATGTACTACATGGCAATCCTTTTATCCCTTCGGAGCTTTACCGCTCTTGGGAGGCCTCGCGTGTTCCAAGTGGTATTAGGTGTATTCGATAGTCCTATCGGGTATATCTGGTATCCGAAATCCAGGTCGTCACACCGTTCATCGGAAAGAGATGCATACATTACCATCATATAGGGGTGATGAAAAAGGTAACTTTGGCTCTCCTGACCCACCCAAGCCCCTCAAGTCTATTAGGAAGCCAGTGCATGATTGGTACAATTAGGATGTCTAGGAGTCCCCAATCCTGCCAACATTAGGTTGCGTCGTGTATATGCTCGTTATACATATGGGTGTCCTGGACCACCACTGCATTCACATATATATGGGTCTGCATAGCATTAGGTTTGTCTACTTTTCCTTTATTTGTATAGTTTGTTAGGAGTCTGCATATGTCAAGGTGAGTCGGTCTAATGCAAGCTCGCGGTGCCAGTCCCTTTTGAGTGTTGAGGCGAGTCGAGTCTAATGCGTACGTTGTGGACTTGCCTGAGGAATATGGGATCAACTCTACCTTCAATGTGTCGGATCTGGTTACCTATAAGGACCCAGTGGTGATTCCTAGTGAGTCTTTTGAGCCGTCTCCTCCCCTTGAGAGTGACCCCACCCCTAAGTGTCCACCACCAATCTCATTCCAATAGCAACGTGAGCAAATAGAACATATACTGGATGAGCAAGTGACTATTACCAGGAGTGGAGCTTACTCACGCTATATGGTGCAATTGAGAGGACGACCTGCATCTGATGACACATGGATCACCCGAGCAGAGTTACAGAGGATAGATCCAGATCTACTAGAGCGATGCCAGAGCGATCTAGACCCCTACTCGACGGGGTCGAACTTCTCCCCCCCGGGGAGAATTGGTGTGGACACTAGAGCTAGCGATAAGCACGATTCGACGAGTCGTCGATACTGGACACGCAGCACCACTCGAGCTTTGCAGACATCCCTGTGGCTCGGAGACTGTCTGAAGTCTCCCTCTTGAGTGTGCCATTTTTAGTATTTATTTGGTGTATAGTGTGTAATTTTAGTTTCTTCTTGAGTTATTTTTGGGTCAAGAGAGTGTTAAATAGGCTCATGTAATCAAAAGGGTCCATTAGGGGGTTTATTTTCAGATTGGACCTCAAGGCCACTTAAAGCCCAATTGTGCCACTCTCTCTCTCTCTCTTGGTGGGCTTCCTAGCTTAGAAGGCCCATTAAGGGCTGGTCTTTGGTCCATGGTGGAATATTGACCAAGGAGCCTTCTCTGACCAAGCGAGGGGGGCGCCCCCCTTCTTTCCCCCATGTGATCTTTGACAAGTCTTCCATCCGCATTTTACCCTCCCTCTCCCCTTGACCAAAGGGTACTTTAAGTCTTTTGTCCTAGGTCTAGGGTTTGATATAAAATGTCTTGTAACAATTTATTTGATAGAAGAAATAGAAGAAAAATCAGAATTTTGTGTGCAAGAGCAAGGGGCGCCCTCCTTCCTCTCTCCTCCTCCTCCTTCTTACAGCTGTGAAGGCTGAAGATCTAGGGTGCGACGCCCTCTTCCTTGGAGTGATTCTAAGTTTTATCACCTCCACTGGGTGCGACGCTCAGCCACCGCCATCGTCGCCGCCATCCGTGCCGCCATCGAGCCGCCACAACCCATTCTTTGGCCTGCTATCCAGTACTCTGGGAATCAGGATAAAGCCTTAGAGAAAAGGTTGTTTCATCAAATCCCACCAGCAGATGGTCTTCCAAATTTGATAGCTTCATCCCCACGTCCTCCCCTCCTCCCAATTCAAATTTTACGCCGATCCACCACTGTTTACCCCCTCCCACCTGTGTCTTTCCACCCCATGCAGTCTGCCTATTTGCAGATCTATGAGATAGGACCTTGCACAACTAATTTTCCCGCCCCCTAAACCTTCTCATGTGGGCACCAAATTTCTTGTTCACGACCCCCACTTCCCCCTCTCTCTCACCCATATTAATCTCTTCACCCAGATCCATCATCTCCCCTTCAGTCAAACCCCATCTTCATGCAGATTACAGTCTACCCTGCACACCCTGCCTGCATGAAAACCCTGTTGTAGAGTTTTTCCTAGACAATCAACATGGTGGATGGAACTCAATTCATGATATGTTAAAGCTTGTTGAGTGCCCTTTACAACAGCGCTGATTTCGTTCCGATCTGACTCTGAATCTGAGCGCAACAACTATTTTCACTGGGTCGTGCAGATCTGTCCAGTCACAGGACTGCGGGACAGATCTGGGCTTTAGAAATCCCATCGCCCCTTCAGCTGCAATCCAGCGACCGTCGATCTCAGGGATCGCAGAGGGACATCCCACCAACGTCCTAGCCAACCTCTGCCACCAGAAGATGATCGGAAGCCGCCATCCCACGTGCCGCTCTTGCTTGCTGTCCAACAGATCTGACTCGTACTGATTCAGACCAGCATTCCGCCTTCGCCCGAAGAGCCCCTTCGGCTTGCGGCCTGTCAACCCAAGCTCGGCGCTCCCGGATCACTGTTGTAGCCTTTTACCTCCCTACATGGAGTGGGTCGTAAATTCAGTGTTGTAATTATTGATATTTACTATATCGGGAGTTACGTGTCTTGATCAGGGAGTCTTCCCCATGCCCTGAGCATGGAGGTACATCTCGCTCCTCCTTTGTTGCCTTTGCTTATTCTGTATATGTTCTTGAAGCCGCTGCTAGCATGAGATAGGCAGTCTGCTGCGAGAGTGAGTGCGTGACCCATCCCGTGACTCGATTCGAGCACGTGAAAGTATTGACCACCTTGACTCATCGATTTCTCAATCGTACAGATCCCGCGTTTCCCTCGCTTGGGACAATTGTGAGCTTGCACTTCTTGTTGAGGGAATATTCCTCTTCTAGAGCTCTTTGGGTGTCTAGTTGTTTCGCGTCATCGCTGGTCACGTTGTCCATTTAGTTGTGTCGTCGCTTAGAGTCTCAGCCCTTCTTCTGCCATTTCGAGTGCCGAACGGCTCCGTTTCGAAGTCGCAACCCTTCATACGAATGCCGACACTCCCGGGCTATGAGCTACATTTATGAGACTATGGATCGTGCAATGAAGAGTAATAAGAGTGCATTGAATGAAAAGCTTGACAAATATGGTCCAATTTGGGAAATCATTGATAGACAGTGGGGCTTTCAATTGCACCATCCTTTACATGCAGTTGACTTTTATCTCAATTAGACTTGTTATTTCTCTAATTCAAAAATTGAGTATGATCAAGAAGTTAAGCAAGAGCTATATGATTGTATTGAAAAGCTAACTCCGAAAGTCTCGGTCCAAGATGCAATTATCAAGGAGCTTGCAGCTTATCAATATGCCCAAGGGTTATTTGGGAGAGAAACGACCATTAGGCAACGCACTTCTATGGTTCCGAGTGTGGATGCTTTTCTTGTCTAATTTTCATTGCAATCATGGAGTAAGAATTATTATGTATTATGGTTTCTTTATGGTGTAGCTACTTGGTGGTTAAATTTTGGCACTGCCACACCTCACCTTCAAAAAATAGCCATTCGTATCTTAATTTTGACATGTAGTGCATCTAGTTGTGAATGCAATTGGAGTACATTTGAGCAGGTTAAATGAATAATTTCATATTCAAGCACATAAAAGATGCTCCTGTAGTGTTCTTTTTGTGTTTAATTTATTGCAAATAATATACTTGTAGGTGCACACAAAGAAAAGGAATAGGTTGTGGCAAAATAAGCTGAACGATCTTATTTTTGTGCAATATAATCAACGCCCCTATGCTCGTCATTTGCATCTTTAGCAAAGTGACTATAACTTTATTTCTTTGGATGACATTAATGATTGCAATGAGTGGATAGCTAATCTTCTAAAAAATGAAGATTTTGTGGATGAAGGGGAGGACCTCACATGGCTAGATGTTGAAATCGCTGTTGGTGTTAATGAAGAGGAAGGACCAACCACAAGGGCGGCAACCAAAATGTGTAGCCTAGGAAAGGGAAAAATCACTGCCACATCTCACTCCATAGGTGTGAGAGATGTTGACTCCGAGAAGACACAATCGGAGAATGAGCTTCCAAGTGATAAGGATTCCTCCCCTTTTACGAGTGATGAGGAGGCTTGAGAGTTGAGAGACATTTTATGACTATGATTGTAGACTATTTGAAACACTTTGTGTTATGAGATTATGTAATTGACTTGTTTGGTTGCTTACTTGTTTTTGTTTTGTTATAATATTGCACTTACTATTCTTGTTTAGTGTATTTGCATGTATGACAATATGAATGTTATTCTTGTATAGGAATGAATGGATTTAAGAAATTTATTGACTTTATATATGCATTTTTTTGATATTTACTTTTCAAACAAATATATTTTTGTGAAATTTAGACATGTAATTCAATATCTGAATTATATATATTTAAATAAAATCTCACCTCAAACACCTCGGCCATTGCCTAGGCATTTGAGGTGTGAGGCGACCCCCTGGTCGCATCGATCGCCTTATGCCTCTGACTACGTAGTTGCTATTTGTGTGAGAGGAGGATGAGACTCTAGGCCACCTTTTTTTTCAGTGCGCTTTTTCGCAAGGGGTGTGGAGCAAAGTCTCTAGGCGGGTCTGTTGCACTGTTGACCTGCAAGGGAGTGTGCTACACTTGTTTGGTCAGTGGCATAGGAAGTGGAATCTGAAAGGGTACAAAGTGATTTGGTGGCTGATTCTGCATGCGGTGTCGTGGGCTGTGTTGGGGAAGAAACAGGAGGTTGTTCAGAGGAGAAGTTTCAGCTGTGGATAGGGTTGCTTCTTTTATTTGTGAGAGAGTGAGAGAATGGGGGATGCTGCTGTGTAATGTGGATTCCCACAATTCTTCCATGTTTGGGCTCTTGGGTGGTTAGTGCCGACCACTCCTCCTTGGTGTGGAAGGTTTCTTTTGTAAAGGGATTTTTGTGCACACATTGACTGTACTTGTGTATTCCATTTTTTCTTTTAATACAATAGTAGTACTACCCACTTTCAAAAAAAATTCAAATGTTGAATGACAGGTAAAGAAGCACAAAGTAGGATATGAGAAGGCACTGGTGTAATTTTCATTCTCCATTTCTATTACGTCAGACATTGTTTTATCATCTGTGTGAAACAAAAAAAGCTGTTCATTCATGATATTCTAGTTATCTCTTTTTATGCCAATGGAAATTATACAGAATGGAAACTTACTAACATGTATGAATGCGAAATCAGATCCCAAGATGCTAGCCATTTTTCAGAAAGTCCATGTGAGAGGACATTAGGCTGTTTATATCAATACTCTTTCATCTTAAGAGGCAATTATATTAGCCGGGGCACGTAAAAAAATGGATTACTTAAAAAAAGTACATAAGCTGGGACAGACTTAAATATGCTTTTAGCCCTACTCAAATGTTGTAAACTGAAATTCAAAAATCTAATTCTAAACGCATTCAGCTCTTTTGTTCACGCAGAGAAATCATAAAGCTTTGCTGAAGCTTCCCAATTTTCTGTGTTTTTCCCAATCATTTCTAAGTTCTTAAGCTATGTAGTAAACTTAGAATAGGACTTTCTGCTGAAAACTGATTCACGTTGCATCATATCAGGTGTATTCTTTGGATTGGTCCCCTGAAAGGAATCGAATAGTCAGTGCCTCTCAAGACGGGAGGTTAATTGTCTGGAATGCTTTAACAAGCCAGAAAACACATGCAATAAAACTACCTTGTGCGTGGGTTATGACATGTGCCTTTTCTCCCAATGGTCAATCTGTTGCATCTGGTGGCCTTGATAGTGCTTGCTCTATATTCAACTTAAATTCACAGGTCGACAGAGATGGAAACCTCCCAGTTGCTAGAATCCTCACTGGCCACAAGGGCTATGTGTCTTCATGCCAATATGTCCCAGACGAGGAAAGTCATCTAATTACTAGCTCTGGTGATCAGACATGTGTCTTATGGGATGTCACTACTGGTCAGAGACTTTCTGTTTTTGGAGGTGAATTTCCTTCTGGACATACTGCAGATGTATTGAGGTACATGCTTTCTAGTACATTGACATAGTGCTGGTACATATAAACTTCTGTTTCTATTCTTCTCTTCTTTTGATGATGTCAACTGATCGCGAATTGCTCATTACGAGAATTAGGAAGTGCAAATTTCTCTCTCTCTCTCTCTCTCTCTCCCGCCCTTCAGCAGAAAGCTGGAGATCCGGGAAAATAGGAGAGGTTAATTTGTTTGGGATCACTTAAATCTTGTCAGTACTTTCCAATAATTCAAAACGACAAAAAACAATTCCAACCTTAGTTCCCGAACCTTAGGAGTAAAACCAACTTACTACTGAAAATAGTGCAGTCGAGTAAGCTATTAATTCCTTCAATACTTCCATTAGAAATAACAAAAAACCCATAAAAACACGCATGCCATAAACTTACAAGTTTTTCTTCACTATAGTAATCTTCAGATTTCAACGAATGACTATATCTGCGACATATATCTACCTTTCAGAATATCCTGCGACCTTATCTTGAGTTAACCAGATGGAACGAATGATGTTTAAATTGCTTAATGACAGAAGCTTTGCCAACAATCATACGGTAGCGATCGCTTTTTTTTTTATCAAACTTCAACTTTCAAAGTATCCAAGAAAAAAATGAATAACCAATTTTCACAGGTTCGCATGTAACCCAAAAACTAGGGGGCAAAATAAAATGACCCCTTGTTTCTGAGATAAGTTTCATCCCCCGTCAAACCTGCCTCATTATTCCCAGGAAACAATTTATAAATGATCACTTTATAGAAGTACAAACGAAGATATAAGTTAAAATATCTTGGGCCTAAATTTTTACTCGCTCACAGGTTGGAAAACTTCATCAATATGGCACTGAACCACTCAGACACATATTGACACTAACAAGTCCATCTAAATAAGGTGGTATGCTCCTGATATCCCAACATCCATTTAACGAAACAAATTACCAGGCATACCAACGGTCGAGCAAAGTGAAGAAAACGAATGGAAAACATAAGCAGGCTAACGGAATATATCCTTTTGAAGGAGAAATGTTACAATAATGCTGATACGATCAACAAATAATATGAGATAATTTTTATACAATTACGAGCCATCGACAAAGAACAAACATCATTAAGAGAGCAAGGACCAGCTTAGAGTGGGAAAATTCTGTGGAACTTTGTTTTGCACCAGAAAGAGAATAAAAAGAGGCAAGAATCCCATGCACTAAACACAAACCTAAAGCCACAAGGGAACAACAGCCTGTGTAAAAGAAGAGCATAGTAATCACCCATGTCTTGTTCTCCTGTCAGAAAATCTTTCTAGTACCGCACAAAACGGGAACTATGTAAGTCATTCAAAGGCAATCAGAAAGGAACCGTGAGATCATCATCATCAGAACGAAATGTTATTCTCATCCACGACCCCACGGACGGGGGCTGTGTAGGAAGGTGTCCTAAGATTTACATTTCTACTCTCATCATCTGATGATTTGTAATAAATAATCCATTCACGAAGGAAGCTGCATATATACGATTGAGTGATGAAAACAACGATGATTCAGGATTCAGAAGAGAATGAATGGTGTGCATCACTTGGATGAATCCTCAGTTCAAGTGTTGGATTCTTTTTTGTTTTCATAAACTTCATCATAAGCCTTGTGAGATCCATTTGGACACATCAAACAAGTGCAAAACCACAGGCAATAAAAAATAAATCATTGGAACGCCTCATATCGACCTCGGTGTAGGTAAGCCGGGATTTTTGGCCAAAAGTGTTTAATCAGGTGGCATATTTCACGCCTCAAGCTCGGAAGAATTCAAACACTAGCAAGTCAAACTACTCCATCCACGGTCCGGAGATGTATGTATGTAAACAGGGATTTAGTAACTGGAAGCTCACGAGGAAGAAAAAAAGAGGAGCAACCAGTGTCGCAAGACCTGTCCTGTAAGCACTTCGATCTCTGCCATTTAAACGAGATACCAAGCTATGGAGATACATACAAGTCATGGCATCAGATACCAATGGCAGGCTTTATTTATCCAGAAGCACAATAAATTATATTCAACAATATGCATCTGCTACATAAATCAAGTCGGGAAAGGCGGACGGACATACCAATAATTCTTCGGATGAACGGAGAAGAAAAAACGGACCCGGAATCAATATACAAATCCATGCGGCAGTCCACATGATAAAAAATTAAAAATAAAGAAGAAAAAATGTGTACACAAATCGACGGACGTTCGGATGTAATGCACACAAGTGTTGAACCGACCGATCGAGAAGAAAAGATAAAATAGAAAACAGAAATTAAGGAAGGTCATGGGAAGGCATATCAGATGGAAGTGCATGATTAGGCTTCGGATTCATCCTGAGTGGGAGATGCAGGAGATAAAATGGTCTATGGAAAGACCATCCTGACATCCAAAAGAAAAAAAAAACATCTTAAGACGCAGAGAGCAGAGCCGTTTCAGTAAGAGTAGCAAGAAAAGGGCGCTGGAGATGAGCCACCAGCGAGAGCTAATGGCCGGATCCCTGCCTAAGAGACGCGCTCGCCGGAGGAGGGCGAGGAGGTTGCCGGAGGAGGTCGAGGAGAGAAGAGGAGAGAGAGAAGAGAGAGTGAGAGTCGGACCCAAAGGACAGACGGCCGGAATGGCAATCACACACGGTTGTTGTTGGAGTAGGGTTTCTGCGACTTTGGGGGGTGGGCGGGGGGGGCCTTAAAAAGGCAACTTATGGGCTATGGGGGCACCAATGAGTCCCCTCCCCCCGGACAAATACATATGCACACATGAGGGAATATCTACACGTAATAGTGGTTGAAATCTAAAGCTAAAGGTTAAGATCAGGGTAAGTGGGTGGACGGTGATTGGGCGGGGCTGGCAGAGATTATGGCGCGGGAGTTGGAGTCCTTGGGGAGAAGGGTACATTTTGAAGGGTCCCAATAATTTTACAATTTTGAAATTATCATTTTTCAAGATAAGTTTTTGTTGATTTAGATTTTATTTCAACCTAGTGAATTTTGGGTTTTGTTTATTATCTATCTTGGGAGAACGATGTTGTATGTGGAGCTGATTGTGTTTGAGTCGGTGTTCGTGCACATAGTTGAAATCTATTTCACCTATCTGATGCTTACAGAGCTTCTATTGGTTGCGGTTTGTCATCGTCATTTACCTAAGCTTGTAATGGCGGTCCCTGGTTATATTTCTCTTCCTTTTTATAGCTCCCTGCTGTAGTAACAAGGTATTGTCCATTGTGAATCAACTTACCCATGTTTGTTCCTGGACTCTTTCTTGCAGCCACTCAAGATTGTTCCTTCCCTTACATTGCAATAAATTTCATTGTACTCTCTCCAGCCCCGCCAAGCAAGGGGCCAATTGGTAGGTGTCTCTTTAAATCTTTGAATGTGTTGGTCTTCTCATGTGTTAAGGTGTCAACTGGTATGCTGTAAAACGTCATGATGTCAAGTTTTACGATTGCCGGTGTTAACCTTTTTGGATTTCAACTTGTTTTTGATTCGACTCTGAACTTAAAGAAAAAAGAATAATAAATGAGTTGATAGTATCTTTAGTGTGCCACATGCTAAAATAATATCGAACAGGTTGCTAACCGACACTTGGGCCAAACAGCTTACATCCTACATTTCGTGCATTTTACCATACCGTCGGCCATAATCCTCTCTTGATAAATGTCTCATTTCTTTTTTTGGGTCAAAATTCCTTCGGTTTGCCTTCGTATGGATGCGGTGGTACCTATCTATGATGCATCTACATCATGCGTAGCCCCTTGATCCAGGGCAAGCTATCATGGATTTGTCGATCACATTGATCGAGATCTCCCTTGCGCATCCCTGCATGTGTGGTAGGAGTGTGTCCATAATATCTCAGATAGAAACGACTCGGGGTCTCTGACAAGGCGACAGCAACGAGATCTGTCTTGTTAGGCCATCTTGGTGTATGCTTGGTCGTGAAGGGATGGTAACTTCGCGGTCAGGTGAACAAGTAGCCATGTCATGAATACGCGTGGAAGTTGAATAAATCGTTCTCTTCTGGAGACTTTAAATTTTTTTTTTTGATGTGGCTTATTCTTTTGGATTGAGTTTGAATAAATGGGGAGTTTAAGGAAAATCGTTTTATTTGAAAACAGTGCTTCTAATTGATGTCATAAGCGTATTATTCTCTTAAATTTTATAGGAGGACACGATCATGTAATACTCCAACATGGTCACTCTCTTTTTCTCAGGAAACAACAGCGGAAATAACTAGAAGGGAGAGGAGTTTAATGTGGTTGGTAAAAACCGTATAAAACTTAACGTTGAATGTAAACGTATAGTATACGATGGATTAGCATGCTGAAATAATATGCATATTTCAATCCTAATGGATTGACAAATGACGACGAGTATCGGCAACTGTATCCAGTTAATAGCATAATGGCTTCTTACTTCGTGTCATATAAATACAAATCCATTTCAATTTCAAACATAAGCATGGTCTCTCGTAATAGATACATATATAATTCTTAAAATGTTGTTTCCGTGCCCGTGATTTACAGTTTACATGACTCATACGTAGACGTAGAAATATGATTATCTTGAATTACGTGCATCATTTATGTGACTTATACTACGGAAAAGAAGAAGGTTACGCAGAAAAAAAATCTGTAAGTAGAGTAATCATGTCAAAAGTAACTTGGGAGAAGTTTCAGGGGGATAATCATTCGATATTTAAATTAGACGGATGTTTGGATAAGGGGAATAGCGATCGGACGGAGAGACAGAGTGTCAGGAAAAGAGTATGGAATGAGGTTAAGAGTGTTAAAAATATAGCCGTGGAGATAGTGAGCGCTCAGGAGTGTTGTGAGGAGGAGGAGATAACTAGTGTGTAGGTTTAGTTGAGCCTGAAAGATGTATCCCCTGATCGTCAGGTTAGATTTCTTCTTATAGAGTCTCCATGAAGAGCATCTCGACTCCTCACTTAGTAGAGTCGCGGTAGTGGAATTATAAGTTGTCTCGATCATAAAGTCATCACTTTCTCGTCTGCTCATCTTATAGGAGGTGAGAGGGCAGAGTCATCTTGAATTATTCTCGCACTGTAAGTAACGTGAGGGCGTGAGTGTTAGCCCAATACTCATTGATCTTTAGAATTCTCACTTGTTCTTGATTCTTTTTCCATAGTCTGCATTGGACAGGGCACAAAGTTATCTTGTTTAGCTGATGGTCATTGCCTTAATCTGTGTAGCGTTGCAAGTAGAGAGGAAATACGTGTTAGTATTTTGTCGATGTTAGTCCAGCAAAAGCTGAAGTATCAACACTGAACGGGTTTTCATGTCTTAATGCCCCTGATAATGCATACATCATTGTATTCTTTCCTAGCTAGTGCCAAGATGACGTGAGAAATTTATGCATAATTGGATATCCAGCCGATGCACCGTAATGTTTTGAGGTAAACCAGGGTCCCTTTATTTTTTGATTAACTTGGGAAAATTTTAGAGAACCTGTACGGATGTTTAAAAATCGGGGCTGATGTATGTTGTGTGGATGTGCCTAATATTCTATATAGTGATGAGCAAGGATGCACTATTATGGAATGATAAGGTATAATCACATGAAGACCTCTAGTTGTAGACAACAAGGGGAACGTTGATATATGTATAGCCAGTAAGAACGATGATCTATGGGGGACACCCCAGTAAGGATCGGAGGATGCCAGTCCCCGGAGATGGGACCTCCTTGTAGTTAGATTCTTAGTGAAACCATGCTATTTAAATATCTCGGTGATGAATTGCAAGAGCCTGGTCATCTTTGTGACAGACGTTGGGAAGGAAGCCGTTCACGTTCTCAGGCAACACCTTCTTTGAGTGGGGGCTTGGATATATCATGGGCTCTGCCTCATAATCCCAGTACTAACTTGCTGTATCTCCTGCAGAGGATTGCCCGAGGAATAGAGAAAATCATGGGTTCTCCGGTCCGTCAAATCAACGATGCCGGCCCTCCTCTCCGGTTAAACCTTTTTCTTCTCTCACCGTTAAAGTGGTCAACACCACCGTCAAACAAAGAAACCGCCGCATCAGATGATATATGTAGGACCGGAAAAAGATTGTTGATTTCTTTTTTTCTTATCTTTTCTTCCGGGTCTAGTTGTCTGGTCAGGGTCCAATTTTTGAAACATGGCTTTTTGACTGTTTCAGTGTGCTCTTAATTAGCGGTTAAGGTGACTTATAGGGGTGAAAGGTTTCTTAAGCACACCATTGTCAAAGAAGGTGACTGAAACACCCAGGGAGGGCCTTTTTTGTGGTGACCATACCACTTCACCAACTAAGAAAAAAGACTATCACCTTCCCTCGCGGGATGCTTTACCAAAAGTCACCTTCCCGGAAATAAAACAAAACCATGCTGCTCTCCTCATGGGGCTTGCTCTGCACTGATTACGGGAGAAAACTGTGGTCTCTTGTGTTCACCGGGGTGCTGTTCCTTTTATAGCAGATAGAGTGGGGGGCGGAGGATCCCTCCTCCGGTGGAATCCCAAGAGGGTAAGCCTTTCAACTTCTCTCACCTTGTCTCTTCCTCTTCCTTCAGTTTTTAGTTTTCTTTCTTTTTTTTTATGAGCTGGAGCGAGCCTCCCCTCCGGCCTACACAGGGCAGAGGAGAGCCTCCTCTGGCCTGGTAGCAGGGCGGAGGGACCTCCCTCCGGCCTGCAGGGGGCGGAGAGGGTTTCCCTCCGGCCTGCACAGGGCACAGAGGGTTTCCCTCCGGCCCGTGCAGGGGGGAGGGGGTTCCCCCCGGCCTGTGCAAGGAAGAGGGGGGTTCCCTCCGGCCTGGCAGAGCGGAGGGGGCTCCCCTCCAGCCTGTGCAGGGCAGAGGGGATTCCTGGGTGCTTTGAAATAGAGGGGTTGTGTAGAGAGAGCATGCCCATTGTTTTCCCTTCAAAAAGAAGATTTTTAAGGTTCAACAAATGCCCCCCACGGGATGTCTGTCAGAGCGAAGACGATGGCAGACGGCCCGTGTATTTAACAATTTGTACCCCTCAATCTTTAATGACCTGACGAAGAATTTAGTCCCAATTCTCCCTTAGATGGACATCCTCCAACGTATGCTGACATCCTGGAAGTGAGATTGAAAGGGATTATGTGCTGCCACACCACTTCAGTTTTGTGCGGTGCTGGCATCATTTCTGCGCAAATTTTGAGCTCGGACCGACGTTTGGTACTATCACATACTTTACGCCGGGCCATCTGACTTCTTCCTTCAACTTGGTTGAATTGGATATTTGTTGACTTGGTAATCTCTAGGAGGGAACTCAGGAGAGCGCACACCACTTCAGAGAAGTGGCATGGACCCGCTCCATTAAGTCGACCTGAGACTGAGTTTCATCAGAAAATGCGCCAATAGAAATAATAGGGTTTTTTCTTCTCTCTTTCTTTCTTTCTTTCCTTCCTTTCTTCTTTCTTCTCTTTTTTCTTCTTCTTCTTCTTCTTTTTCCTTTTTTCTTTTTTTCTTGGTGATCGAAATTCTCTTGTTCCTCGTCCAAAACTTGGTCTAGCATTTTTCTTCTGAGCTTTGCTTTTTCTGGCTTTGTCCAAGACTTAATCCGGAATCTTGCTGCTAAGACTCACGTCTTCTTTTTTTTGCTTTGCCCAAGAATCTGTCTCGAGCGTTGGTCGGCGCCCTACTCAATATAATTGCCGGCCTGGACTTTCGGGTCAGCCAAGGATTTAAGTTGAAGCATTGGCCATTCTAGCTTGTAGAAGACAGGGTCCTCCTTGAGTAACACTTCTGCGAGGCGTCTTTGGCTTAATAGCTTTTCGATTGCCCATCTGCGGTTTCTCTGTTTCACGCAGGTTCTTTGGGCATCGATTTCTTCCTTTTGCATAATGGTTTCAATGCAGTCTTGGATTTCTTGGCATTCCCGAGTGGGGTGAGACACCCTAGCATGATGGTCACACCAGAGAGGATGCTTGACTCAGTCGTATAAGGACCAGAGTTTTGAGATGTTGATACTGCTTTGGGCTTCTTGTCTGCTTGGTCCTTGGTTTGTCTGGACTTAACTTGGGGGATTCCGCCTTGGTCTCGCCCTTTTTGCTTTGCCTAGAGTTGGACTTGAATTGCTCACACTTAATGTCTCCTTTTGGAGCTTGTCCAGAGCTTGGTTTGGAGTTCCTTGGTTGGGTCTTGCCTTTTCAACTTTACCCGAAGCCCAGCCTTGCTTGCTTCTTTTGAGTCAGAGGACTCAATGGGTAAGCATTTACTATTGCTTGAGTTATATCTTTCATGTCAATATTGCCTGTATGATTTGAACTTTTTTGTACACAAATATTTTTCTTTGCAGGTTCTACTGAAGGGATCCTTCTAGAACTATCATGTCAGGGTACGGAAATCAATACTCCAATCGTTAATTTCCATATCAACTTTGCTGGTAAAACTTGAGTTTCTTGTACACTGATGATTTTCCCTTTTTGCTTTGCAGGTTCCCTCCAAGCAGCCACATCAAGTCCATGTATTGGGAGGATTTTAGAGCTTCCACAACTTCAAATTTGAGTGACCTAATGCTGCCACAGATGCCGTCCTTTGATTTGTATCCTTTGCTTCATTAGGAGTGTCTTCCTTCCATTGGAGTCATACAGGGTGACTTTGCCAAGTAAAGCTGGAATAAGATACACTCAGGAGGCATTAAGCTTCGTACTTGATGCACATTCTTTCGTTTAGTTGCAGCTATCCCTAGGGCTTGTCCCGGGACTCCTGTTGTGCATTCTTTCATTTATTTGGAATCACCCTGAGGACTTGTCTCAGGCATTTGACATGATTTTATGAATGCAATAGAATTTGCTTCCTTCATTGGATTTGCAGTCTTCCTCTTTTTTCCTTTTTTTCTTTCTCTCATTCTTTTCCTTTTTTCCTTCTCCTTTTTTTTCTTCCTTTTTTTCTTTTCTTTCCTTTCTTTTCTCTTCCCCTCTTTTTTTTTGAGCCAGGGTAGTTAACCCCCCTTGGAGCTTGAAATTAGGGGTTGCACTTTACAAGAGAGTAGCTGTGGGGTGATGACTTGGCCGAATTTTAACGGTTTAAGGGCCAAAAGTTTTAGATTTAGGGCTGACCAAACGAAGTTTGGGGAGCCAAAAACTTGAGGATTTGGGACTGACCAAATGAAGTTGGAAGTCGAAACTTAAAATTTAGGGCTGGCCAACGATGTTGGGAAGCTGAAAATTTGAGGATTTGGGGCTGACCAATGCAATTGGAAAGCCAATCTGGGATGTGGGGCTGACCCAAGAAATTAGAAAGCCGAGACACCCATCCACCCCACTTCTCCTCCCATAAACCCCATTTCCCCCCTATCATCTTCAATCTGCAGTTCTCAGTTTGGAGGTAGTAGAGTACCAGTGACTTGCAGAGGAAGCTACGACATCATCCAGGCGATTCAAGAGGCGCAAGGCTACCTCTGGAAGCGTCTTTGAGTCTTCTTCGCAACGGTGGTCATCTCGTCTCATTCTGAGTTCGTGGCTATCCGGGACAAGCAATCTACTCCGACTGCACAGAAGGGTTCTGATCGGCATCCAGAGGCAGCTTGTAGAAGCTGCCATGCCTGCTCACCTGAAGATCTGAAGGCGGGGTTAGACCAGGACCTTCTACAATGATTCTTCTTCCCTCTCCAAGAAGCGGGACTCCATTCGGCGATCGGAGCAGCAACTTCTTAATTTTCTCCCCAGGGTGCACTATTCTGTCCCCTCTTGGGTTGAACAGACACCCTGTCACTCTTTCGACTGCCCCGACATCAGATAGGATCCTCGTGGATCTCGTTTCGATGGTGACTCGTCAACGGTTCCAACACTTCCTACCACGCTCGATTCTGAGTCCGGGAGTGTTCGTGGCGGCCTCGACTTCCTGCTGTTGTGGCTCTGTAGCAGTCAGAATCTGGAAGCAGAGACCATGTTCGTTGCTCTTCCTTGACCGGCACCCACAACCTGGGAATTCCAAAAAAATCAGTCAAGACCCTGGTCCAATTACGAGGAGTTGGCCTCTGGTTTCGTCAAAAACCAAGTTCGAGAGTGGTCACAGCGGCATCGACACCGCCTCCCTGTCCCCTGTTCCAAAAAGAGGATAGAACCGACTTCGCCGGCCGTTGAAGCTCCTCACCCTTTTCTTCCCCTCCCCGCTTGGCCAGCTGAAGGCCCCTCCATGCGTGGAGGTAGTTTTGGTTGTATGAACTTAACCCCCACCCCAAGATCCTCCCTCGTACGAGAGGTGTAGTGATGTAAGATCTTGAGCAGGTTCAAGCGACACTGGCACGGCGTGTGGGGAACCCACGCTTCCCCACTCGCCCTCGTCTCCAAACGGGATCGATTTCTTCAAACCGGTCGAGTAAGTTCTCTCACCTTGCTCTTTCTTTAGCACTTTTCAATCAATCTTAGCTCTAGTCTCCATTGGCTGATGAGAGAGTGCCCGATCTCGCAAGTCCCAGACTTCCGAGTGACCACCGTGGGAGTGAGTGATTACCCGTGCCCTTGGCACCGGGTCGGCCTCTAGGATCGGACTAGTCATACCCCTTTGGGAGACCCTCTGGCCTTGCTGGCCCTCTACTAGCAAGGGACCAGCCCTCACATCCTCCACTCGGTATCGTCGAGTTACCCACGGGTTTGGGGTGAGTGCTGGGTGAGTTGGCCGCCGATTTCGGCCCGTTCACGGTGTGAATTGTGCTTGCAAGATAGGTCCAAGGTCGTGTCACATCAAAAGGGATCCGGGTATAGCAGTGCATGCCAAAGTCGGTGATGAAAGCAGTCTTCTTAATGTCCTCTGGGTCCATCCTGATCTAATGGTAGCTAGAGTAAGTGTCCAGGAAGCTGAGCAGCTCATTGTCGGAGGTTGAATCGACGAGCTGGTCGATGCTCGGCAGCGGGTAATAGTCCTTCAGTGTGGACTTGTTAAGGTCGGTGAAGTCCACGTACATTCGTCACTTTCCCGAAGCTTTGGGTACCAGAACGACGTTGGCGAGCCACATCGAGTAGAGGACTGGACGAAAGAGACCAGTCTCCTTCCCCTTGGCGAGTTGCTCCTTGATGATCATCTGTTTCTCCGGGGAATGTTTTCTTCTGCGCTGCTGGACAGGCTTCACCATCGGGTCGAGGTTGAGCTTGTGCATTACAATTTCCCCGGGGATCTCGGGAAGCTGCTCATCAGACCATGCGAAGACTTGGACGTACTCAGCAAGAAAATGTTTATATTGCTCCTAAACATTAGACGGGAGGTCAGCTTTGATCTTGACTCCTAGGGCAAGGTCATTTTTTAGAAAGACCATTAACAACTCACCGCCAGGCTCAGATGTCATCAGTCCTTCCTCCGTCCCCTTAGTCCCTTTGTTTTTCCCTTCTGGCCTTATGACTTCGACCGAGATTATATAGCACCTTCTGGCCATAGCCTGGTTACCACGGACCTCCCCCAAGCCATTTTTAGTAGGGAACTTCATTTTTGGGTGATAGGTAGAGGGCACTACCTTCGTTCGGTTGAGGAGGCCTCGGCCGAAGATGGCATTATAAGCCGTCATCCCTTTAATCACAATGAAGTCCACCATAACCATGATGGTTTTAGGCGGGGTGTCGATGGTGACCGACAGGCTGAGGGTTCCCTCGGGATAAGTTGCCTGGCCGTTGAACCCACAAAGCGGGGTTTGGATCGGGCAGAGCCTAGATGGATTCTCACCCATCTTGAGGCAACAATCATAAGAAAGTACATTAGGGGCACTACCATTGTCGACTAATATTATGTCTACATTACAATGGTTTATTGTGGTCGATACAACTAGGGCGTCATCGTGTGGGGTTGTTAACCCTTCTAGATCTTGGTCGGAGAACACCAAGGCCTGCTGTTCGCTCACCTACGGGGCCTTACGGGGCCCGAAGGCTTGGCTCGCCCGTTCGATGTGATGCTTCCTTCCTTGGCTGCTATCTCCACCTGATGTCGCACTGCCAGCAATGACGTTGATATGGACCCCGCGGGGGATATTATCGATCTCCTCGGGGGCAGTAGCATCTTTTTTGTGCTCGGACACATACCGGGATAACTGCCCCTGGAGGATGAGGTGCTCGATCTCATCTTGTAGTTGGTGACAATCGCTGGTGTGGTGTCTGTGGTCACTGTGGAACAGAGAGTGCTTTTGGCGGTTGCGGTGCTTTGCCTTCATGGGCTCGGGCTAGTGGAGAAGGCCCGATGATGGGGACATCACCCAGAATGCCCTGTGGCTTGACACTACTTTCCCCTATGGAGACGGCTAGGCTGCAGGAGTTTATTATTATGATCATCTTGATGTATTTTCCTTTTCCTTGAGTCATTTTGATGTATTTCTGCCTTTACTTTGGTGTCTCTGTGATTTTGATGATGTCAATCATTATGAGTCATTATACTCAATCTTGAGGTATGAATTAATGATCTCATTTGATTATATATAGTAGTATGAAAAATAAAAGGTCAAAAAGACATGAAAAATAGAAAGTCAATGTAGGTCAACACCAGTCAATGTAGGTCAACTGATCAGATTATGAGTCAACTCTTTGACAAGTAAAGTCAATGTACATCTCAGACTGAAGCATACAGGTCAGTGCAAATACCTTCCTCATTAAGTAAGGTTGATGCACATGTCAGCTTGAAGTGTGAAAGTTAATGCATGCTACACATGAAGGTCAATGCACATACTGGTTGCTTGCTCATAAAGTCTATACTATTACTGTTCACACCTTCACACAGGTCGGGGCATGTTCATAAGTCACATACTAAGGTCGATGCATATGTGTGTAGTTAGTTTATAAGGTCAATGCTACTTTGCTGTCCAACAGAGTAAGGTCGATGCTACTTTGCTCTCTTGTGCTATAAGGTTGACGCTTGTTCTTCTCTCATGCATAATCAGGTCGATGCACATTTTCACCCTGCACATAAGGTTGATGCATGTCACTATTCACATGCACATAAGGTCGATGCATGTTCTAGTCTCTGCATAGTAAGGTCGACGCTAGTGTCAAACACATGCACATAAGGTCGATGCACATCACTATTCATAGGAAATGAAGGTCGATGCATATCCTATTCACACCTTCATACAGGTCGGCGCACATTTTGTTCAACCAACATACAAGGTCGATACATGTTTTCTAAACTACATACAAGGTCGATGCATGTCACTATAGCAGCACATACAAGGTCGATGCATGTTACTGTAACAGTGCATACATGGTCGATGCATGTTTTATAAACTGCATATAAGGTAGATGCACGTTTCTGTAGTAGTGCATACAAGGTCGATGCATATTTTCTGCATTATGCATATTAAGGTCGAAGCACATTTTGCTTCGTGCATAATAAGGTCGATGCATATTCTGCAGTGTGCATATTAAGGTCAAAGCATATTTTACTTTATGCATTTTAAGGTCGATGCACATTTCTCAATGTGCTTGGTAAGTTCTACGTACATAGGTCTAAACGTCTTCTAGGGTTTATGCACATTGTGCCTTGTGCATATACAAGGTCTGCACACCTGTTTTGGTCCATACATTGTCTGGTGACTAAGGTCTATGCACATGCATGCATAAGGTCTAAGCACATGCATTTAAGTAAGCATACATGCATTTTAAAGGTCAGAACATATTCATGCAAGTCTGAGCACATGCATAAAAGGCTTAGCTAAAGTCGGAGCACATGTTGCACCAGGTCTAATCATATGCATTGAGAGTCTAAGCATATGAGTTCTCCTATCATTTCTCAGAAATGAATTTAAGCACATAAGGTGTTTGACAGATTGACTTTGTTTTGATTGGTGGGAACTTAAGTCACTGGGACCCAGAATCAACCTTTGAAAAGCAACACGCCTTCACTAAGCTCGGTCATGTGGCTCAGGCATATGATCCAAGTTGCTGGCTCAGGCACATGATCCAAGACTGGGATCTCTTTTGGAGATTCTGTCACGTGGATAGAATATCCTTTATCCTTACCCATGGACTACCAGCAAGGCTCCTTTTCTAGAACACTCTTGGCGAGAATGTTCCCTCCATGCGCCGAACTGACATCTCTGAGGGGACCATACAGAATCTCAGAGGCTTTATAAATAGAAGACCTCTATCATTTGAGTGGGGTGATCTCGAATTGAGCAAGCCCGAGCGAGAGCATACAGAGTGATCTACAGAAGAGAAGAAGAGAAGTGGCTGTCGAGGAGAAGAAGAAGAAGAAGACAGAGAGAACCTGAGAGAGGAAGGCGTTCCAGTAATGTGAGAAGAAAAGAAAAAGGAAAGAGAAGCGAAAAGAAGAGCAGAGAGCACGAGAGCCAGAGAGTCTGAGAGAAGGGTTAAAGTGAGGGTGCTGAGAGTGAGAGAGCTCGAGAGAAAAGAGAGAAGTAATAGTGAAGCGGCTGGAGCATATTGAAGATCTGCAATCTGTTGGTCTCTGGATCAGATCCAGGCCAATTTGCTCCTGCGAGAGCTACATTTATTTCATTTTTCTGATTGCTCTATTTTCTTCTTTGTTAGTTTCATTTTCCACCTTGTTTTTTTTGATACTCTGTTTGGAGTTCGGGGTCCCTCCTGTGTGATCAGGAGAAGGGTGAGCGATCTCCGGTATTCCCTCTGTTGGTCAGAGGAAGAGAGGACTTGTCCTCTGGTTCGTGAGCAACAGGGTGTTACTCACGGGTTCCTCCTGAGGATTCAGGAGAAGGGAGATTTATCTCCAGGTTCCCTCTAAGGATTCAGAGGAAGGGAGGTTGGACCTCCGATTCTAGCTCTGTGGGTTGCAGAGCTAGGAGTCTGGTTTTATGGGTTGCAGAACCAGGTTGAGCGATTTGTCTCCCTCGGGTAATCAAGCTATTAGGCAGCGTCCTGTTGCAGACTGAGTCTGAGTCTTGCTGTTGCAAGGGAAGCCTCACTCCAGTTTGGAGTGAAGGGTGGATGTAGGCGAACTGGTGTCTGGTCGAACCAGCTAAAAATCTTATGTGCTGTGGTTTGCCTTGTGCGTTTGTTACTTATTTTCTACCTCCTTCATAGGGCAATTGGTTTTGCTGTCTAGCTCGTTGCGTTCTTGATCATATTGCTCCTTCTGCAAAGGCATCTCTGAATTGAGTACTTAAGATAGTGGTCGTGGGTTTCACTGCACTATATCTTAGTACTAGTCTTCTGATGCACTTAGTTTCTACGTAGTGTTGGATGCTTGCTTAGTGCTCGAGGTTGAGTCTCAATAGAACATCCATTTGGATTGAGTCATCTGACTTTACTACCACTCGTTCCTTTCAGAGAAAGTTCCAATTGAAGTAAATTTTAGAAAGGGGATTCATTCACCCGTCCTCTGAATCTTAGCCTTGCACCCATATATTCCAACAATTGGTATCAGAGTAGGTCTCTGACTGTCCAGATCTAACGATCTGCGGAGGATCCTGCTAATCGCGGGGTGGCATCCTGCGAGGGGAGGGAGGAGCTCAAAACAATAAGGGCGTAGGCCCGATAAGACGAAAAGGGCCACAAGAGGCCAACGAAAGACACAAGCAGGGGCGAAGAAGCTAGGGCCCACGACGAGGCCTTCGGTTGCGCCAGCGAACGGGCTGGAAAGGAGGGCCCAGGTCCACATCCTCCTTAGCAACCGAGTCAACGTCGGGGACCCCCAAGTCAACCGGGCCAGGCACGGGGGAGGCAACAGCGGCCGGAGACGGATCAGGCACAGCAGCAGACAGCAAGTCTTGGGCCCGGGGTTTCGCACGAAGAGCTAGAACAAATTGGCGCGGCGGCTGATGTGGAGGCGGAATGACAGGAGCCGGGGAAGCACACACGGTCCCCGTCGGGTTCCCCGCCAAGCGGGGTGCAGGCAGAGGAGACACCGGAACGGAGTCAAGGCGGTCGGCGGACAAGCCGCCTGGTAGAGCAACGGGAGAAGAGGACGCCGCAGGCAGAGGCATGACGCGGGCAGGCCGACGCACTAGAGCGGGCACGCCGAGGTTGCCAGTATTTAACCTGCGCCCAAAGCAAGCCACGACGGCAAGGCAAGGCGGGCCTAGGAGCCCGAGGAGCAACATAACAGGTGTAGCAACCAGTGCCCGCTCCACCGGAGGACGAGGAGCAGCAGGCACGACATGGGCGAACTTGCGGATAGAGCGAGCCTCGGGCACGCCAGAGCTGAAGGCTGACCCTGAGGGGCAGAGGCCACGCGGTGGGCAGGAATCCTGGGGGAGCACCGGCATCACTTGAGTGACCGAGGCCGAGGGGCCAGACGGAATGCAACATGGGTGAAGTGGAGACTTCATAGTGGTGGAGACGGGCAGAGGGTCCACGGGAGGGGCATGGCCGGCTGGAAGCAGAACGTGCCTAGGAGCTGAGGACGACTGAACAACAGGAGGCACACCAATGTGCAGAACCTCCAACAAGCCTGGAGGGAGAGGCGGAGAGCCCCCACCAGGGCTGCCGGTGAGCACAATGCCAACGGAGTCCGCAACGGTGGCAGGGGTGGATGAAGCGGTCGGGGGGGCACCGTCATGTTGAGGGGGAGCAGAGCAGCAGCCCGAGCCAGCCACGGGATCATGACCATGCACCGCAAGGCCCATGGGATCAGCGGAGCATGACGCCAAAGCAAGGGATGTGGCCGGTGGTGGGCAGTCTGGAGGAGCAGCTGCAACAACAGGAGCTGCAGCAGAAGGGGACTCCGGGGGCACCAAAGCTGCCAGAGGTGGAGGTGGCGAAGATGAGGCCTCGCCACCCTCGGCAGGAGGGACCACTGGCGGCCGGGGTGGGGGGCCAAGCACACCCGAAAGGTCTGTGCACATGCAGACTAAGGTCAGTGCACATGCAGACTAAGGTCAGTGCACGTGGGCTAAAGTCAGTGCACATGCAGACTAAGGTCAGTGCACGTGGGCTAAAGTCAGTGCACATGCAGGCTAAGGTCACTGGACATGCAGACTAAGGTCAGTGCTCGTGGGCTAAAGTTAGTGCACATGCAGACTAAGGTCAGTGTACGTGCAAACTAAGGCCAGTGCACGTGGGCTAAAGTCAGTGCACATGCAGACTAAGGTCAGTGCACATGCAGACTAAGGTCTGTGCACGTGGGCTAAAGTCAGTGCACATGCTTATGCAAGGCTTAGGCATGCAAAAGGGGTGAGGTCCACGCAGGGCCCGTGCACATACAGATGGGGTCCGTGCAGCTATAGGCCAATTCAGTGGACATGCGAGCAGGGTCCGTGCAGGGCTAAGTCAGTGCATGTGGGGACCAAGGTTCGTGCATGTATGCAAGGGGGGAAGGCAAAGTCTGAGCGGGGTCCGTGCAGGGCTTGTGTAAGGTCTATGCAATGCAAACCAAGTCCATGCATATGAATGCTGGGCCAATGCAAGTCTGTGCACATGGGGCCAGGGGTTAAAAAAAAGTCAGTGTACATGGAGGTAAGGGCAGTGTACATGGAGCCAGGTTGTGGGTGTGTCGGCCAAGGAGCTCAAGGGTGTGCCGGCGAACGATGAGGTGGAATGTACCGGCGAGGGGCATTCAGGGTGCACCGCTGAAGGGTCGAAGGGTGTACCGCTAGAGGATTGGCTGAGAGGTGGTTGGATTAGTGTACTGGTGAAGGATTGGGACAGGTGTACCAATGAAGGCCCACTCCTCCTCCATTTCTTTTAAGGTCTTTTCTTCTTTTCTTAATTTTTGTACAGTTTTATACAAATTGTCCATTCCTCCTCCTGTCATTACTCAGTCTAAATCTCTTTGTGGTGTCCATGGTTCATTTACCTAAGCTAAAGTGTTCTATTACTTATTGTTCCCTTTGTTTGTTGCTCCCTTTGGTCTTTTAACACATCATTACTAATTCTGACAAAAATTCGGCAGCATCTCCCCTTGACCCGGGCGTAAGGGAGATACGGGGAACGCGCCTACATGGAGTGTCGGAACCCAACAATAGGAGGTGGGCACTCGCAGGTGGTAACACCTTTTATGAAACCTCAGAAAGCGCAGAGGGGATGATAAGAGAGAGAGGCAACTCTCGGACTGGCTATGGATAGCTGGGGTGAAGGGCAAGAGAAGGTGTACCGGCCAAGGAGCTCAGGCGTGTACCGGAGGAGGCAAGCAAGGGAGGCCGGGGTTGAGGGCAAGGACAGGTGTGCCGGCTAGGAAGCTCAAGCGTGTACCGGGCGAAAACAAAAAAGGGGATGTTGAGTGTGTGTCGCTGAGGGACTGGGAGGGGCTAAGCGTACCGCTGAAGGGGTGGCTAGGGCGTACCGCTGAAGGGGTAAGGCTAGGTGTGCCGCTGGGAAGAAGGCCAAGGGTGTGCCGGTGGGGGCCAACCTGGGGACATGGAGGCCATGGGGAGGCTGGTCTGGGGCGAGTGAGAGCCAGTGAGGGGAAGAAGATCAGGGGGGCTGGTCAAGTATGATGAAGCCAAGGAAAGGGGGGGCCTATGAGGCCCTTGGGCTTGGCGAACGAGTTGAGAAAAGGGGTTGTAGTTGAAAAGGGGGAAGATGAGGGCTGGATGATCCAACTTAGCTATATTTGAGGGTGTTACAACTGTCCACCTTTTTCTTCTTGTGACTTCCTCTCTGAAATAACAATCAGGTATGTTTTAGCATCTGGGTCCCGCCAACTCGTGGCTGAGGTCCAGGCACTCCTGGTGTTATGGAGGGGTCCCTTGCTCGGAACTAACTCCCCAGTCTTCACCCCGCTCGATCTGGTGGCCTCGCTCTCTATTGCCATCTGGTGGCGTCTTCCCTTTGGCCTCGATCCAGTGGCCGGCCTTAACCCCTTTTCCATTGTATTTTCGATACTTTGATCTCCTTGCCCCGCTATTGACGCGATCTGATGGCTTTGCCACTAGGAGATCCCGTGGCCAGCTCTCCCTTGTGATCCGGTGGCCTAGCCACCCTCCCATTTCCCTTGGTTCGGTGACTTAGCCATCTTAGCGTGCTGATCAGATGGCCTGGTACAACCATCATCTAGTGGCCCTCCTTTCCAAGTGATCCGGTGGCTCGCCGTCATCCCTTTTGCCCGTAGATCCGGTGGGTCGCCTGTCGCTTGATCCGGTGGGCTTGCCATCACATGCCATCCAGTGGCTCGACCGCGCTCCCGCCTCTGGATCCGGTGGCGAACCATCGCACCTGATACTGTGGCCTTGTCCCCTTTGTGATCGGGCGGCTTGCCACCTCCCTCCTTATCCCCCCTGAATCAGTGGCGGCATTACTCCTGATCTAGTGGGCCATCTTTCCCTCTTGATTCGGTGGCCTAGCCACCTTACCCGCTCGATCCGGTGGCCTCGAGGCCTCTGGCGATCTAGTGGCCCAGCCATCTACCAACCCCATCCGACGGGCTCCGTTTGACTTCTACCTGATAATCCCACTCCCCGTCTGGTGGTGTCTGGGCGGGCTCCTCGTCTGATGCCCTTCAAGACTGCTTGGTCCACTGGTGTTTGGTCGACCCTTCACCTGGTGCCCTTCTCTCTCTCTTGGTCCGGTGGCGCCCTTGGAATGCCCAAACCGGTGACCCCAAACCAAGCCTGATCTGATGGCTCGCCCACTTGCTCCCTTGTGTGGTGGCACCCGCTCATCTGGTGGCTCGTTCCAAGGCCCTCTCGGTCCGGTGGCTTCCCCCTTTCCATGATACGGTGGCGCCCCCTCCTCACGTGATACGGCGGCCTCCTTCACCTCGTCATCAGGTAGCATCACATCGAGGCAACCCGATGGCATCACCTCCTACTCGATCCGGTGGCCTGCCCACTGCCCTGATTTGGTGGCTCCACCCTTCCTTCATCCGGTGGCGCATCATTTACTTTGACCTAGTGGCCTTCGTAGGATTCGATCTGGTGGCTCCTTAACCCCATCTGAACAGGTGGCTCTACTTGTTATTTGTTCCGGTGGCCTGCCAGCCCCCATTGATCCGGTGGCTCAACCACTCATTTACCTGATCCGGTGTCTTTGCCACCCCTTTTTGATCCGGCGGCTAGCCACTTCCCCTGAGTCGGTGGCCCTTACCACCCACCACCATCGATCAGGTGGCCATGCCACCCTTTCCTTCTTGATCCAATGGAGTCCACCTTCTTGCCTTGTCCTTCAACCATAAGCCAGTATCTTCCGTCCGTCATTCCGTGGGCTTTCTCAAGGTGGTGCCGCTTCTGTGCGCACCTCTACTTTTGGGTTTTGTCACCCCTTGTGGATGCGTACCCACTTTTCCCCTCCCGCATCTGGGTCCGAGAGAGATGCTGTCGAATTTTTACCAGAATTATACACATTCTAAAATACAAAAGGAAGCAACAAATAAAGGGAATAAATAACAACCAAAATGTCTCTATTTGAAATGAGAGAACTGTGGAAGGCACGGGCACTGTCGCATTACATTGACAAGCATGAGCATCCATCATGAATAAAGAAGGGAATTAACTAAAATTTCACACATGCATACTATGAATAAAAGAGACCATGTTCCTTAGCATATGATTGCATAGCCGCGCTGCCCGCATGTATGCATCGACCTCCCCTTGAGCCCATGCCGACCTGCACTGACCTCAGGTCCTCCTTGCGTCGACCTCTCTTTAGCCCAGCCATGGTGTGCACCGACCTCAGGTCCTCCCTGCATTGACCTCTCTCCAGTTCGACCGCGGCCCGCACTGACCCTAGGGCTTGATGCGTTGACCTCACTCCCTCCTGCACTGACCTCCCTTCAAGTCAGTGCCCCCCTGTGCGTCGACATATCTGCTCTGTTGCGTCGACCCATCTGTGTTGTTGCCTCTCCCTGCGTCGACCTCTCTTCAGCCTAGCCGCTGCCTGCGTCGACCTCAGCTCCCCTGCATCAACCTTAGCCCTTCATGCATTGCTGCCCGAATAAAGAAGTGTTAAAAGACACACAAAAGAAATAAAACACGTATTCAAATGATATCAAGATCAACAGGATAACAATAAAAGAATTGCTCATGGTGGTGTGGACGTGCAAAATCGCACGCCCGTATAATCCATAGGGTTGACTCATCCAACATCAGCAAACCCATGGAGTTAGCTCATCCAACAGCAGCAAAGCCAGAGGGTTAACCCATCCAAGCAGCAGGGCTGACGCAGCGACCGTGGGGTCGACGTAGCCGCCCACAGGGTTGACGCAACGACCGTGGGGTCGACGCAGCCCAGCCATGAGGTCGACGCAGCCAGCTCATGGGGTCGACGCAGCTCGCCCAATGGGTCGACGCAGCTCATGGGGTCGACGCAGCTCACCCAATGGGTCGACGCAGCTCATGGGGTCGACGCAGCTCGCCCAATGGGTCGACGCAGCCGCCATGGGGTCGACGCAGCCCAGCCGCAAGGTCGACGCAGCCAGCTCAAGGGGTCGACGTAGCCGGCCATGGGGTCGACGCAGCCAGCTCACGGGGTCGACACAGCCGGCCATGGGGTCGACGCAGCCAGTCACGGGGTCAACGCAGCTAGCCACAGGGTCGACACAGCCCGCCCATGGGGTCGATGCAGCCAGTCACAAGGTTGACGCAACGAACCCATAGGGTTGACGCGGCCAACAGAGGGTCGACCCAATGGGTCAACCCATTAACCAGCTGTGGACGTGCAAAAGAAAAATATGTGCCTCCTTGCCCCACCAGGGTGGTCACACTTGACAAATATATCCCCTGGAAAAGGTTTGGCCAAAAAGCCCGGCCCCTTGGCTGGCTCCGAGAGACCTTGCACCGTCTCGAGGAGGGCAAAAGAATTCCAACTCCGGAAGAGCTCTCGATGTTCTACAAAGACGAGGAGCTCACCGCGAAGGCCCTTGAACAGGCAATGCAGGAGCTGTCATGTAACATGGTGGCTATCCCGCCTCCTGACACTATAAATACCTCTGTTGAAAAGGACAATGCCCCTGTAGCAACATACCAACGCCGATTGGCAAGAAATCGTTGAGGCCGTGGTCAGGGACGAGGGCGAGGGCAAGAAAGCCCTTTAACCCTCGACAGAGTTATAATATTTAGAGGAGAGCACCCGGGCCCCATCTCGGCACCACAGGTGCGGGGCATCCCCTTTATAATTGCATCCTCAGAGAATGCAAATACTAGTGCGGAGGCCCGAAGGCCGGGTGACATCCCCTTCATAGTTCATTCTTCCGATGAGGAAGAAACCCCAGTCAACATTCCCTTGTTAGCTTCAACCCCGGAGCAGGCGGGCCCTTCAACCAGTGCTGGCAAAAGAGAAGGCCCCTCGGGTCAGCCCGAGCTAGACGAGTCTCAACCTGCTGCGGAGGAGTCTCTGGCACCACTTTTTCAAGAGGAAGCGGGCGTGCAAAATGAAGGCGAGCGCCCTTTCAAGCGGGAGAAACCACATGGAACTCCGAGGACCCTGGAAGAAATCATCCCCCCCATTCGACAAGACCCGCGCTAGGGCGGACCGCAAGATCATTCAACACAGGAAGCGGTTCCCGACTAATGTCACCATATGGGAGGCTATTGCTCAGAGTAAGGACCTGAGAGAAGCTCTTGCAAAAGTGCTCCAGGATCCCGAGGCCTATGAAGCCCATGTAGCGGAACTACAAGCCCAAGCATATGAAGCTCTTGCAGCTAATATTATTTTCTCTGACAAGGACATGCTGTTGACCTCTCCTTGCCATAACCGCCCCTTATACGTGAAAGGGATGATCAATGACCATGAGGTGAACCGAATTTTGGTCGATGCAGGTGCGGCAGTGAACATCATGCCCTTGAAGACGTTCAAGTCCCTCTATTTGGCACCTTATTTGCAAAAAGTCAGTGCTGTCAAAAACTCAGGGTTCAACCAAGATTCCGAAGAAGCTCTCGGTCGGGTCAAGGTGAAATTGGTCATGGGTGACTTTACCACTAAAGTCACGTTCTACATTATCAACGCCAACACGTCCTATAAGGTGTTGTTGGGAAGACCCTGATTGCATGAAAATTAGGTCATTCCTTCGACCCTCCACCAGTGTCTCAAATATTCCAAAGGGGGAGAGCAGTATACCGTTTTTGCAGACCAAGCTCCTTTCCACCCCAATGAATGTCATTTGGCAGACGCTTCCTTATATTTTGGGGAGCCCACCATAACAATCCCCGACAGAGTCAAAGACAAGGGGAAGCAAAAGGTCGAAGCCGAGCTTGAGGAGGGTCAACTCTTCACAGTTAACCGTGGGGCGTTAAAGCTTCACCAGTTGAGCCTCAAGCCTGGTTCAAAGCCCACTCAAGCAGAGAGGCGCAAGGTGGACTTCGAGGCCAATCTCATCAGCCGAGCCATCGACCAGAGTGCCCCCCTACCTCCAAAGTGCATTCAGCTTCCCTTTGTAACGGAGGAACATAGCGTGGAGGAATTGAAGACATTTATAGTCTCTTATAGGCACAAGGGTCGAGGGAAGGATGGCCAACCAGCCCGGCCGATTGTCTTCTACAAAGGAGATTTAATCCCACCAAGTCCTCCGGAGGACGATTTTGGGTGGGACACACTTGTTAATGAGGCGCAGGAGCCAGTCCAGGAAATGGATCATATGCCCAACCGGCTTAAGCGCATGTGTGTGAAGCAAGGAATTCCGCAATCGCAAAACCCTGCACAGAAGGCATACTTCTCCAACCTCTGGAATCCTCCACAAGTCAGGGGGCAACCGTTGTTCTCTCGCAAAGATACTCGGGGGTTGGGCTATGAGCAGGAGCCGGACTTCCAAGTTCATTATGCTGTTAATGCCATAGGACTCCTACCTCCCCCTTGCGAGGAGGCCCATAAGGAGCCCATGGCTGAAGAGCTCCATCATGAGGCCGGGCATGCCGTGGCATCTCCTCTGTTGACGCCCGCTGTAGGGCCGTAAGCGGAGGAAACTCCCTCGAGTTCTACCTGTGAGCAAGCAAATCCTGTGGAGTTCGAGGTTTACGAGGTTGGTACTGATGAAGATGAAGACTTCGTCGACCTCCGGCCGGCTCCCCCGGAACTAGAAGACGGGGGCCAGGCAACCGTTGATGAGCTGATTGAGATTAATCTCGGCACTCAGGATGACTACCGGCCCACTTTTGTGAGCGCCCTCCTGAGTGGAGAGGAAAGACAGGCGTACCGGCAACTCTTGAATGAATTCAGAGATTGTTTCGCCTGGACATATAAGGAGATGCCAGGTCTCGATCCCTCTGTGGCAGAACATGAGCTGGCCATACTTCCAACAGCTAAGCCAGTCAAACAAGTCCAGAGGTGTATGCGCCATGAGCTGGAACTTAAAGTCAACGCCGAAGTCGATAAAATGCTAGATGTAGACTTTAGAGCCATGTATGTATCCTGTGTGGCTCGCTAACATAGTCCCGGTCAAAAAGAAGAATGGCCAAGTCCGGGTCTGCATCGACTTTCAGGATTTGAACAAGGCGTGCCCGAAGGACGATTTCCTTGTCCCCATCATTGAGACAATGGTGGATGTGACCACTGGTCATGAAGCCTTGTCTTTCATGGATGGGTCATCGGGCTATAACCAGATCCGCATGTCCATCAAGGATAAGGACCATATGGCCTTCAGGTCCCCAAAGGGGATCTTCAATTATAAGAGGATGCCATTTGGCTTGAAGAACGCCGGCGCCACGTATCAACGGGCAATGACCAAAATCTTCGACGAGATGTTGCACGACGTTGTCGAGTGCTACGTCGACGACTTGGTTGTCAAGTCTGGTCAAACTTTTTGGGTTTAATTTTTAATTCATTTAGACTTTATTTATTAAGGCTAGGGTATTTAATTAAAAGTCTAGTTAGGCCTTATAAATCCTAATATTAAGTTATTAGTTCATTTTAAGCCTTATAATTGTCAAATAAATTTCAAAAAATACCTAAATAAATTTAAAAATCAATTTAAAAAAATTTTAGGTCACTACACGGCCCAATTTTGACATCACCCGTGCTTGATGTCTTATCTGTTTGGTCTATCACTAGAAGACTTGGCTCGGGATTGGTTCTTCATTGCCGCAAGAGCAGATCTTGAATTTCCAAGTAGTGCAGGAAAGATTTATTTAGCAGTTTCAAGACCAGGTTGGGCCCAGGTATTCTATGGTGGATCTAGCCTACGAGAAGATGGAGCCTGAAGAGGATTTCTGCACCTTTGCTGACCGCTGGCGTCGCCTTGCCACACAGGTCCTGGGACATATTCCAGAGGCGGAGCAGATCATGATGTTAATATCCAATGCAACATCGGAATATCAGTTCGTCTTAGCCCTTAATGGCATTACCTCCTGGCAACAACTCTATAGTCGAGCCCGCTTCATTCGTCAACAATTTCAAGATTCCCTTGACCCTGAGTCACCTCCACCCTCCACATCCACACGCACCTCACCTTCCACGTCTACCCCTTATGCGCCCTCCATGAGTCAGCCTCCCGCCACCTACTGGCTCTCCACGAGTCAGACTTCCACCTACATCACACCCTCCATGAGTCATATGCTACCACATATCAACCCTCCATGAGTCAGCCCTACTCCCCCACATATCAACCTTCCATGAGTTAGCCTTCCGCCTCCTTATACCCGCCCATGTCTCCACCTCTGGTCAAGGAAATTCCACACCCTGAGCAGGTGGATGCCATCTACATACCTTCCATCTCCCCTGCCACTCCACATATGCCTTCACCGAATCCCTCCGCTGCCAGTCGCCATGCACCCTTGCCTATGCAACCCCCACTCCCCACTCCACAATCTCCATCACCTCATACCCCTCGGCATCCACCTTGCTCGAAGCAGGCTCCTTGTTCTCCGTTGTCGGAGTCTTTTACCGATATCTTTCAGGCTTTGACAGCCACCCACGTATTGCAACTTCCTTTGGTTGTGCCTTGCAGACCTGCGGCCGGGAATATGCTTCAATATTGTGAATTTCACCGCCAGCAGGGGCATTTGGTTGATGATTGCCCCGAGTTTCAAGATTATCTTTATGATCTGGAAGATCAGAAAAGGATCGATTGGGCCACCATGCATAAATTTATTTTACATCTCTGCAATAAGTAGCAGCAGCAGCAAGCACTACCCAGACAGTCGTCTCCGTCACTATAAGACCAGGGGCACTCCTGTGATTCTTTGATTAGTGTAGCACTCGCTCCATCACCTGTTTCGTCGCCTACCCCATCTTCATTTCCACCTACCCCATTACCTTCACCATCTCCTACTCCGTCTCCAACACCTCCACAGACCCAAGCCTCTGGTCAGGCTGGTGCTACCTCGCCTTCCCCCATTCCCACCACCGCTTCTACTCCCAACGCTGCTAGATGTGTCGTGTCAATGTGTCGAAGGTGGGCGCCATGACCCTCCACTTCCTCCGCCTCACCACCACTTTCGCCATCTCCATCTCCACTATCCCCATTGCTCGCATCGCTATCTCCACCATCCTCACCATTGCCTAACCCATCACCGCCGCCTTCACTACCTCCTCTCCCAAAGACCCCTATTCCATCACCTCCACCATCTCCACTGCCTTTGCTATCCCCTTTGCCATCGTTGCTCGAACCTGAGCAAGCTATACCTACACCTTCACCTCCACCTTCACCTTTACCCCCTCCTACACCTACACCTCCACCTGTGTCTTTGCCTCCACCTCAGCCTGTCATCGCCGTTATCCCTCCACCACTCGCATTGCCTTTACCCCCACTTATGCCTTCCAAGCCTTTTACACCCATCCCTTCATCTATTTCCACCCCACGGAGCGGGTGTGCGCTGCCTTTGGTGCCCATCGGGTCTGGTCTCCAGGGAGATGACGAGCCAAGTCAGGACAATTCAGTGCCGGTTCTGTATTACAAAATTCAAGATTTCATTTGTCGCATGCCTATTCACGTCCTGGTCTCTGGCTGTTTTGGGGGTGAGCTTGCCCTTCCAAAGATGGTTGCTAAGAAGAGTTCCCTTGCATTAGTGTCAATTTCTTCAAAAGTGAGGCCGATGGCAATCTCATTGCTCATCAAGGGTTCGATTATTGATGTTGTTGTTATCTCTCGCTCGATTGCTATTCAGATTGCTGGCCGAGAGGGGTTCTCCACCTGCATGGTGCTAACTCATACGGCCACCAAGAGTTGATGAACTATATGTTCAAGGGGCAGTTCGCCGTACTTTCAGCATTTCCCAAGGACATTCTACACACCTTATGTAATTTCTCTCAGTTTATCAGTATGTTGGTCACGTCAACACCGCATATTACTCTCCCTCAGCTTCATCCTTCTCTACTAGCAAGGGAGTTATGCTTCATGTCGGATTGTCGAGTGGAGTTGTCGAATCTCCATATCTTAGTACCACGTGCCAGGACTTCGTGGTTTCCTGATGTTCAACATTCTGAGGAGTTATCTGTCCAGGAATGTCCACACGTTGTTAGCACCGGGTGTCTAGGGGCAACCGCCCCAATGAAGCTACATGTTCATAACCAGGCCAGGTCGTCTGCTAGGTGGGATTGTTATTTGAGAAGACATTACAAATCAAGAAGCCCAAAGGTCCGAGCCCGCGCCAGACTGGTCCGTGTTCAAGATATTTCTGCCAAGAAGAGACGACGGCACAAATATAAGGGCCGTGTGTTGTGCATTCAAGGGTCCACTTCTCTTTCCCCTTCTTTTCACTCATCCTTTCTTCTATTCAGCTCCCACCCTTGGGTGGTATGTCTCCCTTTGTCCAATCCAGCATCTATAATATTCTCCCCTTTCTTCGGGTTCATAAACCCCCATTCTTCCCCCTCTTACCCGAATCCTCTTTATTCCCACGATTCTGGGCCTCTTGCAGGGACTGACACAACTTCCCACAGTAAGATTCAGTGGAAGTTGTCTTCAAATCAGTTCGTCTCCCCAGAGTCTACGATGATCCTGAGGTGGTCTCGCTTCGATTTGACTTTGGCATCACCTGTGGCATCCATTCTTGTGCAACCTCGCCAGATTCACGCCAGATTCAAAAGGTCAACTTGCAGCAGCTCCACCATCTCCCCAGTCGTGAACCAGCCAAAGCAGTCTTCCGAGGATTGTTCGTCTCCAAGTCTCCGTCGTTCCAAAGGTGGTCTTGCTTCGTTTTGACATTGTCACTGGTTGTGGCATTCATTCTACTACAACTGCACAGATCAGGTGCAACCTAGTCTACCCAGACTGTGCACCCAACTTGCAGTGTGTGCCACGCCCAATATGTTTGTCTGCGGCCTGAGGCATCTTCATCAAAGTTGTGCCCCTCGACAATACAAATCCAACCCAGGTGGCTTCATCCCATTCTGACCTCGGTGCAGGAAGTTCCACCCTGGCCTTCACCTCCCTGTCTGGCTGCTTGCCTAGGAACCTGAGGCATGCCTCTTCTGCGACCACGCCCGGCTCGGTGGTCCAAAGGCCACCATTCTTTGAGGACACATAGCCTGCTCTGTCTATTATCCGACTGAGTTGATCCCGCCTCGTTTGGAGTTCCACAGCGAGCGTACTGGTGGCTGCCCGTCGACTGCGCAAACCTGCCCTGCAGGATAGAATCACGTAGGCCCACGACATCGGCCGCCCCCCCCTACAGCGATCTCGGATCGACGTCAGATTTTTAGGAGCACTCCATCACTCCCCAGTCTCCGTCAGAGCACCGACGGCACCTTATTTTGACGTCCGTGCTCAGCGTACCGTGCGGAACGATCGCCGTCATCCCAGTAGGCCTGTTCACAGATCGGCATCCTAGTGCTTCCCTCCCCTTGCTCCCCCCTCCTACGTGAGGGTAGTTCTTGTGTTGATTGCCCCATCCCCTAGTCCCCCCTCCCTGCGTGGAGGTGATTTTGTTGCTTGTACTAGCAGGGTCGACCACAAGCTACACCGACGTAGCGTGATTGCCGGGTGCACACGCTCCCCGGCGTGCCCACGTCTCCGACCAGAGCCGATCCTTCGGACAGCTAGGTACGTACGACAGCCACTCCTTCGTTTGCTCTTCTAGTATTAGTTTCAATTGTCGCGCCGGTGAGAAGAGTGCCCGTCCCAAATATTCCACCAAAATTGAGCGACTTGCTGCCGGTGAGTGAGTGTCCATTTGAACCGATTCTCTCAGTAGCGGTCTGCCCGGTTGAATCCGGTGCCCTCCACCACTTCCCCAGGGTGGCTTTCACCACCCTCCTCGTTGCTCGAACCGTGTCTGACACCCTCGCAGGCTGTTGCTTGCCTAGCCACCATGAGGTTTCCCTTGTGGAGTTTGCTACACGCGTGTGTGTTCGTCTTACCGTCTAGTCGTCCGTGCTTATAAGCTTGCTGGCTTTAGGTCCCAGTGTCTCAACCGGGCTCGTCCCACGTCAGATTTGGTATCAGAGCAAGTTTTTGACTTGCCCTTACTAGTCGAGTCCTAGGCCCCATCCCACCCCGTGTCTTTGAACCTTACCCTCCTCTGGCACCCCTTGATGTCCACCCGAAGTGGTGTTCCATACCAGTCCTCAGGTCAATTAACCATGTCTAGTCAAGGCCAGCCTTCCCATACCCCCGGTGAGTCTCTTATGGGACAACTTCCCCACGCCGACCAAGGCCAACCCCCTCCTCCACTCAGTGATTCCCAGGTGGGACAGCCATCTCGAGCTAACCCTCCTGCCCTTGGAGGCGACTCTGCCCTTCTCAACACTATCCTTGAGCAGTTTCGGCAACTAGGGGGACGGGTGGATGCCATCGCAACTCGGATAGACAGACATGATACTCATTTGACCCAAGTCGAATGACTTCAGCCCGAGGGGTATCCCCAACAGGCCCATTACCCCGAGGAAGAGATTGAGGAGGAGTACCCCCGGCAAGCCCCTAGGGGACGATTTCTTGTGGAAGATTGAGGTCGGCAACCTCGCGATCCTTTGGAGGACCCACTTCACTAGCTGATTAAGCTGGACGCCCCCACTTTCGAGGGGTCCCACAAACCCCAGGATTATCTTGATTGGGAGACATCCCTAGATCAGTACTTTGAGTGGTACCCCATGCCTGAAGAAAGGAAAGTTCGATATGCCAAGTACAAGCTTCAAGGCCTTGCCAAGACATACTGGTTGAACATTGAGAGTCTTAGGAACCTTCGGAGAGAGAACCCCATAGCCTGATGGAATCAAATGAAGGTTGCTCTCCGCCAAAAATACCTTCCGTCGACATATTATCAAGATCTCCTAGATGAGTGGCATAGCCTCACTCAAGATGGGAAAGATGTCGCCGAGTATATTGAGGCCTTCGACAGTTACCTTCTCTGATGCCGCATTCAGGAGGATACCACGGTCACCCCATCTCGATTCCGCAAAGGGTTGGCCCCGCACATTAGGCGGGAGCTACACCTACATGAGGTTACGACCCTTGAACACGCGTATCAGGTAGCTCGCGATACTGAAAGGTTCCATGTCATCCCCCATGTCTCATTTCCTCAGCCTGTCGATCCTAGGCACGTCATCACCTATTCACAAAGTACCACCCATCCCACACTGAGACCTACTCCACCACCACCAGCTTCTTCCCCAACTCCTGCCTCGCCCCCACTCCCCCATCCTATTGGGAACCCCATCCCACAATAGCCTCCGACAACTCCACCTCTTAGGCAGGATGATAAAGGCAAGGGCATTGCAGGAAGTCCCCTTCCCCAGACATCGGCTACTAGGAACTCCTACTACCAATGCGGAGGTCTCGGTCACTTTGCTAACCAATGTCCTAACCGTGGCCTTTATAGCCTTGTCATTGAGGAGCAGGTTGAAACCCCACCTCAGGAAGTCGTCGAAGGTGAGACTATTGAGTATACGCCAGAGCAATCACTGATCGATCAGTTTGAGAGTACCGCCACTGTGGAAGATGAGTCTCTTCAGCCACCTGTCACTGTTGGGGCCATCAAGTGGTGTATTGATTTTCAGATACAAAGTCGACATCAATAGGCTTGTCGACTTCTTTGAAGATTTGGTTGATCAATTCTGGCCTCATACGCTGTGGCGACTACTTCACTAGCTCAATCTTGGGATCGATGGCAAAAATGTGCTGAGCCACGATGGGGCTAAGGCAGGACATTTCTTTGTAATTTCAGGCAAAGCAGTCTCAAAATTCTTGCAGCAGCTTCATATATTGCACTCTCTCTTGGGGAGACAAAAGGGCACTTAGAAAGGTCAGCCAAGGATCACTCTCCATGCCGAGATTGACTTCGATGAGTTCATCAACGGTGGCTTGGCCACTGTCTTCAATTTTCGGCGGCGTCGGGAGTAGGTCGATGAAGTCTTGATCTTCTTCCTCTTCTGCCTCGAGGGCATCATAGGTATCTTCCTTCTTCGCTTCACCGGGTAGTGGGGCGTTGTCTGCTTCTTCCCCAGGCTCTCAGGTCAGTGTTGGCACCGATGGCTCATTCACCGGGCCGCCAAGGCATTGGCCCATCAGTGGGTTGCCCCTGCATGTGGTGGAGAACTCTTCAGCTTCTTTTCCTTGTGGGGCGTTGTTGTAGGTTGCGATGACCTCCACTTCGATGTGTTCCCCATGTTTGCAAGGGGTGTCCTCATTTGGCCCTTCACCTATTAGTGCCAATGACTACGAAGCGCCTTCTGGTGTGGAGAGGTGAAGAACTTTCTCTGACACCTCTTGATAGTCATCATAGATAGCTTCTACGGGGGCTGAGGTGGTTGCTCGCCATGCGTGCGATTGCTTCACCATTGGCGGCTAGGGTTCCTCGGTCTCTGCTGCATCTTCGAGGGTCTGGTGGTGGGCCGACACCATATAGATTCCCCTTTCGTAGATGCCCACCACATGGGGGCGCGGTGGAGCCACCTCGTAGTCTCCCAATTCTGAGTTCATCCTTCTTAATCAGGTCTTGAGCGATGTTCTTGAAGGCATAACAATCTTTGATATGGTGACTCAATACCCGGTGATAGGGGCAAAATAGAGGGTCATCACTTCTTCGGGCATCTTGCGGCCTTTTAGACTCTGGAAGAGAAACCTTGCCATAATGGCGAGTCCATTCAAAGATTCCTCGAGTCTTGTTCCTTGGGAAGGAGTAGGGTTTCTGCATCCTTTCCCGTAGTGTGGGGACCTGATTTGCTGATTGACTGGTTGAGGGAGTAGCGACCTCCCTACCTTCTTTTCACAAGCACATGGGAGCCCTGAAACTGGTGCTCAAGGATTGGCTTGTGCATATGTCCTATCGGGGAGTGATACCTTCGATCAGACTAGACAGAAGTGAGGTTGTTTTTGCTAGCTATGCCTTCAACATCTCAATCTCCTACTGCTACTGGTAGCATAAGGCGAGCATGATTGGGTTGTACTGATTATAAATCCACCGCACGGCCTGAACCATTGCTTCATGTTCCAGTGTCAGGCCGAGGTGGAGGTGCCTCGTCACCGTGGCCATTCAAGACCGCTCCTTGAGAAAAGGATGGGACCGTTCTTGTGTCCCTACATGGGGGAGGGTTCCAGAGGAAAACCACTTCATCTTGAGCGTCGCTAGCTGGGGGTAGAAGATGCTCCTAGCCCTTGACCCCTTCAGTGTTGGACTCCTCTGGAGGATTGCCATCGGCCGGGGCCGAGACCGAGATTGTGTCGGCTTTGTAGAATTTTTCAGTTGAGAAACCCAAGCCTGGGTGCTGAGTGATTTGCAACAGCCTCCGGTCCATGTTTGGCGGGTGCCACATTTCTTTAAACATCTTGATGTGACACCACTCCTTGGGCCTAGCAAGCAAGCACAAATCGAACGGCGGACTCACTCAAGCGGGTTCACTCGCGTCGCGCACACTCGGGTCCGTAGGTGGACCGACGATGAGGATGAGGGTCCGAGGTTGGTCCTTGAGGTTCCAAGGGTTTGGCTAGCTTAGGATTGAACCCCCAAGGATCCAGGGATGCCCACTTTCGCAGGCAGCCAGCACACCGAGGGCGTGGGATGTAATGCCTCTCTCGCAACTCGCCTGCGGTAATCACTCAAATATCGGCAAATTCAGGTTCGGGCTCTCTCTTACCGCCGATGGCACTAAGATGCAATACTAATTAAGCAAAGGAAACCAGCAAAGATAAGTGATCAGGAGCTCACCTGATCGGTGTGAAGACGCCGATCCCGGCCAGAGACGGGGCGAGGGGGGAAGCGTGGGTATTTCCCCCACGGTGCGTCGACGAAGCTCCAGATGGTGACCTACTAAGACACTCACTACACCTCACATAGGAGGGGGATCTCGGGGTGGGGATTAACTTGAATTATAGCCAAAACTACCTCCACGCAGGGAGGGGCGCTAAGCCAGCCAGGCGGGAAAGGGGAGAACTTAAATGAAACCAAACCGGTGAGCAATGTCAGTTCTGCCCGCCTTCTAGAATGGGGGGACAGGCTGTCGGAGATGTAGCAGCTGCGGCCACTCCTGAATTTTGCTTGAGACGAAACAAGTGGGAGGGTTTTTGTAATTGGGTCAGGATGACACCTGATTTTTGCAGAATTCTTCTGTCACCAGATCCTGTCGAGGGCTGGCCGCAAGTAGGGCCCTGGGTTTCTAGTTCAGTCCGCAAGAGTACTTCAGCAGCAGGAAGGAATGGTCACCACGAGTGCTCCTGACCTCTGAATCAAGCGTGGCTAGAGTTGTTGGAACTGTTGATGAGTCTTCTTCGAAACAGCACCTGCGGGGACTTCGGTGGAGGTCGGAGCAATCTGGGGCAGTCTGAGAGGTGAACAGGTGTCTGTTCAGTCCAGGAACGGATGGAACGGAGCACCTGAGGGAGAAAATTTAGAAAATGCTCCTCCGGATGCCGAACTGGATGCCGCTTTCTGCTGATGGACGTTGACTAGTGGTAGAAGCTCTCGGCCAAGCGGCGCCTCCAGAAGCTGTGGGATGTGGACGTGGGAGCTCTAGGAAATCGCCTTAAGTCACTGGACAGGCTTGATCTTCGTAGTCGGGGGAGAACGGGTCCTCCGGGCAGTAGGAATGTCGGATGCTGGCAGTCGCACGCTGAACCAGCTGATCAACGAGGCAACCAGTATGCAAAACACCGCGTGCGCGAGCGTGTCGCTCCACCACGAGGCGTAGGCCTCGTCCACCGATGCGCCCACCAGCACGTAGATCGGGTAGGTTCCAAGCTTGCGGATGCTGAAATGCCGGACCGTGCCGTCGATGGGCGACTTGATCGTCTCCGAGCCTTGATCGCCTTTTTGCAGGACCGCCGCAAACAGCGCCGATTTGGAAAAATCCTTGCCGTAGATCTGGCTCGTTGCCGGCCAGCGCAGCAACATCGTCCCGTTGTCGAGAAACAGGCTGATGGCGCTGCCCGCCCCGAGATTGAGCCGGCTGTAGAACTCCGCCAGGAAGTCGTAGTTGATGTCGACCTCGGCGATCCCGGCAAAACTGCCATCTGGACGATTGATGCGCATGGTCACGGGCAGGACCCAGCGATGCGACCCGGGGCTGATCAAAGGAGCATCGACGCGTATGCCCGGATCGGAATGGGTCTGGTGATAGGCGAAGTATTCGCGGCCGGCGACATTGATGTCGGCCGCAGCCTGCTTGTTCGACTGCGCCACCAGGCTGCCCAGGTCGTCGAAAAGCACCAGATTGTCCAGCTGGGGCAAAGCGACGTCTTCGATGCGCATTTCCCTGGTGATTTCCGTGACCAGGCCGGCGTTCATGCTTTGGCTGGCTGCCTGGTTGCGCAGAATCTGCACGGTCACGCCGGCCACCTGCATGGTGTCCTGCAGCTGCTGCGCCACGATATCCGCCGCGTTGGCGGTGGTCTGCGCCAGCGTCTGCGTCTGATGCTGGTAGGTGTTCCAGCTGTACCACGCGCTCAGGCCTATCAAGGCCGCCCAGATCGGAAATATGGGAAGTGCGATACGCCAGTTAAGCCAATGCCAGAATCGATCGACCGGTATCTTCAGCATCGCTTTATCGTTCTTCTTGATTGATGACTGTTCTTATTGAACGTAAGGCACGCGCATAAAGCCTGATACTTGCTCTGAGTCTTGCGTCCAATGGTCACTGGCTCAGTAGGGGTCACGCGGATCCCCACTGGAAAACACGCAGTAATACGGAACAAGTAAAACAACAGGTGCAGGAAAGCTGGAAAACTACACTACCAAGCTGTAAAAGAAGAGGCGGAGAGCAGGAGTAGGGAGCAAGTAAGGAAGAGGGGAAGAACCCGTACTAGACAAGCGGCTGCCGAACTAACCTCGGCACACCAAACTAATCCAAGCAGCAATAGGAAGGTGACTCTGAGCTGACAAAGTCAGGAGTTGCCGATCTATCGACACTGCATGGGACCTGTAAAATAGACAAAAGAAACTTAGGAAAAACCTAGACAGACGTAGACCCAGATGACACAACTAGGATGTCGTGCACACTGTCCCTCACATGACTAGAACGTCATGCATACAACAGGACACTGACCTCGAGTGCAGTCACAAGAGGGCTAACCCGAAAGGTCACGACGCACAAGAAACGTGAAGAGCCACGTGCCACGTGACTAGAGTACCCCTCACAAGAAGAACAGCCAGCAGCGTCCACTGATGTCTTATGTTGCACCAACTAGTGTCTTGTCCGCATAACCTACCGCAAGTTCTAGGCCGAGACCAAGACACTGTCAGAACCAGAACATTACAACAGTCGCGAGTGACTAGTCTGGGTCACGTCTAACGATGCAACTTCAAAGCCCCTGATCACGTGTGCACACACTAGCCCTTGCCTAAGCCAGGCCTCTAGCTAGTTTTCTCCCCCCGAAGGACGCTACGGTAATCGCGAGAGCCGACGAAAACTAGCTTACAAATCGTAAATCAGAAAGTGCTCCGCTGTAAAAGCCGTCACGCTGAAGCATGTCATAAGGCTACGACTAGTGGAGGCTCACAGGACACAGAGACTCAAAACATGAGTGCTGGAGTACAGACAGGCAAATCATGCACTGTCACCCATAATACAAAGCACCAATGGCAGCAGAGCCACTGTCGACAAACTCAGGACAAGGCAACTAGACCTACTTACATAATGATCCTTGAGTCAGACGACTCGGAGGCAAGATCGTCACTGATAGCAGAACAAGCTGCCAATCGGTCTAATCCTAAGCCAGAGAAAATGACGCTGTCGAAAGAAATGACACGCAAAGACCTGGGGGAAAATGAGAACCCTCAACACACCTAGACACATAGAACGAGGTAAGACAATACCTCACTGCAGCTAGAACCATGTCTCGAAATGGACAGAACCGTCGAGACACACACATGGCTACCTGTCAACCACTGGGTGACCCCGAGTTGACCGAAACCAGACAATAATGATTCTACAGTAGGGAAGAGAACCCTACTACAAGCAAGAAGACTCTTGGCTGCCTTATAACATAGTCTTAGCCCTCATAGGATGCCGAGAGACACCCACGGGAAAATAGGCAGACCACATGGACAAGCCAAGACAAACAGAAATGAAAACACCAGAGGATGACGCTCTGGGCCAGGGGAACCGTCACTCAACCGCTAGGCAGACCCGGCAGTCAAGGAACAGTCGCTACACGACCAGAGATAAGGACGCTGGTAATTCTAGATTGAGTCATTTAGGGAACTGTCGCAGTCAGGGAAGAGACCGCACCCAGTCACCTGAACCGACCTATCCAGAGACTACCGACACATAGACTCCACCCTAGAACATAAACCTAAGACAGACGGACTCAACAGGATGGGCGGTTACAATGTGGCTGCTTAAGGGGAAGAACGGTCCAGGACTGACCACTCAACCAAACTGACCCCTAAACACTAACGGAGTATGGGCGGTCACAATAGGGCCAGCCAAGGGCATGAATGGTCCAGGGAGGGCTGCTCAAGGGTCAGACGCCTAAAACCATAAGAGGGATGGATGGTCAGGGCCAAACCACCCAAGGGGATGAGTGGTCAAGGCTTGGCTGCTCAAGCCCACGACCCAGTCCAGTTCCTGGTCAAATGGTCTTGCCCGGTCGACTTACTACAGTGCCAGTAAAAATAATCTTGACCAGACCGCCTAATACGACTGACACTCAACTGTTGACCAAGGGTCAACTGGGATGGACAGTCAGATGCTGGTCGCTCAACCCAACTGAAAGACAGGCGGCTGAAGGCTGGCCGCCCAAGTGGGCATAGGCGGTCCTTATGCGGCCGCCAATACCTTGTGTGGTCTATCGTTTGGCCGCACAAGCCCGTAGACTCCACGAGGATAAACGGTCCAGGCATGGCCGCTCATACCATGTGCGGCACCTGGTTCAACCGTCCAACCGTAACAGCGAGCAAACCATGGGGATGGCCGAATCTTGGCCTTCCCACGCCCCATTCACCCCGAAACATAGGGGATATAGTCATGGACATGCATACAATCACATGGACTCCATTCAGAGTTAAAACGATACACGGATCGCAAGAAACGGATGATTCTAACGAAATCACCCAAATGGGACAACCGGACTTTCCGAGCTCCCCATGGTCAAACGAGACCGATGATGAACACAAAATTGGTAACAATGGAATGCTGACGTTCCCAGGAGTCCATTGACTCCAACCGATCGTAGAACCGTCATCCATTTTCGATGAAGTCTACTAAACCCACGAAACCCCAACGGGGCCAATCTCGCCCGTTCGAGCACCAAACGACGAGCAGGGATAGGGAAAATGTAGAGAACGAAGTGGTGATCCATCTCCCTACCTCCACCGAAGAAACCGCATGCCGAAGCGACTAAACCACGCCAAAAATCGCCAGGAATGCGAACGGCGCCTTCTTGGAATCCATCGAGGGATCGCACCCGCCACGCTCCAACCGCTGCTCCTTCCCGTAAACCAATCACCCAAGCACGTACACGCCTCGGCCAGCTCCGCAATGGTGCGCGCCCCACGCCAAACGGACCAGAGACGGGAGAGAACGGAGTGAGAGAACGAAAAGCTGAAAATGAGCAGGAGAGATAGTGTGGTTGGTTTAAATAGAAGAAAATTAGAAATTTTCTGGATTTTCTAAAAATCTGATTTTCGTGCCAAAAATGCACTAATTCAGAAAAATACGTAAAAATAGTCGAAATAATCCTCGTGAAGAGTTGCTTTCTTCGAGCTGAAGGAGTAAACCCACGCTAGGAAAGGCTTCTTCTATCTTCAGGCGAGGAGGAAGAGGAGTTGTGTGACTCTCTCTCCTCGGGATTCTTTGCGCAAGGGGTGGAAGACTTAATTGTTTTGGGTTGGAGCTAGTAATGGAAATCTCAATTGGGGCTTCCCTGTCCAGCTGAACTTCCATCCGGTATTCCCTCCGAAGTAGCCGATGATCTCCTTGGAGCTGGAAGAGGAGATTAGGGTTCTTCAAGAGAATCGTCGAACTATTGTTGAGTTGATGACCTCTGCCAACATTGAGGATTACCCTCGCCGAGTGCTGTCTCCCAGTGGTAAGGACCTTAAGCTTTAGCTTTTGCACTTTCTTATTTGGGTTGGTCAAGCCCCTTGCTAATGACTTGCTTTCTGTTGACCAGAAGCAAGATGCAGTGGTGGCGAGGGGTTACCAGCCGATTGGGAGGTCATCGAGATGGAGGAGACGACTGCTCTGAGCATACCTCAAGCTTCGGTAGGTCCCTCTTCCGCCCAAGAGAAGGGCAAGCAAATTGCTCAGGGTGATGCCTCCAAGCGTTGAGGGTCCAAGAGGAAGGATGCTGGGGAGCAATTGCTGTCGGCTTCAATGAAGGCTCTGACCACCAAAAAGAGTCGGTCAAAGAAGGAAAAGACTTCTCGCCTGACCGAGGAGCTTATAGCTAAGGGTGTCCATCGCTCGAGCTTTCCTTCGACCAAGCTGAAGGTGCCCACTACGGTTAAGGGGGCTTCCTCTGAGACGACAAGAGCGCAAGGGGAGGAGGTCAACTCTGAGATCCCGGTCGGGGCTGGTGGGGTGCATGGTGAGGAGGAGGATGTCGAGGTTTGGATCCAGGTCGAGCCGAGCGTCATTGTCCCAAGATTGAGGATGATCAGAGAGGTCGCTCTGACCCCGGCTCTCTCGGAAGAGGCTCCTCCTCTTCAGCAAGGGCAGTTTGCTATCTAGGCCTCCTTGTACAATCGGTGCCGAGATTTGGCACCTTCATCTGTTCGGGAGGAGTTCCAGCGGTGCACCCCTCCCATGCTCCTCAAAAGGGTCATGGAGGGAGGCATCATCATGGCTCAGCTGGGAGCTAAGATCACGGACTTCATGGCATGGCTGGTGAATGAGGGAACGGCTCAATCCCAGGTTCACGCTGAGTCCAACCGTAGGATCGGCCGGTTGACGTCCGAGCTCGGGGTGCTTCGGCAGGAGGTGGCCTCACTCCAGGCGTGTGATTAGGCAAGCCAGGAGGATGCTCGGTCGCAGGCCAAGCAATTGTCCCAAGTTCGGTACAAGCCTGAGCTTAAGAGCAACCTCTTGGAGGAAGAGCGTCAGGCTCATGAAGAGCACTCAAGACAGTGGGTGGCCGAGCGAGAGGAGCTCGAGGGCCGGGTCTTAGAGACCGAGAGGCCGAGCGGGCCAAGGGGGAGACCGAGGCGGCATGGGCCAAAGTTGAGGTGAGGCTGACCGAGGCTAAGGTATGGTTGGTCGAGGTCGAAGTGAAGTTGGCTGTGGCCGATGTGAGGGTGGCCAAGCTTGAAGAGAAGGTAGCAGGAGCTTGGGCAGAGGTAGTCGATATCGAAGCTCAAAGGAGTACTAGGCTGCCTTCGCGTGTGATGAGCTGGGCTGCCAACGAGGGTTGCGGAAGGGTTTTTCCCAAGGCTTCAGGCGAGCAGCCAGTCTAGTCCATGAACTGGTCCTCGATGAGATCATCTTCCCCCCAGGCAGCGCTATGATTCTGATGAAGATGGCTTGGACTCTCCCTCGTCAACGTCGAGCGATGAAGGGCAGAGTGAAGGTACTTCTACCTCGACAAAGGATAGATTGCCAACTCTAGATGCCTCGAGAGGGCTCACAGACAGGTGAGTTCCCATACAAATGGGGTTAGTGCCCGGGCCGGCCGTCATTGAGGGTACCAGGGGCAAATCTCCTAGCGTCGAGAGTCCTCTATGTAATGCCCTGGATCCTTATTGGGTCCTCTTGGCTCTTTTTTAGGTCTTTCGGATCCTTTTTAGAGAGTTTCGGATCACTTTTATGGCTCCCGAGTTCGATTTTACAATCCGTGTGGATTTTTCTCTTGTACAAGTTACGGAACCCTGCGATGAGTTTATTTCTCAATTCATCGACTCATGGATGATACAGTTGCGATGTACTCTTCGCGAGGATCGTTTCGACTATTTTTACATATTTTTTTAAATTAGTGTATTTTTGGCATAATTTGTGGATTTTTAGAAATTAGAAAAATTTCTAATTTCTTTTTTTTATAAACCCACCCCCTTCTCTCTCCTCTCACTCACACTCTTACTCTCTCTCTCTCGCTCTCTCTCGTTCTCTTGCCTCGTTGCCTCCGGCTGCAGATGGAGGGGTTCGTGGGTGAGCTGACGATGTCGGGAAGCTGCTGAGACGCGTGATGGAGTGAGGATCAGATCGATTTTGACGCGATCCCGAACGGTGGATTCAAAGCTGGTGGTTGAGCTCGCATTGTGGTTTTCGGCGTGGCTTAGTCGCCTCGGCACTCGATTTCTTCAGTGGAGGTAGGAAAATGGATCGCCACTTCCTCCTGCATGTTTTCCCTGCTTCTATGTGTGGTTTGGTGCTTGAATGGGCTAGATTGGGCTAGTTTTGGCAAAATAGTTATTTTTGGGGTTTATAGGGTTCACCGAAAAATGGTGACAGTTTGTAGAATAATTACTGTCAAAATGACTATCTGGATGTTAGGATCCCATACTTGCCAGTTTTGTGTCGATCGGTAGTCATTTGGGGCCGGTAGGAGTCCGGGAACATCGGTGACTCGTTTTGGGTCGATTCGCCGGAATCGCCCCGATCTCAAGATTTAATCTGTGCATGTGGACTTTTTAGCTTCTAGAAGTTATTTTTCATCGTGTGGCTTTGTTTCCCCTGCGCTTCGGCATGAATGGGGCGTGGAACGGACCAATTCGGCTTTTCCACTATTTTGTTCATCAGACCGGTGTGGCGGTCATACTAGAGACCGTCACAGTCTCTGATGGTCCGATGATAGACCGTCACATGCCTTTGAGCGTCAAGAGTAGGGTCTATGAGTTCTTTTTGTAAGGCCCATTAAGTAATCACGGGGTTGTAAATAAGGTCTGGGCCTTGTTTATTTATTGGTTTTAATTTATTTGGACTTTCTAGTCCTCTAATTTATCAGGGTTGCTACATGGTTCCTTGCTGGTTTAGCCATGATGATTGACTGACCCTATATTGCTGGCTTTGTGTCTTGTAGCTCCACTGGAGACCAGAGGGGAGGTGGCTTTCTAACCCCCCCGGGACGTCGACCCATTGCTCGATGGCGGGGTCGAGTGTGAGATAGATGTGGAGGCATTTCTTCGTGTGATGGATGAAGTCACCCCCAACATTGAGACGTTCCCCGATTTCGAGTCGCAGGAGGCCTCGGGGGATGCCCGACCAAGTAAGAGCTTCCAGAACCGAGCATGTTCTGGTTATAGCTTTGCTTGCTCTTGGAGACTGACATAGCCATTTGTTTCATACAGGGATGATGGGGGCGCCAGGGGTGACGGCCCCTTTCGCTGCGCAGGGTGGAGTGGCCCTGCGGGCTGGAGAGTAGGAATCGGTAGTGACACGAGACGACTCGGGTAAGTGTTGAATTGCTGTGGAGGGAATTGCCCTCTCTTTGTGGTGTGCTTGATGGGATGGAGTTGTTGACTATGTTTGTGTCATTTGTCTGCCAGGTGAGGACCCGACTGTCACTCTAAAGATGATTTAGGAGCTGGTCAGCACCGGCCCATCAGAGGCTCTCCCCTTTTTCGAGGGAGAGCCAGGAGCAGTGGGTGCCTCGATCCCATCTGTTGTCGGAGATGTGCCTAGCTTGCTACCATAGCTGTTGGCAGGGACGCCTCTCTCTCCTTTACCAACTGTGGTGTCTGCCTGCACAGTGGGATTGGTCGGGTCTTTGAGTGTAGGACCCTCAGGTATGTGGCTGGGAACATAGTCATTTGTTGTGGGCTTTTTGGGTCACCCGTTAATGCTAAGCTTCTTTTGGCGTTGGTCACAGGTACTTCTTCCCCTTTGGAAGAGGGTGAGCTTCCCCACGACATGACTGAGGCAGCAGAGGAAGAGCCTACTACAACAGCTTTGACTGGGGGCGACGAAGAGATCGTCGACATTGAGGGGGTCTCGAAGGGAAGTGCCCCGACCGGTGAGTTTCTTGTCCGAAACCATTGGCTAGAGAGTTATCTTTGTACGAGGTTAGGTTGTGTAGTGACTCCGTTTGGTTTGTTGACTTGCAGGGGCCTATAGTTCGACCACATCTGGGAGCTTGTCGAGGGCTTTGTCAGGTTCCTCAAGCAACGACAGCTTGGCCATGGAGACAGAGGAGAGTTCTAGCACCAGCTCTTCCTCTTCCGAGGCCTCTTCCGCCGAGGAGGCTGAGATGGAGACTTGTTCTAGAGGTACATGGGGGTGCTCCGCTGACGCGGGATGAGTCTGGTCAGGAAATTGAGACCTAAAGCCAGCAAACTCGTAAGCACGTACGCCTAGATGGAAAGATGATCACACACGCGAAGAGCGAACTCCTCAAGGGTACCGAGTGGTGGCTAGGTGAGCAGCGGCTCGAGGGGCATCGAACACAGTCCAAACTGTGAGGAGGGTAGTGGAAGCCACCTGGGGAGAATGGGATGGGCACCAGATTCTACCGGGCAGACCGGTACCTAGGGGACTGGTTCAGATGTACGCTCTTCTCACCGGCAGCAAGTTCACTCATTTAGGTGGAACATTTGGGAACGGGCACTCATCTCTCCGGCGTGACATAGGAACTGATACTAAGAAAGTAGGAAAGGAGTGGCAACCGAATGTACCTAGCCATCCAAAGGATCGGCTCCGGTCGGAGACGTGGGCACACAGGGGAGCATGCGCACCCGGCGAACACACTACGTCGATGGAGCTTCTAGTCGTTCCTGCTAGTACAAGGAAATGAAATAACCTCCACACAGGGAGGGGGGACTTGGGGAGGGGCACACGGTACAGCACTACCCTCACACAGGAGGGGGGGACACGAGGGAGGAAATGCTCGAGCGAATCGTCACTTGCTATCTTGCAAGATAGAATGGAAGAACTCAGGCCGGTACGCTGCGCATAAGACCCCAACAGTGGTGCCGCTTGTGCTAAAATGTCTCCGGAGGAGTGCTATAGTGCTCTGCAAAGTGTGGTGTCGAATTGAGGTTGCCGGTGGGCGGGGCGGAGCCGACAAGCCAACCTGCACAATTCTGTCTCACAGGATAGTTTGGCGCAGTCGCCGTGCAGGGGGGAGAACTCCCACCGGGGACCTCCGAATGAGGTGGTACCAACGTGGTTGGTTGGAGAACAGGGAGCTCTATGCACTGGCCAAGTTTGATGCTCGTCAGAGCTCGGGGCTGGTCGTGGTTGCTCCTGTGACGCACCTCTATTTTCTGGGTGAGCAGGCAGACAGGGGCAGAATGCCCGGGGTTATACACTCAGCACGGAGGTCGGATCATGATGAAACCACCTGGGTTTGTTTCAGGACGTTGAGGGGTCCGACTCCGAAGAAGAAGGCTCGACCAGAAGATCGACAGGGAAGGCGTGACCCATTCTGCCAGTCGGTTGCACACTCTTGGTGGACTGGTTCGCACTAGTTACGCACAGTCACACGAGAATGGCAACCACAAACTGTGCAGATGTCAGAATGGGACAAAACCACCTCTGGAATGTAGAGGATGCGGAGAAGAACCAACTCTCAGAAGAGAGTTTAGGCTGAATCACGCCGTGAAAGTCAGTGCAGCCTCTGCAAACTGGAACTCAGGTGCAGGCTCGGATCTTGCGCAGTCATACGAGAATGGACGGTGCAATCCGTGCTGAGGTCAAAATGAGGCGGGACCACTTCTGGAGCGAATCAGGCTTGGATCAGAACAATCCCACAGAAGTGAGTTTTCTCTGATTCACGCCGTGGGAGTCGTGGTAGATTCTGCAATCCGGGCCTTAGAACCAGGCTCAAATCTGTAATCAACAGATCAATGATTCCACTACGCCGAGGGGTGGGCGACGTTGTGGAACCTCCGGGGTCGCTGTGGATGAACTTGGGAGATGGGGATGTGGTGGAAGTGGTGAATTTGGCAGAGCAATGACTGAAGTCACTGAGAAACTGGGTCCTCCATCAAAGAAAGAGGATGTACCCATGTCATGAAGTGCTTTAGTTAACTCTGTTTAAAAAGTATAATGTTTTGATTCCAAAATTAATTGGCAGAGCAATGGCTGACTGCACAGAGAAACTAGGTCTTCTATCACAGAAATAGGGTGAACTCATGTCATGAAGTGCTCCAGTTACCTCTGTTCAAAAACTGAAATAGAATGGTAAATCCTAGTGAGTAAACTGGGGGTACTGGCGTCCGATCAACGTGTACCTCCATGTACAAAGGTATGGATCATACCTGCCTGTTCATAAATTTGTAGACAACTACTTCAATTCTGCTGACACCCTAAAGAAAGTTTTCAGAGTTTGTTTAACCTCAATACCTACTCTAGTTACTCCTAAGAATTTCTTTGAATTTTACACCAGTAAGTTGAAGCTAGACTGCTCTGACATGAATATTGTTTGTCTGGATTATTGCTATTAATGGTTAATACAAACCTCTTCATGGAGTCGAGTTGCTACACTCTTAACTTTAATTACTCTTAAATCAGATTTTTACCAAAGTTGCATTACCTGCTCTCTTATTCCAATAGATTCTGATCTAACTATGCTTGTTTATAGAAAGAATAATTCAGTTTGTCAATCAGACCTCTTAGATTCCTCTTTCAGAACATCTCCTCATCTTTTTATCTGCTCCCTGCCTCTATCCACTTGTCTCTCTCATGTTCCTTGTTTGCTGATGGCAAATGGGGAGAGAAATTTTGATGAGTTTTATTTTGATAGGCAGTTTGAGCTTTATCTTTCCTTTATTTAAAAAGGGGAGTGTCTAAAGGGGGAGAGAATTTAAGTGTTCATGCATGATTGTGCCCTCGCTCTTTCTTTTGCGATTTCTGACTCTTATTACATTTGTGTTGCCATCAAAGTATCGATTGTTGCCATCATCAAAAAGGGGGACAATATTGTGTGTCCTCTAATTTGGTGTCATTCATGTTTTGTTTTAATGATTGGCAACAATGGTTTGGCCATTAGCAACAGTGATTTGACCAATCGTTAACTTTGGCAACATCATCTTTTTGGGGTCACAGCCATTTTTAGAAAGGTTGCATACTTGTGCATGTTTGTGCACATGACTTTTTACTGATTAAACTGTGTGCATGGCATTTGGTCGAACAGGTGGTGTGCATGATCTACACACTGCATTGTGCTTATATAGAATCAATGCCAGTTGCATCATGCATAGCTAGGGTCGGTGCATTGCTTGCTCCAGGCCACATGAGGTCGGTGCAAGTTACTGTGTAATGCACACTAGGTTGGTGCACATCTGTTAGCATACAAGTCTCATGGTTTGAAGTCGGTGCATACTTGCCCTTGTGCGATACAAGGTCGGTGCATTGGTCCTTTAGTTGCATAAGGTCGGTGTAAGTTCCTGTGGAACTGCACACAAGGTCTGTGCACATTACTATTCATGCATGCTAGAGGGTCTGTGCATATTATGTTCATACATGCTAGAGGGTCTGTGCTTATTACTGTTCACTCATATAGAAGGTCGGTGCATGTTTTGTTTCTGGTAGAATAAGGTCGGTGCACTTTACTGTTCAAGGTCGATGCTGGTTGCATCATTTGCATACTAGAGTCGGTGCTAGTTCCTGTAGCACACTCACTAAGGTCGGTGCACATTTTCTGCCTTATGCACATGCAAGGTCTGAGCATGCTTGCATGTTACACTCCAAAGTCTGTGCGTGTTTACTATAAGGTCTGATCATGTTTTGCATATCACATCATTAAAGTCAGTGCATATACATCATCCTTCTGACCTATGTGTGACCAATATAATGTTGGCTAAATCGGCATCTGACTTAAAGTGTTTGATGAAATGCTCTGATAGGAATTTTATCAAACACATGAGGGGCAAAATGCATCAAGATTGAGTGAGGCACGTAAGCACGAACTAAAGCTAGGCACGAGTTTCCCAAAGGTTGGAGACGGGCACGTGATCCAAGGCTCTATGACAGAGGAACATTCTCATTCCTGCCATGTGGACCAATGGAGTTTCACTAGGTTCTTTTCACCTCATCCATATGGTACCCCTATTCTATATAAGGATACCCAGTCCTTCATAGAAGGGTGCTGAAAGCTACCGCAATTACTATCATCATCTCCACCTAAAAAGAGAGCTTCTCCAAGAGGAAGAGAGAGTATGAGAAGTCCAGTCCAACCCTAGAGAAAGAGAAAGGAGTGTTTGAGAGCAGCAAGCCAGAGCATCTGTCATTGCTTCTTCGAAGCTACATTTTGCGTTGTTTTTGGTTTTCTTTCTTACGCTTACCATCACAATTCTGATCCTAGATTCTCATCTTGTGTTCTCTGAGTCCCCTCTGGTGTGGAGGAAGGGAGACATTGTCTCCTGTTGTGAGTGCCTTGGGAGGTCACTCGTGGAGTTCCCTCTAGTGTGGAGGAAGGGAGGAATTGGCCTCCAGTTCTGGATTTGCAGGTAGCAAGTCTAGGGTTTAGGTTCTGTGGGGGTGTAGGACCTGGGTCGAGGGATTTGTCTCCCTCTGGGCAAGCTGTAAGGCAGCGTTCTGTCACAGACTGAGTCTGCTTCTTTTCTAGCCTGAGCTAGTGGAATCCTTGTTCGGTGTGAATGAGGGGTGGATGCAGATTGCTGTTGGCAATCGAACCACCTAAAAATTCTCTGTCTCCTTGTGTGTTTGTTGTTCTGTCCCTTGCGCTAGTTCTGATCTACCATTGGTGGAGGTTGATGTTTTCTTTGCAATCCTTGAACCATCTTCTGCTCGATCATTTAGCTAAGTATCACTGATTGCCTTCAGGAGGGAGTATTTCTTGGTGAGGGTGTTTTCTATCATGTGTTAAGGGCTCTGCATCTCTACTCTGGGCACATCTACCGTGCTCAATTGATTTAACTTTAAAATTGGGGTAATCTATTCATCGGGGCGGGGGGGGGGGGGGGGGGGGGGGGGGGGGTGTGGGGGGGGGGGCGGGGGGGGGGGGGGGGGGGGGGGGGGGGGGGGGGGGGGGGGGGTATGCAAGGACATAAATAAAAGTAAAAGTACATAAATGCAAAAATAAATGTGGATGCATGGGCTCGATTCCCATCACTTGGTGTTCAGACCAACAACATGCATGGACTCAAAGAAGCATTGGCGAAACATGCACGGACTTACAAAATGCTCCCGACATGTAAACGTGCAAGGACTTCGTTTGCAAGCGTGCAACTAGCACGGACTTGGAAGTGGAAAAGTGCAAGCACTTTTAAAGAGCGAAGAGCACAATGTGCAAGGACTTGATTATGCTTTAAGCAACAGTATGCACGGACTCAAGAGATGCATGGACTATGTTTTCTAGCCTTAGACAAATATGCATGGACACAATCATGCACAGACTTCAGTTACTCATGCAAAGGATATGCACAAACTATTCATACACAGACTTGGTTTTTCACACGGACTCAAAACATCTAGGGAAACATGCACGGACTTGAGTTTTCGACTTGAGTTTTCGACATAGCCAACATGCAGCAATCAACCAGCCAACATATCATGCAGCAATCAATCAGCCAAACACATTATGATGTTTGCTATCATCAAAACACAGACTCATGATGTTTGCTATCATCAAAACGCATGGACACACCTCGTACCACCCCCGAGACTATGTTACAACATCTCTGATACAGGGGACCCCGGATGCTGGGAGGAGGGCCAGTCCTCTTCAGAGTGACCGGAATGGGGGCTCCCCCTTCGAGCGATACTCCCTCGGGAGCCCCACCGATTGGCCCAGACTGGGCTGCCCCATCCCGTGTCTCTCCTACCTCGGGCGGCTGGGATTGAGTCACGTCTCCTCGCGACCCTCCGGCCTCGACTGGCTCGGCCCCGACGCCTCCACCCTACGCTCCTCCGGCTTCGCCCGACACTCCAGCGTTGGCCACCACCGCCCGAGAGTTACGCGTCCCCGCTGCGACCTCCACGACCTCACCGGCCCCCTCTCACTCGGCGGAAGGGAGAGCCTGCCGAATAGGCTCGGCCCCTTCTAGCTCGACGACGGGGAGAGCCGAGCGAGCACCATCTTCTACCGAGCGGGCAGCCCCAGCCCTCTTTGCCAGCTTCTTCTTAGCGGACTGAGCCTTCATAGAATCCCGTAGCTTCTTATCCATGGGATCCTTGCGCTTGGTCCCCCACCGCTCAGAAGCCCCTTCTCGGGCTACCCGCTTGCCTTTGTCCCAGGCTCGGGAAGAACCCTCGGGAGCCCGCGACTCGACAGCGGCTGGCGTGTCGCCCACATCGATCACCTCCAACTCGGTCGATGGCGCCTCCTCCTAAACAAGCCACCTCCCATCTGAACAAAAGAGGGCAAGGTCATGAAAAGAGGAGCATTTTCTCAAATAGAGGGAGAAGCTGATTTCTGAGGCCCTTACCCATCGTCAGCAGCCGCTCAGAAAGACATTGTTCGATATTAGCTAGAATCCCCAGCTCACCCGTTGGTCAACGATTTTCAAGGAAAATCACAGCCCTCTAGTCCACCTCAAGGGATACCTCAGCTAGCTTCGAAGGAATGTTTGGGTGGAAGTTGGGCACAGTTGGGAAATTCCAGGAAGCATCCACTGAAGATGTACCCACCCAGAAGTACTGAGTCTTCCAACCCTTGTGGGATGAGTCCTTTTGGGACAGGGACACGTAGCTCCTATTCCGTCTCACCTGGATAAAATAGAACCCCTTGCCCGCTTGCGGGTGCTCCTTCAACTCGAAGAAGTAATGAAAAAGATCTAGAGAGGGAATAATCCTGCACTGGCGGCAGAGGAAGTAGAAAGAAAAAACAAAGAGATAAGAGTTGACAACTAGCTGGACAGGAGCCAGCTGGAAGAAGCAAAGGAGTTCAACGATGAAGGGATGGAGGGGGAGGCGAAACCCACTCTTCCAGGATAGAAGAAAGGAATAGAAGTACCCGGAGTGAGTGTCTAGGCTCGTCTCGTGAGGGGCAGAAGCTGAAAAATGGTACTTCCAAGAGAGACCGTATAGGTACTCTAGTCGCTTCACCTACGCCTTGTCCAACTCACCGTGATTTGGAGCTGACGGCACCAACAAGGTCCTCAAGGCCCGCCCACTCCCCTGCTCCTCAGCATCCGGACGCTGGTCCGCCATGGAATGAGTAGGAGAGCTAGAGGAAGATGATTCTGTTGACTCCGGAGGAAGAGGAAGCTGCCGAATTGTAGCCGTAGTAATCTCCGCTTGCTCTGCGAAGGCTGTCACAATTCTCTGCTCCTCCGAGTAACCCTCACGGCGCATGAGAAAACTCCAAAGGCAGAAGCGATGGAGAGCAAAACCCTAAGCCACAGGAGTATAGAATGCAAATAGCACACAAAGCTTATAACCCCCAGTGGGAGGCGGTGCGATGTTCCGATCTCTAAGAAGAGGGGCCTCCTCGCCTTAATCCGTCAGGATTATCATCATTACAGGCACACTTCCAGGACAGCTGCTTCAAGTGGCCCCTATTAAAGTTGGATCTCCACCCACATGAGCCACAAAAGTCTAGCCCAAACTGCTACTCGACCGAGCCTAATTTGGCTCGGGAGTAGGAGGGGGACAAGTGGAGAGGGGTAGTTCCACAGCCCATATACGAGCGACCAAACAAGGTCCTGCCAGACTGAACGAGGCCCCGCTCCCTCAAGTGACAGCCCTACCGGGCCCACTTGCCATGAGATAAGCCCAATAAAGTCACTCGAAACCAAGCACTTCCTAGGCTTCCTCTTGGCTCGGAAGCCCGAGCGTCAGTCTAAAATGGGGAAGGTCGCCTACCGCTGCCTCATACCCTCTCGCCCAAGCTACGCTTCCATCGCTCGGGTAAGAGCTAATGCCCCATGCTCGGGCCGACCGACGGATGCTTATCCCCATAGCTGGTGAGAGTCCTTTAATAGCCAGGAGTTTAGAAGGATAAGGGAGATCAAGAGTCCTCAGGCTATAAAGAGCCCATGTCGAGGACGTAACCCCCTCCTGAAACTCCTCCGCTTGTAGGACTCATGCAGTTGGTGCACTATTTAAACCTGGAAAACCCCCCGGCAGAAGGTAAGGCCAAACTAAGCCTAAACCCAGTACCACCCGCGAGTAGGTGAACGACTCGGTTCATCCGCTACGAGGTTCCATAGGTTTGCCAGACAAAACACACGAAAACTGCGGAACACGTTTTCGGACCTCCGAAACTGATCTGAAATGCACAGATCCGAACTCAAAAGATGTCCAAAAAATAATTCTGGGCATAATGGAAACAAATTCTCTGAGAAAATAGGTCTAGGACTCGATAAGAAGGATCCGAAGGGTCTGGGATATTACAGCCCTCCCTCCTTAAACAAATTTCATCTTCGAAATTTAAAATAAACATAGGGGGAAAAGAAAAGGGAAACTCACTCGAACAGGTAAGGGAACTGCTGACGCATCTCATCCTCACGCTCCCAAGAAGCCTCGCCGCCAGAGTGCCGCTGCCACACCACCTTAACTAGGGGAATAACCTTATTTCGCAAGTGCTGCTCTCGCCTATTCTCAATACGGATGGGGAACTCCGAAAGAGATAGATCGGGAGTAACCTCGGGCCAAACAGAATCCTCCAACACATGAGAGTCATCGGGCATATACTTCCGCAACATCAAGACGTGGAACACGTCATGCACCGACGCCAACTCAGAGGGTAACTACAACCAATAAGCAACCTCACCAATGCGCTCCACGATGGGAAAAGGACCAACATAGCGGGGACTCAACTTCCTATGCCAGTCAAAGTGCATCACCCCCTTCATCGGAGAAACTCTCAAGAATACACGGTCGCCAACGATGAAACTGAGGGGCTGCCTCCTCCGGTCAACATAGCTCTTCTGTCGACTCTGGGCCACCAACATGTTCTGACAGACCAAGTGTACCACATTCAGGCACTACTGCATCAGCTCTGGTCCAGTCAAAACATGCTCACCAACCTCAAACCAATCAAGTGGAGTCTGACACGGTCGCCCATATAATTTCTCATAGGGAGCCATCCCAATGCTCGAATGATAGCTATTGTTGTAGGCAAAATCCACCAAATGTAGGTGGTGAAACCAACTCCCCTGCCACTCCAGGCAACATGACCTCAGCATATCTTCTAGCGTCTGGATGGTCCTCTCTGACTGACCGTCTGATCGAGGATGATAAGCCGAGCTAAAAGCTAACTCGGTGCCTAGAGCCCTCTGGAAACTCCTCCAGAAATTAGATGTGAAGCGCGGATCTCGATCTGACATAATGGAAATAGGGATTCCATGCAAAGGTATGATTCGCTCCACATAAAGACGTGCCAACTTGGGCACACTCCAGCTGACTCTGATTGGTAACAACCGAGCTGTCTCCGTCAGCCTATCCACGAGCAACCAAATGCTATCATGTCCACTCAGAGTCCTCGGCAATCCCACCACAAAATCAGTGGTCACGTGGTCCCACTTCCATGAGGGAACCTCCAAGGGCTGAAGCGTACCACATGGTCGCTGGTGTTCCGCCTTCACCTACTGACAGACACGAACTCAGCAACATCTCTCTTCATCCCAGGCCATCAGAACTGTCTCTGCAAGTTCTGATACATCTTCATCACACCCGGGTGTATAATGTACCTGCTCCCATGAGCCTCTTGTAACACTGCACGCCTCAGCTGCTCCTCGGTTGGGATGTACAGCCTACCTTAGAATCTCACAGCACCGTCCTCATCGAGCTCCGCATCGGCCATAACCAAAATCTGGGGCAACTCAGGGTCTACATGCTGAGCCTCTATCACATGACGATGAATGGTTGGTGTGACAGTCAAACTCGCATGCACCGCTGACCATGGCTCTCGGGGAACCTTGAGCCTGAATGTCACTTCTGGCACTTGTTCCCAGAGCCTCCACTTCCTTAACATCATCGCGCTGACCACGACCTTTCGACTCAAGGCATCGACAACGACATTTATCCTGCCCAGCTGATAAGACAAGGTAAGTCATAATCCTTCATATACTCCATCCAATGCCTCTGCCTGAGGTTAAGGTCCTCTTGAGTGAACACATACCTCAAACTCTGATGGTCAGTGAACACCTCGAACTTCTCACCATACAGATAATGCCTCTAGATCTTCAGCGTGAAGATCACAGCCACCAACTCAAGGTCATGGGTAGGGTAGTTCTCGTCATGTGGCTTTAATTGCCACGAAGCATACGCCACAACTCTACCATGCTGCATCAGCACAGCACCCAATCCGACCCCGGAAGCATCTGTACACACCACGAAACCTCCAGATCCAGAAGATAAAACCAACACCGGTGCCGAGGTAAGTAGTCTCTTCAGCTCCCTGAAGCTCTGCTTATACGCATCGGTCCAGACAAAAGGCACATCCTTCCTTGTGAGTCTGGTCATAGGGGCTGCAATATGAGCAAAATCCTGAATGAACCTCCGATAATAACCTGCGAGCCCCAAGAAACTCTAAATCTCCGTCACGGACCTCGGCCTCGACCACTACATCACAGCCTCGACCTTGGCAGGATCCACAAAAATACCATCACCAGAAATCACGTGCCCCAAAAAGTGCACCCCACGAAGCCAAAACTCGCCCTTACTGAGCTTCGCATACAACTGGTGATCTCGCAAAGTCTGCAACACAACCCTCAAATGGTACGCGTGCTCCTCTGCAAACCATAAATAAACAAGGATGTCGTCCACAAACACGACCACAAACTGATCCAAGTAGGGACGAAACACCCTCTGCATCAAGTCCATGAAGGCTGCTGGGGCATTGGTGAGCCCAAACGACATCACCAAGAACTCATAATGCCCGTACCTCGTACTGAACGCAGTCTTCTCCACATCGAAATCACAAATTGATGTGACACCACCTTGGGGGTGATAGTCACAAGATCGAAGACCCCTCAGACCTAGCAAGCAAGTAATGTACGGACCGGTGACTTCACTTGAGCGGACTCACTCGCGTAGCGCACACTAGTGCCCGTAGGTGAACCGACGATGGCGGGGAGGGTCCAAAGTGGGACCTGTTAGCCCTGACTAGATGGCGGAGAAGAAGGGGGGTTAAATTGTCCCCTTGACCTTGATGGCGGATTTTAAAAACTTTCTTAATTGAACACAATATTACCCAGTTTAGACAGTGACTGATAACATTGGTAAGAACAGTGTCTATAACCAAAGCTTCTTCTACGTACCCATGATATAACCAATATTTGTCTACTCGTTAAGTCGTACCGGATCAAATTTCTCTTGATCCGATATGATACGAATGAGTTACATACGAGTCATTGTATCAATTTTTTTTAGATATATTGTACGACACGTCCGAGTCAACTCGAGTTGAACGGAATCGACAAACCATGATATACACACATATATACTTAAAAAGAGGACAAATTCCTCTCGCTCATCAATCTGATTATTATCAATATGCATCGCCTTCAAACATCCAATTTTTGAAAATAATTCCTTCCTTGTGATCCCCGAAGGAAAACAAACAAATGGAAGGAGAACGCCTCCTCGCAATCATACATATACCTCCAAATTTGATGATTAAAATTGAGAAGAAAACGACGACGACGACCAAGAAGGTGACGGGGCGACTGGAGAGGGGGAGCGCGGTCTCATTTGTGGAATCTCCGGGACAGCAGCCTCTGGCGCAGCTCGGCGGCGTCCAGCTCCACGGTGCGGTTCGCCGGCCGGTAGTACCCGGTGACGGGATCCGGCACCCACGAGGACGCTGCCGGCGACTGCTCCGCCGCCCCACCCATCTTCTTGCCCTTGGCGGACGCCGCGGCCTTCTCTTCCACCTTCCTTGCTACTCCCGATGGCGCCGCGGCTGCCGAGTAGGACCGCCTGTAAGAGCAACCGGCCACGGCGCGACAAGCACGTCAGAAACAGAGAGAGATCACAGCAAAACGTCAGAAGCACACAGAATGGCTCCAACTGCATACCTGCTGAGGACGAGACCGGCGCTGTCGGAGAGTGTGGCAGCGAGACGAGCTGCGTGGGAGATGGATCGAGCCATTATATGTAGAACTTGGAACGAAGGCGATGCCTGTGCCCGCCGCCGCCGCTGCAGGAGAAGAAGCAGAGAAGAGGGACGGCAAGAAGAAGAAGAAGAAGAAGGAGAAGATGAGGCTCTTCTCTCCTGCTTCCTCCGATGACCTCCTCCTCTAGTGCCCCTCCCCCTGCTGGTCTCCTTCCTGCTCTTTGGTTTGAGGGCGAAGGGGCGTGGCGATGCGTTTTATAGGCAAGATGGAGGGAGAAAGAGGGAGAGAGAGAGAGAGAGAGCGAGAGACGGCGTCAAACGAGGCGGTGAAGACGGGAGAAAAGGCTCGGAAGCCGCTAAGCAGGTGACGTCCGCAGGTGACGTCCGGCAACGCCAGCCGTCCGTCTAAACATCTGCTGCCGTCCATTTTTATATTAAGACACTGAAGTGGTCAACAACGCGACTTGTATGGTCGGCATGGACGCGTTCACGCGCCGACGGAGCACGAATCTGGGGTTTATGAGCCTCGATGTGCATTGGACAGTTGCGTTCCCATGAATCACAAGAGCAAGATAACGACAAAACTTTGCGGGCGCGTGTTAACCGTCGAGAGAGACGGGTTTGAATCGAAATCTCTCGTCAACGCACCCGTTGTGTGTGTTTATAGAGGCGCACGGGTCCTAATATTCGGAGGAAATAGAAAGGAAGCGGCGGTGGCCGCGGTTCCAGGAATCTAGACGTTCGACGTGGCACTCGTTCTGGGTGTTTCCAGTTCACGCAGTCTTCGCACGTGAACTACTGCCTTATTGAAATCACGATATCTCATTTTCTATCATCGATTAGCTGGCCGCATCCGTCTAAAATGTAAAAAATAAATATAAATAAAATGGCAATTTTAAGAAACTTCATAGAAAATACGTTGCTCAGGTTACCATAGAAATTGAGTCCTCATTTGTTAATTGGACTAATATTATCCTTTGTTGTCTACTTTGTTACCCTCATCTTGATTATTTGATGTAATGATCGAAAGATTGAGATTAAATCAACATACAAATTTGAGCTTAGTACTCTTTAAGTTCAAAAATATCCAACTTAAATTCTATTTTTATTATCGTTTGAGTTTCAAATCAAATAAAGCAAAAAAACGGTATGACAAACCCCATCACTTGGAAATGCAACATTTTCTTTGTTATCTATCACAAGATTATCATGTTTTATTGAAAGATTTAAATTAAAAGATCTCATTCATTCCTAACGTCTTTAATTATATAATCACAGCTTTTTCTAGTCTCTTGGCCACATACACCTAACCTAATGAATGGATGAAGCCACATCTGTCGCGCGTATGGAGAGCCCCATGTTTGTTAACATGATGTGGGATAGATTTGCACCCCACATCCACTACTTGAAACCTTTTAAATGTGTAATTTATGGTAATTGAGAGGCCTTTCTTGTGGCGAATCAGCCGGCGGCAGACCTCACAACCGTGGGTCCCCCAGAAAAGGTTGGGGCAGCGAGCCACCGCAGGAAGCCCGCGGGGAAAAGGTGGCGGTGGTTGTGGGGCTGTGGCGGAGGCGTGCGGGGCATTCGCATCCACCCTTTTCCCCGCCGACCCTGCCGGGCCATCTCCGGCGCAGACGTCGACACAGAGGCGCGTGCAGAGGTGCAGGTTCCTCCTGTGCGCCCGTGGTGGCGTGTGGGTCTTCCTCCTCCGTGACTCGTTCGCCCCCCCTCCCCCCCAACAGTCCGGCCGTCACGGGCGGCGGCACGTGTTCGGCGCAGATTCTCTCAGGTTCCTGCTCGACCTACGTCTTCTTCTGCTGGGCCGAGAAGGGTCGTCGCTTTTGCCCGCGGGTCCTACACAGACGATCGATGGTTGTATCATCTCGAATCTCACGTTCGTCCAATGAGTGGTGAGGGGGGTGGAGATCTTTCCAGCCTTCTGGAAGAGGAAGCTTCAACGATCTCCAGAAAGCTAGGGATTGTGAGCCCAAAATAAATCAACAGCGATTGGGTGAGTTAATTCATATAACATGGTTGGCCTACCCGGTTCTGGATCGGTGCAAGTCAGGTGATTTATAAGGTATTACAGCGGGTTTAAGTTGCGACGTGGCATGAGTCAGGTCCGAGTCATTTTAATAAGCTCAGTGCGATATGTCAGCTTGAGTCCGATCGAGTCATTTTAAAAAAATTAAGATCAAACGCATAGTGTAGAAAATATCAGAATTCCTGGAATCGGACCTGCATCCAACCAACAAGAGATCCAGTCAGACACGGGTGTTACACCTTTCCTGCAATGTGGTGGCGATCTTGCCGCCTGACAATATAAACTCCCCATCTAGAGAAGGCAACATGACTGACGGCTCCATACGCAATGCCTCTGTGGTATGTGTCGTTTGACGAGAAACAACCCAGACTGTGACAGAGGACGAGGTTGCGGATGTGAAGGTCCTCTAACTCTCGACCGAATCATATTATTCAGAGGGAAAGGATCGGGCCCCATCCCGGAAACCAAAATACGTGGTGTCCCCTTTATACCCAATCCCTTAGAGGAATCGAACCCCACCTCAGAAGCTAAAGCGCGGAGTGGCGTCCCCTTTTTACTCAAATCCTCTGATGAAGAGGTAGCATTGACCAATACGTTAGTGTGAGACAAGTTTGTAGAACTAGCAGGTCCCTCTGACAAGGTTGAACCCACAGGCCAGGCAGACCCTTCTAACGAGGGCAAACCTGATGAGCCTTTGCCATCCTCCGAGGAATCTCTGGCACCATTGTTCCATGAGAAGGTGGATGGCCAGAATGAGGAGGAACGTCCTTTTAAGCTGGAGAGACCATCCGGGGCACTGAAGACCCTGGCAAAGATCATCTCGCCATTTGACAAGACCCATGCTCGGGCGGACCGCAAGATCATTAACCATATGAAGTGGTTCCCAACCAACATTACCATATGGAAAGTTATCACTTGGAGCAAAAATTTGAGAGAAGCTCTCATTAAAATACTCCAAGATCCTGAGGCATATTAAGCCCATGTTGCAGAATTGCAAGCTCAAGCATATGAGGCATTCGTTGCGAGCATCAAATTCATGGACAAGGACATGTTGTTGTCTTTTCCGAGTTATAATTGCCCCTTATATATGTGAGGGACGATCAATGGGTAGGATGTAAATCGAATTTGGTCGACACTAGAGCGGTTGTCAACATCTTGTCTCTGAAGACTTTTAAGTCTCTATATTTAACACCTTACCTACAAAAAGTGACTGTCGTTAAGATTTTGGGGTTCAACTAGGACTCTGAAGAGGTGCTCAGTCGGGTTGAGGTTAAGCTTGTCATGGGCGACTTCATCACTAAAGTGACATTTTACATCATCAACGATGACATATCTCATAAGGTGCTATTGGGAAGGACATGGTTGCACAAAAATTGGGTTGTTCCTTCAACTCTACTCCAGTGTCTCAAGTTTGCCAAGGGAGGGAAGCAACATACCGTCTTCATAGATCAAGCTCAATTTCATCCTAATGAGTGCCATCGGGCAGCCGCTTCCTTTATTTTGAGGAACCTACTCTAGCAATCCCCGAGGGTACAAAAGACAAAGGAAGGTAAAAGGTGGATTACGAAGGCGAAGGACAACTCTTCACTGTCAAACATGGCTTACTAAGGTTACACAGGTTGACCATGAGAAGAACTTTTAGGTCCATTATGTAGTCAATGCTATAGGGCTTCTATCTCCGCCACCTCTGGAACCCTACGCATGTCCAGGGGCAACCTTCCTTATCCCGTAAAGATACAAGGGGACTCAAGTATGACCATGAGAAGAACTTTTAGGTCCATTATGCAGTCAATGCTATAGGGCTTCTATCTCGTCCTCATGTGCAAATAAAAACTGAGCCCAAAATTGACAACTCTGAACATGAGTCTAGTGAGGCATCAATGCCACCCTTGTTGGGGATCATCGATGATCACCTCCCCGAGGGAGGGACAACTCAGTCCGCTGGTTCTCAGCAAAATGAAGAAAGTCCTTCAGACTCAAACTATGAGAAAGAAAGCTTCAAAGAATTTGAAGTCTATGAAGCCAACACTGATGATGAGGAAGACTTTATCGATTTCTAACTAGCTCCATCGGAACTTGAAGACGGTGGTCAAGCAACTATGGACGAGTTGATTGAAATCAATCTCAGAAGCAAAGGAGATTATCGGCCAACCTTCGTGAGCGCTCTTCTTAGCGAGAAGCTAAGACAAGCATATTAACAACTCTTAGAAGAATTCAAAGATTGCTTTATCTGGACCTATAAAGAAATGCCCAGACTTGATCCCTCTATGGCGGAATATGAATTGAGAATACTTCCAATAGTCAAGCCAGTCAAATAGTTCTAAAGATGCATGTGCCACGAACTGGAGCTTAAAGTCAATGCTGAAGTTGACAAGATGCTCGATGTAGACTTCATAGAGCCATGCATGAACCAATGTGGCTTGCCAATATAATCCCTGTCAAAAAGAAGAACAGTCAAGTTCGAGTCCGCATTGACTTTAGGGATTTGAATAAAGTATGCTCGAAGGACGACTTCCTTGTCCAGATCATTGAAATAATGGTTGACATTGCCACCGGGAATGAAGCCTTATCCTTCATGGATTGGACGTCGGGCTATAATCAAATCCGTATGGCGTCAAGAACAAAGATCGTACGGCTTTCCGATCTTCCAAGGGACTCTTCAACTACAAAATGATGTCGTTTGGCTTAAAGAATGTCGGTGCAACCTATTAAAGGGTAATGATCAAGTTCTTCGATGAGATGTTACATGACCTCATTGAATGTTGTGTCCATGATCTAGTCGTCAAGACTAAATGACGAGAGGATCATGTAGCTGATTTGCGTTGAGTCTTCGAAAGGCTTTGGGAGTATCAGCTTAAAATGAATCTAATGAAATGTGGCTTTGGCATCTCTAGTGGCAAGTTTCTTGACTTCATCGTCAGATATCGTTAGATAGAGATCTATCCTGACAAAATCAAAGCTATAAGAGGACTGCCTTAGCCTAAAAATTTGACAGAGCTCAGATCTCTGCAAGGAAGGCTCGCCTACATCAGGCGGTTCATTTCTAACCTCTCTGGAAGGTGTATGCCCTTCGGTAAATTGATGAAGAAAGGAGCATCCTTCATATAGGACGAAGATTACCAGAGGGCCTTCGAGTAAATTAAGGAGTATTTACTGTCTCCCTCGATTCTAGGAGCACCTATTAAAAAGAATCCCCCTATCTTCTTGTTGGCCACAGAATTACATTCAGACTTTATTATTGTAATAGCGAGTCATGCGCCGCTGGTATTCCATAGCTCGGATCCTCGCGACCTCGCGTATCTCTTTCGTCATATCCAGATTTTCTGATAGCTTCTGCTCATTTAGCTCAGGCGAGAAGTTGATAACTGGAAAAGACTGGTTGCCGATCTCTAGAGGAATCACGGTATCAGTGCCATACACCAGTTGAAACGGAGATTCTCTAGTGGCAGTTCTGGGAGTAGTCTAGTACGACCATAGTACGCTAGGCAATTCCTCGAGCCAATTACCCTTGGCCATCCCGAGCCTGGTCTTGATGCCTTTAAGGATAATCTTGTTGGCATTCTTGACCAGCCCGTTAGCATGGGGGTGGGATACCGAAGTGAAGTGGTTGCGGATATGAAGGTCGGCTCACTTATTCTTAAAATAAGTGGAGTCAAATTGCCAGCTATTATGACTGAGAATCACTCGGGGGATACCAAAGTAGCAGATGATTGACTTCCGAACAAAACTCCAAACCACTGTCTCAGTTATTCTAGCGGTGGCTTCTGCCTTGATCCATTTGGAGAAATAGTCGATGGCGACGATGATGAACTTCTTCTGAGCTTGCGCCTCAGGAAAGGGGCATAGGATATCGATTCCCCACCGAGCGAATGGATAAGGCTCGGTCAGGGTTACGAGTGTTGAGGTTGACTGGTGTATCAGGTGGTCGAGTTGTTGGTATCGATCGCACCTCTAAACGTACGCTGAGCAATCGTGCTGGAGAGTGGGCCACCAGTAGCCTTGTCGTAGCAATATCCTTGCAATAGATCTCCCCCGTGGAGGTTAAGGCAAGGGGAAAGGTGGAGATGTGAGTGGGGGTAAAGGCAAAGGTGGAGATGTGACCTGCTCAGGCTCGGGCGAAGAGGGGGATGACAACGGAGATGTGGGAGATGGCGAAGATGAAGGTGGTGGAGATGATGGAGATGAGGGCAACGAGGATGACAAAGATGATGATAATGACGGTGGTAGTGAGGGCAATGGAGATGAAGATGAAGGCGGTGACAAAGGCACTGTGGTAATGGAGGTGGTGATGATGGAAGTGCTGAAGATGGAGATGGGGAAGAGGAGGGTGAAGAGGAAGGTAATGGTGATGGAGGGTTAGGCAATGGTGAGGGTGGTGGAGATGGTGATGTAAGCAATGACGGTAGTGGAGGTGGTGTGAGTAATGAAGAAGATGGTGGTGATGGAGAGGAGGAAGGTCATGGTGCCCATCGTCAGCGTATCGATATGACATGCCACACGGTGTTCAGAGTGGAAGTAGTGGTGGGAACAACGGGAGTAGAAGTGGTAGAAATGGAAGTAGGAGAGGTAGAGAAAGTGGCAATGGGGGAGGCACTAGCCTGAGCTAGGGTTTGGGTTGATGGAGGTAGTGGAGATGAGGGAGACGACATGAGGGATGGCAAAAATGATGGGGTAGGCGATGGTGGGGTAAATGATGAAATAGGTATGGGAGTAGATGACAGAGTAGATGATGAAGCGGGTGCAATGCCAAATAAGGAATCCCAAGGGTGCCCCTGGTCTTGTAATGGAGACGGCTGCCTGGGCGGCACTTGCTGCTACTACTGCTTGCTGCGGAGATGTAAAATGGCCTTTTGAATAATTGACCAATCGATCCTCTTCTTGTCTTCCAAGCCATAGACGTGGTGCCGAAACTCGGGGCAATCCTCGACCAAATGCCCCTACTGATGATGATAATCATAGAATTGAAGTAAGTTCCCGACCACAGGTCAGTAAGGCACAACAGGAGGGAGCTGTAATGCATGAATGGCCATCAAAGCTTGAAAGATTTCTATGAAAGACTCTGGCAATGGAGGAAAATGAGTAGCCCGCTTCAGGCAAGATGAATGCCATGGGGTATGCAATGAAGAAGGTTGTGGAGAGGGAAGTGGTGGTTGCATGGCAGGTGGAAGGACTAGGCAAAGGCACGTGAGGAGCGAGATGGGAAGTATGTAGTGGACGGCATCCACCAACTTCGGGTGTGGTGTTCCCTTGACCAGAGGTAAAGACACATGTGCGGAAGGCTGACTCGTAGGAGTTTGGTGAGCGGTATATGGGATGGTGAACTCGTGGATGGTTGATAGGAGGCAGATGGGCTCGTGGAGGGTGGACGCATGGATGGATGTGTGGTGGAAAGTTGACTCGCAGTGGGTGAGTAGGTGGCAGAAGGCTGACTCATGGAGGGTGAGTAAGTGGCAGGAAGCTGACTAATGGAGGGTGCATAGGGGGTATATGAGGATGGCGAGGCGTACGTAGACGTAGAAGGTGAAGGAGACTCGAGGTCAAGGGAATTATGGAGTTGTTGGCGAATGAAGCAGGCTCTACTATAAAGCTGTTGCCATGAGGTAATATCATTAAGGGTCAAAATGAACCGATACTTGGGCGTTGCATTAGAAATAAGCATCTTGATTTGCTCTCCCTCCGAAATATGCCCTGAGACTTACGCGGCAAGGTGACGCCAGCGGTTAGCAAAGACTGAGAACTCCTCATTGGACTTCATCTTCTCATGGGTCAGATCCACCACAGAATACCTGGGCCCAAGTTAGTCCTGATATTGCTGAACAAACTTGTCTTGTACAGCTTGGAAATTCACAACTTAGTCTTGCGGCAAAGAAAAGAACCAATCCTGAGTCGGGCCTTCTAATAACAGACCAAATAGATAGGCCATCAAGCACTCGTCATGTCGAAATTGGGCTGACTCATAAATGAACTCCTTCAAGTGCAGAGATGGGTCGCCAATTCTACCATATCAGCGATATGCATGGATTTGAGATGGAGGTGGAAGCCAGAGGTCTTGGAATGCAAAAGGGACACTCAAGGAAGGTTTGGGATCAATTTGGCATTGGAACTCATCAAGATGGCATTGGGTTTGAGCAATCATCTCCTAGGTAGGGAGAGATCAAGAGAAATATGGACCAGCTTGAGCAAGAGGTTGTGATTTTAGACCAGGATTATAATAGTGGGCCAGATGAGAGGGTTCGGGCTGAGGAGAATATGGGCCCATTCCTAGAGTAGAAGGGTAGATGGGCTCCATCCTCAGGCTCTCTCAAAACTCCCCCCAACATCAACAACAGAAGCCCTTTTTATAGGGCCAACCTAGGCCCTTTTCTCCATGTGAACACTCCTTGCCATTTTTGTTGAAACTCAAGCCTCTTTCTTCTCTTTTTTCCTCTTTCTCCACGTGAAGAAGCCGTGCGTTGACTTGCCTGGCGTGAAGATCGCCCTCTCTCTCTTCTTCTCCACCGCCCGTGTGCCTTTCTTTTTCTCCTCTTCTCCCGCGTTGCATGCGCCGCGTTGACTGCTTTGCATGCGGCTTTGACCGCCGCGAAGCCGCCTCCTGCCTGCCTGCTGACCTCGTTCGCACGCCCGCCATGCCAGCTGACCTCTCTGCGTGAGCCATGCTGCTTGGCCGCCTCCGCCTTCGTCGCCATTGGAGACTCGCCGAAGCCACCTGCCAGCGCGTAAAGCACGCCCGCGTGAGAAGCGCTCACGAACACGTTGAAGCCTCCAACCCCCGCCTGCCGCCTCGCTAGACCGCCGAAGCCTCCCGGGTTGACTGTGCTCGACGTCGCCTCGTCGCCCGCGTGAGCTGGCCTTCACCAGCCTGCTGCCTTTGCTGACCTCGCGCCCATGTGTTTGAAGGAGCCGTGGCCCGCTTGCTGCCTTTGCTTTACTAGCAGACCCGCGCCCGAGTGAAGACCGGCCGAAGCCTGTCGACCGTGGCACGTTGTCCGCCCAAGCAGCCGAAGCCGCTTCTGCATGCATGCATCGTGTAATATATATATATATATAGTCTGCTGGCAAAGCAAAGGCAGCAGGCAGGCCACGACTCCTTCAAACGCATGGGCGCGAGGTCAGCAAAGGCAGCAGGCTGGCGAAGGCCAGCTCACACGGGCGACGAGGCGGCGTCGAGCGCAGTCAACTTGGGAGGCTTCGGCGGTCTAGCGACACGGCAGGCGGGGGTTGGAGGCTTCAACGTGTTCGTGAGCGCTTCTCACGCGGGCGTGCTTCACGCGTTGGCAGGTGGCTTCGGCGGGTCTCCAATGGCGATGAAGGCGGAGGCGGCCAAGCCGCGTGGCTCACGCGGAGAGGTCAGCTGGCGTGGCAGACGTGCGAACGAGGTCAGCAGGCAGGTGGGAGGCGGCTTCGCGGCGGTCAAAGCCGCATGCAAAGCGGCAAATGCGGCGCATGCAACGCGGGAGAAGAGGAGAGAGAGAGAGAGGCGTGTAGATGATGGCAGGCGGCCTTCGGTGGGTGCAGGCACGTCAACGCGCATGGGTGATGATGGCAAGAGCTTCTCCATGCGGCACGGGCAAAGATGGCGAAGCAAGGCGAAGCCGCGGGCGCAATCGACAGGGTAGGCGGGCATGCTCCACGCGACGAAGGAGAGAGAGAAGAGAAGACGTGCCCAGGTCGTTGTTGGCACTCAAAATATAGTCAATGCCGCTCAAGCCTCAAAGACGAATGATACGGCCCGCTGAAGTATAGAAGCCGAAGGAGATCAATATATTGAAGCCTTCTTAAGCTACCAGAGCCTCAAGTCACCTAGTATGAATGCCGGGGACTTCACCTTAGGAGAATCGAGATGGATCCACAACCAACTGGCAACGTGGTCAAGCCTACCCAATGAATCGACATCGACTCGGTCGTGCCGCATAAACCACACCCATTGTCCGACCAAGGACAAAGGTATACCCGGTGGCCTACCACCTGAATGAAAGATCCTCCCGAGGTAAAAGAATGTCCTTGGCCGTTCAAAACAAGGGATCGTAGGATCTGTCAGTAGAAGACCCTGATAACCCGGCATGGGTATGGCTTCTCAGCATATTGGGTCCGTCAGTGGCCGAATGATCACTCAGTTAAGGCGAAAGCATCCTGGGTTGTATTCTACCCCCAAAGAAAGCTTCGAGCACGAGTCAGGCCGAGCCAACAGCACAAGTTATAGTGCTGAAGGCTGTGTCGGTGAAAAACCCACGTGTTCAAGCCGAAGATACACGAGGCTCTGAGGAACACTGTATGTCGACTCGAGGGCTTCGTCAAGACTTCTCACCAAGGTTTTGCAGGACCGCGGTGAGATGAATGGTCACGGTGATCCCCAGAACAAGTCCGGGGCCCACTGTCGAACCCATGTTAAGCAAATGGCACTTACCCGATGTGCTCCTTCCACCGACGCGCCGTATTCCCAGCGACCCTTCTCCGGCGTGCAAGATGGTGAAAATAAAACTCTTCAGCATGCCATTCTTCGCGTCATAATAGAGCTTCCACTATAAGGCCCTTGTTGGTTCGACCAATTGAAAGGGAGGGGAATGAGAAGAAAAGAAGCCTGGGACCAATTGATGACGACAGGGATTCGAGACATCAGAGAGCCCTTTGTCTAAGAGAGAGGAGAGTCTTGGGGGAGAAGTAGGGTTCCCACCGAGTGATCCTACCGCCGTCTTCCTCTGTCTGCTCGCCTGAGTAGCCCCGGAGCTGGAGAAGAAGCACCAGAACCGATACTCTATTTTTTTGGTGGCGATTTAGGTGGGTTTCGTGGATTCTCCCTACGATTCTCCCTCTCATTTTCCTCTTCTGATTAAATGTAAGTGAGGGGGGAGGGGAGATGATATGAGCCCGTCTTCCCCCCTCACCATCTCTCATTCTTTTCCACTTTGTAATCTCTTCTCTGCAATCAATGGAATGGTCGTTGAGTGACAACGCCGGCGTGCCAGATGCTTATATTATGCTATGTCTTCCGCCTCCCGTTGATGGAATGAATGATGTTATACTATGTATGCTTCTCTTGCTCCACTTTCAACTTGCATGCCCAATCACTCCGTGTGTGTGAATACTGAGTTTCACTTCGTGAGGCCGAACACGCCCTAGTTCTTCTTAGGGCTATATCGATGTCACCCCCTCCCCGGGGCTCTCTCTCTCTTTTCTAATGTAATGGCCATGCCTTGCTCTATGTGTGCTGTGGGTTTTGTGGCTAGAGACACACTCGTGTGTGCATCTCTATCTATTATAATTCAAGGCTGATTCCCCAATACCTCTCTGCACTGTTCCATAGCCCAGAGGGAATGGGGTCGCCTCCAGAGCTTGTGTACTCATCCTATTACACATACATGACTCAAATAAAATAAAAATTACATGACTAGACTCATAAACACATGACGAACACAATGGAACCAAGCCAATGAGCAATCGGAGCTGTGGAAAAATATGAAGGGTGAGAGATGCCCCCATCAAGGCCACCCGCGAGGAGCTGGTGAGGATGGATAACCTAGGTCCGAGCACGAGCACCCCACCAGAAGACCTTTGTCTCACCCAAGTGTGGCACTCCGAGCAAAACACTCCAGGTTGTAGTGATATTGTCCGAGTAGAAGAAAGCCAAAGCTGCATCCATGAGGTAGCACACATACCAAGGGAAGAGAACATTCGAGCAGATGCCCTGTCCTACCTAGCATCATCGACTACCACCTCCAATTCGAGGGCCATCCTGATAGAAGAGCAAGCCAAGTGAAACTAAGAAGGGCAGGCTTTGAACATTATATGCCGAGCGAAGACAAGAGAGCATGCCGAACGAGGTCAGCTGAGAGCCGTGCCTGACACAACTAAGCTCGGACGATGCAACAAAGCTCAGACATCATGAGACAAAGCTTGGACTCCATGAGCCAAAGCTCAAACTTCGGGAAGCCAAAGCTTGGAAATGAAGGTGGCTTGCAAGCTCCCTAGAGGCGAGCACTCTTTCTCCCCTCAAAAATAAAGGTAGCTTCCAACCTCCCTAGAGGCGAGCACTCCTACTCCCCGCGGAGATGAAGGTAGCTTCCTAGCTCCCTAGAGGCAAGCACTCGTGCTCCCATTGGAAACAAAGGTAGCCCATGGGCTCCCTAGAGGTGAGCACTCTTGCTCCCCTCGAAAGTGAAGGTAGCTTATGATCTCCCTAGAGGCCAACACTCCTGCTCCCCTCGAAAATGAAGGCAGCCCCCAAGCTCCCGAGAGGTGAGCATTCCTGCTCCCCTCAGAATTGAAGGTAGCCCCTTGTTGACACCTATTTTATGACCAATAAGTTTGGTCATCTCCTTTTTATCTTTATGATGCTCCGAGTTATCTACCCTTATTGGGCCATCTTGGTCGGTTTTTTGGCTTATTTCTTGGGTCAGTCTCCTTGGTTAGGTCTCATTCCTCATTCTTTGTCCGTTGGATGAAGCTTAGTGGGCTTTTCATTGGTTTTGCCTTGCCTACGTCCTTAACGGTCTATAGTTGGGCCATTTGATGACGTGTGGCAGTCGATCCTTAGACTGCTTGCTGACGCTAGAGTCCAGAGCCAACGTTCTTCTTTCAAAACTTATCTTTTGTTATCCGTTGAGCTCTGGCGGTCTATCGTAAGGCCGTCAGAGGCTATCTGGCGGTTGAGCATTAGACCTTTTTTCTGTGATAGAGTCCTATTCAAACTTCCAAATCTTATCCTTTGTTGAATGACCAACTCTGGCAGCCCAGTCTTGGACCGTTAGTAGGTTGTGGCGGTCTATCGTGAGACCGTTTTCTCAGACGGAGACTTCTAGCAGAACTGTTCTTTCTCTGCTATGCCGTGGCCAGATTAGAGGTTTAATTCGATGATTTCTCTCTCAATACAAATCCTTAGAAGCTTTCGTTTGTTTCTATGGACTCTTGGGAGTATTGTCTTCAAGAGTTTGCTGGGTTTCATCCTACTTTCTAGCTGGATTCTCTCCAATTCGTCCAGGGACTTAAGGGCCTATAAATAGAACCCTTGGCTTCATGGGTTGAGGAGGAGATTTCTAGAGTTCACATCAAGGTGCTGTCGCTTCCTGGAGCTAGTACCCACCAAGGAGAAGTGCTGTCCACGTCCATAAGCCTTCTGGTCCAGGGAGTATTGCGTTCCAAGGGTTTCATAATGTCTTGTTCTTTAGTTCTCTTTCCTCCCTCATAGCATTCATAGCATCTTCCCTTTTCCTCTCTCACGTTCTGTCATCCTAGAATCATCTTTAAAACCTCATCCCATCCTTTAAGACGCCCCACAAGGGGTAAAAAAACCAACACCCCTAGGTATCCACCCTTTCTTTTGCATGTTTTTAAGTTCCTTTGCATTATAGATACTACTCTTGCTCTAGGGCTAATCGGGGTTTTGTTTCTATTTTTCTACTCTTTTTTGCAGGTTTACAAGGTTCCTAACACGAGGCCCAAGTCTTCTGGCCGGCCAGGAGAAGTGGAGATCGAAGTCCCAACTTGCTGTTTCGTGCTCTCTTGCAATTCTACATCTGACCGCTTGAGTATCTGTGGCAGTTTGTCGTAAGACCATCTGACAGACTGTGGTAGCCTGATATACGATCGTTTATTCTCGCAGAGTGCAGTTTCTATCTCCCGTGGGCAGGTGTTGCATCCACCTATTTCCAAGGTATTTTTCTTAGCTTTGGCTAGTTAAATTACTTTGGTGGCAATCGCATTCCTCTCGTTTGGGCAATAGTCCTCTTCTCTTCCCCATCTCTCTTTCTTTGCTTTAGTTTACTTATTCCACACCTACGGTGTGTGTTTCTTTCACTACTTTGCTCCACGCCCCGGCGTGTGTTTTCTTTCCTTCCCTTGCTCATTGCTGATGAAGATGACATGCCCATGCTTAGTTCCATGCTGATTGCTTAAGTTGATGCTATACTTGCTTATAGTTGAGTTCATATCCATGTTATATTGTTGATCATCACACTCACGTCATTGAAAGGAACCAATTAAAATCAACAAAGAGCAGGTAGATCAGGACTCTCTATCTCCCCTAACGGTCTTGCGATAGACCGCAAGGCTTCAAAAATGGTCGACCGATAGACTGCAAGGCTTGGCCGATCACAAAGAGATAAGATCAAAGAGACGTAACGGGACTCTCTGCTCCCTAGTGGTCTAGCAAAGGACTGTTAGTACCCCCTTAGCGGTCGTGCAATAGACCGTAAGGCTGTCAGACGTGGCAAAAGAGATAATGGCTGGATAAATTTTTGATTAAATCCACAACAAAAGCCTTATCAGCCCTTATCTAGGCCCAATAAGCCAACATGACGAGAAACAGAAGGAACTAAGGCCCAACCAGGGAGAGCAACCCATAAAATAAGCCCAAAGATGACTAGAAACGACCCCAGTAATCGGCGAACAACCTGGGATATCATAAAAATGGATAAGGAGATAGCCCAACTCATTGGTCATAAAACGGGTGTCAACAGATGCCCCTCCTTAACATCTTCTTTGTAGGGGAGTGAGCGGAGGTGAAGTGAAAGTGAAATGGAGCATGGAGATGAAGCGAAAATGTAGCAAAGTGGACTGAAAAGTGGGCGTTAAGGTAAACGACACCCGTCCTCAACCAACGAGCGACAGGAATCTTCCAAAAAACTCCAAACCAATCACAAGGAACGGCCAAATCAAATGACGCATGCCCGGAGGAACTAACAACTAAGGAAAAATAAAACACGACCAACCTCCTCACTGGGATGCACAGCTGATAGGCGGTCGGAGAAAGTGAAAAAGAGTAAAGAGACGAGCAACTAAACTCTAGACAAGAATCCTCAGCTAACCATACCGAGTGAATAGACCGAAGGAAATCTTCCAACTCAGAGTGGAATGACTCTCCTTACCCTAGACCATGGATACACAGTTATCCACCATAACTGAGACACCTCTAGACAGACTAGGGCTCATGAATGCTCAAAAGATGCGCATGATGCATGCTAGGCTAAAAGATAAGAAATCATTCAAACGAATGCAAAGATAGGATAAAATAGCAAGATACTCAAGAATAGTATTGCTAGACCGGATAAATCAGGGTCAAGACACTATTTGCAACCACTGCGTGCAAGATAGAACCATCATCCCCTAACTTTTCCAACCTAATGACCTATCCAACGATTAAACATGTGCACCAAGATCCTCATCATTTTTGTTAAAGGGGAACATAAGATCCCAGAACACATGAATGACCAGTCAGTTCTCGAGGTAATATATCATAGATACTATATAGTAATGCATTAAGGGATTCAGGATACATACTTGACTTACCTACCTGGTGAGGAATGATGATGTGATGCGATGGCACTCATTATTTGACAATAAGAGGTTAGCCATCAATAATAACCCACAGAAATAAGCATGATGCATCAAATAAGGCAAAAGACACACAAGAACAAAGAACGAAGCAGATATAGCAATTCAACTCATCACAGCATTCAGCAACCGAACGGTCATGCCAAGATTGCAAAGGGAAGCCTAACGGTCTAGCGCTAGACCGCTACCCCTGAGGTGGTTCACATTCTCCAACGCATGAAATCCAAAGAAAAATGGTCCAGGGAGGACCGCCAAGGATAGCCTAATGGTCCAGCGATAGACCGCAAAGTGCTGGGTGAATTCAAAAATAAGGACGGCCGTTCCCTCTCCCATTCTCTCATTCTAACCATTCTCTCACACCCTCACCGGTGACGAGCTCCACCAGTGACCATCGCTACCAACCAACCTGACCGTTGAGCCATACTTAGGAGGCAATGGGGAGGAAGAGGACCGCCGCCTGCCACTTCCTACACCACCTAGAGGAAGAGGGGACACCCACGGCGGCGGCGAATCAACGGGAGAGGGAAGAGGCTCTGCAGGCCCAAATCGAGGTGGGAGAGCCTTCTGTGGCGATGCCTGAGGAGGCTACTGGGGATGAAGACAATGAGCATATGGCAGAGGAGATGCTGGAGGCAGTGGTGGGACGCCGTTCATCTAAGGTAGGCGGAACCCCTAAAAACCTCATTTTTTTTAATTCGTTCAATTGCGTGCATGAGGGTAGGATAGCAAGGGAATGGGTCAGGGGACCCATAGAAACCATATAGGGGCCATTAGAGCCATCCTCCAAGCTTAGGGAAATGGGGAGACAATTGCCGCTACGGCGGGAGCCTAACGGTCCTTCCAGTGATCGCTAGGGTGCCAAGCAGTCTAGACCAGACCGTTAAGGCTAGAAAAACGCTCAAGAGGGGACCGTTAGGGCTCTGAGAGTGATTTTTTCTCTCTCTTTTTTTAATGCAATGCATGAATGATTAAATTATATGGATGACTGACTCTTGAATGTTAACTACATGCAGAGAAAAAGACGAACAAGGATCTCCTAGCTGTAGGTCCGGGCAGTGTACCTGGCGCTGTCAGACTTCCAGAGAGACAGAATGGCTGCGATGGGATTTATGGAGTTCTTGGGGATTGAGGTGATGAGACTGGACACTGCCCTCTTGTACACACTTCACGACTAGTGGGATTCAGTTAGCAGGGAGTTTCTATTCCCATGGGGACACATAATCCCCACGTTGGAGGACATGGCGTGGATCACAGGACTGAGAGTTCACAGAGCGCCAGTGACGGGGATGACATACGTCGACTACCGGGAGTTGGCGCAAGACCTACTAGGGCTAGTGCTGACGAGACCATGATGCCACTCGTCCATGCTGGCGTGAGCAACCCTCTAGGAGAGCCTGGGATTATGAGGAGCGGCGATCGCCATGGGAGAGCTGCCAGAGGAGCACCTAGGGCGGTTGACAGACCGAGCGAGATAGCGAGTGGCAGCGGGATCGGGCCTAAAGGGAGACGTAGTCCTCCGCTACTTCCTAATGCTACTGTTCAGGAAGCTCATCTTCGTGACGAGGGCAGACGGAGTGAGCTACAAGCTCCTCCCACTACTAAGAGACCTAGACGGAGTTGGAGACTATGCTTGGGGTGATACTGTGTTAGCGTTCCTCTTCGACTCCCTCAGCACCACTGACCGATAGACGATGCTGGGCGGGTTCTCACCTCTACTTCAGGTAACATGCTCTACCTTAAATGCTTATGCTATTATGATTCTACCTATGACTACTATATGTTGACAATTGACAATGCAGGTGTAGACCTACATGTACCTCCCCAGCCTAGGGAGAGGGAAGGAAGTACATCCGGACTATGTACCCATTGCGAGGCAGTGGATGACGGTACAAGACACGGGGTCGCTGTGACGCCTAGCCTGAGCGATCCAGGACAACATCAACACATTGCCCTAGGCATCGGTAAGACTCCAAACTCTAAACTTTCTAAATGCACTGAAACACTCCTAAATACTTTTAAATGCTTTTAAATGCTGACGCTGCTCTACTGCCTACCCTTTTAGGTGCGCTGGATATCGTATCCTGATGAGGGTCACGAGGGACAGCCCTAGGTGGAGGTGGCCCAGGCATACGCGGGACGAGATGTGTGGCTACACTGCATGAACATTATCGAGCCACTGCACCATCACCTGATCATGAGGACTAGGTGTAGACATGCCAAAATTGACATTACTTTGAGTACATCTCATATTACTTATGATACCCCAATTTGACCCTCAAATTGACCCTGTTTGAGTGGTCTTCTCCACTTTTCTTGGATTTCTGGTTTCCCATATTTCCCCTATTTTTTTGATTTTTTTTAGATTTTTTTAGATTTTTTGGGTATTTTCCCCCATTTTTATAAATTTTAAGAAAATAGTGGCTAAGTTGGTGGACGTCAGCGCCCTGCTGGGGGATATCCTATGCTCGGACCCCCTACGGGTGCGATCTCTCTTGACAGAGCATATCTCTTGGTGAGAATCTTGCTACCGCTCAGAGAAGGGAAGCTCAAAGGGACAGGGAAGAAAAAGGGTCCTCCTTTAGGACGTAACACCCCATGGTCCCTCCAGAAGCCCCATCTCTAGCTAAGAGAGTGAGCAGCTATATAAACTCCAAGAAATCCCTCTGGAAGGTAAGGTGATTTTGAGCACTGAACTCTACACTCATTGGTGGAGAGCGATCTCGTGCCCCTCACTTCTTTTCCTACTCTCATTCCACCTACGCTCTGCCAGTTCACTGACTTAAGCAACGTAGGGTTTTCCCCAGGGTTACAACCCAGGGCACCTCTGATCTATTTCCTGCCTTGTAGATCTCTCGTTCGTGGTGATGACAACAAGATCGTACTGCTCAGGATCTAGCGCGAGATCATCCCTCTTCATATGGTGCCATCTGTGGGAAACGTACGAAGAGCCAGCATGGTGCGAAGATGTTCTAGTATGAGAAATGCCGACGACAAAGGAAAGGCGCCGACGACCACGGAGGGGGAGCATGCGCCCACCCACTCCTCCACGGGCCCTCTCTCCAACCAACAAGCTAATGCCTTACCTCTGTCGGCCGTGGGGGGACAACCTACCCTTGAGACCCATGATGCTCTCCAAACCCTCAATGCCAAACTAGATATCCTCGTCGATCTGATGAGGACCCAAGCATCCAGGGATGAGAGTTCGTGGCTGCCTCAGGTGAGTCCCCCCCGCACAGAAGCTACTTGGCAAATAGTTGGAGGCCGCTTCACCCTCCAAGACAAGCGACTCATTCGTAACGGGCCAGGCGGGCCCTCACAAGCCCGACCTCCAGAGCAAGAAGCCTCCTCCAGTCTGAGAGGGAAGAAACCTGGTCTGCCTCAGCAGCCCTCAGAAGTAGATTCTCGCTGAGGAGCAGCGGGGCAACTACCGGGGATGAACTCACAGTCTCCCAGCTACATGTCAACTAGAGTTGTCCCTCCGCCTGCGGGACTTCGAATGGCATTTCGCCGAGCAAGAGCACACCCTCCGCGCCCTACAAAAAGGCTCCACTCTAGAGGATGAGGAGCAATCCCCATTCTCTGACCAAATCTTAAAGGTTGAAGTCTCCTTCCCAACCTTGAAGTCCTATGACGGCCAGGGTGACCCGACCGACCATTATGATAGTTTTGACACTCTAATGACGTTGCACGGAACGTTTGATGTTGTCAAGTGCCGCGCGCTCGTGACCACCTTGATCCAGGGAGCCCAACCGTGGTTCCGAGCACTCGCCCTAACAGCATCCACAACTTTAGACAATTTGGGAGAGTATTCAAGGAAAGCTTTACCGATAGTGGACCTCCAAGGTCGATAGCAGGGCTGTTGGCACTGTAGCAGGCGCAAGGGGAAAAGCTGTGAGCTTACATTAAACGATTAAAATTGGAAGCCCTGCGCATCCCCCACCTGGACGTTGTGGGTGTAGAAATGTGGAACGCGGTGCCCCAAGTCACATGAATAAGCATATTTGTATAAGTGATAACATAATGTGTCAATCAAGTGAACATCATGAATAGCATGTGACTTTGCAAACATGATAGCATAATCATATAACATGGCAAAGGCAATAAGAGATGTAGAAGAATACCGTGATCGCCACCAAGGAAAGACAACGCCAAAAAAATGTGAAAGAAGATTATACGTGCGTTGTGTACTTTGGAAAAAGAAGATGATCGTGCTCAATGTAAATAATGCGGGGATAATGTGGATTATCTCTCCTCGCCTTCCAACCGGCTAGAAGGTAAGGACCTCACTTTCCATACTTGCCTACGAAACAAAAACAACACAAGAGGTGAAACCCATTAGAAAATGCTAACTGTAGAAATCTGCCCAAGTGCATAAACTAACATAAAAGATTGATGGCAAACTTATCGGGGGAGAGTTTTTAACCCCTGTGGAAGGGTGGAACTAATAAGTGTGTATATTTTTATGAGACTAAAGTGCAGAGATTGATTTAATATGCCATGATTAACATAGATGAATAATGTGCAAAAGTGCATGTCATGCAGAAATAATGCAGAAAGCTGTGCAAACTGTGCAAATAGGGTGCAAAGACTGGCACAAACAGCAGGGCAAACGACGTCCAAATGGGGAGAAAAATTGGATGACAGAAGACTTTAGTGTTGTGAAGAAGTATAAAGAAGAATCACTCCAAAAGGAGGTCGTGATAGAAAGTTATGACGCCGGAGATTTGGGGAAAAATGAAGACAGTGTAGAAAATGTAAAACAGAGCATAAAATGGACCCAAAGAATGATGAATATCTCACTGAATAAGACACCAAAAAGGAAAAGAAAGGATGCTATGGAAAGGTGAGAATATTGTGGTGAAACTAGAGCAAAAAGGAGGGTTTAAAATGGAGAAGACATCAGTGAAAAATGGGGTAGAAAACAGAAGAAAATAAAGGGGTGCAGAACATGACAAAACACTGTGAAAACAGAATGAAAGTACAAAAAGAATGGAGGAGGATATGCATGAAGATGACAACATAACGAGGCCAAAACGGTGGAAAACAAAGATTATACTTCCCGTATGAGCCTGGAGTTGAAAGGAAGGATCAGGAGTGTACCATGGCCTCACTCCAGCGACGCAAATATGCCCCCGTCGTAAGAAATCTGGGTTTCAGAAAAGTGCAGAACAGAGTGGTGAAACCTCAAACGTTGGGGCTTGGAAAAGGGGGGAAAGATGTGAGAAATAAGGTAAATATATGATCAACATGAACTTAATACTCCCCTCTTCAAGATGGAGTGGAAGGAGGACGAAGAGGATGAAGCATGACTCCGCCCCGGCTTGATCAACATGCCCCTGTTGTAAAGTTGTAGCAGAAAATCAGCAAACTGTGATGATTTATCAAAAGTTGGGGCGAGGAAACGAGGGTAAACGATGATGAAATGAATCCAAAATAGAACCAAAACGAATTTAATACTCCCCTCTTCAGGCTAGGGTCAAAGGAAGATGAAGACAATTTCTTCAGGTAAGATAGGTGGTTGTTGGAGAAGTGATCTCTGGCAAGATTATGGGTCCCAGCTGGTTGCTGTAATCGGCTAGTGGGTTGGCCGAGTGATCGACCATGGTGAGATGCGTATTGTCGGGGGACATTAGTCGTGGCATGGTCGACCAGGTTGCCATGAGTTTGGATGGCACTTTCCTCCCCTAGAGATGTGTGCCGCGGGTTGTAAGAGGTTGCGTGTCCCGTGGCTCTGTGGTAAGAGCGAGACCGAGATTGGCAGGCGTCCATTTAGAGCGATTGAGATGAGATGGCATTCGATTGGGTATCAGACGATGCCTGTGTGCGGAGGTCTTTTATGAGACATTTGGTGTTGGAGGGTGATCCTTGGTCTGAGACCAGCATGGGATGGCTCCCCTATAAGTCTGAGTCGAGTGAGGTAAAGACTGAAGACACCAAGATCCTGTCATGTGGTTTCGCCGTACTCCCTTGAGAGGGTAGAGTTGGCTGAGGTTTGAGATCAAATGCAGTGTCTGAGTGAGAGTTGGCTCGAGGTGCGGTGTCGATCTGTAGAGAGTCGACGGATGGCCTCAAGAGGTGTAATGTTTCCTTCGGATCTGGTGGAGGACCAGGAAAGAAGGAAGAAGTTGAGCAAGCAGAGGTTTCTCATTGATGAGTGTCTCGCGACTAGTGGGTGGTCTTTCACAGACAAAAGATGCTGCTGGTGGTTGTGGTTCGAGAATGGCGAGAGCCATGTATCGGTGAGGCCTTGGTGGTCATCTCCGTGTCATGCCTCCCAAGTGAGATCTTGACTTTGTCGAACTTTGTCTTCTAGCAGAGTTGGCACAGTGATATGTCTGGCTTTCGGCTTGCCATGTGTGAGGTAATTCTTGGCGCTGCACCGATGATCTGGTTGCGGTCTATTGAGATGGCTGTGTGAGCTGATGGAGGCTCTGTATTGGTTGTTCCCTTGAGTCGGGCGTGAAACCAGTCAGCTGGTTATGAAGCCGATGTGTGGTTGTCTGCCGACCATAGGATGGATCGGTAGCTACTTCTCGTGACGAGGGCTGTGTCTCCTCGGTGAGCGAGATGGTGGCAGCGGTGCTATGATTGGTTCTCATGTTGTCTGAGGTGATGCTAGACCTACGCCTTTGTGTTATGCCCACTCTGATGACCTATGTGTCTGCGGTGTGCAGAGCGTGGCGTTGTTTGTGATTAAGGTCTGGCAGTATCCCTCATGATAGGAGCTTTAGTGAGAATCGAGGTTTTCTGTGCTGGGGCTCTGACGACACTGTCAATTGAATAAGGCATTCTTCCCATGTATTCTCGCATTTGTCCTGAATTTCGAGGATGAAATTTCTTTAAGAGGGGAGGGCTGTAATGCCCCGAATTTTTTGGATATTTGTCGGATCAGGATCCGTGGGTTTCGGATCGCTTTTGTGGGTCCCGGATCGAGTTTAGCGGTTTAAACGTGTTTCTGTCTGTCGGACCTTCAGAACCCTATGTAGGGTGAACAATTGCGTTCTCCGACTCCGGGACATTACCACTACGTTGTGCTCTTCTCGAGGATCATAGAGGTAATTTTTTCATATTTTTTTAATTTTTTAAAATTTTAAGGCCAAAGTATTTTTGCATAAACATTAATATATTTGTTTTCTTTTTTTATAAATCCCCCCACCCTATCTCTTTCTCTCCCTCATGCCACTCTCCCTCCCCTCTCACGACCTCTCTTCTCACCCTCTCTTCATCGGCGGCCGATAGGGCGAGACGGGGGTGACGCTAGCAAGGTGGACGACGAGGATGGGTCGAGGATCGAGGGCCGGTGGCGTGTGGAAGCTCGGTCATGAGTTCGTGTCCCAACGAAGGTTTAACTGTCACGCCCCGAGCGCAGAAGGAACCTGGTATGCATGACGAGTTTATATCATTCATGTCAATCAGGGCATAAGTGTATTCAACACATAGACAGATGCTTCAAGGGTCGGGTGGCACTATTCTCTTCACTCAAGTCCATTCCCTTCCGAGTGAACCTCGTCATCGGAATTACCTAAAAAATAAGCGAAAAACACTTGGTGAGCGAATGCTCAGTAGGAATTATATCTCAAGTACAAGCTTGCTTAAAGTAATTACATATTATATGAATGCAAGTATAGCTATGCATGTACGCATGAAAATGACTGTAGAGAGAGTATTGCAAGAGATAATAGAATGAACTAGCAAGATTTCAAGATTTCATATAAATATATCAAGATGGTCAAGCATGTAAACGTTTCAAGTCATGTTTTGTGAATTGGCTACCATGTTATCAAGCAAGTAAATACCCATTCCGTGTCACACAAGTCATATCATGTCAAGTCAAGTACGAGTTGTGAAATGTCAATCTAGCAAGTCATGCACTTTGGTGCAATGCCACACCGTGATCAATATAGTTCCCATGGGCACAAGTACTTTCGGGTGCTCCTCCCAAGACCAGATCGGGCCCTATATGCGTAAGCATTGAGTCATGTTTATTTTTGACATCCACTAAGGTTATAGCCAATATAAAGTTCCAAGGAATGAACCATTGTAGGATGATAAGATAGATCTCACGAATGTAAGAGTTCAAGGGATGAACTTTGAACAAGAAGTACATATCATAAAATCCTCATAAATCGAGACATGTCGAGAAACTAGGTAAATGGTGTCCTTTAAGCTGCCGTGATTTGCAAAAATAGTGCCCACACGAGTGGTCACTTATTCCTGTGAGCAGTATAGGCTAGATGAACATAGCGCCCAAACTCAGGTTGCTACTCAAGGAATAACGACACTTGACCGGTTGCCAATTCCTTCTGGCACCCAGGTCAATGTCGCTGATTATTAACAGAGAACAAATTTCTCAAAGAGGCTATGAATAGTACACTAAGAGGGATAAAGTATCACGTTTCTTCAGAGTGAGGTGACAAGACATAGTGTCATGAGTTTTTGGGGTACAACCTGCTCGGCGGCCTTAGGGGAATCCAAGACTTCGCGTAGACTTACGGAGGTCTCTATGATGAAATCACCAGTCCGAAGGAAGGAATATCCCGTGGAGGGTTCAATCATCAGGTACCTTCCACGCTACACCAATGCATCAAATACAACCAAGAGGGGAAAGAGGAGAGGATATTTGCCGACCTCCACCCATTCGAAGCATTCGAGTGACATCTCCTTGATGCTTCTTTGTATGCAGAGCAGTCACCGAAGACCTCCAAAGCCAAGGCCCCTGCCAGGGCATCGAAAAATGTCTCCGATGATGACTGGTTCCCACCACCACCACCGGGATATGTCAATCCCAAGACGGTCTCAAACATTGCAAGCACAGGAGACGTGGGCAAAGCAGCACCTCCCACCACCTATACCGAAGCTAATGAAGCCAGGGTCGACCAGCACCATGGCCATATTGAAATCCCAGAGGGTCTCACCAGGACAACATTCGGCCATGATCATATTACTGTCGAGCCTTTAAAAGCATAGGAGGTGTCGCAGTCTGAAGGCCCCAGCAGCTAGTTCAATAAGGCTAAAGAGCACCCCGCCCAGGAAGACGTCGACTGTCATCTCCCTGAAGATATTGAGAACCCGTCAGTCCCCGTTCAAGGGTTGACTTTCACGACAAGTCGAACGGCGAAGATGTTCCAGAAGCAGCATATCCCCTCCGGTCAGCCTCGCAAGGAGAAAGAAGCATTCCAAAGGCTCTAGTATCCTGCCAGCATAGACAAAGAGCTGAGACATGTTTCTCAACATCCATGGTTAGGCTTCACTCTCGAAGAGTACTATTACAATGGGTGTTATGAGGTGGACACTATCTCAACCCTCTATCCAACAAAAGACAGCTCACCGGGGGCAACCTCTGATGAATGCCCGACAGAAGCTTAACATACTGGACCGGCTTGATCAAGAGGCCCAGAATTAGAAGCCCTACCTCCTTACAGATGCTGGGAGTAGGTCTACCCCGATGAAATGGCTCTCCAAGCCAAATTTGACATGGCCAACAGTAGTGAAGCTGAAGATATCGAGGAAGCAGGAGTATCCCGATCCTTTTCCTCTAGCTCTCCCCAGGCAGAAATATCACCACCTCTGATACTGATCAAGGAAGTCTTTGCCAAAATTGATCAGAATATGCCTGTTGCTAGAAATGAAAAGGCTACCTCCACTGAAGACATGATGATCTAGGGAGGCAGGGAGATGAAAATGCCTTTTGCCAAGAAGTTGCAATGTGGCTCCAACTCAGCAATGAATAACCACTAATCCTTCAAGACTGCAAACACATCTATAGGGATCGAAGCCACTAGCTTGTCCCCTAAAATCGTAGCCGTGGTATATCTACGGATGAAATAATTCCTGCAGTCGCCATCAGCTGGATTGGGAACCCCAGACCAAGTCCGGGTGAAATAGAATGAAGAGGTCGAGGTACTCAAGCTCGAAGATGATATTCCAGACTTTGTTGACCTACAGCCGGCACCTCCAAAAATAGAAGATGGAGGCTAAGCCACAGTCGATGAGCTGATAGAAGTCAACTTGGGAACTGACAATGATCCTAGGCTGACCTTCCTCAGTGCCCAGCTATCTATTGAAGAACAGAAGTTATATGTCCAGCTACTACAAGAATACCAGGATTATTTCGCCTGGACCTACAATGAACTGCCAGGACTCAACCCTGTAGTTTTACAGCATGAGCTAGCTATAAACCTTGAGATTGAGCCAGTGAAGCAACCGCCACGGTGCATGAGGCCAGAGCTTATCACTCAAATATGCAAAGAAGTGGACAAACTCATTGAGGTGGGTTTCATCGAAGAGAACCAATGCACCACGTCACTGGTTAATATTGTGCCTATGAAAAAGAAGAATGGACAGATCCAGATATGTGTAGATTTTTGAGATCTGAATAAAGCATGCCCCCAGGATGGCTTTCCAGTGCCAATCATAGAGGTCATGATCGATGCCACAACCGGCCATGAAGCTCTATCATTCATGGACAGGCTATCTGGTGACAACCAAATATGGATTGCGGAGCATGACCGGGTCCATATTGCCTTCCGAACTCCTAAAGGTATCTACCACTACAAGAGGATGTCCTTCGGATTAAAGAATGCCGACATGACATGCCAGCGGGCGATGACCATAATATTTGATGAACTGCTCTACCATAAGGTCGAGTGCTACAAAGATGACCTGGTGATCAAGAATAGGAGAAAAGAAGACCATCTGCAAGACCTCCGAGTTGTATTTCCAAGGCTCAGGCAGTATGAACTGAAAATGAACCCTATGAAGTGTACGTTTGGAGTGTCGAGCGAAAAATTCTTGGGCTTCATTGTTAGATATCGGAGAATTGAGATAGACCCTGCAAAGATCAAGGCAATGCAGGAGCTACCTCCGCCAAGGAACCTCTTTGAGCTAAGATCACTACAAGGTCGTCTGGCTTATATCCGGCGATTTATATCCAACCTGTCAGGGTGATGTCATCCCTTTCACAAGCTGATGATGAAGGATGTTTCCTTTTATTTGGATGAAGAATGTCAAACCGCCTTTGACAAGCTGAAAGATTATTTGAAAACGCCTCCAGTGCTGGGGGCACCAGTCAAAGGACGGCCGCTGATTCTGTATATAGTAGCTACACACTACTCCCTAGGGGCAATGCTTGCCCAGAATAATAAGAAAGGCAAAGAACATGCCCTCTTCTACCTCAGTCAAAGACTGGTAAGAGCTAAAGAAAAATACACTTTCATTGAGAAAGTTTACTTGCCGTTGGTCTTCACAGTCAAGAAGCTCCAACACTATATGTTGTCACATGAAATAAAGCTGATTTCCAAAGCGGATCCACTTAAATACATTCTATCACAACTGGCTCTGAAAGTTCGTTTAGGCACATGGGCTGTGATCCTCCTAGAGTTTGATATCTCCTATGTGACGAAGAAAGCTATCAAAGGCCAAGCAATCGTAGACTTGTTTGCTGCACACCCAGTGCCAGCAGCCTATCCACTAGAGATAGAACTCCCTAAAGATGAAACCTTGGAAGCCGACCAGGTGCAGCCCGCCCTATGGCAGTTGTATTTTGATAGTGCATGTAGCAACCTTAGTAAAATGAAGGATTAAGAAATCTTCAATAGATTAAAAAGAACAAATTAGTTCCTCGACAAACTCCACTAACCCTTCAGGGGCCTCATCAGCCTCTTGGGTGGCGTCCCCAGTTCTTGGTAGTGGTGATATAATGTTATCGGGTTATCGGTACCCGGAGCACTGGGTCGTTACACTGCGTGACCCCTACTGAGTCTCCATTTTGGAGACTCATCCTTACTTTTCAGGTGCGGCAGTTCTTTCTCGAGATTCGAGAGTACTGCGTGGAGGTTCTTAGTCGTCAGCTCGCCGGGCCGAGTGTTCACTTGGCATGCGGTACATTTTATTACTTTAGACTGTACTTTCTGTTGGACTAGACTCTATTGTTGTATTTAGTTATTTTTTTATTTCTGTTAATTGTTGAATTATCATGTCTTATTTCCTATTTCTTTGTGCCTCCACACTCCCTTTAGCCCTTCCGAGTCCTCTGACTCGTGGGCGGTGGGCCAGGATTCGAATGGTATCAGGTTCTTCCCGGTATCTGGATCTTGGGTCATTACAGCTGGTATTAGGGCGTGGTTGTGGACGTACATAGGAATTCAAAATATTGTAGTGATCAGAGTCCATAAGGTCCAGTACAGTCGGTAGCTAGCTTAGAGCTTTGTGTTTGCTTTCCGCTTGGTTTTCGCTTGAAAGCCTAAGTGCACTGCGTGGCGTCGTGATGGTGGTTGCTGTCCACAATTTTCGTACCAATGTGGGGTATGAGGATCGAGGCTAAGAGCTTTCTCCCTCATCGGTGGTGGTCCCAGTCATGCTGCGTTGGCAGGCGTGAGCTCATGGTGCTACGTTCGAGGAATCTGCAGCGTGGTCAGGTGGCTGGAGAGGATTGTTCATGGTCCAGTGGCCGTGAGTGTGGTCTAAGGGAGCTATCATCCGTGTTGTCCACTCTAGCTTGAGGTTTATCCAGCCCCTGAGACATTAAGGCTGTAGTTTGAGGTGTCGGAGCGAGTGCTATGATCAAGAGGTGCGCTCGGGCGAGCAGAGGATCTTCTTGATGAGTTGCTAATTTTTGAGCCTGATGTCCTCGTTGTGCTTTGTGGCGTCAGAAATGACGCAGTGGTCCCGATTATTTTGTAGATTTCGAGGCAGGATTGGGCGGGGTTGTCCCAGTAAGTTTCTGCTCCTGCGCTTCTGTCAGTGAATGGATTGTGTTCGCCCTGGAGTTGGCTTGAGAAGCGAAGGCTTCGTGGTGAGTTCGGGACTCAAGGATGGGCATTGGTAGTTGCTGATTATGGCTCGTGTTGTGACTCTTGGCGTGGCGTGCTGTAGTTTGAGGAATTGTGGTGGCTTCGCATCAAGAGATGCTATGATCGTGGTCCGACGTGACACTCATCGAGTGTGTTGGAGGCGCTGACCTAATAGAAGCGGAGGTTTTCCTGGTGCTGGAAGGTGTTGTTCCCAGCATGCGTGAGGCCTGAGGTCAGGTCGAGCGGGGAGTTTTTCACTGGTCGGAAGTGTAATTGGGTTCTCGTTTGGCTAGAGAGAATCGCGTCTTACTAGGACTGTCGTCTTGCATCATGTGTCCGGATTGGTTGGCCTCGTTGCCATGAGGTCCGTGCGAGACGTGCTCCTTGTCTTGGCAAGGCAGTTGCCTATGACAAGTTGTGCCCATTTCCCTTGTTGTACGAGGGTGTATCGGTGCTTTTCTAGAAGGACGAGCGTCGGTCGGGTGGCATTCTAGAGAATTTGTAGCTGGCATGGTGATCCCCGATGTGTCGAGGATCGGAGCCTGCGGAGTTGCGGAGGATTGTCGGGACGGAGGATCCCAAGTTGTCATTCTGGTGACTGTGCGCGTGGATCTGAGTGCGCAGTAGTGGATCATAGCGTCGGTTGCTATGGGTGAATTTTTGAGGAGGTGTTGAGCCTCGGAGGATTGGTTTCTCGGTGTGAAATTGTCTTGGTTGCGTGAGACGTGTTGTTGCCGTGCCGTTGCTTGAGGCATTGTGATTTGTGGCACTGGCTGGATGGAGGATTGGGGGAAACGTGCTGACGAGATTGTCGCACGAGTACCCTATTTCTGTGTTGGATGCCGTGTCCTTGGGTGAGATCATATTTTTGGAGAAGTGATCTCTGACAAGATTATGGGTCCTAGTTGGTTGCCGTGAGCGACTGGTGGGGTCGACCGAGTGATCGACCATGGTAAGATGTGTATTGTCTGGAGACCCGTGTGCATTGGTCATGGCGTTATCGACTGGCTTGTTGTGGTAGCAGGCAGCGATTGTCGGTTCTGGAGAAGTGTGCCGTGGGTTGTGAGAGGTGGTGTCCCGAGGCTCTGTGGTAAGAGCAGAATCGGGAATGGCAGGCGTCCTTTTGGATCATTTTAGGTGAAGGTTGATGAGACATGACGAAGGACGACGCTTGTGTGCGTGGTCTCTGAAGAGACGTTGGATATGGTGACCCCTCGTTTGTGTTCAGCAAGGGAGGATTCCCCATAAGTCTGAGCTGAGTGACGTGCGGACCGAGGAGAGATCCTGTCGTATGGTTTCATCGTGCTCCCTTGAGAGGGTAGAGTTGGCGTGAGGTTCGAGATTGGTTGCGGTGTCCAAGCGAGTTATGGTATTGGTCTGTGGAAGGTCAGTGGATGGCATGTCGCAGTTCGATTCGTGCCTGTTGGGCTGGTGAAGGTTTCCCGTTGACGTGTATCTGGTGACCAGTGGATAGTCTTTCACAGATAGAAGATGTTGGTTATACGGGTTCGAGAATGGCGAGAGCCGTGTGCCAGCGAGGCCTTGGGTGGCCGATCATGAGGTGTGCCTTCCCGGAATTGGATCTGGGTTTTGCTAGAAGTTTGTCTTCTGGCATTGTTGGCTGTGTTGCCATAAGTGTTCGATTTGCCAGGTGTGAGCTGGTGGGAGCTTCGTGTTGGTTGTCCCTAGTGCAAGGCGTGAGATTAGTCAGCGAGCTGTGAAGCTAGCGCTTGGTTGGTCTGTCGAGCATGGGCGTTGACCGGTGGTTGGGCTCTCATGGCGAGGAGTGTGTCTTCTTGGTGAGCATGGTGTTGTCGTGATTGGTTTTTTCGTGTTGGCTGAGGTGACACCAGACTTCTACTCCTTTGCATGTGCCTACTCTGATGTGAACTTCGAAACTAAGTGTGCTTAATAGGGAGTAGTACTGGGATGGGTGACCTCCCGAAAAGTCCCCCATTTTGGAGCCGATCACTATTAAAAAGGGACAAAATCGTGAGGTCTGTAGGCCAAATCGAATAATACCTCGACGGTATAGAGTACGGGGCATGACATCGATCCTCAACAGACTTCCATCCCCGTGCGGAACCACGAACATTGCCAGCCAGTAAGCTAAGTTAAGCTAAGTACGTCGCCAAGTGTGTCACATCTGGCAACCCATCGGGGTTCCACCCTCTCGTGGCAGGTATATGTACCTGGAGTACGTCCAGAACTGTAACTCCACCTCCGTGTACTCCTCCCAAGGAGTCTGGTCTCTCACAAACTCCTGATAAAAGCAAAAGGGCCCATTGTAGAAGTGACGAACCCACACCTTCAGCGGCACCCTGGGAGTCTATGCGGCTCGCTCTCTCCCAGCCAAGGCCAAGTCTCTCCAGGTCTTGAGCAGACATCGGTAGCTGTGGGGAACCCAGTATCGTCCCTGCCCGTCGGTGTGGCTAAAGGTGGAGGTCATCTAGCACTACCTCCTCATACCCTTCACCGCTGATCGGCAAACTAGAAATTCGAAAAAGCAACCACAGATCCAGTGAAGTCTCTCCCTCTACTATCGCCATCATGTTCCATCGGCGGTTGAAGCACTCCTTTAGTGCCTGTATCAACCCCATGTAGCAGGGGTACCCGTACAGTGCTGTAGTCACTACATATCTGATATCAACTTGGTGCAGAAGCACTCTATAATGATGCACGATCCCCATCAGCCACTCGGTCACCCCCTGATGGTACCTGTGCGAGGGGATCACCGCCCAACAATCGTACCAGCTAACAACCGTCTGCCGAAGAATCTCGTCCAGAAGGCTGTAGTCATCGTAGCCTTCTTCAGCATACTGCAGCCCTGACGGCTCCAACACCAACCCCAGAGTCCCCTCTGTCTCGACCCGGTGGTGGCCGTGCAAGTTCCAAGAGGAGGGACCCAGTGCTTTAACACGGACCCCGAACTGGTCCGCCCTGCTTTAGAAGCCTAGGCACTCAGTGCTAGGAAACTGACATTGTCTCCAATCATCCATCGAAAAGCTTGGGAAGCCATAGAGGGCTACCCCATGTAGGCTATCCCTACCCACCAGAATGGCCCGCTCCAGCCAGTGGCGCTCTCCAGCAACATGGGAATCTTTTTCCTCCATGCTAGATGCAACAAAACTCCAGATGAACTTGAACAAGTGTCGATCCAATGGAAACTCCAGCGGGTAGCCTCCAGCACAATCATAGGTGTAAATCCCACCTATCTTTGAAATCTGTACCAGCTCTACAGCCCCAGTTCCACTCGCCCCCTCTCCAATGGGGCCCTCAACTACCAACGAGTGTCCTAAGTCAAGCTGGTCCACACTGGTCATAGTGATGATGGGTGGGCCTAGAGGAGGCACGGGCCGCCTGATCCTCCTTACCCAGTGGTCCTCCTCGCGGCCAATGTGCCTCGAAACCCACTCATCCCTGCCAAATCGTGCCATAGCTGCAAACAAAGTACACAAAAATGATAAGTGTACTGGAAATCAGCATATACAAGATAGTAAAAGAAACACACATGAAGTGTCAAAATACAACTACAACAACCTAGAATGAGGAGCTCACTGGCCGTACGCCCTCGTCTCCGCCTCCGATGCACGCCCAGTGGGGGACATTTGTTGTACCCAGATAATTTCCCAGTGAAACATTAAGAAATATAGGTTTGGGAATTTCCCCGAACACCTTTGAGGCGTGGGCTACCCAACCCCTCCTACAGCTCACCGGGCCTGGCCAAGGGTCCCAACCAGCTAGTCGTGACCCACGGCAACGTCAGCATTTGATTGGGGTTACCCCTGGTCACTCAGTTTACGGATTTTCCTACATTCTACATAGCCACCCGAGCCAACCCGGGGGCGCCTCGACGATAGGCCACGACATGTGGCACCAAGCAACGAGGTTGGGATCTACCCCCAAGATGCCTCCATCCAGCCTTCTAAAGTCATAGGGAGACATATCTTAGTCAACGATAGGCTTTAGAATACAATAGCACACATACGCGGCCCATACATGCCTATTAGGATTTTTTCTGAACACCTTGTGGGCGTGCACATCCCAGCATTCTACAACAAGCCAGGGGCCAACCCACGGCTCTGGCACTCTAGCCCCTTCCTATGATGGCCCTCCAACAAGTTGGGGCCACCCCCGACCCTAAGACACGTGGCAACATGCCGCTTATTTTCATCTCCTGGGCCGACCTGGGGCTGCCTACCAACTCACCGTACTACGTGGCACACCCCATGAACGTCGGGCCCACACGCCCGAAAGACTCTCTCTCAGCTCCTATGAGCCCCTGCCCTTAGTCCAAGGCCGAATCTAAGGCCCGCCGGTCACTCACCTAAGCCGATCAACAACCCAAGGTGTGTCAGGAATTTCCCAGAACACCTTGCGAGCGGCAACGACAATGTGACATCGACAAGCCCCCATGGGCCAATCCCAGCATTTCCAAGCTCCCCATCCTTCAAGGGACATCCCCAGACGATGAAGGAAGACCCCCAAGGCCACCCCTCAGGGTCACGGCTCACTCAGGGGGGGAGTTCACCCCGAGGTGTGGCCGCGCCCCAAGGAGGGTGAACCCCCATTAGGGGGTGCACCCTCCTCCCAGCCCGATGGCCCACGGCCATTCTCCAGCTCAGTATCTCCTAGTTTCATGCATGATCGACTGGCGTACCCATTCGTGGAGGGATTCGATGATGGAGCCTCGAGATCACACAAAGTCCCACATCAACATTTGCGTTCCTTGTACACACATGGCCAGCCAACCAGTTCAACTCCCATATCCTTATTGTCTTCTTGCGGTCACACTTAGTCAATGTGGGACCAAAGAAAGAAAAAAGGACATTTTATAGGGTGGGGACCGCCCCCCTCTCTCTCCCAGTTGCTATGTGTAAACCCCCTCAGGGGGGTTTAGGCGGACCAAACCTGACCCCCAGGTTGGTCCACGTAAACCCCTATTGCTTCTCTTTGTTCTGTGGTGCGTGATTGTTCTTCCACAATCTTCTTCCTTGGTTCACACAGGTGTACGACGAGGCGCTCTCCACTACGGGAGGAAGGCGTCTCTTATTTGTAGATAGTAGTGATAGTGGTAGGCTTGTTGGTATAGTGCGTTGGCCTACTAGTATAATGTGTTGGCCTCGTTGTCCACCCACATCCTTTTGGTGCCGACGTGACGGTGCCGAATCTTCTTAGAGTCGCGGCCTCAGAAGAGAAGGTCCTCAACCATTTTCATGGTGTTGGCTTTTGGGCGGGGCGTCTCCCCAGTTGGTCCGCTTCCACAGAAGCAGTAGTGCCAGAAGGTGATGCGTTCGTTGAAGTCGCTGTCAGGCTACTTGACCAAGGTAGAGACTATGCCAGGAGTCGGAAGCTGGATACTGGAGAGACCACAGCGTCACCGTAGCCTTAGGTTCTCTTGTTTTTTTTGCAAGCTTGGCATATGGGAATTTGACAATTTGTATTTTGACTAAAGAAATAAAAATCCTTTAGTTAGCGACTGTGTTGATGTGTACCTTCTAGTGGAAGACTTTTGCACGGTGAGTTTATGAGAGCGGGTAGATCTATTGTTTCCAACTTTTCTCCGTCGCATGCAAACGCTTGCTTCTTTAAGCACCTTGGAAGCTTTGATTGCTGCCATTATTTTTGAGGGGACATGAATGCTCGTCTCTTGGGGACTTAGAAGTCACCATAGTTTTTGAGGGAATCCAAGAGCTTCGCCTTTAGGGGACTTGGAAGTCACCTTCGTTTCTGAGAGAGCGGTGCTCTCCTCTTGGGGACTTGTAAGCCCCCATAGTTTCTGAGGGAGCAGTGCTCTCCTCTAGGGAGTTCGTAAGCTACTTTTATTTTCAAGGAGAGCAGGGGTGCTCGTCTCTAGGGAGCTCATGGGTTACCTTCATTTTCAAGGGGAGTAGTGCTCACCTTTAGGGAGCCCGTAAGCTACCTTCATTTTTAAGGGGAGCGGTGCTCGTCTCTAGGGAGCTCGTAAGCTACCTTCGTTTTCAAGGGGAATAGTGCTCACCTCTAGGGAGCTCGTGAGCTGCCTTTATTTTCAAGGGGAGCAGGAGTGCTCGTCTCTAGGGAGCTCGTAGGCTACCTTCATTTTCAAGGGGAGTAGGAGTACTCGTCTCTAGGGAGCTCATAAGCTACCTTCATTTTTAAGGAGAGCGGAGCTCGCCTCTAGAGAGCTCGTAAGCTACATTCGTTTTCAATGGGAGCGGTGCTCGCCTCTAGGGAGCTCGTGAGCTACCTTTTTTTTGAATACAGCTGGTGACACTTTTTGTTGGACTGTTAAAAGAGTACTTTATTGATAAAATTTTCTGAGATTTATAGAATTCCTTGTCTTGGGTGCCTCTTGCCCCTCCAGCGTCGTCAACCTGTATACTTCTTTGTCGAGCACTTCAATTACCCGGTACAGGCCTTCCCAATTGGGTGCAAGTTTTCCCATGGCAGCCCTAGGGTCCGCCACACTCGTTCGTCATAGCACCAGATCTCCAGGGAGGAAGAGCCATTCTTTTATGTGAGCATTGTAGTACTAGACCAGCTTCTGTTGATAGGCTGCGAGTCTTACTTGGGCGCGACCTCTGTCTTCCTCGAGCAACTCCAAGTTCTCTCGCATCGCTTGGTTGTTTCTGGCCTCATCAAAATGTCCCACTCGTAGTGAGGAGTTAGATAGTTCCACTAGAATCACTGCCTCTGCGGTGGAAGGGTGTTTCACCCGTGGCAGCTCTAGCGGTGGTCTGGTGTGCCCACAGAATGCTCGAGATGGAGTCTATCCATGAGTCATCTGCTTGTTCTAGTCGGGTCTTGATGCCGTGGAGGAGTATCCTATTAGCATTCTCCACCAACCCATTGGCCTAGGGATGTCCCACCAAGGTATAGTGGTTCCAGATCCCCAGTTCTGAGCAGTTTTCCAGGAAGTCGGCACTTGCGAACTATCTGCCATTGTTAGTTGTGAGGGCCCGCGGGATCTCGAACCGGCAGATGATGCTCCGCAGCATAAACTTCCAAGTTGCTTCGCTCGTGATCTTTCCTAATGGTTCTGTCTCGACCCATTTGGTGAAGTAGTCAATGGCGACCATGAGGAACTTTTTCCTCCCTTGGGCCTCAGGGAAGGGACCCAGTATATCTCTCCCCCACCAAGCAAATGGGCGAGGCTCCATCAGGGTATGTAGCCACGTTGCTGGTTGGTGGCACAGGTTGGAGAACTTCTGACATTGAGGGCACCTCCAGACAAAATCGAGACAGTCTTGTTGCAGAGTAGGCCACCAGTATCCTTATCGGATTAGTGTCCATGCAAGTGCTCACCCACCTACGTGACTTCCACAAAGCCCTTCATGTACTTCTTGTATAGCTTTCTTAGCTTCCGTAGGGAATAAGCACTTCAACAACGGAGCTGAGAGGGATTGTCGATATAGACGACCATCGACCATTGTGAAATGCGCTGCTCGTGCTCGCGTGCGGCGAGCCTCGACTGGGAGTTGTTGTCGTAGGAGAAAATTCAAGAGGGGATCCATCCACGAGGGTTCATAGTCGATGGCGTTTACCTGGGGTGCCGGTTCCTCTATGCTCGGCACTGACAGTTCCTCTATCAAAATGGATCTTGAATTGGAGACTGTGATTGTTGATGCCAGGCGAGACAGTGCGTCTTCCCGGACGTTCTCCTCCCTAGGAATATGTATTTTCTTGAAATAGGAGAATTCTACAGATACGGCTTTGGCCTTCTCAAGATATCTAATCATGGCTGGCTCGCGTGCTTCGAACTCTAATTTGAAGGTTGGCAATGAGCATGGAATCACTATATGCTCGCACGCTGGTCGTCCCCTGGTGTTTCGCCATTCGCAGCCCTGAGAGGAGCGCTTCATACTCTGCCATATTGTTCATGGTCGGGAAGTTGAAGTGGAGGGCGTATTGAAGTTCTATCTCTTCGGGTGATAGCAGAACTAGCGCCGCTCCGCTGCCAGTGGCGCAGGACAATCCGTCGACATATAGCTCCCAGGTTGGCCCCGAAGACTACTCAGGTGAGTCGTTAATTTGTCAAAAATAAAAACCCTGGTATGTGAGCTTTGTCAGATGCCCCACATCCTCTACCGTTTAGTCCCTTCAACACCTGATACTTGTTTCAACACTTGGATAACACTTGGTATCAGACCTATTAACCAGCTGCCCAAACTTCATCTCAACTGCATGTCTATATTCCTGCTCCAGAACTCATGAATACTGCACCTCAGACACCTCAGTGACATTGTGTCTGTGTCCAGAGTGTGCGTTTTGATAATGTCAAAGAGGGAGTTTTGGCTCTTTCTGTTATCATGAGTGTTGAATGAATAGTTGTTTGATTGCTTGATTGTTGCTGCATATGTGTATAAATCATCAAAACTTGTTCATATCTATGTCTGCATTCAATCTGATCATTCATCTCTGCCACAAGCTATCTGTTGGTTTTAAATGATTCCTTTCAATGGTAAAGATGAGATATGAACAAGAGAATATGGATCATGAACAAGTGCAACACCAACTCAGACAATCAACATGAAGATATAAGCACATGGGCATGTCATCTTAAGCAGAAAGAAGTAAGGAAAAAGAAAAACACACGCCAGGGCGTGGAGCAAAGGAGTAAAAGGAAACACACACTGTGGGTGTAGAGCAACTAAAATAATGTAAAGAAAGAGAAGTATGAGGAAGAAAAGTAGACTAATGCCCAAACTAAAGGAGTGTGATAGCCACCAAGGTAATTAAGATAGCAAAGCTAAGGTAAATATCTTGGAAAGAGGAGGGTGAAACACCCGCCCACAGGAGATGAAATCTGGAAACTGCGAGCGAAAACGGTCCAATATTTAGCCGCGAACGAACCACAAATGGCCTTACGATCAACTGCCAGAGCTTCGAAAACGGTCCAGTATTTAGCCGCCAACGCGTGCAGGATAGCAACTTGGGACTTGGATCTCCACCTCTCCTGGCCGGCCAAAAGAGTTGGGCCTTGCGATAGGAACCCTGTAGACCTGCAAAACAGCATAGAAGCAAAGAAAAATAACCCAGATCAGCCCAATGACAAGTGTAGTAACTATAATGCAAGGAAACTAAAGTGCATGCAAAAGGAAGGGTGGATACCTGGGGTGATGATTTTTAACCCCTGTGGGGCATGGAAAAGATAGGAGGATGTTTAAAAATGATACAGGAAAGAGAGAACGTGGAAGAAGAAGAGGGAATATGCTTATGGATGCTATGAAGAAGAGGAAGAACTAAAGAAGAAAAATAACACAACTAAACCCTTGGAACTCAATACTCCCTGGACTAGAAGCCTTGTGGACGTGGAAGCAGCCTCTCCTTGGTTAGTACTTACTCCAGGATGCAGTAGCTCTTCAACGTAGACTCCAGAAATCTCCTCCTCAACCCAAGAAGTCAAGGGTTCTATTTATAAACCCTCAAACTCTCTGGACGAGTTGGAGAGATCCCAGCGAAAAAGTAGGGCAGAGTCCAGTAAACTCTTGAAGATAATACTCCCAAGAATCCATAGAGGAAACAGAAGCTTCTGAGGATCTCTATTGAGAGAGAAATCATCAAATAAGGACTCTAATTCTTCCACAGCGTAGCAGAGAAAGAACAGTCCTGACAGGACTCTCTATCACCACAAACGGTCCTACGATAGGCCGCCAGACATCACAAACGGTCCAAATATAGACCGCATGGCTCGGTCGTCCAGCAAGAGGATAAGGCTTTGAAAGAAGGGTGTTGGAATAGGATTCTGCCACTGGAAAACGGTCTAGCCTTAAACCACCAGAGAGCCCCTAACGGCCATACGATAGATCGCATGGGCAAACCGCACAATAAAAGATAAGCTTGAAAGAAAGATGCTGGCTAAGGACTCTGGCATCATCAAACGGCCCAGAATGGAACCACCAAACGTCATCAAACGGCCCAGATATAGACCGCTAAGGACGTAGGCGTGACAAAACAAATGAAAGCCCATTAAGCTTTAAGTGTTGGGAAAAGCTAAGGAGCGAGGCCCAACCAGGGAGAGTGACCCATAAAATAAGCCCTAAAATTGACCAAAATAGTCCGATAAATGGTGAACAACTTGGGACATCATAAAGAGAAATAAGGAGATGACTCAACTCATTGGTCATAAAACGGGTGTCAACAGATGCCCCTCCTTAACGTCCTCTTTGTAGGGGAGTGAGTGGAGGTGAAGTGAAGGCGACATGGAACATGGAGGTGAAGCAAAAATGAAGTGGAGCGGACTAAAAAGCGGGTGTTAAGGCAAATGACATCCGTTCTCAACCAACGAGTGATAAGAATTTTTTGAAAAACTTCAAACCAATCACAAGGAACGGTAGGACTGAATGACGCATGTCTGGAGGAACTAACAACTAAGGGAAAAGTAAAACACGACCAACCTCCTCACTGGAATGCACAGCTGATAGACGGTCGGAGCAAACGAAAAAGGAAAGAGACAATTAACTAAACTCCAGACAGGAATCCTCAGCTAACCAAACCGAGCAAGCAGACCGAAGAAAACCTTCCAACTCAGAGTGGAATGACTCTCCTTACTCAAGACCATGGATACATAGCCATCCACCATTACTGAGATATTTTGAGACAAATCGAGGGCACATGAATGCTCAAAGATGCGCATGATGCATGTTGGGCTAAAGAAAAAGAAATCATCAAAACAAATGCCAAGAAAGGATAAAATAACAAAATACTCGAGAATAGTATTGCTAGATCGAAAAAATCAGGGTCAGGACACTATCTGCAACCACGGCGTGCAAGATAGAACCATTGTCCCCTAACTTTCCAACCTAACGGTCTATCCAACGATTAAATATGTGCACTTAGATCATCATCATTTTTGGTAAAGGGGAACTTCAGATCCCAGAACACATGAATGACCAATCGGTTCTCGAGATAATATGTCACATACCCTATAGTAATGCATAAAGGGACTAAGGATCGAGATACTTACCTGACTTACCTGTTTGGCGAGATGTGGTAGAAATGTGATGACTTTCATGATTTTGACAAGTAAGGGGTTAGCCATCAACAATTATATTCATAAAATAATCATGAGGCAAAAAATGAGGCGAAGGTACTCTCATTATACTCGACAAGCCCGCATTCGTTCTCTTTGATACTGGTGCTACACATTCTTTTATTGCTCGAAAAGATTTTTACACCGATTTAAGCGTAAGGCTCGTAATGGCGATAATGTGAAAGTCGGCTAGGACACAGAGTCTTGCATCGAGAAAGTGATTTATTCATTAGCAAGAAGGTAATGCTAACATAAAGAAAGAATTTTTTTTACGCCGATTCGAGCATAAGGCTCGTAATGGCGATGATGTGAAAGTTGGTAGGACACGGAGTCTTGCACCGAGAAAGTGATTTATTTGTTAGCAAGAAGGTAATGCTAACGCAAAGAAAGAATTTTTGTGCCGATTCGAGCGTAAGGCTCGTAATGGCGATAATGTGAAAGTCGGCTAGGACACGAAGTCTTGCGTTGAGAAAATGATTTATTCGTTAGCAAGAAATTAATGCTAACACAAAAAAAGATTTTGCATCGATTCGAGTGTAATACTCGTAATGGCGATAATGTGAAAGTTGCCACCCGGAGCGGCTATGCGGGGCTCTCAAGGGGTCCCGGAACTAATGTATACCAGGGATGCTTCTGGAATTACGGACCAACGATCTTGAAGTTAGTCCGAGCTGGTTGGGTATTTTAGAGAGCTCGACCAGGGCGGAACTTCGGTCATTCTGTGGATGCTGGTGGGGCTGTATGGTATAGTTTCAAGTGTTTCCCATTGAGAGGGGAGAATTGGACCACACCCTTGTGATCCACAAGGACGTAGGTGCCCCCTTCATAGACTCGGTGGATGATATATGGTCCAACCCAATTTTTAACTAGCTCCCCTTGGGGTTGGAGGCCATTACTTCTTTTCTTTTGACTATCATTAGGTCACCCTTCTTGAACTCCCATCCTTTGACCAGCTTGTCAAAAGCACGGGCCAAGCGAGCTTGGTAGAGTTGTATATTCTGTTGTGCTCGGAGACGCTTTCCTTCTTCTTTCTTTGTTGGTTTGTTCGCTGCTATCCAACCCATGCTAAATGGCGACCCGCAGTGATGGAACCTCCAGCTCGATTGGCACCACGACTTTTGACCCATATACAAGGGAGAAGGGAGAACAACCAATTGGGGTTTTATAGACTATACGATAAGCCCAAAGTGCTTCGTACATCCTTTCTTCCCAATCTTTTTTATTGGACTTGACAATCTTCGATAGCAAGGTGCATAATATTTTATTGAAGGCTTCTACAAGTCCATTGGCTTGAGGGTTGTAGGGGGATGATGTCCTCCAGTCAATTTTATATTTATTAGCCAATCGGTAGACCTTCTGGTTTCTGAAATGACAGCCATTGTCAGAGATAATTCGGCTGGAGACCCCGAACCAAAATATTATATTCTGGCGGAAGAATCTGGCAACCATCTCCCCCATCACTTCTCTTAGCAGTATCGCTTTTGCCCATCTGGAGAAGTAATCTATGGCTGCTAAGATATACTTGCACCTTGATGACGATGCTGGCAGAGACCCCACCACATCCGTTCCCCATTAAGCGAATGGCCAGCTCGGTATAGTGGGATGCAATGGCATCGGTGGTCTTCTTGACATAATGGCATGTTCTTGGCATTTCTGACAAGCCTTGGCAAACTTGTAGTAGTCATCAAACATAGCGGGCCAGTAATAGCCCAGTTTCTTTATTTCAATTTTCATCTTCAGACCGACTTGGTGTGCCCCGGCTGACCTAGAATGAACTTCTTGCATCACTTGCTGAGCTTCTACTAAGGACAAGCAAGGCAGTAGTATTTTCTTTCAAGCATCTGCCATTATTCAGAACATGGTTCCGTTTCTCATTTCATTAGAATCATTGACCCTTAGGAGCCTCATTCTTTGTTCTTTTTCTTTTGAGAGTTGCTGATGTCGAAACCAATGTAGCAGGTGCTCCCGCCAATTGGGCTATTGGACTTCCTCCATAGTTGTCGCTTCATTATCTTCTTCATTAGCTAGAACCTCTGTCACATTAGGGACCTGACGTCGATTAATTACTATTCTATTCAGGCTTGTGTCTGGCGAGATTGCCAAAGAACTAGCCAACTTTACGAGAGCATCTGCCAAAGAATTCTGTCCTAAGTTGATGTGCTTGATTAAGATGAAATAAAACTTTGTCATCAGGCGTAGCACCCATTGGTAATATGGGAGGAGTTCCTGCTTCCACACGTCGAACTCTCCTTCTAACTACTTTATGACTAGCATGGAGTCCCCGAATGCTCCTAGCATCTGAATTTCCATGGACAGAGCAATCTGTAACCCGATAATCAAGACTTCATATTCTACCTCGTTGTTTATGCAGGGCTTGTTTATTGAGCAAGAGGTATATATGACTTCTCCTTCAGCATATTTTAGGACAATGCCTGCCCCGGCCCTGACTCAGGCTAATCTAGTTGCTGGGGTATCAATTCTAGATGCGCCATCAAAGTACAATTGCCACATGGGGGCTGCACTTGATCCGCTTCTAGGGTCTCATCTTCAGGGAGCTCTGTCTCTACTGGAAAGCCTCCTAACACCGGATGCGCAGCAAAGGAGTCTGCGATGGCTTGGCCTTTGATAGCTTTCTGCGGCACGTAGGAGATATCAAATTCCATGAGGATCACCACCCATTTTCCCAAGCGACCCTTGAGTGGTGGTTGTGATAGGATATATTTAAGCGGATCCGTTTTGAAAATAAGCTTTATTTCATGCGACAGGAAATAGTGTCGGAGCTTCTTGGCTGCGAAGACCAGTGCCAAGCAGACTTTCTCAATGAAAGTATACTTCTCCTCAGTTCTGACCAGTCTTCAACTGAGGTAGTAGACGGCTTGTTCTTTCCCTTCTTCATTATGCTTGGTGAGCATCGCTCCCGGGGAGTAGTGTGTGGCTGCTATATATAGAATCAGCGGCCGTCCCATCACTGGTGCCCCTAGCACTGGAGGGGTCTTCAGGTAGTCTTTTAGTTTATCAAAGGCTGTTGGACAGTCTTTGGTGAGGACACGAGACGCGTCACTCGATGGAGCACTAGAGCCACGGCAGCATCCCTATGGCTCGGCGACTACGGCGATTCGCGTTACGGGATGGCTAGAACAACTCGCGGGCGGCTGGAAGAGAATCGGCAGATTTGCTAAGGATTTTGGTTGCGGGGGCGGGATTTGAACCCGCGACCTTTGGGTTATGAGCCCATTCCTAGACCGCCTGATTGTTCTGTTCTGCTGAGTGATTCGTTGTATTTCAGCGACTGCCAGCCGAACACTGCCAGCCAGTCCTTGACACCACCTCTACACTTGAAACCTTATGACCGAATCTGACGCCCCGAGCGTAACGAACCGCGTCGTCGTGACCGACATCCAGATGTCGATGCTGTCGATGGTCGCCTTTATGGTGAAATGGGCGATCGCGACGATCCCCGCCGTGCTCATCCTGTTCGTCGTGGGGATGTTCCTGGCCGGCATGGTGATGTCCATGGCGGGCGGCCTGCCCTGAGTTGATGCCAAGAACGTTCACGCGTCGCACGATCGCCACCTGGCTCGCCGCCCTCATCCCGCTCGTGTTCCTCTGGCTCGGCACCGTCCGCGCCTATCCGTTCGTCGACGACGTCTCACCAGTCCTCAGCGCCGGGGATGACTGGCTCACGTACAAACTCTGGGCGCTCAACGTGCTGCAGCATGGTTGGACCATGCCCGCGCTCACGCGGGCGCACGGTGCCGTCCCGCATGGCTTCCTGTACGTGTATTTCGTCGCGGGGATCTTCTGGTTGGCCGGCGTCAACGCCTCATATGTCTACGTTGCGCAAAGCGCGTTGCTCGGGCTCTCGGTGTCCCTGCTGTATTTGGCGTTCCGGCGGATGCTCTCGCCGCTCGGCGGCCTCGGGCTGCTCGGCGGCTTGACGCTCCTGGCCTACATCGACATCTGGCCCAGCATCACGTTCCGCTTGCTCAGCGAAAACCTCTATCTCGCGCTGGGGCCGGCGATGTGGCTCTGCCTGTTCAGCGAGGGGCGTCTAACGTCGCACATGCCGCGGCTCGTTGGCGCCGGCGTGCTGATCGGCCTCGCGGTGCTGGCTCGCCCCAATACCGTGATGGCGGCAGCGGTCGCGCTCGTGGTCCTTGGCATCGTGGCGCTCTGGCGTAAGGGACGCCTGGCCGCGATCGGGATCTGGCTCGGCGCCGCGCTGGGCGTCAGCGTGTCGGTGGTGCGCGATTACGTGGTGACCGGCCGACTTCGATTTGGGCTCGTGAGCCAGAACAGCGACTGGATCCGCATCTGGCAAGCTCCGCTCTTGACGTTCCTGACGACGCTCGGGCATCGGATCGCATTCGCCATCGGCTGGACGACGCTGATGGTCACCACCTACCGGCTCCGCCCGCACTGGATGCTGCTCTGGCTGCTCGCGGCGCTCTACCCGGCGCTGAAATGGCGACGCGGAGAGACGATCCGCGCCTGGGAGCTTGCGCTGGCTGGCTACGTGTTGGGGTATATCGGGCCGGTCATCCTGGTCGCCGACATTGCCGGATACGGGGGACGAATGGTCGCGATGATTCTGCCGCTCGTTGCGGTGTTCGCGGTCCGTACGGTCGATCTCGCCCTCACCGATCCGGATCGATCTTGATCTCGCGCAGGTAGGCTTTATCCGTCACGGTCAATTTGAGGGCGGGCGGGGATCCGACAAGCGGCGAGCTGCGCCATGCTGTCGGCTGCTCGCAGGAGGGGCATACGGATGGCACCTCCCCGACGGAAGCGAATCCTACGCGGCAGCTGACGCAATACAGGATTGGCACGCTACACCTTGATCAGACGGCCGCAGCAGTCGCAGTGATCCACCTCGCGGCGCTCGTCGGAACACCCGCAGTGCGGGCAGGCCGGCAGCGCCGGCGCCTGTTGCGCACGACGCTGCTGTTCTGCACGGTCCCAATTGCTCGGACTGCCGTCGGCGGGCATCACCAGCTCGCCTTCAGTACCGCGCCGCCATCGAGCGATCCGTGATACCCCGCATCGACGATCGCCTGCACCTGCCAGACATCGGAGAGCCGGACCATCATGCAGCCGCGCACACCCTCCGGCGTGCCGACAACCACAAACGCGGCGTGCTTGTCTGGCTCGACCTGGGCGAGCGTCGATTGAATCGCTTGCGCGATGTCGGCATCTCTGAACATCAGACCACCGCGTTCAGCCCGACGCCAGCCACCGCGCCCACGATCGCACCCTGGCACCAGCGCCATGTCGCCGTCCGCCAGTCGTACGTCGCGAGGTCGCCCCATGATTTCCACGCGCGGAACGCGCTGTAGTCCACGAGCGCGGCGCCGGCGAGGCCCGTGATCGCGCCTCGCATGATCGGCGTTTGTACGAGCACGTGCGCGGCGTGCAGGATCTGTTGCAGTTCCATGATCAGTTCCCCGCTTTCTGAAGATGCCAGCAGTAATCCACCGCCTCGATGCCGGCGCCGCTCGGATGCGGATCGTGGGCGAGCACGCCCGCTCGATAGATCACGGCGTGCCTGACGGCCCGCGCGGAGAGCCCGCTGGCGATGTAGTGTTCGGGCAATCGTTCAACGGGATGGCCTTCCGTTCGAACGATCTCCAGCTGGAAGATCCGATCGAGCCAGTCTTCGACTCGAAAGAACCAGTCAGAGCGCGCGAACATGTCATCGAACGGCGGGACCATCCAGAGTGGCAGATCGAGGAGTGAAGCGAGACAGGCCGCGAAGCAGTTGCCATTATGAATGGCATCCTGAGCGTATAGCTTGCTCTGCATCACGGGCGTCACGCCTTCAGTTCCCCGCTGCGTTGCTGGTGAGCCAGGTCGCGACGCTGGCGATGATCGCGACGTACGTGTTGCTATTGGTGAACAGCTTCTTGATGAACCCCGGATCCTCGTCGTGCCGCTGCACGCGCTGATCGACCTGCTGGAGCAGCATGACTTGCCGATCATCCCGGTTGATCAGGTCGCCGTAGACGCGCTCGAGTTGTGCGGACAACGCCTCAATGCGTTGATTTGTCGGCGCGAGGTCGAGTGTCGTCACGGGCGGAATCACGACAGGCGGTTGCACCGGAGGGACCACGACGGTGCCGCCTGGTGCCACGCGCCACCGTGCGGCATCGTCCGCGTTCGCGTCCGCGAGTTGGCTCCACGTCGCGCCGTTCTGCCCGCCGGCATCGACCAAGACATCGAACACCCGCCCATCGCGGTACACGATGATGTCCGTCGCGTACCCATCGCAGTTGTTGCCGGCCGGCTTGCTCAGCACCCCGGCCCCTTCGCTGGCGAGCTGCTGCGCAGCCAGCGTCACGATCCGAAACGCCCCGCACGGACCAGACAGATCCGCGCCCTGCGCTTGCAGCGAGGCTTTCGCCGCGGCGACCACGTCCGCGTGTGACTGCGCGCCGGCCGGCACCGCGATCAGCAGTGCCAGCAATCCGATTCCGATCGTTCTCATCGTGTTCCCCTCCAGATAAATCGCAGCGCGGCCAACGAGCCGCACACCAGAAACAGCACCAGCGCGCCATCGATGTAGGCACTCATACCGCGACACCTCCCCTGAGCATCCGGACCAAATGCGGTCCTCTCGTGCCCACCTGCGTATACCAGCGAGAATCTTCGAGCTCGTGGCTGGCCGTCTCGTAATCTCCCGCCCTGAGCGCGGAGAGCATCAACGGAAATCCCATCAGGCCCTGCACGCCGAGGTTGAACGCGAGATCGATCAGCACCCGCTGTCTGATCGGATCCAGCGAGGGGAACCACGGTAGCCGCCGCGACAACCCTTCGATGGCCGCCCGAATATCGGCGTCGAGCAGGATCAGCGATTCGTCCTGTGAGATCCCCACGTCGGACAAGTTGCGGCCGTAGCCAATGGTCAGTTTCCCGACCGTGTCGAAGTAGGGAAATTGCCTCCAGCCCTCGTGCTGCATGATTTGTTGCCGGAGCGCTTCGCGATCTTCTGGTTTCATTCGTTATCCCGCCGCTCCTGCTGCCGGCGCTCGCCGTCTCGCCGCTCGAGCACGGCTTCGAAGACATCGCGTCGTACGTAGGTGTTCGGGATGTTCCGCTCAAGATCCCTGACCCGCCGCGCCAGGTCGCGCGATTGCTGCACCGTCGCCCCCACGCCGTACACCAGCACGCCGAGACTCAGGAGGTTCGACGGCGTCCACCAGCTCGCCTCTGCCGGCGTCCCCGCCAGCGTCTGCCCGGAGAGCCCGACCACGAGCACGGCGGACACGAGCGCCACCGTCGCGGCGATCTGCCACTTCAGAGCGGGCGAGGCGGCGCGCAAGAAACGGTGCATCGTGGTCTTAGTCATGGTGCCCCTTGTGGTCTACGGCTTCGGCGTCTCGGCCGGTGGATCTGGTCGATAGGTCAACGACGCCAGATCGAGCGTGTAGCCCGGCTTCTGCAGTTGCTGCACGAGCGCCTGCAATGATTGCCGGGCCTCATCGAAGTCACGTTTCGCGGCGATCGCTTTGAGCTGCGCAATCTCGATCTGCTGCGTCAGCGTTTGCACCTGCAGGCGCTGCAGCTCGGTCAACGCGGGCGGCGCATCGGCTCTGACGACTGAGGCGGCCACGACGGCCAGCGACACGAGGAGGATACGGAGGCGCGTCATTCGACCAGCACTCCCAAGGTGTTGATCGAGACGTTGCAGCGCCCGTACGTGCGGGTGCCGTCCACGACCGTGCCGTCTGCCGAGACGTCCAACTGCATCACCCATCCTTTCGTCTCGTCCACGTTGAGTTCCAAGATCGTGACGATGGCCGGCAGCAGCGTCGCGAGATCGCTTTTCTCGGTCCCAGACAACTTCTCGGCTTGGGCTTCGAGTTTGGCCGCGAGCGCGGCTGGTTTTCCGATGAGTGAAATAGAAAAAGGCATAGGGTCCTCGTTAATTGCAGGCGCTCGGTGAAGCAAACACGGTCCCGTTATTGGCGACACACAGAAACTGATCGCCGCCGCCGGTCGCGAAGTCTAGCGTCACGGACGACGACGCCTCGAAGTCCGGCGCGATCACCGCTTGCGTGGCTTCGATCTGGAACGTTTCGATGAACGTCACCTGCAGGAAGCCGTTCTCGTCGATCGTCAATCCGTCCGGATACCCGCCACCGATGGACATATCGCCGGCCGTGATATGACCCATGTCGGACGTGATCGACGACAACTCGGTGACGCTGAGTTCATCGGCGGTAATCGTCCCAGCGGCGATTTGGTCTGCTGTGATCGTTCCGGTGGTGATGTTGCCGCCGTCAATCGAGGTCAGCCCAGATCCGTTGCCGACGATCGTCAGCGTCGAGCCATCCCAAGCAATATGATTCCCTGAAGGATTTCCGACACGGAAGCGCGGAGGAACCGGAGACGTCACCGAGAATGTGCCGGAACTGGTGAACGTGTGGATTGTGTTCCCGCCTGATGTCGTGACGGTGCCGCCAGTCGCCGTCATCGACCCTGTCGTGTAGCTGACGATGACCACGCCAGACCCGCCCGACCCACCAGGATTGCTGTGCGACGCCCCACCGCCACCGCCTGTATTCGCAGTGCCGGCCGTTGCCGGATTGCCGCCGCCGCCAGACCCGCCGCTCCCGTTAGCGGCATAGCCGACGCCAGCACCGCCTCCGGCATACGTGACCGATGACCCCGAGATCGACGAGGCGGTGCCGGCACCACCATTACCACCTGTACCACCGCCTGCCGTCGAGCCGTTGCTGCCGACCGCACTAGCGCCACCGCCCCCGCCAGATCCACCTCCAACAACAGCCGACGTACCAGAGCCTCCAGCGTGGCCTTGTCCACTCGTCGCCGTGCCGCCTGTGCCACTGATCGAAGACCCGCCGCCACCCGACCCACCAGCCTTCCCGTTAACCGCGGTGGGGTAGCCGCCACCGCCACCGCCATCGGCGGTGAACGGGCCGAACGCGGATCCAGTCCCACTAGATCCGGCCCCACTCGTGCCACCGGCCCCGCCAGGTCCAACAGTCACCGTGATGGCCGTGCCAGGCGTAACGCCGGCAGTTGAGGTTACAAATCCGCCAGCGCCGCCGCCGCCGCCAGCGTCAGCACCGCCAGACCCGCCGCCACCACCACCCACGACGAGATACGTGACCGTCGGCTCGGTCGTAGTGCCACCGTTGATCCAGAACCCTGTTCCCGTCGCATACGCGCTTGCCCCGGCCGAATGGATCACACCATCAGTGCCGACTTCGAGATCACCGTCCATTGACAGATTGCCAGAGGTGTCGGCTGAGAGGATGTCGTCTGTCCCGGATCGGATCCTGAATCCGTTGGTCGCGTCGACGGTCACGTTTGTCGCGTCGTCGTCTCCGAACGCTGCGCCGTAGATGCTCGTCGAGTAGCCGTACAGGCCGTTCAGGTTCCCGATCGCCCAGCGCGGCTCGTATGCGTTGTAGGTGGTGCCTGTTCGCACATTGCCGACGATGCTCGGCCCACTGCCGGTGCTCAGGATCCCCGAGGTCGAATACAGGTCAATGAACCCGTCGCCAGTCCTGGGAAACTCGTAATCCTATACATTTCTGTCATTGAGGACTCCCTAGGAGCTATCCTGGCACAAGTGGATGATGAGGGCAAAGAGAGGGCAACTTATTACCTCTCCAGGTTATTTAACCTGGCAGAGGCCAAGTACACTGCCATGGAGAAGACATGTGCCACTTTAGTTTGGGTAGCTCAGAAGCTGAAGCACTACTTCCTAGCCCACCCAGTTAGGCTGATATCTAGAATGGACCCGATCCGTTATCTCCTGGAAAAGTCTATCCTTTCTTGTAGGTTAGCTCGCTGGCAGAGCTTCCTCTCTCAGTTTGACATCACGTTCATCATTCAGAAGGCAGTCAAAGGATATGCTATCGCTGAGCATCTCGCCCATCTTCCTATCGCCTGCACTGACTCCATTCAGGATGAATTCCCGGATGAGCACCTCTCTGTCCTTCCCACCATCCCTTCTGGTCTCTGCACTTTGATGGTGTGCTCAATTCCCAAGGCCGAGGGATAGGTGTCGTTCTCCTCACTCCAGAAGGGGTGACGATTCCTTTTGCATATCAGCTCCACTTTCCTGCTACCAACAACATCGCTGAGTATGAAGCTCTCTTGGCTGGATTGAAGCACGCCAACCTCTTGGGTGCGTACTACTTGAACATTGTGGGAAACTCTCAACTTGTTTTGCAGCAAGTTCTGTCCATTTACCGCACTCGTGATGCAAAGCTCAAGCCATATCAAGATTTGGCCATTCTTTTGGCCAAGTAATTCCGCAAGCTGATCTACATTCACACTCCTCAATCTCAGAATATCCTTGCCGATGCACTATCATACCACGCTTCTTCCTTATCTTTCCCTCTCAGTCGGAGCACTGAGACTATCATCGTCCAGAGACTGGACGCCCCCTCTCTTCAGGATCCTTGGTACGACGACCTTAGGAAAACTGTAGAGGCGAGGACTGAGAAGAAAGATTTGAAGGAAGTCTCTTTGGCTGAATTAGAAGAGATCCTGGAAGAAGAAGAGTTGCCATGGTACCATGAAATTGAGCTGTACTGTAGGGATGGATCGTTCCCAGAAGGGGAAAGTGCCGAGCAGCGTAAGACTATTAGAAGAGCTGCCTCGAAATAAACTATTATTGCTGGAGAATTGTACAGACGTGCTCTCAATGGAATGCTCATGAGATGTCTAGACGATGATGAAGCTTGGAAGGTGGCTGAAGCAGCTCATTTGAGTGAGTGTGGGGGTCATGTCAATGGCCAAGGGTTAGTGAAGAAGATCCTTAGGCAGGGTTATTATTGACCCACTCTAGAGGAAGATTGCTCCCTCTATGTCCAGAGGTGACTTAAATGACAACTCCACGATGACAAAATCCATGCTCCTACTTCATCTCTCCATCCTCTCTCTGCTCCTTGGCCATTCTCCATGTGGGCTTTCGACATTGTTAGCCCGCTCAGTGATCCCAACTCTCAGATCAAGTAAAAATCCTTTATCCTCATTGCCACTGAGTACTTCACCAAGTGGGATGAAGCGGAAGCGTAGGCAGAGATCAAAGTTACCACGGTGTGCCTCTTCATCATGAAAAATTTCATCTCGCAGTTCGGAGTACCAAGCAGTATCGTCACCGACAATGGACCCCAGTTGGTCTCTCAAGAGCTCCAGGACCTCTATAAGAAGTTTAATATTTCATTGCATCATTCATCTCCATATTACCCTCAAGATAATGGCCAGGTCGAAGCCACTAATAGAACTCTTCTTAAGATCATAAAGAAAACATGCGAATCTGATTGGCCTGAATGATTAGTGGAAGCTCTATGGGCTTACCGCACCTTCGTCCGTACTCCTATGGGACAAACCCCCTACGCTCTTACTTATGGGATGGAGGCGGTGCTCCGATATGAGATCTTGATCCCTTCCCTAAGGGTACAGCTCGATAAGGAACTTTATCTCGATGAACATCGGGAGGCGTTGCTGATCCAGCTAGAACTCTTGGATGAGAAGAGACTTAATGCGACCGATCACGTGTCCGTTTACCAAAAGAGAATCTCGCGTTATTTTCAAAAGAAGATAATTGAGCATAAATTTCAAGTAGGTGATATGATTTTGAAGCGCAAATTCATTAGGTCTGGAGGTCCTAGGTCTAAATTGTAACCTAATTGGGATGGGCCGTTCGTCGTTAAAGAGGCTTATCCAGGGAACGCGTATCGTCTGGTTAATGCTGAAGGTGAAGAGCTATCTCACGCTTGGAATGGGTTGTATCTTAAGTATTTTTTCCTTTAGAGTCAAGCTAGTGCCAACTTGGTAGCGAGGTCTCTTCCCTTGACCACAAAGGAGGACCCCGAGCTCGGCAATCACACACTACACGACAACTTTGGTCTGATTTTCCTTCTACTAGGTGACACCATCTCTCCTTTGGCCATGCCTAGGGGAACTGAAGGTCCCTGCTTTTCTCTCTTCGGCCAAGCATAGGGGCAAAGGGGTGAATAAGGGGGAGATGACCAATCTAGACGCCCTAGCGAGAGGAGGTCTCAAATAGGGACAGTCTGTTATGACCTAATTCCACAAGTAAAGAGAAGAAAAGAAAAATCAATCAAAGGGAGCATGAACTAAGGCAAAAGCAAGCAACGTCAAGCAAAGTACAAAGTCCAAATCTTAAATTGCTACAAGAAAAGAAAAATCAAAATTAGGTATGGCAAGAGTGGCAGTACAGTTTCCCCGCGGGACGTCATAAGTCCGGTCGTATGCGTGCCTAGAGTGGATGAAGGTTCGATGACGGACACAAAGTCCCAACGCAACAGACCAAATCTTTGAAGGGGTCGTCATGGGAGGAATTCAAGCCCTAAAAACTTCTACCCCTATGTTAAAGTTTACCCCCAAGATTTCTTCCATTTCTCCCTCAAAGGACTAAAGCGTACCCAGGGTATGGCCCTAGGAGAGGCACCGTCATATGTACGAGATATACTCAGCTAAGGATTGCCACCCTTTATGCACGCCCACCTCGGGGGACTTTTTAATGGAATAGGGAATACCCTCATTGCCGGAACAGAACTAGCTCAAAATCTAAAAAAATCACATATTTATTTTCTATATAAATCCCACCCCTTTTCTCTCTCCCCATCTCTCATTTTCTCTCCCTCACTCTTCTCTCATGTTCTCTCCTCTCCCCATCTCTTCTCTGGGTGGCCAGCGGAGGCAGACGAGGGCGGGGTGGCGATGCTCTTGGGGCGAGGAGCGACATGCGTGGGACGAGGATCGTGGAGGTGGTGGCAGTTCGTAGGTTTGCGAGCCGACGATGGTTTAAACGATGTTTTCATGGCAGATCGGCGTCCTCGGCACGGGATCTCTTTGGTGGAGGTAGGGGGATGGATTCTTGGCCCCTGTAGTTCATTTCCCACGGATTTGGTAGCCCGAGGCGAGCCGAGAGGGTTTATTATTTCGCCAGGGTTATAATGTGTGATTTTGGGGTGAGCGCCTGATTTCTTGTTTTGATTGCATTTTTGGGGTTTGAATGGCGTCTCTCAGTGGTCCAGAGGTCGGGGAAGGGTTTTCCCTTATTTTTCCCTTCACATGGGTGTGATTGGGGCGTGGAATGACGATTTTCGCAGAGTTTGTCATTTTTGGCCTCGGAAGGAGGTGGCGGTCATACCAAAGGCCGCCTCCTTCCTTGCCACTCAGCTGGGGACTGCCATTTGGCCCCCTATGTCAGTTCCAGGTAGTGGTCTCACGACTGACCTTCACCTGATGGTGGCGATCAGGCCAGGACCGCCACCTGGTGGATTTCCAATGGGCCCCTGGAGAATGCGGTCAGGCTTTGACTGAATAGGCACATACTCCAGGTTGCGGTCGAATGGATGATCGCCTTCTGTCTAGTTATTCCTGGCAGGTAGCGGTCCTGAGGTGACCGCTATATGATGGAAGCGATCCAGAGTGGGCCGCCTCCTGTGGTGACGATGTGGGGAAGACTGCCACTTGATTTTTCATGCTAGTGGTGTTCTATTCGCATTGTTCAGGCCCCGGTCGACCCGATTATGACCCAGGGGTTGGCCTTTGGCCTCGTGGATGTCCCAAACATCCTCTGGGTTTCATGTCCGTGTTTTTGGGGTGTCTGGAGGTACCGTGTTATCTTGATTAGCATGCCAATGGGTTTGGAGGGTCCGAGTGACCCCGTGTGTTCCGAGCTTCTGTGTTTTCGCTAGATTGAGTCACAGTGAGTCGGTATGAGTGTAGAGGGCTTTCCCTACACGATGTTGGTTCTCCAGAAGGCGGTTTCTGAGTGGGCCATGCATATGGCCTTGGACTGTGAGTCTAGTCACCCAGCCTGGGGTAGAAAGCTTCTCGAGTTCCCTTTTAAGGGAATTAGCTCGACAGTTGTAAGCCACCTCGTAAGTTATCGTGCCATGGTTTTTGACCCTAGGTTTATGCAGATTGACAGTATGGAGCTCTCTCTGTACGACAGTCTTGATCTGAGTCATGCGACTCAAAGACCGTTGGGTTCGATAGGTCTAGGTGACTACCCTAAGTCTGGTGGTCCCGAGCCACCTGTTACTTCATGTTACTCGCGATGGCTGCGTATGTGATTTTTGGTGTTCACGTTAGTGACCCCCCACTAGTTGTGGCTTTTCTGCGCACGCTGGTGCGGACCCACTTGGGAGTGGGGGAGAGCTTTCCCAGTGTGACAGTTTTTAGGCTGGTTACTGTAGGGCCCCTTGACTTTGCAGCCTGAGTCTGGGCTGGGGAGAAAACCAGCTAGAGGACCCAACTTAGAGTGCATGGTCTGTGTGTGCACACGTGGTTGGGGGTTACAGACCAGCGTTGACGAGCGCGACCCCAGCTAGTCTTTGTTCTGAGATCTGGTTACTGTACGGTGTCTCAATTCTCGCTGGGCCAGAGGGAGACACCTGAGGCACAGACTAAGTCGTCAGTGGATGCATTTGGCCTTGCTTCTAGTGGGCAGGTACTCTCGTCACCTGACGTGAGATTCTCATAACTCAAGTTTTCGTTTCTCGTTTGCGAGACGTAATTTTGCATGCAGTTTTTGGGTGTTTTTCTCGATGTAGAGGTCTAGGGTTCAGATAAGCGTTACAGAGGGGTTTCCCTAGACAGTGTAGGGTTCATGACAGCGTGGTCATGACCGTGCTCCAGACCGCGTGGTCTCGGAGTGGGCCATTGTCTGCGAGGATAGGCCCCCATGATAGAGGTGTCATGACATTTTCCTCTGGTGGCATATCCAGGGTGGTTCGTGGTCTGGTAGTCCCCCGACTGAGGGATCGGGGTGTTGGCTATCCGTTTCGGTAGGAGTAGTTGTAGAGTCGAGGTTGCATCGGCCACCATGTTTCTCGTTGCGACTGTCCCTTCTGCCGTTATCGGTGTCGTTCTTACTCCTGTTGTTGTTGCTGCTTTCCGTTACCACCGTTGTTTTATGGTTAGGGTTCCACGAGACCCCTACTGAGCCAGTGAGACGAGACTCATCCCTTACTTTTTAGGTGTAGTGGTTCTTCCTCGAGGATCGAGGGTGCATCGTGGAGATTTTTAGTTGCCAGCTCATCGAGCCGAGTGTTTACTCGGCATTGGGTACGCTTTCCTGCCTTAGACTATACTTTATTTAGACTGGAGTCTGTAGTTAGATTATTTATTTTTGTTAATTATTGAATTATCCTACTTTATTTCTTATTTCTATATACATTACACCTACCCTTTTAGCCCTTCCGAGCCCTCCGGCTCGTGGGTAGCGATTCAGAATTCGAATGGTATCGGGTTATTCCCGGTATCTGGATCTTGGGTCGTTACATCCACGCTCCCTTTTCTAGGGAGATTATGGAGTCTCCCATCCCTTCAAAATTGCAGCTGCCATCGCTCACCCCCTAGACGGTAATGTTGACACCCGTTTTCAGCTTATAAGTCGAGTTATTCCTCTTATTCACCTTCTATAATGTCCTAAATTAAGTATTATTTTAGAGTGTGACAAACATACGTCATATTTTATGATATTTTATGTCAAACCATTAAACAATTCCTGAGAATGATGAAGTGAAGAAAATGTGGAAGTGTGCATCAAGTTTGATGCACCCTGCATTCCAAATGCCAATTGACCTATATATATATATGTATGTGTATATAATTACATGTATATAGTTGATAAGCTTGAGGCATTGTGATTTGTGGCACTGGCTGGATTGAGAATTGGGGAAATGTGCTGGTGAGGTTGCCGCATGAGTATCCCGTTTCTATATTGGAGGTTGTGTTCTCGGACGAGATCGTGTTTTGGAGAAGTGATCTCTAGCAAGATTATGGGTGCCAGTTGGTGGCCGTAATCGGCTGGTGAGGTTGACCGAGTGATCGACCATGGTAAGAAGTGTATTGTCTGGGAACCCGTGTGCATTGGTCGCGGCGTCATCGACCAGCTTGCTGTGGTAGCAAGCGGCACTTGTCGGTTCTGGAGAAGTGTGTCGTGGATTGTGATAGGTTGTGTCCTGAGGCTCTGTGGTGAGAGTGAAACCGGGATTGGCAGGCATCCTTTTGGATCATTTTAGGTGAAGGGTTTGATGAGACAGGATGAAGGACGGTGCCGGTGTGCGGAGGTCTCTGATGAGGTGTTGGCGTTGGATATGGTGATCCCCGGTCTACGACCAGCATGGGATGGCTTCCCTATAAGTCTGAGTTGAGTGAGGTAAAGACCGAAGGCACCAGGATCCTGTCATGTGGTTTCGCCGTGCTCCCCTGAGAGGGTAGAGATGGCGTGAGGTTCAAGATCTATTGCGGTGTCTGAGCGAGCTTTGGCTCGAGTTGCGGTAATGGTCTGTGGGAGAGTCAGCGGATGGCCTGTCGTGATCTGGAGCGCGTCGGTTGAGCCGGTGGAGGTTTCCCATTGATGCGTGTCTGGTGACCCGTGGATGGTCTTTTACAGACAGAAGATGCTGGTTGTTGGGGCTCGAGAGTGGCGAGAGCCGTGTGCCAGCGAGGCCTTGGGTGGCCGATTATGAGGCGTGCTTTTCTCGGATTGGATCTGGGATTTGTTAGAAGTTGTCTTCTGGCAAGAGTTGGTCCAGTGCTGTTGTCAGCGTTCGGCTTGCCGGATGTGAACTGGTGGAAGCTCAGCGTTGGTTGCCCTTGGTGTAGGGCGTCAGATCAGTCAGCGGGTTGTGAAGCTGGCGTTTGGTCGGTCCGTCGAGCGTGGGCGTTGACCGGTGGTGTTAGTTTCTGTGGCAAGGAGTGTGTTTTCTCTGTGAGCGTGGTGGTGTCTGCGGTGTCGTGGTTGGTTTTCGTGATTGGCTGAGGTGACGCCAGACTTGTGCATCTTGCATGTGCCTGCTCTGCTGCTCGATGTGTTTTGGGTTATGAGCGAAGCGTTGTCCGTGATCATTGTCTGGCCCCGTCCCTCAGGATCGTGGTTTTTACGAATATCAAGGTTTGGTTGGGGCCCTGACGGCGTTGTCAGTTGGTTATGGCGTTCTCCCCTGTCGCTTGGTGCTTGTCCTGAATTTCGAGGACGAAATTCTTTTAAGGACCCCGGATCTTTATTGGGTCTTATCGGATTCCTTTTAGGTATTTCAAATCCTTGTTTTAGGGTCTCAGATCTGTTTTCTCGGAGTGTCCGACTCCGTTGTGTCCGAAATTGCGTTCCAGACATCTTTCGTTTTCGGATCGGCGCGATCTGGAGCTGTTTCGGAGGCCCAGAGGCGTTCCGCGGCCTTTTCCGCGCGTTTTTCCGTTTTTCGGCCCGGATTTCGGCAAACCCTGCGGAACTCCGCTACGGGTGAACCGGGTCGTTCACCCAGGCGTGAGCGGTACCGTTGCGATCGGTGCGTTCCGAGGATCGCGAAAACGTAATTTTCTATTTTTGATATTTTCGGCGGAAAATGCGGATTTTCAAAAATTAGGAAAATTTCTAATTTTCCTTATATTTAAACCACCTCACTATCTCTCCTCCCTCATTTTCAACCTCACGTTCTCTCTCTCCGTTCTCTCTCGTCTCTGGTCCGTTCGGCGCGGGGCGTGCACCGTTGCGGAGCTGGCCGAGGCGGGGACGCGTTGGGGAGATCGAATCGCGGGATGGAGTGTCGGTTTGAGCGTGGCGTGGCACAATCCCTTGGTGGATTCCGAGAAGGCGTCGTTCGTGTTCCGGACGGTTTTCGGCGTGGATTAGTCGCTTCAGCGCACGGTTTCTTCGGTGGAGGTAGGGGGACGGTTCCCTAGCTCGTGTGTTCCATTTTCTTGCGATTTTACGTTCCACGGTGTAAGAACAGGTGAGTTTAAGCTCGTCGGGGTTTTGTAGATTTCGTAGGTTTCGTCGAAAAATGGCGATGGTTTTGCGATCGATTAGTGTCAATGGACTCCCTGGAACGTCGATGTTCCATAGTCACTGATTTCGTGTCGAATGGTGGTCTATCGGGGCCGATGGGAGGTCGGGAGCCCCATTAACCCCATTTGGGTGATTTCGTTAGAATCGCCCGTTTCTCGCGATTCGTGCGTTGTTTTGACTCCGGTCGGAGTCTAGATGATTCCCAGGGTGATTGTGGCTGTATCCCCTTCGTCTCGACACGAACGGGGGGGCGTGGAAAGGCCACGATCGGACGAACCCTTGGGGTTGTTCACCGTGACAGTTGAACGGTCGAACCAGGGCCCGTCCATGGTATGGGCGGCTGGCTCTGGACCGTTCATCCCCTCTGGGTTTTGGGGCTTGTGCGGTCACACGATAGACCGCACAAGGTTGTACGGCCCGTTAGGGTCCACCCATCCTTCCCTTGGGCGGCTGGGTTCCAGCCGTTCATCCTTCTTCGTGTGTTGAGCGGCCAGCTATTAGCTGTTCATCCCTGTGAGCGGCCCGTGCTGCTCCGTTCATCTCAGTTGACTGCGAGTCAACAGTTTTATGTCGGTCGCGTTAGGCGATTTGGTCAAGACCGTTTTGACCGACACTGTAGTAAGTCGATTCGAGCCAGCGGTTTGGTCAAAATCATTTTGACTGGGACTCTGGTTAGTCGGTTGGCATGAATGGCTAGGCCCTAACCGTTCATCTCCTTGGGCGGCTCGGCCCTGACCGTCCATCCCCTGTAGTGTTTTCAGGGCTGTCCCTTGAGTAGACTGTCTTGAACCGTTCAACCCTTTGGACGGCGGATGGCTATCCATTCATTCCCCTTTGAGCGGGCTACCCTGAGCCGTTCATCCCCCTGAACGGCTAGGGGCGTTCCGTTCATCTGTCGTTCCAAAATGCAACTCACCAAAGTAGTAAAAAATCGTTGGCTAATTGTTGAGGGTGTTAGGAAGATCCGTGGGCAAGACTCGATTGACACTTGGGAGAATATGAAGGTCGAGTTTAGGAAGGCCCACACACCCCGACACTCCCCTTCCTACCCAGATAGCCGTAGTCCGGGGAGCACTACAACTCCTCCATTCCCACCCGACCTACCTAAGGGCACCCCAATGGCCAAAACCCCACCGCTCCCTACCTATCCTACCCCAGCCATCCCCCCTACACTCCTCCACCTGACCCTCTCCACTCAAGCCCTCTTGGTCCCCACCTCCGCCCCTCCATCTACCCCCATGAAGGACACATCCCTCCAACCCAAACTCCGTCACCCAACCCACCTCCCACTTCCAACCCCAATCCTACCCCAACCTAGGCCTCCGCTACTCCCACTCCCTACCCCAACCCGATTCCACCTCAACCCACCACCCTGGGTGCAACATACCTCGGCTATCACCACCACACCACCAAAAGACCTTCCCATCCCTTTTGTAGAGGAAACCATGAACCATACACCCGACCACATAGGGATGAACAACCCAGACCCCATCCCCACCTTGAAGGAGACCCATGCCCAAGTCGAGGAAGAAACCTCGCATTCCGATCTTCATTCTACACCATCCCCTCTAGTTGGGAGCAAAATCATCATAAGTGGAACCCTTGTTAGATGACTAAAGGAGACTCCGATTCATGCAATCACGGCCCATGCCTACCCTCCCATGGAGCAAAACCTCCCCTTAGTGCCCCTCATCTCCCATCACACTACCATCCAATCCTACTATCATGTAGAGACTTTGGATGATCTTATCAAGGGGTTAGAGTGACAACTTGAGTTGACCGACATCTTGGCCCTAGGGACCGACCGACCTACAAGCCTTAGTCTCATCCACCTAAGTGTCGGTTCCATTACCTCCATTTGTACAATGGGTTGCTATACTAGTGACCTCCTTTTCTCCCTCCCCACACACGATGAGCCCGACCTCATCCACAAATTGGAACTTCTTGTCTCCGGTAGAAAGCCATACCACCCCGTCGAGGCTGACACCCCATCTCCCTCTACACTTAAGGATAACCCCTCACGCGATGAGGCATTTTTTTATGTGGGAACCTATCGGGGACGAACTTGACATCCCAAACCACACCTTCTTTGATCCCTTTGATCCCACTGAGTGGGCATTGTGGCACCGTCCTATCTCTTTCCCCTCCTACCACACTATCGACCACCCATCACCCACACCTACACCCACATATCCATTTGGCCAAACACCCCTCCTTGGGAACGAACCATATGCCTCCCTATGCTCCTCCCCAATCGAGGAGCCCACCCTGTCAATGGTTTCACCAGTTGCCATGGGCCCAACCCACACTGGAGAATTTGTAGAGTGGGCTTTCATTTGTCAGGGAATAAAAGAGACCTACGTCATTAAAGACCCTGGCAGCATAAGGGAAGCACCCCATCACAAGATTTCCACCATCCTAGGCCCATTTGATCGTTACAATTGGAAGCTCCAAGACCAACCCATATCCCTGCACATGGAAGATCTCCCCTGGAGGAACACATGTGTCTTGGCATACCTCATCATTCGGCATGGATAGTGAGTTGAGCCATCCCATATGTGTCATGCATACTTTAATTCTATTGCATGATTGGTCCATATTCAGGTGTATCGGCCCTCCCCCATCCATCGTCCTTAAAATGGGCCTTGTGCATGATGGGAACACTCATGGATGTCCTGGTTCCCGGGCATTTGCCAAATACATGTATGATAGATCCACATTTGGATGCCCTAGCCCCCCCTTGCTAGTCAAAATCAATGTGAAGTCAAAGCATGATAGGACCAAATTCAGTTGCCCCGGCCCACCCATAGAAACCATGCATCTTATTTCACCCTCGCATTCCACACACCGCGGGCACTTTGGTAAGGTCAGCCGAAACTCGAAAAGGCAAGTCAATTCCCTTGAGAGCCCCCAAGCGTTCCATGAAGATGACTCTGGGATGGTGAGGATTAAGAGGCCCTTCTCGAAGGTGTCCTCGGTGATGCGAGTCTGAGGTAACAAATCCTTCAAAGTCTTTAGGCATAAAGGCAACCACGAGTGGGATCTTCCCATGGATCATTGAGTTACCCTTGCTGGCAATGCGGTAGACCCCATGCCCCATACGGGCCCTACGATGGTACCTAGCGAGGACATTGAGCCTTATCCCCACCTTGCAAGTGAACTTAACCTTGAGGGATCCACAAATTCAGCCTTGAGTGCTCGGCGTGAGCAATATGAGATGATACAGGATGAACATGGAGCTATTACCAGGATAGGGCGTGGGAGCACAGCCTCATTGGGCAGAAGGACCGACCTCCATTAGAGACCCTACTACAGCTCGATGCGGGACTGACAGGTCTGCCATCATGGCAGTATACCTCTACTCGACGGAGTTGAGTTCTTTACACCCCGACGGTATGATGGGGACATCTTCCCCAAATCCCTCGCGCTCGAGGCTCGGATGATCATCGGCATCAAGAATTTGAGCTCATCAACCTTTTTATGATCGCATTATGTATCTTTTCTTTTCAATTTGGAGTCATATCTATGTAATTTCATTTTTATTGAGTCAAGTACCTAGGTTAGAGAGTCAATTATCTAAGTTCCATGTTAATTGGGCCTTAGTCCATTAGTTGGGCCCATTGTCTACTCTATAGAGTAGGTCTAGTCTTTTAGTAATTGGTCAAGGGTAGTTTTGTCTAACAAGGATGGGGTGCCTATAAATAGGACTCATCCCCTCTCATTTGTGGAGACACTTGATGAAATTTGGAATAGAAGAAATCCCCCCTCCCTTGGATATTTCTCCTCTTGTCTCCCCTCTCTATCTTTCCTCTCTCTCTCCCTCTCCCTCCAAGAAGGGGGTGTAACACCCGTAGTTTAGCGGATCCTTAGTGGTGTGGATCTAGGTTCCGTCCGGTGAATTTTGACTATTTTTAGAAATTTTTAGGATATTTTTAGGTATTTAATTAGAATTGTTAAAGTATATGTTCATCACTGTATGATGCATGTGATGTGTCATGGTGTGTGATGAGATGATCATAGACTTAGGGTTATCTTGTGATGATATCTCAGGATGAATGTGTTATGTGATGGTGGTTGTTTTAGGGGTTTATGTGCCTCCCTCTCTCTCTTTTTATCCAGGTTGTACATTCTATCTCCCTTCCATTATGTACTCTCCTTGATATAAATCAAGGTTTCTTATACTTATTTGATGTTTAATTTATGGGCATGTGTGCCTCATTTATTTGTATCATGTAACTTTGGAAGCGGACCAACTGAGGAGAGTGGACCACCTAGGAGGGCCCTTTGGGAGAGACGACTTCAACAAATGCATGTGATGCCAGGCTTGTTGTGTTCTCCATAGGATGTGGATTATCGTTTGGCTCCGGTGATTTCACACTAGAATTAGAAGTCCATGATCATACATCTTCTATGTTTACATAAATGTGATATATGTGGTATGTGTTACTAGGTACGTATTACCATACAAGTATATATATGATACTCCAAATTGAAATATACTTAGGTAGCAGATATATTCCTTAAACGAGGCAAAAATAAGCCTCAAATACCCTTATGCAAAATTAAGTTGTAAACGTGAGTTATTAAGAATATACCACGTTGCCCACCATCATTATAGACCCAAGGTTGATCCTCATTTCAAATGAGTTTGTTGTGCTACCACAAGGCTCATTTGATTTAAGGATTAATCTAAATCTATAGCATGATAATCCTTTTAAGAGAGATAGACAAATGTTGTAACCTTGTTGTGCTACCACAAAGGCTATAACACCAATCTATGTTTTCTATAGAATGATGGATTAACTTAACTAGATCACCTTGATTTGCTTTGCTACCACAAGGTCATGGTGATTTAGTGGTTGAATTTGATCAGATAATGCAAAAGTTGTAAGCATCAAGAGTTGATTGCCTAAAGAACATGATGTGATTTATTGTGCTACCACAAGCTCACATGCATGAGGTCCTTAGGATTCCGATCCACATTAAGAGAGTACTGTACTCTCTCATTTTGTGTAATTGAGGGTTGCACAGATCACCGAAAAATAGTGGGAGCAAAATATAGATGAAAGACCTTATCCAAATTTTTGAACCATATGCTTATTATCTCTATATTTTCTTGTAGGCCGCTATGTTGTTCGCTAATCCTCTTCGTGGCATACTTGATGCCAATAAGCTCACTAGACCCAATTATTCATATGGTCTCCAAAACCTAAGGATAGTTCTTAGGTGTGAAAAACTAGCCTATGTCATTGATGAGGAAGACCCTGTTGAGCCTAGGGTAAATGCTAGTGAAGAAGAATTACTTGCATATGCGAATTAGATGGAGGATTCTATCAAACTCCAATGTTATATGCTTAGATCCATGTCTAATGACCTACAAAGGTGTAATGACCCAAGATTTTTGGATCAGGAATCCATGGGTTCGGAGGATTTCCTTGGGTTCCGGATCGCATTTGTAATTAATCAAAATTTTTGGTTATCGGGCCCTCGGATCCCCGTGTGGGGTGACCCATTGTGTTTTTGGGCTTCAGAATGTTACAGACATATTGTGAATTTTTCGATGATCGTGAGGATAATTTTTTTCCTATTTCCTATTTTTTAATTTTAAACCCCAAAAATAATTCCTACATAAAGCCCTAAACCACCTCCCCTCCTCTCATTCTCTCATTCTCTCCCTCTCTCTTCTCTCGTTCTCTCCTTCTCCCCACCCCTTCTCTGGGAGGCCAATGGAGGGCGGCGTGAATGAGGCGGTGGTGACGTGGGCAGCGAGCGGTCGAGGATGGAGCGAGGAATGGGATGGTGGTATCGCGAAGCTCATTCATGATCTCATGAAGCCGACAGTGGTTTGAGTGTCAATTCAGCATGGAATCGCCGTCCTCAACATGGGATTTTATCGTGAGAGGTAGGATGATGGATCCTTGGCCCTTGCATTCCATTTTTCTACAGTTTATAGGACGAGGAGAGGCCGAGAGTGGTTTTCTTTCCATGTCGGGGTGAAAATCATGATTTTGGGGTGAGCGACAGATTCGTCGATTCGACCGAGTTTTTGTAGCTTAAATGTGGCTTTTAGTAGTTTAGAGGTCGGGGAATGGTTTTTCCATATTTTTCCCATCACCTGAGATGATTAGGGCATGGATTAGGGCCCCTCAGATGGGGTTGTGTAGGTACGTTGTCGGAATCTGTTGACCCATAGGGTAGTTCATTCGACTAGTTGGGCGTTCGCCACGGTGGGCGAACTACCTTGGTTCGGTAGACCAACCCGGCCAGTTCGGTCAATCGACCAGGTCAGTGTTCAGCATGGCTGTGGGCCAGGTCGACTGACCCAGTGGGCCGGTCGACTGACCCCTTGTGTAGGTCAACTGACCAAGTGGGCTGGACGACCGAAAGGCAATTTCTTCGTCCGTTTTGGCCATCGATCGACCCCACGGGACCCATTGGTCGACCCTTTGCCCCGTGGATGTCTTGGACACCATGTTAGCCAGAGTTCACGTTTTTGGGTGTCCGAAAAAGTCACAATACTCAATTAACGTGCCCATGTGATTTTGAGGGTCTGGGTGACCCTGTGTGTTCCAGACTTCTTCGTTACGCTAGTCCGAGTAATCATACACTCTAGTATAGGCAGAGGGTTGTTCCCATTTCCCCGAAAAGTAGTTTCCGCGTGGACCTTGAATATGGCCAATGACTGTGAGTCCCGTGACCTAGCCAAGGGTGCTGGGGTTTTGTAATCTCTCTTAGATAGGGAATGAACCTGGCAGTTGCGATCCACCTCATGAGTTCTTTTGACTATGGTTTCTGACTCTTGGACTAGGATAATTTGACGACATAGCACCGTATAGTACAACGACCTTAGGAAGAGTCGTGTGACTCTATGACCGTTGGATTAGCAAGTCTAGCTAGTCATCCTAAGTTTGGTAGCACTATGTCACCCTGTGTTCCGCGATACTTGCAATTAGGCCTGTCAACGGATTCAAATACTATCCGGATCCGCTTCAAATTTGAATCCATATTAATGGATAATATCAGTAGATGGATGCTTAGGAGCGTTTTACTCTTGCACAGGTTTAGCCTAAGTGACTCCATAGTTCTTCGTATGTTTGATGGGTTGCTGTCTAACGGCTGTGAAGGTATCTGAGTGCTGCCAGAAATAGCTAACTAAGTGTTCGATAGTGTGCCTCATTAGAATTCCTGGTTAGCTATGCCAATCTGAACATGATTTTATTTCCGCGCGTGTTTGATATTGAGAGTTTTAATTGGGCAAAATTTTGAAGGTGAGATTTATTCACCCCCCCTCTGAATCTTGGTTTGCACCACTTTAGCGTACTAACAATTGGTATCAGAGCGAGTTATCTGCACAAAGGATCCAACGACCTACAGATCTGGTCTTGACTCTTCTAGACGCATTCTGTTTTATCTGATTGATCTGTGCTTATCATCTGATTTGTATTTGATTGAGATGGCTGAAATTCCTCAGTACACTAGTTCTAAATTTTATTGTTGGTTTGGTAAATTCAGGGATTACGTTCTTTCTGTTAACTCTGATCTTTGGATACTCATTGCACACAGTCCACATGACATTCCAAGGGACAAATCCAAATGGAATGCTTCAGATCGACTGAAGTATTTGGAAAATCAAAAGGCCCTGGAATTAACAAGAAGGGTGATAGATGTTAACTGATTCCCATTTAGTGCTAAGTGTAGGAGTGCTGCTGAAATAATCAACAGGATAATAGCCAACCATAATGATGGTGAAGTTTAATGCTTGATAGTCAGAGGTAACAACAATGATCCGAGGGAAGACTCGTGTTTACAGGTAAACTTTGAATCTGATAATTTCAGTTTTGAAGATCTTGTTGCATTGAATGAACATTTGGTTGAAAAATATGATAAAGTAAAGTCTGAAAAGAAAAAGGTAAGAAGAGAAATGATCTCTGAAGTTACACGTTTAAAAGCTGAGAATGAAAATCTAAGATCGGACATGAACAAGGAGAGATCTGAATTGAATAAATTGAAATCTGAAAATGAGAGTCTTAAAAATAAACTTCTTAAAGATGAAGACTCGTGTAATGAATGTATTTTCCTAAAGGAATTGATTGAAGATCTTGATTCTAATGACAACATCCAAAAGAGTCTAATTAGATCCTTAAAAGAAGAAATTGAATCCTTGAAAAGAAAAAGGAAGTTGATGAATATGAAGATAAACTGCTTGAAGAAAATTGTCATCTGAAAGAACAAAACAAAAAGCTAATGGTCCTGAACATTGTTATGTCAGAAAAATAGTTGGCAATAGAAAAAGAAAAATCTATCTTGAAAGAAGATGAAGATAATTGTGAAACAAAGCTAAAACAGGAAATAGACAAACTCCAAAGTTTGAATGATGTTCTCCATCATCAAGTAATTTCATGTGAAACTGACATTGAAAGTTATGAGAGTAACATTGCTTCTTTGCAAACTGAGATTGAAGATCTGAAAAATTCCTTGGCAAAATTTGTAAAAGGGAAAGATAACTTGAATAAAATCCTTGGCTCGAATGTAAATTTTTAGAAAGAGGGTCTGGGCTACAGTCCAGTTGATAAGAAAGTTAATGGTAAGAAGAAGTCAATTGTGTTTGTAAAAAGCTCAGAATAAGAAAAACCTTCTGGTTCATCTATTTTTCACTTTACTGCTCAGAAATCAAAAAATATCATTAAAAATCTGAAAAAGGATGAAAAATAGAAAAGGAAGAACAATGCTCCTCTGGTGAATGCTCTTGATAAAAAGAAGAGCAATGTTCCTTCTGTGAATGCTCTTGATACTTCTGGACATATCATGAACAAACATGTCACCAAACTGCATGCATGTCACTACTGTGGTAGGAAAGGACATGTTATAGATGATTGCAATACTCTGAGAAATGATGAGTTAGATGCATGCAAACATGTAAATGCAATTAAAAACAAACCTGTGAAAAGACCTGTAAGAAATGTTTCTGATGCATACTTTTATTGTGGAATGAGAGGCCATTTGATGTGAAACCACCTTGGGGGTGATAGTCACAAGACCGAAGACCCCTCAGACCTAGCAAGCAAGTAATGCACGGACCGGTGACTTCACTCGAGCGGACTCACTCGCGTAGCGCACACTAGTGCCCTTAGGCGAACTGGCGATGGCGGGGAGGGTCCGAAGTAGGACCTTGCTGTTCCAAGGGTATGGCTAGCTTGGGACGGACCCCTAAGGGCCTGGGATGCCCACTCTCACGAGTGGCCGGCACGCCGAGGGCGTGGGATGTAGTGTCTCGCTCACAACTCGCCCGTGGTAGTCACTCAAATATCATCGAAGTCGGGATCGGGCGCTCTCTCACAGCCGATGGAGCAATCAAATGCAATACTAAACTAAGCAAAGAAATCCCAGCAATGAGAAATGTTCAGGAGCTCACCAGATCAACATGAATACACCGATCCCAGCCAGAGACGAGGGCGAGTGGGGAGGCATGGGTATGCACCCGCTCGCCGCGCCGGTGTTGCTTCGACCAGCTCAAGCTATTACAACACTACATCTCTCGCAGTAGGGGGATCTTGGGCTAGGGGTTAAATTACTTACACTCAAAACTACCTCCAAGCAGGGAGGGGCCTTCAGCCGGCCAAGCGGGGAGGGAAAGAATAGAGCGAGGAGTTTCAACGAACAGCGGGGTCGGTTCTACCCTCTTTCTGGAACAGGGGATAGGCAGGCGATATCGGCACCGCTGTGACCACTCCCGAACTCAGTTTTTGAAGAAACCAGTGGCCAACTCCTCATAATTGGACCAGGGTCTTGACTGATTTTTCTGAAATTCCTAGGTTGTCAGTGCCGATCGAGGAAGAGCCACGAACAGGGTCTCTACTTCCTGATTCTGACTACTACAGAGCCATAGTAGCAGGAAGTCGAGGCCGCCACGAACACTCCCGGACTCAGAATTGAGTGTGGTTGGAGTCGATGGAATCGTTGTCACATATACTTTGAAACGTGGCCCACGGGAATAGTATCAAATGTCAAAGTTGACCGGAGCAGCCCGAACAGTGATAGGTGGTCTGTTCAGTCCAAGAGGGGACAGAACAGCGCACCCTGGGTTTGAGGGGTAGTGGTGGAGGAACAGTTGATGAGGCAGGGGTGATGAAGGGTGTAGGAGTTCTGATTAAGGGTTTGTTAGGTGGAGGCATGGGGGAGGTAGAGGGGGGAGTGGATGGATGAGAGGGGATGAGAGGCTTGGTTGGTGGAGGTAAAGTGGAGGTAGATGGGGCCACAGATAGATGGTGGATAATGAGGGGTTTGGAAGACGGAGGTGGAGGTGTAGTAGATATAGATAGGGTCTCAGATGGGTTGTGGATGATCAGAGGTTTGGAAGGTGAGGGAAGAGGTGAAGTGGAAGTGGATGGCGAAGTGGAATAATGGGGGATGATGAGAGATTTAGAGGGCATGGGTAAGGGCACGGAAGTGGACGGTGAGGTGCTTGGCCGAGAGATGATGAGAGGCTTTGAAGGCATAGGTGGAGATGCAGTGGAGGTAGAGGGCGAAGTGGAGGGATGAGAGAGGATGAGAGGCTTTGAGGGTAAAGGGGACGTAGTGGATGGTGGTTGCTGGTGGATCAACGGGGAGTTAGTGGCAGGGATGCGGATGAGGGGGCGTGACAGCTGTGGGAATGATGGAGGCCTCGTTATAGGTTGTGATGCGGGTTGGGGAGAGAGAGGTGTTAGCCAAGTAAGGCATGGAGGTTGACTAGGAATATGGTTGGCGGCAAGAATGGAGGTGCTTTCCGCATGCCAATCTTGTCCTCTTCCAGTCTCTTGGAAAGAGGAGATGAGGTTGACCTGATGGTTGGGCTAGGGGTGCTCCGGAAGGGGATTCTGAACAATGCCCATGTTCGGTTGCTGCTGTAGGGCCTGTTGAGGCTGCCGTTGTTGTTGTGGTTGTTGTAGCAGTTGTTGCTGGAACTGCGGTCTAGGGGGAGGTCTCCTGGCCTTCAAGATGGCGATGTATCGCCTCATTTCATCATAGTCAATCCCACCTTCGTCATTCATATCATAAATATAATCTTTGAAATGGAAGCAGTTCTCTACTGTATGACCCGACTGTCTGTGGGAAACACAATATCTAGAAGTGTCAACATTCGGAGGCCATACAAGTCTTTCCTTGGACATGGTGAGTGCGTTGGCAGCCATAAGAGCGTTGAATATGTCCGGCAATGATTCCGACAATGGTGGGTAATGGGCTCTGTTGGGGCCAACCGGCCTCCTTTGTTGTTGGGGTGGACCGTAATTCCCAGGGGGTGAAACTTGGTGATACTGGGGAGGTGGTTGTTGTTGTTGGGGATGAGATGGTTGAGGCATGTTGCTCTGATGAAGGCCATTTGGTGGTGGGGGGCGATAAAGCTGTGAGGTTTGCCGATCTTGTTGGAGGGGGAGTCGTGGCATTTGTGGAGGTCTTAAGTTGGCTGGTTGGTTAAGGCTGCCAACTGTACTCACATGCTCTTTTGTCACGATCCCTTCAGTCACTCCACCTTGGACACCAATGTTTATTTTCCTGACCATCCTCGGCTTTGCCGGCTCAAACATGTGCATGAGAGGGGAGTCTTTCAACTAGGTTTGGACATACCTGGCTCTCTCATATAGCTCCTCCATTGTGGTGAGCTTATTCATGTCCAAGATGTGTCTAAACTGCGGGGTGGCATTAGACACGATCATCTTTACTTGCTCTGGCTCCGAGAGGGTGTCCCCTATTCTCTCTGCTAGGGACCTCCATCTGTTAGCATATTGGATGAAATGTTCGTCTGCCCTCATTTTTTCAGCCACCAGGTCAGTAATGGAAAGGGATGGGCTGACCCGGTCCTGGTACTTCTGAAGGAATTTCCTTTGAACTGCATTAAAATTCTCAGCCTCGCTCGGCTCTAGGGAGTAGAACCATTCTAGAGCGGGGCCATCCAATGATATCCAGAAAAGATATGCCAAGGATCTCTTATCGTTCTGCCAGAAGGAGGACTCATACATGAAGCCCTTAAGATGGATGAAGGGGTTGCCAGTGCCGTTGTACCTACGGTATGTGGGCATCTCAGAAGGAGGGAGGTGGAACATTGGAAGGTTCGACAGAGAGACCTCAGGGGTGGACTTTACGTCCACCATCTTCTTCAAGTCCCAAAATTACTCATTCATTTTATTCAACTTGTTGAGGAGGGATTGGGTGAGCTCATCAGTTGGCGAAGGTGGTGCTTGCCACTGAGGGGGGAGAGGCCTCCTGGAGGCCTGGGAAGGGAACCCCAAACGGGTGGGATATTATGGCTTGTCAGTAGACGGACCTGGCTGAAGTGTTGTGTAAGGAATGACATGGGTTTGAGATTGTGAAGGAAATTAGAAAGAGGGAAGCTGCTGATTTGCCTGCGCATGAAGCGAAGAAGAAGGAATGACCTGTACCGGTGTAGGAGAGGGGATGGCTTGTACCGGTGAAGGAGAAGGGATAGCCTGTACTGACTCCCGGAGGGGTGCAGGGGCTGGAGTTGGTTCCTGGGGAGTGGGAGAAACAGATTTCCCCTTTAGAATGGCCTGAAAGGCTTGGAGTAGCTCAAGACTGAGCTCTGTGTTAGCAAGGACACCCAACATCGAGGAGATGTCCTGGGATGGGGATGCGTTCCCTACAATAGCAAGCACCTCTTATGAGGGCTCGTGGGAAGGGCCTGCGTCCATAGCATGGACATGTGGGTCAGCTGAGTGGCCACAACCTCAGTGGTGCTCCTTAAAAGACTCGTAGGCCATTTTCAGAATTCTCCCGGATCGTAAAAACATGCACCAACAAAAAATAGCAGAGATTATCAGACAAGTTAATACTTTTACGTCACATTTTTTTATTTTTTGTGTTTTTTTTGAATGAAAAAAGTGATTTTTTTAACAAATCTGAAGTTCACATAAAACAGGGTGGACCCTAGTTACAATTTGGTTCACCGCTGTGTCAACTAAGATCACTCGTCTCACCACGAATGGGTCAACTAGCTCCGGAGAACTTCGATGGTACAACCAACCCAGTAAACAACTAGGGAATCCTTCACTGTCGGGGACTTATAGAGGCCCCGATGGGGGAGATCCTAGTTCGTCGAGAGGGATTCCCGAATGGAGAGTCCTTCCTTCACCGAGAGAGGGTAACCTCTCTTGCTCTCCGCCCAGGATCCTCCGGCAGCCAGAACATTTACTGGCTCAAGTAAATGGACCCAAAGGGCTACATATATATTCAGTGTTTCTCATCGATAGGTTCCCGCAATCAAAACCCCATCGAGAGCCACAGGTTCACCATGTCTGCTAGACGTGATCTCTACGCATTCTGAGTAAGGGGAAAATAAATCTAACACTGCTAATCTCATACATGTTTATTAGTGGTCACTATATGAATGTTCCCCTCAGTATTTCTAAATTTGTCGAGTCTTGGCCACCATTTACCCCTTGAGTAAGAGGACAGGGACCTATCGATTAATGACATGGCTTCTGGTTCTCCCGTAGATGAGAGAGGTACAGAAAACCCACCACGTTTCTCTACTGCGTAGCACTCTACAACACACTCTACTCCAGCCACTATCTCAGCATGAGCTCTTGAGTTAGACTCAAATTTTGCCTATTCACTTGCTTCGTTGGACCTCTTGGCCATCCCAGGGCCTTCCCTGAGTGAATAAATCACTTCCCCAAGCTTCAGCCCCCTTAATTAGCCTTCATTCACCTTTTCTTTCACTTACAGGCTTCTCATCTGGTGACTTGGGCACTGTGGCCTTGATCCGGTGTGCATATCGCACCAAATCAGGCACTTCTCACCCAGCCACCGAGTGGATCCCTTCCTAGATGCCATATAGCCTTAGCCGCTAGTTAACCTTTCCCTCCTTGGCCGCCAGGTGGATCCTATCCTGTTAGCCACCGGACAACTCTCCCCACACAAGGCCGCTGCTTAACATGGAGACGCCCCATTTTGATGTTGTCGGTTCACCCACCCAAGGCCAGCCTTTAGCTTACCGTGTAGCCCCCTCTCCTTGGCCACCGGATGGCCACCTCCCATCGCCCGCCGGTTCACTTGATATATATCCCTTTGAGCGCACCGGATAGCCCACTTTGGTTGGCTACCGGGTCAATCCCCTCACGCTTTGGCCACCGAATGGCAGTTCCCCCACCTCCCTCTAGCACTGCTCTGGCCGCTGGTTAGCCCTCCCTTGCCCGGTTACCATCTCACCTTTGGACTCCCATGTTTCTTGGCCACCGCTTAGGCTAGTATCCCATTTTGATTGGCTATCACACCACTTCTTCCACTATCGCTATGACCGCCAAGGGCCAAATTTGATTTCAAAATATCCGCAGGAGCTACATTGAAGGGGTTTTTACCCCCACATTACGTTTTACTTTTTGAGTTTTTTGATTACCCCACTGAGTCATGGGGATTTGCTACTCATTAAAGTGTGATCTCCGATGACTACTTTAGGGGAACATCAAAGGAACCGTCTTATGGCGAAGAGTGTTTCATCGTTTCTCGACCCTTTTAGCTCTCGGGCTTCGGTATGCCCATCCATTACGGACCCCATCTCGGCTCTCCATGGATGGGTTTCCTCTACATCTCCCCCGGCATACTCCTACACAAGGGGAGATGCTGTCGATATTCTCCCAAGACAACACTTTTCGATATCGTATCGTGCTTTCCCGGATTTCTTTGACTATCCCATCAAGTCACGGGGCTTCGCTATCTATACCATCATGTGAGCACCGATGACCTCGTGAGGAAAATAGAATATTGACTGCCTTAAAGGTGAACAGTGCCTCGACCCTCTTATGCCCTAGTGCAGACACCAGAGCCAGAGATTGGCTCGACTTATCAGGCCACCGGAATCGGACACACAGCACGGCTCAGGCGACGCCGACATCCTTGTGGCCGGGAGACAGTCTGGAGTCTCCACATCGAGTTTTGATATTCATATGTATTTGGAGTGCACTCGTATTTGCATTTGTATTTGTGGGTATTTATGAGTGTAATTGGGGTCAATGGTGTAATATGGGCTCATTTCATTCAAGGGTCCAATTAAAGGTCCTATTTCCACATTGGGCCTTTATGTTAATTGGGGCCCAATTGGGCCTCTCTCTCCTAGTGGGCCTTCCATCCTAGAGGGTCCAATATGATGGCCCATGGTCAAGAGTAGAAAATTGACCAAGGTAGCCAACTTTGACTAGGAGAGAGGGGCACCCCCTCTCTTGTCCCCATGTGGGGAATTAAATATCCCCCCCTATTTACCCATTTTCTTATTTCTTCTTTTGGCCACATGGGAGAAGATTATTCTATCCCTTAATTACCCCTCCCTAACCCTAGATTTGAGGTTAGTTTAGGTCTTTTAGCTAGTGTTATATAATCCTTGTATTTCATTATTTTGGTAGAATTAATGCAAAAAAATTAGAAAATTGTTAGAGCTTGTGCCTTGGGCGTCCCTTCCTCTCTTGTTGGCCTAGAGAGATGGCAGAAAAGAAGCGGGGTTGAATTATCCCCTTGTCAAGATGGTGGAATTTAAAAACTTTCTTGACTTAACAGAGTGGAATTAAACTTAGCATTGTTGATTAGCCTAAGTAGACGTGAGATCTAAAGTTTCTCTCAAGCTTTCCGATCTCACTTGTAATAACAATGCGACTAGTCAAGATAATTACGCTCAACACAGATAACGGATGAAGCGATGTGTGTTGTGCAATGAAGTAAAACCCTTTTAATTAAACCTGTGAAGGGAGATAGAAGAGATGGTCAATCGCATAGGGAACCACACATGGCACAGGATTTTAAGGTGGTTTGGGACCACGATGGGGTCCCTACATCCACCTCTCACCCAACCGGGTGAGGCTTCAGTACACGCTACTTTCGTAGCAACACGGGGATGAACCCCAATCATACACACGCTGCTTCCGCAGTAATAACCACACGGGGACCCGCCCCAACACGCTGCCACTACAGCACACACATACACATGTTCGGGGAACGTACCCCAGACACGTCAACCACATGGAGTCGTAGCTCCGTCCACACACAACTATACACGGGGAGCCTTTCCACACAATATGTCCACACACGCGGAGATACAACTCTGCCCATACACAAGTATCCTTCAGATTTAACAAACAAGGATATACAATAAATGCCCAAATGTTGATCTATTGCTTAAATAAGAAAGTAGAGATGAGAGAAGAAGAATCCCCCTCAGTGGGACTGTCACTTGGGGGGATTAGCCTGGTTGGGTCGAATTGAGCCTGGTTGGGTCAGTCTGGACCTGATTTTGATATCCCAATCCGCGCGTATATTTGGGCTACGGATTTACCCCCCTCCACTTGCCCCCTACTCTCGAGCCAAAATTTAGGCTCAGAGAGTAGTATGCTATGGGGTAGCGTCGGTGGCTCGAGTGGGGGATATCGTTACCGATAGGGGCCATTTAATGCGGTTGTCCTGGGGGCGTGGCTATGATGATGGTGATTCCCTCGAGTCGGTGCGGAGAGGCCCTTCTTGGAGTTTGAAGCGTCGCGACGCATCATGCCAGGGCCGTCGGGTTATATATGTAAATATCTCACATGCTTGTGTCTCATGTTTCCTCCACCTAGGGCTTTCCCGCTTCGCCGCACCAGTATTCTAAGAGAATCCATGCATCATGAGAGCGACTTGAGGGAGCAGAGGATCACAGAGGCTTTCGCGGAGTTGGCAGAGATCACTGTGGCAGCGATCCGTTAGCTTCCTTGCTGTGTCCCTGTGTTTTGATGCTGTCAAAAATCATGAGTCATGTATACTCTTTAATATGATCAATCATTGTGCCTTGTTGACAAAGAATCATGCATATGCTCTCATACTTCTGCTTATGTTGTAGAGGTGTTCAAGTTGCACAAAATAGGTCGAGTCATTGAGGAAAGGAGAGTCAACATGGACAAAAAAGTCAATGGTAGTCAACATAAAAGTTAATAGTCTTATTTAGCCAGTCAAAATCAAAAGTCAACACATAGTCAACAAGAAAACTCAACATGGCCAATGAAGTCAATGCATAGTCAATGAGAAAAGACAATAGTCTTGTTTGGCCAATCAAAGTCCCAAACAGTGCAAGCTGACACTAAGGTCGATGCAGCTTCTGTGGTTGATGAAGCAAAGTCAATGCATATCACCTTCAGCCAAGAACTAAGGTCGATGCTACCTTAGTTGGAAAAGAACTGAGGTCGATGCTACCTTAGTTGGAGAAGAACTAACGTCAATGCTAGCTTTGCTTTCAACTGAACAAAGGTTGACGCTACCTTGCTGTCAACTCAACCAAGGTCTGAGCTAACATGTCTGTGCACACTTGGCTTCAACGTCCAAAGGTCTGAGCATACTCTAAAGACAGGTCAGTGCACCTTAAGGACTTAAGCAAATCAAGAGGTGTTTGATGAAATGCCTGAGTGAACACTAGGTCAGCGGGAGGCACACTCAAGTGAATCTATGCGAATGCAAGGCAGTCACGTGGGTTCATCCAATCATTCGTATTGCATGGAAGTGGCACGTGAACCCAGGTGAGTAGTGATGGGCACATGATCCAAGGAAGGAAGGCATGCCATTTTTCAAAAAGTTCAGGCTGAGGAAGAAGCAAGTGTCGACTCTACAAGTCGACACTTTCCTGCATGCCTGCTATCTGCAGTGCAGAGAGAATCGCAAGCAAGAAGTGTCGACTCTAAGAGTCGACACTTATTTCCAAGTCATGCCTTCTTGTAGCAGACAGAACATGGTGAGAATAGTGTCGACTCTAAGAGTCTGGCGAACCCAGAACTGATTTCTCCTCTAGTTTGTGAGGTTCGAATCTATCACGTGGGATGGCTTGGGCACATAAATCCAGGCCCCAATCATTACAGAGGATGTTGGCTCGATGGTCCAAGGTTACAAAAGGAATTTATGACAAGTACGATCAACTTTTTCTACTGGACCAATCATATGCAAGTAGAAGAAGGTTATGTATGGGTTACTCCTTTTCTTGGGGAAGAAGACTCCTTCTATACTGTATTGCATGTTTTTCATTCGTTGCCCAATAGGAAGGCCTCGTACCCCATCTGCAAAGGGCCAATCAGTGGCCATGTTCTCTACGATCTTAAGGCATCTACTGATCTTATGGCCGAGGGAATCTGTCCAAAGATCACGGGCCCAGATGAAATCCCATGGAAATAAAAGCAACTATTTCTCCATCGGAGAAAATAGACGAACACAGAAAGAGAAAAAGAGAAGACACGTTCGAAGGAGGAGGAATTCTTCGAGAAAAAGAATAGGAAGAAGGAGTTGCTATTGATACAAGAAGAAGAGGAAGAAGGAGCTGCTACCTTCGTTGGAAGATGGAAGAGAAGGAAAAGGAGAAGCTGTATGTGCTTCCTCCAACTAATAAGTCCAATAGGAAGTTTTTTCCACAGCCAAGGAGAAAGTGTTGAGGCTGTGAAGAAGAAGAGAAAGGGAGCTGTAGACGAAGCTGTAGATCTAGATATACAAAGGGCCAGTGGTGCTTGCAAGATAAGATAAAAGACAAAGATGAACTTGTTGGGCTAGGAGAAACTATGAAGAAAAAGCCTCATCCACTAAAGAACGAGTGAAGAGAGAAGTAGAGACAAGGAATAAGAATCTTGCCTGCTGCTGCAAGGAATCTGAGCATCGACTCTCGAGTTTCGGAAGTTTTTCATTGGAACTATTTTATGTCACTTGTTGTCAAGTTTATCTGTTGTTTGTTTTTGCACCTTTGAACAATATATCCTTGTGTGTGTATTACTATGCAAGTTTTGCACAGGCTCGGAGCTGAGCACTTGTGTGGGTGTGTGTGTCGCTGGGTTTTAGACCCAGTACGTTTAGGGTTTATCCCTGTGGTTGTACAGGGTCAAACATGTGTGTGTGTATTGGGGTTTGTCCCCGTGTGTGCAGGCTTGTCTTGCGTATGGTTGGAGTCTTGCTCCGTGTTGAGGTGTTGTCCCTGTGCTGGTGTTCCAACAGTGAAGTCTCATCAGGTTTTGGTGAGGGGTGGACGTAGGGAGCCCGTCGTGGTCTCGAACCACCTTAAAACTCTTTGCCTTGTGGTTTGAATGGTGTGATTGTCTCCATATCTTCTACCGCATTCACTGGTTTTTATTTCAGTTTGGATATCTCATTTGTTTAAACTGATATCATCATTGGTTCATGATTGATCATCACATACATCATCGATAGTAAGTTTTCAGCTGTGTGAAATCCGATTAGATTTAAATTGGACATAGTTTTGTAAAGGGATCTATTCAACCCCCCTTCTAGATCCTATTCCTTGCACCTCGGGACCCAACATTCCTCCTCCTCCTAAGTTTTCTGATTCCGTAGTCCTCTCTTCTTCCTCTCACTCTTCTCATTCTTCTATGGCGGAGCACGATCTTGCGGTTGAGGTCCGGATGCCCGAACAAGGTGCAGGAGGTTTGGTGCCTAGCCATCCTCTATGCAGCGAGTTAGGTAAGGCCGAGGTGAAGGGGATCGAGGCCCACTATGAACTGCCATGGCAGTATTTCTTTTCTCCGGCCAAACCACACGAGTCTAACCTAGATACTTGTTCGGGCCTCTTCTGCACCTTCCTTTTGGCTTGGAAGCGCCTTCCTCTCCACCCCTTCACTGTGCAGCTGCTGTAATTCTACCAGTTGGCTCCTGTCCAACTGGTTTCCAATTCATATTCCTTCATCTTCTCTTTCATTTTTCTTTGTCTCCCATGTGGTTTTGACCCTTCTTTAGACCTTTTTTATGCTTTCTTCGAGCTGAAGGAGTAAACCCACACTGGGAAGGGCTTCTTCTATCTTCAGGCGAGGAGGAAGAGGAGTTGTGTGACTCTCTCTCCTCGGGTTTCTTCACACAAGGGGTGGAAGACACATTTTTTCTGGGTCAGGGATAGTAAGGGAAATCCCAACTGGGGCTTCCCTGTCTAGCTGAACTTCCATTCGGTATTCCCTTTGAAGTAGCCGGTGATCCCCTCGGAGCTGGAGGAGGAGATTAGGATCCTACTGGAGAAACTACGAACAACCGTGGAGTTAATGACCTTAGCCACAATTAAGGATTATCCTCGCCGAGCACTACCACCCAATGGTAAGGACTTAAAGCTTCAGCTTTCATACTTTCTTATTTTGGTCGGTCGAGCCCTTTGCTGATGACTTGCCTTTTGTTGAGCAGAAGCAAGACGTGGCGGTGGCGAGGGGTGACCAGTCGATCGGGAGGTCGTCGAGCTAGAGGGGAAGACTACTTCGAGCATGCCTCAAGCTTTAGCAGGCCCTTCTTCTACCCGGGATAAGGGTAAGCAAGTTGCTCGAGATGATGCCTCCGAGCGCTGAGGGTCCAAGTGGAAAGATGCCAGGGAGCGGCTGTTGCTGGCTTCGATGGAGGCGTTGACCGCCGAGAAGAAGCGGTTGAAGAAAGTGAAGACTTCCCGCCCGACCGAGGAGCTCGTAGCTGAGGGTGTCTGTCACCCGAGCCTTCCACTGATCGAGCCAGAGGTGCCAACAACGATTGAGGGGACTTCCTCCGAGCCGGCGAGAGCGCAAGGGGAGGAGGTCAGCTCCGAGATCCTGGTCGGGGCTGACGAGATGCATGGCGAGGAGAAGGATGTCGAGATGCACGTCCGGGCTGAGTCGAGTGTCATCGTCCCGAGATTGGGGATGACTGGAGGGGATGCTCTGACCCCGGCACTCCAGAAAGAGGCTCCTCCTCTTCAGTAAGGGCGGTTTGTTGTCCAGGCCTCCCTGTACAACTGGTGCCGAGATCTGGCACCTCCGTCTATTCGGGAGGAGTTCCGACGCTATTCCCCTCCCATGCTCCTTGAAAGGGTCATGGAGGGAGGTATCTTCATGGCTTAGTTGGGAGCCGAGATTACTGAATTCGTGGCATGGCTAGTGAACAAGGGAAGGGCTCAGTCCCAGGTCTGTGTCGAGTTTCACCGCAGGATAGGTCGGCTAACGTCTAAGCTCAAGGTGCTTTAGCAGGAGGCAGCTTCACTCTGAGCACGTGATCAGGTGAGTCAGGAGTAAGTTCAGTCATAGGCCGAGCAATTGTCCCAAGCTTGGTACTTGGCCAAGCTTAAAAGGAAGGCTTTAGAGGAGGAGCATCTAGTTCATGCAGAGTGCTCGGGTCAGTGGGAGGCTGAGCGAGAGGAGCTCGAGGGTAAAGTCTGAGAGACCGAGCGGGCCAAGGAGGAGGCCGAGGCGACGCAGCCCAAAGTCGAGGCAAGGCCAACTGAAGCCAAGGCAGGGTTAGCTGAGGCCGACGTAAAGCTGGTTGTGGCTAATGTGAGGGTGGCCGAGCTCAAGGAGAAGGTAGTAGGAGTCTGGGAGGAGGCAGTTGAGCTATATCAGAGCTCGGAGGAATACCGAGAAGCCCTGAAGTAGGCCACCTTCGACCGAGTAGGACTTACCGTATCCACTATTGCCAGAGAGTCAGAGATTTCACATGATTTGTAGCAGAAAAATTAGGCTTGAATGTCGATCGAGTGCAGAGCTGGCATCTTTTCATCCTTCTACACTTTAAATTACTTCTCATTTTTGCGTATTCCCTCGAGAGTTTGTGGAGGAGGTGACGTAACTACTTTTGGGGAAGTACGTCTACCTATTCCATCTTTTCGCAGAGAGATTCAATTAAGGCAAAGATCTCCCCCTTCAACCTATAAAAGGTCCCGAAGGGCGTCTCCTCTTTCACGCTGCTTTAGGTTTCCCTTGCAATCTCTAGCTTCCTCCTCTCGTTCTTGCGAAGCGGCCGTCTTCTTCCCCTTTGATCGTCTTCGGGTGAAGCAAGGAGGATGATTCTGAAGATAACGATTATGGCGGTTGCTGGGGCATTCATGCTACTTTGTCATAGAAGAATGGCCGGCGATGGGGCGGACAACGTAGAAGAAGGGTTGGCACACGGCGACGTGCTCCCTCCTGACCTCTGGGCCGCTGTCCCATCAGGGAGAGGGGAGGGGAGGGGAGGTGTTGTTGATCCTCCTTTCCTTCTCTCCTTTTACCATCCTTTTTTCCTATGATACGATATCTTCCAAACTTCTCGAGCAGACAAAGTCAATCATCCTATTATCCGAGCCAGTTTTCACATGGGGTGGAGTCAGTGGCTTGGTCTGGGGGTTACATACCTTATCCGCTTCGAGTGATCAGTTCGTGATGTACCAATTTTTCACTTTCTTGCACATTGTACTGGCTACGGCCTACTTGATGTACAAAGATGTCACGCCCCGAGCGCAGAAGATTACTCGAAAATGACGTGACGAGTCTATAACGTTCATGTCAATCAGAGCGTAGTGCATTCAACACACAAAGACAGAGCGCGCAATATAGCAATAACCCAATCTTTATTTAATAATAACCATATTTCTTCCACATAGTATGAAGACTAAATGAGAATAAAATTATAACTTTGACTCAAAAAGGAAAAATTACACAATTGACTTAGGAAATAGATAAAGCGATAGAACTCTTGACACTTGGATGGCTCTATATATCACTCTTGCTCATCCCCATCCGTGTTAAGTTCTTCCTCATCGGACTTACCTGAAAAAGAGGGGGAAAACTTGATGAGCGAACGCTCAGTAGGGCTAAACCTCAAATTCTAGCATTGCTTTAAGTAGCTTACCAATTAACATGAAATGGGGTAGCCGTGAGGCCATTACCACCATAAGAGATGAAAAGTGAACAAAAAAGACCAGAGAAACACGAAGCTCTACGAAAATTTCGACAACATCTCGCCCTGCCCCAAAATGTATCAAGGGAGATGTATAGGAAACTCGTTCACAGCAAGCTGAGACGGACTCCGTAAAAGACAGGCATGACAGCCCGTGGATCAAGGGGTCGAGAAACAATGGGGCATTATTCGCCATCAAAGCGATTTATTCGCTATTCCCCTAGCGAGGTCATCGGAGATCACGCCGAGATGGGTGACGAACCTCCGTGATCCGGTGGGGTTATCGGGGAGCCTGGAAAACATAAAAGGTCGTAATGTCGGGGAGCGATCCCCTTTTATTGTAGCCTTGGAGCTGATCAACCAAGATGATCCTGCCTTAAGTTTGATCAGGTGGCTGGGACGATGGCAGGGATGTATATGACCTGGCGGCCAAGAGACAAGGGGGTGACTCCCTGATCTGGCGGCCAAAGAAAGGGAATAAGGGTGATCTGGCGGCTAGGGTGTGGGAGATATGCATGACCTGGCGGCCAGGAGGTAGAGAGATGACTGCTGTCTGGCAGCCCAAGGGGCTGAACGGCGTGGGAGTTGGTCTGGCGGCTGAGAGATAGGGAGATGATTCCCTAGTCTGGCGGCCACAGATGGGCTGGCAGCTGAAGGATGAGAGGGGTAAAGGGGATTGCACTGGTGGCATGGCCACATGGAGTTGGGCTGCGGCATGGCCAAATGGAGATGGGTTGGCGGCATGGTTCCCTGGTCTGGCGGCCACAAATGGGCTGGCAGCTACAAGATGAGAGGGGTAAAGGGGCTTGAGTGGCATGGCCACATGGAGATGGGCTGGCGGCATGGCCAAATAGAGATGGGCTGGTGGCATGGCCAAATGGAGGTGGTCTGGCGGCCATAAAAAGGAGGAAGATGGGTCATCTGGTGGCCAGAGGAGAAGGGAGTGAGATGGCGACCAGGTGCTCTGGCGCACAAAGAAATGGGACAGGTCAATCTGGCAGAATTCTTTGGTCTGGCGGCCATGGAGGGGTTGTGGAGAATGGGAACTGGCGGCCACCACTTGGAAGCGGGGTAAAGGGTAATCTGGCGGCCAGAAGCGGGGGTAGTCGATATGGCAGCCAGGAATGAGAAGTGGTTGGTCTGGCGGCAAACACGCGCCAGATCAGGGTGAACAGTGTTTATTCCTCAACAGAGTGAAACTATTACATAGAGAAATTAGAGGGGAAGCCAATAGAAGGTGCAGGAGATAAACCTGATCGAGCTAATACACTCCATGAGACCAAGGGAGTGCTATTGAGACCATCTAAAACACCAATTATGTTAGGGAAAACCGGTGAAATATGCAGTACACCTGAGAATGGAAGAGTGCAGACTTTACCAAGCCAAGAAAATCTGATAACAATAGCCATGCTGCAGACTTCTCTTTTGGAACTCAGTACAAAAATTGTATCAACATCTACCACCACTCCCTTAAAAGAAACAAAGCTGTCTAAAAAACTTACATAGAAAACAAAGAGAGCATGAGTTAAAATTTTGTTCTTATGCAAAGTAGTTCATCAAGCTGACATAATATGCTTTCAAAAAAGGCTAAGCTAACATAATAGGGAATCAAGGACAAGATCTATTCTCAAAAAATGAAATAGGTGAACAACAACTATGAATATGTATGGAACCAACCTTTGTGTAGGCATTGTTATCCACAAAATCAACAGTGAGGGGCATTTCTAACATATCCCATTCATGAATCCATGTAAGAGCAGATTTCTTTTTCCCTCCACAAAAGAAAGTACTCGATGGGTCCGTTAGCACTAGAGAGGAGCTCCTTTTTCACCCTCTCCGTGATCTGGGACATTGGTAGGCTTGTGAGGAGCTGGTTGGGGTTAATGTGGGCTAACTTCTTTGTATGATCAACATACTTGATCATCCCCACCAGTAATAGACCCTCTAACAAGATCATGATAGACTTTAATGAGATCTTGAATTTGCTCTCTTTATCGATAACTTCTAATTTAGCATTTTGCTATTTATATGAATCTAGCCATAACTTTACTGCGCTGTATGAAAAGGCAAAAGAAGCGCCTACTTACAACTACCTAATTAGAGAAACGTATTGTTCACTGTCTTAGTCCAAACAATTTGCCTGCTTACAATTACATGATTAGAGAGAACTGTTAGTAAGCTAGTCTACATTTTTCTTCCATGTGAAAAATAATGACAATTGCAAGTTTGAGACCAAGCCTAGAGTTGCCAATCTATTACATCTTCCTGGGTTTGCTGGTCCCTGATGCCCATGGGGAAACAACCAAATCAACAAACATCCAAAATGCCACTTGTTGGAATGCTGATTTTGATGATGTCACACTATGAATCATGTTAAGACATAACTGAATAAATAATGATTGCTTGAGTTATCAATTCAGCTCATAAGTATGAATGTCATACAGTTTAATGTATCTTAGTCACAGGTCATTTATCTTCCAAGTGTCAGAAATCAAGGTCGATGCAGAACAACTCACCACGTGGATTTGCTTCTGCTTCAGATCTGACACGTGGACTTCTTTAAGTTTATTTTCTGAAAAGCTATTGGCGGGAACACTCCCTCCATGCACTGGACTGAAATCATGCGGGGACCACAAGATTCAGTTCGCAGGTATAAAAAGGGGTCTCTTAGTCGAAGCAGAGTGATAGAAGAGAACAAAGAAGAAGATAGAGAAGATACGAACAGAGAAGAGAATCCAGAGTAGAGATCACAGAGAGTAGAAGAGTTGGAGACAAGAGAGTATACTGAGGAGAGAATCTAGAGCAAAGATCAAAGAGTAGTAGAAGAGAGAAAAGAAGAATTCGAGAGGAATGATTAGAGAAAAGAAGAGAGGCCAGAGTGCTGGAGAGACAAAAAGTTTGTTACAGAAAAGAGAGGAAGAAGAAAAACAGAATGTCAGAGATTAGAGAATAATTTAGAGAAGCGAGAGTAGCAATTGTTTTGATTTCTAGATCAAATCTTGAATCGATATGCACATCAGAGCTATAGCCTGCTGATAAGAAAGAGGGCCCTTCACTAAGGGACAAAATGAAGAAGCTATATTCATTCCCAAAGGATAAGACTCGAGTCTTGTTCGAATGGGCGTATAAATATAATAAAATAACACTACTCGAGCCAAAGAGGACTGCTGATGCCAAAAGATAAGATGACCCTTTGTTCTATCCGTACCATCAGATGCTGGGTCATGCTATAGAAGACTGTTATGTATTTAAGGATGTAATGGAAGGAATGATAAAGAAAGGAGAAGTAGAAATGGGCAAGCACCAGGTTGACCCGCCATGCCCCCATGAATCTCTAGTGCTCCAGCAAACTATAAATATGGTATCACTATACCAACAATTACCAGAAGAAGTGTCTGAGGCTGGCACTCATCACACCTATGAGGCTTGTTTCCACACACCTATTGTGGAACAGGCGGGATGGCAATCCGTGCCTGCAAGAACAAGAAGAAGACTGCCAGTTCACGAAATTACAGGTGCTCACATCTGCGGCGTCATTGCACGACCCGCTCCACCCTCAGTGACTCCTATTTGGCAAGTGACAAAATCACCAGCAGTCATCTGAATCCCCACTCGTAACCAGAGTAGACAAACTCGGCTACCTACTCACAAGAAAATTGGCCCTGAAGTGCAGCGCCTGCAAGCTTATATCAATAGTCTTGATGAATACGAGCAGCCTGAATTGACATCTCTTCTAGTAAGAGACCATGTGCCATGGGAGCGGTTGGAGGAGCTGACCCTTAAAGAGCAAAATGAGAAGAAAAGATAGAAGAAGCCAATGGCGACCTATTCTGGGGGCAGATGCCAGCCAAGCCTGATCGAAAGAAGAAGAAAAGAACAAGAAACATGAAGAGGGTAGCTACTCTACACTACAACACCCTGTCAGCTTTATTTAGATTGCCAAGAGAAAGTGAAGCAGAAGAATCAGACAGCACATGTCTGAAGCAAATCAGGCAGAAGCTTCAATTGTATCCCATGCCACCCGGTCCGAGAAGAGATGGGGGGGGCCTCCCGCAAGCAAACCATAACATTATTTTCAGAGGTGAGCAGCCCTACCAGATGCCGAAGCCTGAGGTTAAGGGCAACAGGATTCCTCCTCCCCCGCGACCTCAACAAGGCATGCCCGAAAGATGATTTCCTAGTGCCGATCACTAAAGTAATGATAGATGCCACTACTGGCCATGAACCTCTGACATTTATGGATGGGTCATCCGGCTACAATCAAATATGGATTCCTGAGCAGGATAGGGTTCACACTACTTTTCAAACTCGCAAAGGCATCTTCCACTACAAGAGAATGGCGTTCGGTCTTAAGAACGCTGATGCTACATACCAGCGAGCTATGACAAAGATCTTTGATGATCTGCTCTACAACAAGGTGGAGTGCTATATTGATGATCTTGTGGTCAAGACTAAGAAAAGGGAAAACCATCTGCAAGACCTATGGGTGATAATCCAAAGACTCCGGCAGTATGAGCTGAAGATGAATCCAATGAAATGTGCCTTCGGGGTGTCCAGCGGGAAGTTCCTCGGGTTCATTGTTAGATACAGAGGAATTGAAATCGACCCCGACAAAATAAAAGCAATACAAGGTTTACCTCCTCCGAGGAGTCTCACTGAATTGCGATCTTTGCAAGGCCGGTTGGCTTATATCTGTCGGTTTATTTCCAACTTATCGGGGTAGTGTCACCCATTTCATAAGTTGATGATGAAAGATGTGCCCTTCTACTGGGATGAAGAATGTCAGGCAGCCTTTGAAAAGCTGAAGGAATACTTGAAGACCCCTCCTGTGCTTGGGGCACTGGTAAAAGGGAGACCAATATTCTTGTACATAGTAGCTACTCATTATTCACTGGGGGCAATGATGGCCCATATTAACGAAGAAGGAAAAGAGCAGGCCATGTATTATCTCAGTAGGATATTGGTGAGGATTGAAGAGAAATATACGTTTATTGAGAAGACTTGCCTAGCCCTAGTCTTCGCTGTAAAAAAGATTTAGCATTACATGCTATTCGATGAAATAAAATTAATATCCAGGGTAGATCCACTCAAATACATATTATCCCAACTAGCACTTAAAGGCCGATTGGGCAAATGTATAGTAATTCTTATGAAATTTGATATTTCCTATGTGCCGCAAAAAGCCGTCAAAGGGCAAGCTATCGCCAACTTCTTCGCGGCGCACCCAGTCCCAGAAGGTTCTCCCCTAGAGGCAAAAATTCCCGATGGAGAGACTCTAGAAGCATGTCAAGCTCAATGAGTCACATGACAGCTCTACTTCGATGGAGCTTCAAGAACTAAAAATTTCCCAACTGCTCCAGTTAAAGTCAGAGCAGGGATGGGCATCATCCTGAAATCACCGGAAGGGGAGGTTGTATACACTTCCTGTTCAATTAATAAGTCATGCACAAACAACGAAGCAGAATATGAAGCATTGTTAATCGACCTCCAAATTTTCCTCAGCATGGACATTCGAATGCTGCAAGTATTTGGTGACTCTATGCTAGTTGTCAAGCAAATACAAGGGGACTTTGACGTCCAGAAGCTGAAACTTACCCCTTATCACCAGAAGGCATTGCACCTCATGGCGAAATTTTACTCCATCGAGCTTAATCATGTAGGCCTGGGGGTAAAATGCTCAGGCTGATGCTCTGGCAAAGTTGGCCAGCTCCCTAGCAGTCCCACCAGGTGAAACTCTGAGCATCATCGTGATTAATCGACGATAAGTCCCTAGCATGCTAGATGTATAGAAGGACAAGTATGAAGTTGCCATGGTCGAAAAGACTCCTGTACCTAACTGGAGAGAGATCCTTCTCTGATGGTTCACACATCAACAGTTACCAAAAGAAAAAGAACAAAGAATGGAGCTACTCAGGATCAAAGACTCCTAAGAGTTCAGAAGCGAGACGTTGCTCTGAATTGTGGCAGATGCCCGTAAGAAGATACTACTCCGTTGCCTGTCAACTGAAGAAGCTTGACAAGTAATGCGTGAAGTACATGCTGGAATAGCCGAAGCACACCAAGTTGGGTCGAAGATGAAGATTGAAATGTTCTATTCACCCCCCCTCTAGAACCGTGTTCCTGCACTACGGGACCCAACAACATCATTCTACTGCTTTACCTTTTTGTGTTGCGACAGTAGTTGATGTAAGGGTAGGCCTAGCAAGGAAGGCTTCTACCTCGACTACAATGTTATTTAATTGGTCGAACGACTGGATTTCCATGCCAATCATCTTCTCCAGCACCTCTCTCTTGAGGTTCTACTTGCTGATTTGTACAACGTCCTCTTGGTGCGGGGGCCACTTGCATCTCATTCCGAGGTTCCTCTACCTCTTAATATATTCGAGGGCTGTCTCATCTGCCCTTTGTCTCGTCAAGTAGACTTCGGCTACTATAACCTCCCTCTCTGTGACATGGAATCTTTCTCTAAATTTCTTCTGCATATCTGGCCAGTCGCTAATCAACTCGATCGGGAGGCTTGAATACCATTCAAATGCGAGCCCTGTCAGTGAGGACCCGAAGAAGTTCAGCAAGTATGACTCGTTAGTAGCTAGATCGCCCATGATGGTCATGTAGTAGGTGACATGTTCTTTCGGGGATCCCTTCCTATTGAACTTGTCAAATTTTGGAGGCTTGCGGATCTCAGGAGGGAGCCGCTTCGCAGCATGGTGTGGTGGGTATGGTACCCGGTAGGCATCAAATACAACATAGTCACTTTCACTTCTTTCGGCAAGCTTTAGCTCGATCATCCTTTCCATCATCAGCTTGTTTATGGTGGTTGGATTGACTGGTTCTGGATAGAAGTGTGCTGGCTGCAGGTATGGAGTGACCAGAGTGGTCACCTGTCGAGGAGGACACAATAGTGGAGGTACTGCGGGTGTCTGGTGCACCTACGGCAGCACTGGCGGCATCAACGGCTGTGATATGCACTATTATGTAGTTGTCAAGCTGTGATCTATCGGCTGGGACATGGTGTAAATTGGTGGGAAGTCACTCGGGTTGGTAGCTCCCCGGGATGATTCGCCCTGCATCTCAGGCTGCTTGGAAGCGGAAGACTATTTTGTTTTCTCGATCAGTTGTTTCTTCAACAGTTCTATCTCGTTTCGGTACCTTTGAAGCATCATCAGTACTACTGGGTCCATAGCTACTGTGCTGGGGATGGCTTCTGTTATTTCCCCAGATGTGCCTTCAGGCAGGATGTCGAGCATCACATCCTCATCTTCTGTCGTCACCACATTGGCAGTTAGAATGGTGGCTTCATCAAGTTGCAGGTGGTGAGCTAGGTCTTGATCTCCCCTAGCCACTGTCATCATTTCCCTTGCAGCTTCCGCCCTTCGGGTATTCGGCCCTGGCCTTTCGACCAATCAAGCCAGCTCTTGAGGCTGCTCAGGTAGCCTTCCATATCGACCGGGCACCCCAGCCATATTGCAAGTGAAGACTTGCATTCTTCTCCTCTGTTGATGGACCTTCCTTTTCACATGTTTCAGGAAGGTTAACCTCCCGAATACGGAGATTCTTTTCCTCTCTTCCAGCCGAGGGGCGATTTCATCGACTGCAAGCCCCAAGCCATTCTCATATCCGTTATCGTCCACAAACGACGTCATTCCTCTTTCTTCTTGTTCTTCGATTGTTGTTGATGAGCAACCTTCTTCTTCTGCCATGGCTGGTTGCAGCAACCATTGTTGGCCTACTGAGGGGTTGCCTAGACCCCTGAAATGGTTCCTGACCAAGTTGGTCATCTTTTCCTGCCCCCGCTCCCAATGTAGGACATGGGATAATTGTCGACCTCCTGTCAGAGGGATGTATGCCAGCCAGGCTCTTTCGGTGGGTTGCTCAAATCTTCTCCCTAGTGTGGGGACAATAGCTTGTTGGGCCCATGCCCTGAAGCATGGACAGCGCAGAGGATCCACAACCACTTCTTCTCTTCTAGGGGCCAGGCCCCTCTCATTCTCCTCCTTCACTTCAGCAGGCTTAGAGTGGTAGCAGTCTTGCGCCTTGTGGCGAACAGGTTGGATCCTCTTGGGAACCCACACTTGTTTGAAGATCTTTGGCCTTGGGGCCAGCTTCTTCTGGTCATGGTGACCAGCTTCTTCTTTTTCTGCCCTTCTTCCTGATAGGGCCTGGAAAGCATTGCGGGTTGACACAGTAGTGACCACCTGATCTAGGATTGCTTGGGCTTCACAGCCGTCCAGGAAGATCCAGACACCTCCAATCAGAACAGATTTCCAGGACACTAAGAGTCATCCGATCATAGGGACAGTAATTCTTCTATGGGAATTCCTCTGTCGTGGATTCCCGAGCTTGTTGTAGTAAGCAGGGTGAGCCCCCTGAGCTACATGGTGCACCATGCAACTCATCAGTTGAGTTCAACTTGTCACCGGACTCTTGCAGCTTCGAGCGTTGTAAGCCCTTGTCTTCACGCCAGCCTCTCCCTCGATCGATTCTGGGAGCTAGACGTCTAGCACGTCGGTGAAGGCCACACCCAAGAAGTTGGGGAAGCCGACCACCAGGGGAAAGTAACCAAATGTTGTCGGTACCGCCAGGTACCCAGTAACAGCATGACTGGCCATGACCTCGGGGCCAAAAGTCAGTGTAGCAAATCCAGCAGCGATCGTCATTCTTTTTCTGTAAACATAGAACAAGCAAACAATTAGCAATCTTTGGGAGGGCCTCGAGGCCCATATATCTTGGCAAAGAGATGAAAGGAGACACGGGTCCCACCGGGCGTGCCAGACTTGTTTGATGGTTTATTTTATTTCTGGTATTTTTTTATTTATTTAGGTCGATTAAGCAATTAATTAACCCATAATTAATTGACTGGTTGACCGCATAGGCGTGCCAGCCACATGAGTGACAGATTTGTTATGTGCACAATCTGACCCTTATTGGGCGAGAGTGAGATTCGTGTCGGGACCAGCAGTCCACTATACCATAAAGGCTATGGCGTTAATTACATCCCCCACAAGGAGGGAAGACCTTTGATTAATTACTAAGATAGTGAGCCATCCGAGGGCAAAAATGAGATGCAAAATAATGCACATGACGAAGTCACATGGAATGATTCATTTATCATGCCGAACAAGCGTGGTTTGTTAAGTTGGAACCCTCGGTCACGTCTTTTCCAGTGGGAGAGAGAGAGAGAGTGAGAGGCGAGTGATTTTTTTTTTTTTAACCTTGGTTGGGGCCTCTACTCTTAACTGACTCATTCCGTGTCACGGTGAATTCGAGTCACGATATGGTATAAGCCGGCCCGAGTTATTAGAAAGGCGTAATTGGGCAAATCAGCATGAGTCGAGTTAACTCATAACTTATCAGGATGGATCTGAGTCGGCACATCTTAACAAGCAAGCAAACCTTATTTTTGACACCGTCATGTCTCCTCAGATGGTACGTGTGGTCGTACAATTATTTCTTCTATCCTAGCAGGTTTTACAGTATAAAAATGTCATCCATGTGAATGTGGAGGATTGCAGCTCGTGCCAAATTTCTTATGCTAGAGTAGACTTTTAGATTAAGCCATTTGACTGCCGCTTTGCACCTGCCGACTCAAAAGCAGGGTAAAAACAGTTAGGGCAGAGGGTCTTTGCTTGCATGGCAGCTTTTTCTTTAGCATTTGCGGAAGAGAATGTGAAAGTGAAAGAGATCTCCATCGTCACCTTGTGCACAGCTTTTATGATAAGCTAATCTTACGTCCCCTTTCTTTTTCTTATTTATCCGTTGGCAATATAGACACAACTGGGCAAGAATAATCCACCTCTATTTCAAATCGGTAACCGTGAAGAACAAAGTAACCGGCCGACCACCTTTGCCTTTCCTCTCTCTTGGGCTAGAATCTCAAGATGTAGAGAGGATTACCTTACCCATGGCCACGCACGAAGGGCTTTTACATTCTTACCCATTGTAGAGGTAGGAAAGTGTTCCCTGAATCTCCTACCACATTTTTAAGATTTACTTGTTGGGTAAGAGTAGCCGGTCTCCCAAGAAAACCTGCACCACTAGACGACGTCGTCAGAAGGAGTCCTGGGTGTAATCTCAGAGGACAATCCTCCGATACTTAAGTCAGAGACGTATATAAGTGAAGAGAAAGAGAGTTAGAAGAAGAGGGGAGTAAGAAAGAGAAACAGAAGAGTTTGAGTGGAGGGAGGAATACTCGGAGAGTGCTCGGAGAGACAGGGAGAGAAGAATCACAGAGAGACCTCCCTAACTCTACTTCTCAGATGCAGATTCCTTCATGGGGAGCTTCTCCTTCATCCTTGGAGTAGAGTTCTTGTTGGCTTGAGGTTGCCTTTCTCTCTCTCTGTATGCCTCTAGACGCGAGTGCCTGGAGGTGTATGGGCGTGTATCTGTCCATGGGCATAGTCCCTAGATGTCGTAATCGGTCACCCCTCTCTGGGTCCGGCTGGGGATTTATTTATAGGGGTTGTTGGGATGCTGGTTGTTCTCCGACTAGAAAATTGTGAAGATCGTGGAGTAACACCTCCTTGATCGTCAAGGGTTGTCTGTTGCTCACTCGCCCATTCCCAGAAGGGAGACTTCGTGGCGGAGATCCCGTTGGCGTGGATGTGACTAAGTCCACGCTGAGAAAAGTCCTATGAAGGCAGTGACAACATTTACCCGTTGGCGAGTTCTACAATGTCCAAAATGCATGCGATAATTTCGCCTGTGGGTTGGCGGATCTTCTTGCCTCAGCTGGGCCATATTGAATGGGTGAGAGGCCGATGGGGCGGTCCATTACGGGCTCGACTGATCTGGGCCATAACGAGCCTGGCTATATTGAGCCGCGCTAGGCCTAGCGATTATTTTCCTCCTCACTAGCCCCCCACTCCCGATCATCGAGCATGCTCGGAGCTTGGGAAGAGTCATCCGAGGTCAGTCGAGGGGGAATGTCTAGAGGAACCTTCTCAGGCCATCTCATTCTCTTGACACATGGGGAGGCCCACTACTGATCGCCTTTCTTGGCGCACAAGGCAGTACTCTGGCATGTCAGGTGACATCGTCATCATCATGGAGCAGTTATTTCGCGCCTAGGGAAATGGGCACAACAGGCATCAGAGAAAGCACTGGTGACAATTGTAGTGGAGGAAGTAGTTGAGCACCTCCGAGACTCCTTCGAATATGGGGAGGAGTTACAGCAACAAGTCGTCACCGTTTATGGGCTAACTAAGGACGCTGCCTTCAAAGACAGGTTGACAACAGCTTTGAAGGTAGTCACTGACGTCACCATAGTCCCTGCACCTAACTTGCGGGCCCCCTCCTCGTCATATGAGACCAAGGACGATCGGTGGGAGGCGGCTTAGGACGTGGAAGCCGAGTAGCCCGAGAGCTAGCAGAGGGAGGTCGGGAGCTGATCATTCTCAGTGACAGCCCCCTGTTGCCTAAGGCCATGCCTGCGAAGGTCATTGCCGAGCAAGATGTCTTCGCCAACTGAGGCATTGCCAGGGAGGATGTTGCCTGATGCATCGCCTTGTTCTGTCTCTTCCTTTCTTTTCCTGTAACTTTCTTGGGCATGCCCAAAAAGGTCTGGCCCCGCTTATAATTTTCCTTCCTTTCGGAAAGAGAAGGGGTCCGTTTCTTCCTTATCTCCTTGGTGACAGGCTAGATTGCCTAATTCTTTTTTTTTGGTGTGTCATGGATGGGGATTTGGACCTCCCCCTGATGCTTGGTCTCCTTTGGGAATGTGGAACGTCGGTTGGGTCTTCTTGGGAAGTAGCAGGTAGTAACAGGCGCGATTCTCGAGATCTTCGGTCTTGTTTTCTGGTGAATGATAAAGGGAAGTAACTCCCCCTGGCCTTCTAGAGAGAATGCCTCCACTATAAATAGGAGGCTCGTGGGGAGCCTTTTGAGTGCGTAGAGTCTCCTTCCATATCTATCTTCTTGAAGCCATGTTGCAGCAAGTTTCTGATTCTTCTCCAAGGGAGCAATCTCCCAAGTGCCTCTGCTCCCATATGGGAGCCTTACTCGGGGCTGGTTAGCCTCCGGTGGTGGACATTGGGAAGGATGACACCTCTGAGGACTACAAGAGGGTTACGAGCAGGGTTACCTTCAAGGCTGGAGGGATGCACTAGCGACGTTTCCTCGCTTCACTCTGACTAGGGATTGTTGGGGCCCTCCTCTTGCTCGTACAACCTTGAAGATGACGACTGATGCCCCTCGTACCCCTTTTGTGAATCATGTGCCCTCAAGGATACTTGTGAGTGACCACAAGATTCACGCCAAAAGGGACAGATTGGAAGCAGCTTATCGGAGCCCCTTTTCCCCTATAAATAGGGACCCTTCTCATCCAAGTTTGATAGGGAATGTGCATGGAAAAAAGGCAAGAGAAGAAAGAGGAGAAGCTGATGAGCAGAGCAGTGTGCAGAGCAAGAAAAGAGTGAGTGAGAGAACAAGAGAAAGAAAGAAGAGTGGTTCCGGTTAAAACAGAGTGCTGGAGAAAGCTTGAGAGGAAGAAGAAGAGGGTGGGAGAGTGCTTACTCTGACTTCTGGATCAGGTCCAAAGTCAGACTCCCTCATTCGAGAAACACATTCCCCTCTTCTGTCTCTGAGTTCCTTAAGTTCTTTTCTTTTTTCTTTGAAGCTACACTGTAAGCTGTGAATCAGCAGAGCAAGCTATGGTGCTCAGCTAGCGAGGGTGTTCCTCGGACAGTAAGCTGTGAGGCTTAGCTATGTGTAGGGATTTCTATCCCCGAAGTTGTGGATCAACGGTGTTCAAGCTGTGAGGCAGCAGTAAGCCACACTCTAGTTAGAGTGTGGGGTGGATGTAGGTGAAAATCAAATCACCTAAAATCGATGTCCAGTGTGTTTGTTCTCATGTCTTGTGTGTTTGCATTCCATCTTCACGTTGGTTAGATGTATGCTTAGGATCGCCCAAGTCATGCATGCGTTTCATTGTCTAAACTGGTCATCAGGTTTCTGTGCTTAAGTCAAGCATCCAGTGGATATATAAAAAGGGGTGGCTGGAAGGATAGGTTACCACCTATCTGAAATTCTGCCTCTTGCGTGAGGAGAGCCTCCGCCAGGTGCCTCATCTAGATGTTAGACTATTGGTTGATGCATACAGAGATATGCTTCTTTGTCTAAGTCATTGTTGTCAGTTTGGCTTTGTTTTTCCACACCTATTACAATATCTTCTTGAGTGTCATTAAAAATTAGGGTAGATCTATTCACCCCCCTCTAGATCTGTGTTAACCTGTGCACACCCATCCTATGTGTTTCTTGGAGTTCTCTCTGAAAAGTGGTCACATCAGTGACTCCCCACTAGTCGTAGCCTTCCAACACGCGTGTGGTCCCACCAGGGAGTGGTGGCGAGGCTTACCCGAGAGAGACGATTTTTAGACTGGTTACCGTAGGGCCCCACGACTTACAGCCAGAGTCTGGCTGAGGGGAAAACCAGTCAGAGACCTGACCTAGGACGCATGGTCAGTGTGTGCACACGTGGTTAGGGGCAGTGGACACACGCTGACGAGCGCGACCCCAGCTAGTTCTTGTTCTATGGTTACTTGTACGTTGTTCTCATTCCGCCTGGGGCGACGAGGGGGACACCTGAGGTGCGGTCTAAGATGTCAGGAGATGCATCTGACCTTGCTTCTAGTGGGTGGTACTCCTGTCTTTGTTAGTGGTTGACTCTTCATTTTTACCGTGACGTGTGTCTCTATTTTCACACCGTGAGACCGGTGTCAGTAGTAGTAGGGCCTTTTCATTTATTTATTCCCATTGTACTCACCTGTAGCTGCTTGTGGCGCAGTTTCTCATCTTGTGAGGTAGGGGTCCGAGTGATCCCTACCGAGCCTTTTGTTATGAGGCTCATTCCCTACGTTTTTTCGCGTTTCAGGTGAGACGAGACTTCAGAGGAGCGCGACTGAGGCTCCACGTGGTTCTAGTGCCCAGGGTTAGTTGCCAGTTGCTAGAGCCAGGGTATGCCCCATGTAGTTGTACTTTTCTTTCTTGACTGTACTAGATGTGGACTACTGTTGTGTTATTAAACTGTTGTTGTATTGTGGACCATGTAATTTGCTTAATGTTAATTCTATTTCTCACTTATTCATAAATCGTATATTTTTACAATTATTTTAGATTCTCGTGTACTTCCACATCATCCCTTTAACCCTTCCGAGTCTTCGGACTCGGGGGTGGCGATTCAAGTTTCAGACTATCGGGCCTTTCTCGGTATTCAGATCTTAGGTCATTACAAGTTCCATGATCAGAAAGATCAGCCTCATCTCCATTGGATGCACAACCATCAAAATACTCCTTGGACCCAGCAAAGGAAGGCAAAACAGATAGTGAGACCATGGGCTTAGACCCCCTGAAATCCCATGAAGGCAAGAGATCATAAAACCAACCAAGTGGGTAATCTGAAAAATAACCTTAAGGAAAACATCAAACCCACACACAGAAATCAAATCTGGATACCTAAAGATCTGATATCATGTTTAACTGAATTGAAAGATAGATTGGGACCCAAATATACCTGGGTTTCAAAATTCTTGGCTTGATCTATTTTTGCAGGAATGCCTTGCAGTTGTACACAACAAGTGATATCTAGACAGCGCCTGCTCAAGGCACATGACCAGGAATAGAGCCAAATTCTCCCTGTTGGTTGAAAAAGAGACTGGACATGTCACCTTTGGAGGTAATAACAAAGGGAAGATACTTGGAACAGGTAAGATAGGTAAGTACTCCTCCAACTCAATTGAGAATATTTTGCTTGTTGAAGGTCTAGAATACAATCTCTTAAGCATTAGCCAGTTGTGTGACAAAGGGCATAAGGTGATGTTTGACTCACAGATATGTAGAATCATGGAGCCTAATTCTGAAACAGTAAAATTCACTGGCAAGAGAGTCAACAATGTCTACATGGTAGACTTAGATGATTTTACACACAAGAATGTATGCCTTATTGCAAAAAGGGATGACTTGGTGTCACTGTGGCATCGTAGACTAGGTCATTCTAGTTACAATGTCATGCATAAACTGGTTAAGCACAGCATGGTAAGAGGTCTGCCTGAAATTTCATTCAAATAAAACACCAAAATCTGTGCAGCATGCTCCCAAGGGAAATAGACTAGAAAATCCTTTAAAAGCAGAATAGAAAATCAATCAACCAAACCATTAGAACTGGTGCATATGGACCTTTTTGGACCTACTCAGACTACTATCCTGAGTGGGAAAAGATATGGTTATGTTTTAGTGGATGATTTATCTAGATTAATTTGGGTATTCTTTTTGTCTCTTATAGTAATTGGCATCTTATTTAACTATCTTTAATTGTTCAGATAATTGTACAGCTTTATTAATTGTTGTTTCTTCTAGCATTGCATACTTAATTATTTTTATATGTTTAGTTGCGAGGTAGGATTCTGCGTGAACCCTAACGAGTCTCTATTGTGAGACTCACCCCTTCCTTTTCCAGGTGAGTAGTAGTAGCCATCAGCAAGTGCTTCTCGTGCTTTTGACGGTAGGTTGTAGGTGCCAGCAGTGATCTGTTAGTTGGTCTGTCTTTTCTTGTCCTTTTGGCCGGGGTATGCCCCGTGTAGTTGTTTATTTTGACTCATGTACAGTGTTGGACTTGTAGTGGTGGATCTAGACTATTGTATAAATATATCACTCTGATGTTGTAAATTACTTCCGCTTACAGTGCTTAAAGTGTTTAAAGTTTAAAATCTTTACTTTAATCTATATTACGCTTGTAATTCCAATTCGTTATGCATCTCCTCAACCAATCCTCCCAACCCTTACGGGGCCTCATCAGCCTCTTGGGTGGCATCTCCGAGTTCTTCATATCGGTTTATCGGTATCCGGATCTCTGGGTCATTGCAGTTGGTATCAGAGCGGTGTTGTGGTGATGAATAAGGAATTGAAATTGCTCTAGTCTAGAAAAAGTCCATGTGTACTACTACTGCTAGCTTAGGTTGTTTTCCATGATTACTTATAGTTCTTGTGTCGTTGTGTCTCTTCTTAGATTAAAATGCCGCCTAGACAGAGAGCTCATGTTCCATGGGAAGAGAGTGGTACTTCGCCTCATCCAGCGAATGTTCAAGAGCAAGGCCGTATTGATCCTGCTCCTGGTGAAGAATTGCCTCAAGGTGGTCATGGTCAAGTTTTACAAGAATTTCTTCTATTCCACCCACCAACATATGAAGGGCAAGCAGATCCGGATGTAGCTAGGGTTTGTTTGGATGTGACTGAGCGTGTGTTCCATTCTATGGATTGCACTGAAGATGAGAAGGTGATGCTAGCTACATTTTAGTTGCAGGGTGCAGCACTCGTGTGGTGGACCACGGAGTGGGAAGTGACTTTTAAGTCTCATGCTCTTCGGCTAATTACTTGGCAGGAGTTTGTCACATCGTTTGAGTGTACATACAGTCTAGCTTATCACCGAATGGACAAAATGTACCAGTTCATGAAATTTGCTCAAGGCGAGATGACAGTTTTGCAATATCGAAACAAGTTTATGGAATTGGGACAGTATGCTCCTCATATTCTCATTGATGAAGGGCTAAAGACTAAGCAATTTCTGCGTGGTTTGAAGGCAGAGTTAAGGCAACCTCTCATTGCAACCAGAGTGGCAGAGTTAGGTGTGGCTTATCAGGCAACTGCAGCATTAGAGTTGGACATGGCAAGATCTCGAGGGCAAATGCAAGCTAAGCCAGTGTAGCAAAGTGTGCAGCATCAGCAGGCTAGTAGTCAACCAAGTGTGACAGGGGTACCATCTGCTATTCCTTCAGCTAGTGGTACTTCCTCCATGAAATCCAAGTTCAGACCGATGTTTAGGAAATTGAAGAAGTAGTATGATCGGCAAGCTTCCTCTGGTACCGTGCAAGAAGTAGCACCCTCTTCTTTTCAGCAACGGGGATCGGTGGCTAGTCAGCCGTGACCATGTCCGAGATACGGTGGTAGCAATTTAGGTAGATCATGTTCGATGCCCGTGGTGTATTTTTGGTGTGATCAGGTGGGAAATGTGGTTTGTGATTGTCCATTGAGGCCGAAGTAGCCTGTTCAATTTTCATTGTTTTCACAACCGCAACAGTTCCGACCTCCACCACCACCACAATGGCAATAGTTTTCTCAATCTTCAGTATCGTCATCGCAGTAGTCTATTATAGCTGGTAAGAAACAAAAAGGAAGAGTCACGCATATGACTTGTTATGAAGCAGTTGCATCCCATCTTGTGGAAGGTACTATTACGATTTATGGTTATGCAGCTCGTGCTTTATTTGACTCAGGTACTTCTCATTCATTTATTTCTAAAGATTTTGTTGCTTGTATTGAGGAGTTGACATTTGAGATGCCTTGCGAGCTAGTTGTTGAATTGCCTTCTAGGGAGATCATGTATACTCCTTTTTGTCTTGATAAGACTCCTCTAGTGATTGGGAATCATTAGATGCCAGCTAGGTTATATGCTTTATAGCTGGTAGATTATGATGTTATTCTGAGCATGGATTGGTTAGAAGCTTATGAAGCTGTGGTTGACTATAGAACCAAAAGGATTTACTTTCAGCTATTGGGGAAAGTGACATTTTATTTCCAAGGTATTCGGCCGCGTACTTCTCGTTTACTTATTTCTGCTATTCGAGCCTGTAGGTTACTTAATGCTGGTTGTTAGGGATTCTTTACTTCTGTGGTTGCTGTTGAGGCACCATAGTCGGAGATAGGTGATATTCCTGTGGTTTGTGAATTTCCTGATGTCTTTCCTGATGAGTTGTCAGGCTTACCTCCACAGCGAGAGGTTGAGATTGTGATTGAACTAATTCCAAGTACGGCACCTTTATCAAAGGCACCTTACCATATGGCTCCTGCAGAACTGAAAGAATTGAGAGCACAGTTATTAGAGTTGTTGGAAAAAGGCTATATTCATCCTAGCTTTTCTCCATGGGGTGCTCCTGTGTTATTTGTGAAGAAGAAAGATGTAAGCCTGAGGCTATATATTGATTACCAATAATTAAATCAGGTGACTATAAAGAATAAGTACCCTTTGCCCAGGATCGATGATTTATTTGACCAACTTCAGTCAGCCAGTATCTTTTCACAGATTTATCTTCGATCTGGTTATTACCAATTGAGGATTAGAGAATCTGATGTGGAGAAGATTACCTTTAGTGCAAGGTATGGTCATTATGAATTTTTGGTTATGCCATTTGGGCTAACCAATGCTCTAGCAATATTCATGAACCTAATGCACATGGTGTTTCATCCATATTTGGACCAATTTATGGTGATCTTTGTGGATGACATTTTGGTCTATTCTGGTTCTGAGGAAGAGCATGTTCAGCATTTGAGAGTTGTATTGCAGGTGTGCATGCCTCTATCGATCGCGCGTCCATCGCGGTGGTGGTTTTCTTTCATCTGAAGGAGGGGGTCGCTGCGAAGGAAAAACACAGTAGTTCCAATCGACCCTCCTCTTGTTCTCCTCACTCCATTCCACCCCTTTCTCCCCTCTCACCAATCTATGTCTCAGAGGATTCTGACTCTGCTCGCTGCATTTATGGTATTGGAAACAGGCTGTGGCGTCGCAAACGCGCGATCCCTTCTTTCCGGCCCCATACTTTAAGTCGGGAGAGCGTTCATCTATCCCATTCTTTCAGAAGGTATATGATCAACTGCCTGCTTTCTGGTTCGACCCAAAAACGCCGAATCTCTCTTCAACTTGTAACTTCGCAGTGAGGGGCTGCGACATATCACTGAATTCTTCTCTGCCTGTGGCAACAACAACAGGTGGTGCTTGTGGACACTGGCCCTTGTTTTGGAATTGAATGGCCAGCAACTCACAGCCATCGGGGCCACAGGTAATCGTCGAGGCTACGGATGCTTATGGTGTTACCTTATTTTTTGATTGTCTGCACTGGACGCTATCGGGGTTAAACTGAGATCCTTATTTCCGCTTTTGCTTCTGCAACAGCCCCTTCGCCCCCCCGTAGTGGGATCCTCCGCAGGCCCTCCTCTTCAGAATTTCGGGCCGCCTATGTCGATGCAGGTGATAAAGCAACTCTTTTTTGGATGTTACAGGTTCCTATATAGTGCCAACTCTTCGTTATTGCTATGGATTCTGATGTCTTCTGTTTCGCTCATATACCAGTTTAGACCTGTTGTCCCGGCTCAGCAAGCTCCCCAGCAGTTCATGCCACAAGCTCCCCAGCAGTTCCCTCAGGTGGGACCACCCATGCCAAATCTTGGGATGCCACCTGGTCAGCCAAAGCTACCACAGTTCTCCCAGCCTGGCCAGCAACTACCCCCAAGGCCAGTTCAACCAGTTCAAGGCCTCTCTGCGTCGCAGCCTATGCCGATGCCATATGCCCAGCCCGGCAGACCTGTCACTTCTGGGGCAATGCAACCACAACAAGGCATTCAGCCAGTGACTAACCACGTGCCTGTTTTGGGTGGGCCAGGAATGCCCTACAATGTCAACTCGTCATACACTGTAGGACTTGAATGCAGGTTGAATTTTGTAGGAACTGTGAGTTGATTCCATCATCTTACTCTTGCTTTTATTTTTGGTTTGTTTGATTGCAGTTCGCAACATCTTATGGGCAGCCACAGAGTGGTATAGGTGCCCCCACCCAGTATCAGTCAATCCTCCAAATGCTTGCACCTGCTGCTGCTGGCGGGGGACAGCAACCTTGGCCATAACTAGGGGTTCAGAGTGCACCTCTGGCTACGCCTATGTTGCAAACTAGCCAACAGCCTCCTGTCACAACTGCTACTGCTTTGGAATAGGCAGATTTTGCATTTTATGTTGTTAATGACTTGGAAATGGCCCAGTCATTGGAAGCATTGGTGAGGTTTTAATTCTGTAGCAGATGATCTTGACATCAACAATTTGGACAGAGCAGCCATTCAACACTTGTTCAAAAGACTTCTACTACCACACAGATGTATTTTCTTCATCTTCTTTCGCCTTTGGCTTGTTTTTGTTATATTTAGAGATAAGTGTAGGAGCAATGGTCTTTCCTATGCTTATAATGAGCGGTTCAAAATACGTAACTTTGTAAAGTGTCTCCCAATACAAAGCACTACTGTATCAGACGAAATTTATGTACTCTTTTTAATTTAAATGAATAAATGTGTATAATTATTTACACTTTTTCTCATTTGTCTGAAATGGATTTTACAATGGAGGGGGATGGACACCGAGCTAGCGGGAATGTTACAGTATGTGACGCTGGAGTGTCGGGCATCTCCGATGATGCATGTATTTTTATGCAGAAATGTTAATGCACAAACGTTGCAACTATTTAACGGCTATTTGATTTTTTTTATAGTTAAGTTTTTTTAAAATAACTATTATTGATATTATAAAATTTGAAAAGATTTGTTATTTTTTTAAAATAAAATTCACATTTAAACAATCTGACGAGAGGGTCAAATAAACGAGAGAGGCAACAAAGATGAGAGAGATGAGCTCGGTTAGGTGTTCACAGAGATGAGAAAAATATATTGTCAATAATAAATATATTATTAAAATATTAAAATCTTTCATGAAAATATCATTAGATTTACTAATTATATTTTAATAGTGACATAAGATTTAACTACGTGAGTGTTTATCTGCTTACCAAATATCTATTCTTTGGCAAATGATTAAATTGTTAGCAATTTATTAAGAATAAATAATATATTCCATAAAAATAATTTACCATGCAAACAATAATATTTTGATACAAATATCAATACTAATACTAATTACAATTTAAATGTTAAGAAATAATTTAATAAGTTAAAATGTGTGTGAGAGAGAGGGTGAGTGGCGAGAGAGAGAGAGAGAGAGAGAGATTAAAAAACTTAAAAAATATAAAAGAGAGGGTCAAATATGACATTTGAGTTAGACTTATCCCTTTTTTAACCCACTACTTATCAAATTACACTAGATTAATGATAGTTTAAACTACCTCCTTAGTTTCGGGCTAACTCCACCCTTATCAGATCAAAGATGAATTAACCCTGGACTAACTCAAGTAGATTGAGTTAGTCTAGTCTAACTCTAACTCCTTATCAAATTGAAGCCTAAAGACTAGCATGGATTTTGAGAGGCTTCACAGGTTCAGGTTTGAGCAAGTCTAGCTCAGGGAAGCTAATTTCTTGGAGACTATCACTGCTGCCTGGAACGTTCTAGAGGCAAGCCCCATTGCTATGGGTACTTTGGTGAGGAAATTGAAGCATACTGCGCAGAATTCTCCACGCTTTGGGAGCAAATACCCCCCCCCCCCCCGAGAGGGTGGCCAAAAATAGGATTCTTTAGCATCTCGCGGGCTTGGATAGCTTGGAGAAGACAAGCCTTATGGATGAGAAGGACATGACTTTGAGGGACTCCTTGAGGAGTCAGTTTGATTACTTACTGGCTAGAAAGGAGATTTACAACGCCTTCAAAGGCCAGCCGCCCAGTCTCCAGTCCCAGTATTCCGACTACGACGCCTCCAACAGCCAGCCGGCCAGCCCAATTCCAGTTCTAGTTCCAATGCCAGTCTCTAGTCCCAGTATCCCGACTACAACGCCTTCAAAGGTCAGCCGCCCAGTTCCAATCCTAGTCTCCAGTCCCAGTACCCCGGCTACAACGCCTTCAAAGGCCAGCCGCCCAGTTCCAGTCCCAGTCTCCAGTTCCAACTTCCAACTACAACGTCTTCAAAGGCCAGCCGCCCAGTTCCAGTTCCAATTCCAGCACCAATCTCAATGCCAATTCCAGTCTCCAACTCCAGTTGTAATTCCGGTCCCAATTCCAGTCCCAGATCCAGTTCCAACCTCCAGTCCTTGTCCATGTCCTAATTTCTAGCTGCAATGTCTTCGCCGGCCACCCGGCCAGCCCATCTCTAGTTCCCCAGACCAAAGTGAATTGCATTTCCGACTAACAACATGTCAAGTGCCGGTACACTGCCACTCAGCCTATAATCGACACACTCCAGAATCACCCCAGTGGCCTTAACCGCATAGACCATCACATCCGTACGGGTCTATTCTGGCCCTCCCCAGTAACATAGGCTCTTACTCTTCAAAGGGTTAGCCCCAACACCCAGTACCCTGTCCCAGTACCCAGCACTCAGTTCCCAGTACCCAGCACTCAGTTCCCAGTACCCAGCACCCAGCACCCAGTTGCACCATCCTCCATCCTTAGTCCTCTGTTCCTGCACCCGAAATCAGGATACCCAGTTCCCTGTCACTCATGCAAGCACACAGTAAAAGAATCAAGTATGACTAACAATAAGTGGTCGCCAGTTCATACCCACAACACTGTTCCACAAGAAAAGGGGTGGGACAACTCAGCAAATAATAAAAGTCCGACAAGTTGTCATTAATACTCTGTAAAAGGAGCCCAAGACATGTTATTAGGGTGACAAAATGCATACAATCTGGGTAACATAACGAAAAAGGGAAAAGCATGTACAATCAAATCCCAGAACGACTCCCCTCCAACGTTGCCAAACGAGAGTCAGCTGCTGCGAGCTCTGCCTCCAGAGTAGACAAGAGCTGAGCACTAACCTCAACCGTAGTCTCGGCCATCTACCACTCAGCTCTGGCACGCTCTACGACCAACAACTGCTCCTCCAAGGTCCTCCTCAAGGCCTCAACCCAGTCCTCTACCTCTCTCAGCTGGACAGCGCGATCTCGGGAAAGCGACGCGGTCGCCTCGACATGGTCCCTCTGCTCGGCTACAACCGACACGAGTCAGGCCCGCTGCTCCTGCACCTCTCGGATGGCTGCCAGCCTCCAAGTCCTCTGCTCCTGAGCCTCACGAAGTCGTAGGTACTCTGCCCAGATCCCGACTAGCCCGGACATCCAAAGCTAGCATGGGAAGCCAAGGGCGTGGTAACCCTGAGTGCACTCTGTCAGCCGCTGCCTCAGACCCTCCGGAGAAGGAAGGGGGTTGCCCTGTAGGTAACCTCGAGCTCGCTGGAGCAAGGAGGCACCCACGCTCACTTCCAGTAACGGCTCTGGCGGGGAGGCAGACGTAGGCCACTCAATCCCCAAGCTCAGAGAAGAGTCACCTATCTCGACCAACACACTAGTAGAGCCTGCATAGTCCCAGCAAACACAAGGAGAAAATAAGCAATACATGAAAAACTTCCCATGATAAGCAAGGTGGAAAACCTGAGAAAAATACTTAGCTCTTACCCAGTGCAAGTCCCGTTGTGCCTGCGGTGTCACCCGCCGGGGTCAGGGAAGGCAACCTCTCCTCTGTGCCTGCGGTGTCACCCGCCGGGGTCGGAGAGGGTAGTGACTCCTCCACGACCCAGTCGTCTCCAGCAACTAAGGGTGGGACGGGAGACTCCTCTCGGCCGCTCTCATCAGGGGCCGACGCGCACTCTTCTCCTGACTCCAGCACTATATATACAACTCGAAAGCATCAGCACTCTACCATAACACATAAACAAATGCCAAGTAGGGGGAGGGAGAGACCCCCACGTACCTCCAGAAGTAACCTTCATTCCAGCCCTCTTGGCAGAAGAGACAAGAACCGTAATCTCCACTCTAATCAGAAAAAGAACAACTGGTTCAACACTAAGTGGAACAATAAAAGAAAACTCAACTGGCAATCAAACATGGGTGTCCACCAAATCAAATTCAACAAATTCAGAAATCAGAATACAAGACTACAATTTGATCCATATTTTACCAAACTTGTCTGCCATACTTGTAACCGATCAGGACACACAAGCAAACAATATTGATTTAGCCATAAAATCAAATCATTCAAGCAAGTATGAATTCCAAAATGTTTACTGCATGCCTTCAATGATCAATGTGGACCCAAATTTACTAGGGTTCCAAAAGTTTCTGTCTAATTTGTCTTGTGCAAGAATGCCTAACAGCTCACCACAATCGATGGTACTTGGACAGTGATCTAGTTGAAAAATCACAACAGTAATAGGCAAACCTCTTGTTGTGCAGGAGCAAGTGGCCCCTTCAGGGCTTTTGCGATTAAATCCCTAATAGCAGCCCCTTGCCTGGTGAACTTCAACATGTCATAATCCCATAAAAGCTCATGATGTTGTCCGTGTTCAGCCAGATAAACTATAAGGTAATTGAAAAATGTTCAAAATTATCAAGAAGAGCATACCAGAATGAAACCCCAAAAAATGAAAATGAACATCAATTATAAATATTGTTACCTCTCCGTCAAGATTTGGGAGCTTAGGTGAAGGTGGCCTCATCCAATGGGGATCTAATCCTTCCGAAGACAAGTTCTGCAGCAACCAGGATATAGCACTATATCCCCAAATCCAATTCTAGGGGAAAATCAAACCTGAAGAGTTCCTAAACAAGCATGAACTTATAGATATACGATAGCTTATAACATTTTAAATTCCAAAGAGAGCCACACTTTGCTGAATTTGCATCACAGCTAGAGAGTACATCTGGGTCTGCTATAACATTTTTGATAGCAACATTTCTGAAAATACTGCCATAGGGTTCTGACTACGCTTTGAGTCTAGTCCTGTAATTTCGAGACTTTTCTTTCTTTTTGTGTTAATGTAAGTTGCGTCAATAAAGTGTAATAATGGTATTTTGATATTAATAAAATTATAGTTTTTGTCATTTTCTGATCTTATCGTGTCTTTTGTGGTTTCACGCCCTAATGTGAAAAATCGGAATACAACAGTTATAATCATTCATGACAATCAGAGCAATAACGAAAATAAATAAATACAAGAGATGAGGGAAAAATAATAATAACAGCCAACTTTATTAATCAACAAAGTACCACTTCCTCCAAAATTTTAAACCGACTTCTTACATAATGACCCAATTAAAATAAGCTAACCGAACCATAAACTTTCACATAGATGCAACTATATGATTGACACATTCTACACTATGATGGCCACACGGCATGACTTCTAACTAGCTTGCTCTAAGCTTTTCACTCGCGCCCATCCCCATTAGTTTGCGCACCTTCATTAGAACTACTTGAAAGGGGTGGAAAAATTAGGTGAGCGAACGCTCAGTAGGTTCTATAATAGGCAATGTATAAGTGATGAACCAGTTAATAATGTCAAAAACATCAAACAATTAAATAATGCTGGAAGCAGTTAGCGATAGCCACAAAGAAAAGATATGAAAGCATGGAATAGCAAAGTATAACAATATTCCACGAATTGGCCGTAACAAGGACGCAAGTGTAGCAAGTCATGTAGAGTTAACATTTCATGTAGGAATGAATGTCATAGACAACACGCTAGCAAGTACTTGGTGCAATGTCACACCTTATCATTACAAACTCCCATGGGCACAAGTACTTTCAGACGCTCCTCTCAGGACCAGACTGGGCCCTTTATGATGCATTGGCATTGAGCGATGGATCAAGATCCCAAGTAATATCTAGACATTGATCTATTTCAGTGAAGAATTCTAAGGTTAAGCTCAAGTAACCAAGCTCTAAGAACATGGGTCATTCCATAGTAGGAATCTCGAATGGTAAGTCATAAAAATGTGACTTGGAAGCCAAGATTCATTAAAGGGGTCGTGAAAAGGACTGGATAGTAGCTTGAAGGGCTATCCTTTGACATTGCTGCTACATCACATGAAAATCATAGATAATAGGAAATCCGAAGAAGGTCGCGGTCCGCACAGGACTGCTATAGTGAGGTAGCGGTCTAGAGAAAACTGCTATCCAATGGCAACCAGGTGGGGCTTGTGTTGACTCACAGGTAGGCGGTGTCAAGTCACTGAATAGGGTGGATGCTTGTGGTCCTCGTAGAACTGTGGCCTTGAAGTCACAGTTAACGAACAACTGCTAGCAGTAAGAAAGCAAAAAGGGCCTGCGTCGACTCAATAAATCAGCGGGTCGACGCACAACAAGGTAGGGAATAAGAACGCGATTCATGGGGAGCCGCGGTTTACCGGTGGCAGTCCAAGGAGAGCCGCTACCAGGTCAGGTAAGGCATAAGTCAAGGTTCAGTCGACTAGTCAAGGTCCTTAGTCGACCTGGGGCATGACTGGACTGAAACATGGTTCAGTCTACATGACCACAGTCAATTGAGGGGACATGGGTCGACATAAACAAGGCTGGGTTGACTTGGAACAAGGATCAGTTGACTGGACAAAACTGGCGCACAGGCCAGAGCCGAAATAGAATGCAGTCAATCTCTGGCCGCTACCTCATGGTAGTGGTCCTCGTAGGGCTGCATCCTGGACGAGACTGGGCAGAACTTAGTCACAACATCAGACTTCCCAAAATGAAATCTGATCGAGTCGGTGGGTTCACGCTTTTAGGGTACAACCTGCTCGACGTCCTAGTGGGAATTTCAGGCTCATGGAGTCTTACAGAGGCCTCGTGATAGCGCTCCTAGATCGACAAAAGGAATATCCGGTGGAGAGTCCCAAGTATCATAATAATTGAAGGTGTGAAAACGTAAAAAATGGGAGTGAACGGTAAGCCATTACCACCGGAGTGTCATGACCCTTAAACAAATCCTAGCATTACTTAGAACAACATGACTATAAGTTGAATTGATGCCGTAAAATTTCAATTTTTTATAGAACCAATTTCAGATGAACAAGTTCACGAGTTTAATCTACAGTTTAGTGAGATGGCATGGAAGAAAGTAATGTCAAGAACAATAACATATTGTAGAGCATGATTAATCATTTTATTCCATGATCCCTAGCCAATTAAGTGCGTTCTTTTAGCCTAACAACATGTTGTCTATCAACACTCGGTAGAACCGAACACAAGAAACTGCGATCTTGCTGTAACTCGTGCGTAGATAGCGGTTAGGAGAGGTCCACTACCTAATGGTAGCGGTCGATCAATGTTTGATTTCTGCCCAGTTTGACTTAGTTCAAAAAAACCAGCCCGCCAGAAGATGGTAGTCTGTTGCACGGCCGCGGTCTCTAGGTCGCGGTCTGTGGTGGGCGACAATCTAGACCTGAGCCTTGCCTTCCGGTGACCCTTGACAGACATCGAGAAAAGCAATTGTAGTGATCGATATACTCAATATAAATTGGACATTTTACTACCAATGGAAAGAGGACATCAAGTCACAATCGATGGTATGCTTTAATTAAAGTTTGGCCTAAGAGAAACTTACCTTTGGAGAAGTTGAAAGGAAGTCGATGCTGGAAACCATAGACGAAACCTCCTCCTAGACTAGACGTTCCCACTCTCAAACACACACGCTGTTGGCCACCTCAGCAAAATGGTGTTCTCTGTAGTATTAGGCTTTGTTTTATAGAGCTAGGGTCACTCCTAGAGACGTGATATGGATGGGGGAGAGACGTGGAGTCCGATGCGCGTGATATTCGCGCTTGATCGGGTCGCGCTGCCTCCTCTTCAAAATTCGACCGCTATAGTTATGGTTTCCACAGAGAAACAAAGGAAAAATGGACCTCTTACATGGGCTTAATGATTGGGTTTGGATTCAGCCCATTCTCGAAGTGGGCTCAAATTTGATCGAATTAGGGTCGTTCTACGAAAACTTCGAGTTTTACCCAAAAACTATTAATTCATGCTCGACTAAATTGTCTTTTGGGATCGTCGTAGGAAGGGCTGTGTTACAATCTAGTGAATAAGAAAAGGTTTAAGAATAAATTGTCAACCTCATTTGTGAGCTATTCTGGGCCATCTAAAACCTTCAGTCTATCTGTCTTTCAATTTACTGCTAAGAATTAGAAAAATAAAAAAAAATCTTAAAGTGTAAAAATAAAATAATGACTTGCAGAAAAAGTCCAAGTACATTCATGCTGGTAGTGTCTCTTTGCATACTAAGTACAATCTTGGTTCATGCATACATACAAATAAAAAAAAGTACCTCATGTTTTTACTGTGGTAGGAATGGTCACTTCATGCATGACTGTAGACTAATGAAACAAGATGATCAAATGATTGGTAAACTTCATGCTAGAGACAGTCATGTTAAGAACAACCATGCTAAAAAACATGTGGTTCAGAATAAGAGAATTGAGTGTTTCAATTGTGGTAAATTTGGTCATGTTGCTTCATATTGTCGGTTTACTCAAAAGAAAAATTCTCATTATGAATATGCTCATTTTACTACATACAGAAATGTCTTTCTTAAAAATAACTCTGCTTCAGCTCGTAGACATTCAATGTGTCAATACTGTGGAAGATTAGGACATTCAATGATAGAATGCTACTAGATGAAATCTGACAATGTTAATGCGTGGAATTCATGGAGAACACCCATTAGAGGTGTAACCAATTGGTCAGGATCGAAGATTTCTTGGGTTCCTAGATATTCGAAATGAGTTTTTGCCAATAGGTGTGCCTTGGTGGAAGACAATAAAAAGAGGAGTTAAATAAAATCAAGGCACTTGAAGGTTAGTCAAACCCTATTTTCTTTTCTTTGTACTGATGTTTGAATAATTCTCTTTGGAGTCTTGTATGTCGGGTCAAATTGAACTCACTGGTATTAGTTGATACTATCCTATCATGCAAGTTATGGTTTTAATTTGAGAATCTGGCGCATGCAATTCCACATGAGCATTTGTATATTGAAGAGTCATTCAATGTCCACATTAGAAGCATTTTCATGTATGACCCTTTGGTATATCAAATGGTACACTGGGAGAAGGGTAGATCATTTCTATCTTGAAACCCACATCATGCATAGAGGCTAGGGCTCTGCCTAGTACCAAGGGTCTAACCTACATGTAATGATAGATGCGATATGAACTTTTTCTGGTGCCCCCAAGAGGTATTATCCCCACCACGCTGAAGGGCGGCAAGGGTTTTGTCCTTGTAAAAGGGCCCTCTTGGGTTAAGAGGTGAAGACATTTATAAGCACTCAGTTGGTTTCTCAACATCCGGTGTGGCATTAATCATGTGACCCTAGGTCCACTACACAAGCCCCCCCTTGAGAAGGCAAGTGAGTGCGAGCTCAGGGTTCCCACAGACGGCGCCACTTTGTAGATGTGAGATGAACCTTTTCTGCTGCCCCCAAGAGGTATTATCCCTACCACGCTGGAGGGCGGCTAGGGTTTTATCCTTGTAAAAGGGCCCTCTTGGGCTAAGAGGTGAAGACCTTCTTTATAAGCACTCAGTTGCTTTCTCAACATCCGATGTGGGATTAATCCTGTGACCCAAGGTCCACTACAGACGCCATTGGTCTGTTGCGTCGACGCAATGTTGAATAACTGCGTTGTTGCTTTGCTGTTGCTACTGTAAGGATTTGTTGTCTATTTTTCAGCTCTATCACCCATTTGTCTCCCCCTTGAACACCTATTTGTCACCCATAATCTCCATTTATCAGCCTTTATCACTATATGTATCTCATGCTGGCTTTTACACTACTTGTCTTGTAGCTTGATCTTCACTGCAGTTCTTCTGATCATCAAATCTTCTTCTTCATGGCTTTTTCAACTTGGGCATGACTCACTATGTGGTGTAGACTTCAAGGTGCAATGTGCGTTGACTTTCATCAATGTGATTTGACCAAGATTAGCAAAAGATCCCTTGCTGCGTCAACTCCATGAACTAACAACATCGACCCCTTGGCCCATCATATGCCTCGTGAACTCACTGTCTACTGCAGAAGCTATTTGTTACCCTTATGTATCAATTTGTCACCTTCTGTCAAACTATTTGTCACCTATATGAGGTTATTTATTACCATTATGGGCTTCAGCTGGCAGGTGACCCTAGCGTCGACTCCATAAGCTGTTGGAGTTGACTCCACTTAATAAAATCTTTTAGACTTAAGTCATTACTGTTGTTGCTGCACTGCTAGCATGAGATCAGCTGAAGTTGTATCAACTGCAGGGTGGCTTTGGATCAAGTTGCTGGAGATGCTAGCCTTAAGAAATTGTTGTGGAGTCGGCTCCAGTTGACCATGGAGTTGACTCCTCTTCATCATTCTCTTCTTTCCTTTAGCGGGCATAAGGCTTCTATCAACAACCTGAGTCTTTCCATGAAACCCATTGCATGTACACATCAAATACATTGCTATGCATATTCAAAACATGGTTGAATCATAATTAATAAAATGGTAATGAGTCATAGTTGGACGTCATCAAAATACTAGAATAACGCATGTTCTACACATGCTCAACATTCTCCCCCTTTTTGATGATGGCAAACTGTGAGTCATTATTTCATTGTCAAAGGCACTTATGATCAACTTAGTTTGTTACAAGATACCAGCAACCATAGATTCTCCCCCTATTGACAAAGGATGACACATATCGGATGACTTATAAGTCTTCTCCCCCTTTGTCACCATCAAAATGGGAAAACAGGAGGGATGACATGAAAAGCTCAAAAAGAAGGAGGTAAGCAGAGCAGGGTGAGATGAACAGTATATCAACTGTAAAAGGCAGCAAGGGTGAATTCTTGAGTGAACAGCACAGGAGTCAAGGTGGATTGCCAAAACAAGACGTGAATAGGCAGTGACCATGACATAGAAGAGGACTTGTGAGATCCAGAAATGTGAAGAGTAGCAAGTCAAGAAGATATAAAATGCAGACCAGAATGTAGGCATTAGTTCCCTTGAAGCATGAATGATTTTCATATTTTTAATGTTTTTCAATTTTTACATTTTCAATGCAATATATGAAAGTGCAGGGATGTGAGCTACTTATATGCGATGGGCTTCTAGGAGGACATACCATGACATGGTAGACCCCCAAGAACCCAAGGTGGTTCAAGTTTAATGAATAAAGCAAATCGGTGAATGGGGAATTGTCCCCTCCCCGGTAATGGATCCATGTATGCAGAGTTCAACGGAATCCAATAGAGTGGAAGAAACACAGTTGGACCTTAAACTAGCAAGGATGTAATATACATACAAGACTCAAAAAGTTCTTACCCTGCCACGGACGGTCATTGGCTAGTTATCATTTGGCGGGCTTCAGGGATTCTCTCCACCGAGCAGGGAGAGTTAATGTGAAGCAATCTCCACCAGGCTAACAGGCCCATATCCGTCCCTGAGGGTTTGAGCGAGAAGGTACCCAGGAGAGGGGCCCTCAGGGCAATTGGTCAAATACCAAGTGTGGCACTCCCAGCGATAGACAAGGCTCAACACAAGAACCAATCGAGCCATGTAATGAATAGAATAAAAACTTACAGACTGTTAGGGACTACACCGATGCCCCTACAACTCATTGAGAGGAGTGAAAGGGCATACAAAGATTTTCCATAATTAGTTCATTCACCTACTCATTATTAGCGTATCATACACACATTCACAGACACCCTCATTGCTTGACCATTTCATAAATACTCTGCGCACATTAGAAACACACGGTGGGAATCGGTGGATCCCAAGGAGGGAAGATTGCTGTTGCCCAATTGCGCATGGCCATTGGCCATTCGGTGAGTGGGGCTTCGAACAAGAAACCACAAATCCCCGACCGATCACAGGGCATCGTAAATGGATGTAGCCCTTACAGGGCCCCCTTACGATCGGGATGTGGTTCTGGTTGCTTAGTAGAGGTGCTAAGATTCAGAGGAAATGACATAATGAGCAAAGAAAAATCGAGGAACTGATATAAACATTCAAAATGTAGATACACAATGCAAAAGATGAGAGACCCAGAAACTTCTCATTTCATTTCATTAGGAACAAAGGGTACAAGAGAAACAATGCTATTGAGGTTGTTTCGATAAATTCATCACCTTCATTGTTTCACGGGCTCTGAGCTGACTCAGATGGAGGCTTGACGCCCCCCACTACCTCGGGTCTGATGCAGCACTTCGCGAATGTTACTTTCAAACCCTCCGAGCCCCAGTTCATGGTTCTGAGTTACTTTCGACACGTACCGAACTCGTATCAGATTTACTCGGGTTTTGTCCTAATTTGGCCCTCAGCAATGTAATTTGTTCTGCCAGACCTACTTTGTGCATATGTGGGGCATCCTCATCAAGTGGACTATCACCCAAAGTATTTTTGCCTTGACTGGGTAGCTTTTCAGCAAGCTACGTACCCTTTTGGCACGGCGTGTACTTGAATCAGGTCACTCAGATTTTTTGCTGATTTTGCCTTTGGCAGGGACCTCCTTTCACCTCGGGCGGCTTCTTCATCATGTGGCAGACCACCGGGTGTAATTTGGTCCTCGCCGGATGAGAGAAGGAGTTTGTTCGTCACGATCGAGCCGACACCAGTTCGTTGAGCTTGTTGGTCTCGGCTTGTCTTGTAGCATTGCCGTGTTTAAGGTAGCCTTCTTCGGAAGTCCTGAATATTCTTTGAGCTTCCAAGTCTTGCTTTAGTAGCTGTCCTTTGAGCATCTTTTCCTTTTGTCCAATCTTTATTTGGCTTTCACCATTCTTTTCTTTCCTTTCTTTTCTGCTTGTGTAGGAGCACTCGATTGGGGCTTAAGACCCGTAGAAGCAACATAGAGGAAAATTTTTAGTGTCAACAATGATGTCACAAACAACATGAAGCCAAAGAAGTAGAAGAGGAAGAGCAGGACCTCATGGTCCTCGGCCCTCTCCCTCAGCCTGATCATCTGTCGCACTCATTGTAGGTATGCTCCCCAGTCCTCTAGTGGTCCCTCGGTCATGCCTGCTAAACCCAACCCGGTGGGCTGG